>JAWHQI010000257.1:0-1200000 GCA_033032865.1 Dactylorhiza incarnata
TTCATTACTCTACTTCATGATATGCTTAATTGCTTTTTCTTTTATTTGTTTTTCTTTTGGTTGAGCCAACACGCTAAGGCACTTAGATATATTAGAAATATGACTTTACATTTTAAGCCAACATATAACATTAAGTCATATATTTTTCAAAGTGATCTATATCTCATCTTTGATTGTTCTTTATCCTTTTAAATCATTTATCCATCTATGTCATGAATAACATTATCATTTGAATATTGAAATTTTGTTTTTTTAAGACTAATGAAATTATTTTTTTTAAATGAATTTAAATGGTTATTAAAGGGCTTAAGCTAAAAATTAAAATGCGCAATGTTATGATAATCTTCTATTTATTGCTGCATATGATAGCCCTTATAATGAAGAAAATTATCTAGAAAATTGAAAACAAAAATTCATCTAAACGCATGTTTAAATCTTTCAAAAATGCGAGTTTACGATCAAAACTTCAAACATCCATATCGTTTGATCCGCTCGCCTGATTTTTGCGTTTAATATATTTTGGAAAGAGAACAAAAATCTCCATCCAATGGCAATCTAGGCTTGTTCATTTGAGTTCTCTTGGTGCTGTCAACTTTCCCAATTACAACTCCGTTTTTAAAAGCTATCTTAGTTGCTTGATTGGAATTTTCTGTGTTTATGAATTTTTTCATCACACGCTATCCTTAGAATAATTGTTTCATATTTTATTTATGTGTGTGATGTGTGTCACCTATGTTTGCATGTAACTTAGACCTTAGAATCATCTTGTATCATTAAGATCAAATCAAAAGTTTAATCATTTCATCTAGGTCTAAAGAAAATTAATTTGAAACTTCTCATATTTCATGCAATATAATCTCATTAATCCTATGTAATAACATTGCATTCAAACTCATCATCCTAGCATTGCTTCTTGGTCTATGCTTATATATTTATGTGGGTAGAACACTTACAATGTTATTCACTTCATGATAACTATGTGATTTTGAAATTATATAGAATATTAAAATTCAACAAACACATAATAGTTATGGATTAATCATTAGAATATTATATAAAATATTATATCATAAATCATATATTATCATGCAAAACCAAAGATCAATAGATTCATTTATTGAATGCAAATTTTATTATAAATTTCAAAACATTCTATATGTGATCTTTGTTTTTAATATGTTTACATGATCATCATTTCTAGGCTTAAAAATCAAACATGCTTATTCAAAGAAGATCACTATATCACTATATCACAAGTCTAGAAGAATTAGAATTTACAAACATCATGATGATCTGAGATATATTCTATGCCAATTTGTCTATAATCATAAATCATAATTCATGTTCTATCAAGACATATCTCAAATCGATAATAGGAATTATGAATCTTATGATAAAAATTATGAATAATGTTTTCCTTACATTATTTGATGTATTGATTTGCTTTGCTAGTGATTGCATGTATCTCTCATATTTGTAGACTCTAGAATCAACTTTGTAATGAAAGTATAAATCAAACTAAATCATCACTCCATTCTAGATCTATAATTTGAAATTCTATTTGAAATACATGCAATATTAATATTAATCTTATAACATGACATGAAACCCAAAACTCATCATACTAGCATTGTCACTTATTGAATATTAGTAATTGTGCTAGTTATCTCATTTCGTCATCTCATAAAAAGTAGAAAAGCAATGCGGATTTATATAACTCATCACATTAAACAAAACCCATAGTTTTTATATCAACCCTTAGATTAAAAGCATAGGTTGTCCAAAAGATTATTTCACCTATGACTTTATATCTCACAATAGCGGGGGCGTAGGGTTTGTATGCATTAGAGACCTAACCTCTAAGTCATGTCTTGTCCTTAACCAGGGAGGGTTCCAGTGGGGCCTTGCGAGGCACTGAGGGGAAAGAGTGCTAGGTTGAGTGTTCTCTAGTGTGTGCATATGAGACTAACACCCCAACCTACGGCATGCGTGCAGCTCCTCATGCCCATCCGTCACTTAGTACGGGGCTAGGGTGTAGACATTTAGTCGGGGTAGTTTCTAATCTTAGGACATACCTATATTACGTACTGCATACATTTTATTTACTTATCACTTAAATCATGCATATTTTGGGTTGTTTAATAAAAATGTCCTCATGTGTTTGCATAATTTATCTTTTTGAGCTTAAATGTTTTTGTAAAACACATGTATTTGAAAAAGCTAAAGTTTTATGCAAATTTGAGCAATCAAGACATCTCTGAAAATTCTGAAATTTCAGCATGGAACTACTCTAAGGACACTTAATCAAATAAAAAATCAGATTTTAAAATTCTCAAAAATCGAGTACTGTTTCCAGCGCTAGCGTGGGTGTTGGAATTTTTCTGATTTTAAAATTTCTGAAAATCCATAAAATATGTTGGTTCATATTTCTACTTATTTGTTGTGTTTCTGACTTTTGTTATTTTTGTTTTATTTATATTATGAAAAATCAACTACAAAAGATCAAATTCAAAAATACAAATTTTTTTTTGCTATTTGTGTTTTCAATCATATTATGAAAAATCAACTACAAAAGTTCAAAATTAAAAAAATATACAAAAATATGTTTTGTTATTTTTTTTTTATTATGAAAAATCTACTACAAAAATTCAAAATTCAAAAATTACAAAATATATTTTTGTGATTTTCTGTTTTTATTTGATTTAAAAAAAATGATTAAACTTAAAAAAACTGTATGATCTTTATTGCCAATATCAAGCATGTATGAATTCTATTATTTAGAATTATTTACAATGTTAAAATTTATTTCTTGAAATTTCTATGAACATTGTTTTTATCATGCTTTGATATATTTATTTAAGTGCATCAATTGTATTGAAAAATGTGTAGAACCAAGCTTAGCACGCCTCTAAGTATGAGTAAATGTTTTATGATTGATAATGATATATTTCACTCACTTATTTTGGTAATCAACATGTGTGTCTAAATCTAAAATGCTTGCTTGTGTATTGTATTTGTACAATGAATTAAAACTTGCATAAGTTTTTTACCTACACAACATTTGAATTGCACTTATGAAATTTAGAAAAGTGATTAAAAGTTAAAAAAAAATTGGGTTTGCAAAACAAGTGTATTCAGAGAATGTTGTCTCACAAATGTGAACAAAAAAATATATATATATGTAGACAAATATAACTCCACCAAGCACTACTTGAACCTCCTGATAAGTCTTCATAAGCATTGTGAGGTTGAGCACCTTGGAAAGAATAGTAAAGTGGCTTGTGCAAACCTTAGTTATTACACCACTTTGTTAAAAAAAATTAAATTATGTGCATTAAAAGTGTGTGAAAGTAATTTACTTATGTTTTATTGTGCACTTTACTTTACATATGTCTTGTATTTTGATGATTTAAATCAATTGTTAACATTGCCCAAAATACACTTATGTGCACATCATTATCTTTCATAACACTTCTTCTCATAAGTTGGATTCTAATGTTTTATCTATACTACTCTTTATATAAAAATGCACTAGATAACCTATCATGATCTCTACAATGTTTGGTATCTCTTAAACTTAAAATTAAGTAACATTGTAGTATAATCTTTCTTTAATATGTTCATTTCATGCTTGGTATCTTTATGAAAAACTTTGAGATTTCAAAAAGGTTAAAACATCTTTCAATTTTGAACTAAAACTCATATTTTTACTTATGCTTTTCATGCTTACAAAAAGGATGTTTCTTATAATCTTCCGCTTGCTTACAACTCTTATCTTTTTATTTGAAATCTCTTTTATATACTATGCTTCAACTCTTTATCATTTCATATATTTAAAAGCTCGATCATGCTTTGTTATTTAAATGCCTCCTTACTACCCTCACCCCCCTTCTTTTGATAATACCAAAAGGGGGAGATTAATTCAAGAAATATAGAAGATTAAGGGGAGAATAATTAAATAATGCACCATTGCAATTAATTATAACATTTAGGGGGAGCATACATTTAGAGGGAGAATACAATTTAGGGGAGTATATTAAAAAGTTTTTATGGAAAGCGTCTATTGCTCGATCATGACAACCCACTTTTGGTAATAACAAAAGGGGGAGAATAAAATGAGAAATCTAGTGACATATATATTTAAGGGGAGTAAAATCTGTCACGCAGTAAACCTTTTATTCATGCATATCTTTTATCGCACACTATCTATAAACTTACTAATTTCTCATATGCGTATTTGTTATTATCAAAAGGGGGAGATTGTTGGAGCTTGCTTTCCGCATCTCTTGGTTTGAGAATAACAAATACCGTGTTGTATTTGATCTAGTCTTTTGTGTGTTTATAGTGGCCAGGTTGTATAGGTTCAATGAGGAGACAAGTCCTCGTTCATGGGCATGATCCGAGAACGACAAGTCTCAGGTTGGATGAGTTTTGTGTGCTGATCTTAAAATGGCCATAACTTTCAATCCAGGAAGAGTTACGGAATGTGCCACCCCATTTCGGAGATGAGAACGACTCAATCTACAGTCTGGAGAAGTTTCGGATGGCAAAAATGAAGAGGAGATGTCTCCCAGGCGACAGTCACTGTCGCCCAGGCGACAGTCAATGTCGCCCAGGCACAGTCAATGTCGCCCAGGCGACAGCAGAGAAGTTACAACTACTTTCCCCCACGGCAGCACGACGAAAAGCAGTTTTGAGATGTCGGAAATCCGACATCGATGTCGCCCAGGCGACAGCTCGGAGGTTACAACAACTGCCCACGACAGCACCACGACCGGCAGTTTTGCGCTGTCGGAAAATTCCGACAGTCACTGTCGGAATTCCGACAGCGATTTTCTATAAATTGACACCTTGTGTTCGTGCATTTCAACCACTAAAGATTCTAAGTCCCTTCCTGAGTGCATTCCATCCAGAGAGCTCCAGAACCTCATGAACTCCCATTTATGCTGAGAAGGTTTGAAATTGAAGACGAGATCGGACGCGCTTCTACATCAAGGATCATCTCGAGGCTTCAACCTTCCTTTCAGAGATCTGAATTTCTAGGGAGTTCTTATTTTATCTTGTATTTTCATTTATATACATTTTACTTTGTATTGGTAGGAAAAATCGCTTCCTTGTGCGGAGCGTCTAAGTCCTTGCGTGGCTTAGAGGAAAATCGCTTCCTTGTGCAGAGCGTCCAAGTCCTTGCGTGGCTTGGTGGGAAATCGTGGCCTTGTGTGCTACGTCTAGATCTTGGGAAGATCTAGAGGATAGGCTTGGGCTTGGTCTAGGGAGAGACAAGTGATAGCCTTCCGATCCTTGGGAGAAGGATTGGTAAACAAAAGAAATTTACATTTGTACGCCTCCGATTTCTAGCGATATAGAAATCAAATTTATGTAAACACTTTTTCATATATATAATCATGTCTCTTTTGTGTTTACTTGATTTGTATCATTTGGCGTAATCTCTATTATATTGTGTTCTAAGTTTTCAATTCTAAATCTAAATTGTTTATTTCAATCTCCTTCATTATAAACAATTAGTAATTATCTTGAAAATTATAGAAAGAATTTATTCCCTTATTCACCCCCCCTCTAATGGCGCCGTAAGATCCAACACTCACCGGCCTTTGAGAGGAAGCGGCTAAGACCCGCCAACCTTCCTGTCAACCGTTAGACTTCCTTCATTGTTTTTGGGGACTGCATCTCCAGGATCGCCTTAACCTTGTCGGAGTTAGGCTCTACTCCCTCCGGGGTAAGGAGATGCCCCAGAAACTTTCCTCTTCCTGCTCCGAAGACGCACTTTGCTGGATTGAGTCTCATCTTGAATTTCCTTAGCGTCGCGAAGGTTTCCACCAGATCGGTCACATGTTCCTGGACGCTCTTGCTTTTGATTAAGAGGTCGTCCACGTACACTTCCAGGTTCTTCCCCTTTTGTCCCTTGAAGATGTGGTCCATCATCCGCTGGTAGGTGGCTCCCGCATTCTTCAAACCGAAGGGCATCATCTTGTAGCTGTAGCAGCCATCATCGGTGATGAAGGAGACATTGCGGCAATCGGGGGGATGCATCCGGATCTGGTGATATCCTGAAAACGCATCAAGAAAACTCATCATAGAAAAACCGACGGCTGAATCAACCAACGCGTCGATTCGAGGCAGGGGATAACAATCTTTCGGGCAGCTTTTATTCATCAAGGAAAAGTCAACACACATTCTCCAGCTACCCCCCGTTTTCTTCACCATTACAACATTGGAGACCCAGCCTGGGTACTGGATCTCCGATACAAAGCCTGCATCGAGCAGTTTTTTCACCTCCTCCCGGATTGGCTTGGCAAGGATGGTGGCGGTCCTCCTCTTCTTCTGGCGGACGGGCTGGACCGCGGGATCCAGGTTGAGGTGATGACATGCAATCTCAGGGTCGACCCCTGACATCTCGGCGGCACTCCAAGCGAAGATGTCGACGTTCTTTTGCAGACACGCCGCCATCTCGATCTTCCCCTCCGTCTTTAGCGAGCCGCCGATCTTCAGCAACCTAGGTACTCCCTCTGCGGAGAGTACCTCGATTTCTTCAACTTCTTCGGCCACCTCCAGCCTGGCCGGGCTCTCCATCACCCTTCCGAACTCTTCTGCGTCAGCCATCCAGCTGATGGTGCTGACGACGCTGAGATAGCACCCGCGCGGCTCTTGAATCGCTCCTGATCCTCACCTGGACGTCTCCCTTGCAGTACTTCATGCACTGATGGTAGGAAGATGGGACGGCCTTGAAGGCGTTGAGAAGCGGCCTCCCAAAGATAGCCCTGTAACAGCTCGGGGCGTCGACGATAACAAATCGACAGTTGATGGAGGTGCCACCGAGCGTTACAAGGAGGTCTGCTCCTCCTTCCACTTCCTTCTTCTCTCCGGAGAAGCCGAAGAGGGGACCATCAGCTGCTCGAACCCTTGCTGCTCCGACTCCCAGTCCGCTAAACGTCCCCTTGAAGATAACATTTACGGAGCTACCGTTATCGATCAGGATACGATCAACGGTGAAGTCCTCCACTGCGGCTTGAATCACGAGGGCATCATGGAAGGGATTCTCATTCCCTAGCATGTCCTCCTCAGAAAAGGTGATCTCCTCCATCGGGGGTGGTGCTTGCGAGGTCGAGGCGACACTCCTGCGGTAGATCTGATGGAGGCTCCCCTTGCGGGAAGCTTCCAGCCCCGCTCCCCCATGGATTACTCCGACTCTGCCTCTCTGAACCAGGTCTCCCCGACCGCCCTGGTCGACCCGGTCTTCGTTCCTCCTTCGAACGACGGCGGCCTGCCCTGCCTGCGGCTCGGCGGGGGCCTCTATCCTCCGCTGCTCCACTCCACATTCTCCTGCTGCTAGCCTCCTCCAAGCTTCCCAAAAGTCTGGGCAGGCAGCCATGGCATGTCCCTCCGCCTGGTGGAAGTCACAGTAGAGGGAACCTCATCTGCTTGACGCCTCCTCTGCTTCTGCGTCTTCCTTCCTTGACGGCGGCCACACCCGGCTACCGTCATCGCTTCGTCTCTCCTCCTCTCCTGACGCCTCTCCGGCTGGCGAAAAGGCCTTCTCTACGGGGATCTCCCCCTTTGATCCCGACGCTGGTGCTGTCTAGCCGGCCTCCATGGTGGCCGGTTGACGGGGACCTGATAGCGCCTTTCCTCCTCCTGACGCTCCGGGGACTCAACGGGCCTCCTCTCGATGCTCCTCCTAGCTTCCTTCCTCCTGGGCTCATCCCTTCTTCTCTTCTCTCCTCCTTTCTTCTCGCCGCTCCGGCCTCTTCTTTTCCTCCCTCCGGGGTTCTCCTCTCTTCCTTTTCTCAGGGATCCCATCCCTCTCTCCTTCCTCGCCTCTGGTCACCTGCGCCAGCCTCGCCAAGAAGTCAGGGTTGGAAGCCTCTCCTCGGACAAACTTGTTGGCCCTCTGAATGAGGTTGTCGTAGGAGTAGGGAGGATTCTCGCTGAGCTCCAACTTGAAGAGACCTTGACTTATACCGAACGTCAAGGCCAGCAACAGGATTTTGCTATCCACCTCCTGGATTTGCAGAACCTCCTCCTGAAAGCGCTCGATATAGGGGTCCCAATGCCTCGTCCGGCCTTTGCACCAGATAGAACAGGGTCGTTGCCTCCTTCTTCAGCTTCAGGGCCGTGTCGAACCGGGTCGTCAGCCCACGGCACAGGTCTTCAAAGCAGTAGATCGAGCCGGCGGGCAACTGGTGGAACCAGTCCCAGGCCTTTGCACGGAAGGTGATGGCAAACAACCTGCACTTGAAGGCGTCTGACATGGTTCGGATAGAGACTATATCCTCGAACCATTGGATGTGCCGGACGGGGTCCTCCTTCCCAGAATAATAATTCAAGGCGGGGTCCCTGAACCCTTCTGGCACTGGCGCGACAAGGATCTCCTCGCAGATGGGGCTCCTCCCTCCTGCCCGGTGACGATCCTCCACCTGGCGAGTATCACCTCCATACTCGCCATAAGGGCGAGTATCCTGGTACCTCGCCTGCTCGCCCGGCTCGCGGAAGCGAATCCCTTGCGAGGTTGGCTGGTAGAACTACGACCTCCTTGATCGCTCGGTCTCATCCTCCACGTGCTCCTTTCCTGCTCGCCAAGGTGGACTCCCTCCCTCGGACGGAACTGGGTGATGCGGCGAGGTCGCCGTGACCTCGGCGCGCGGTTGAAGCACTGCTCGCATGGTCCCCTCCATACGCTGCGCGAAGGCTTCAAAAACTGCTAGCGTTACGAACTCGCCACTTGCGGACGGGTTGCCGACTACCTCCTCATGGTCGCCAACTGCGACCATCTCGCCTTCTTACTGAACTTTCTTCCAACGACTATGGTCCACGCTCACCGCACCAAAGTGTTGACGCCAGAAAAATCCTGACCTCAAAATTCGGACCGATGCAGCCGGAGGCTACTCGCCCAGCAGTCCAACGAGATGACTTGGCTGGCAACGACGACGAAGCTAGAAGAGCAAAGAACCGGACCCCAGGTGCTGCGGCAGGGAGGTCCCACCACGTACCCAGAAGCTCAAGAGAGTCTTCCCCTCCGAAACCAAAATGACCGAGCTTGGTACAAGGAAGGCACCGGCTTGGCTGAAAGCAAGGGTGACGGGCTCGAGAGTTCGGAAATCGGGGTCCAAAAGCTCAAGTCCAGGTGGCAATCCAAGTACCCCCTGGGGTCCTATTTATATGAAAACCAAAGGGTAGGGGGGCCTTTTATAGCCCAGCCCCCAACCCGACGACTATAGGATACTCGACGAGTACCATGCCATAGTCGCTCATCTGGCGAGTATTGGGTGCTGCTCGCACACGCCGGGCCAATACTCGCCCAGGGCTTCTGCTGTCTTCTGTGCGCGGCGAGCTCTTCTGGTTGATACTCGCCTACCTGGCGAGTATTGCCTGCATACTCGCCAGGGTCTCTTCTGCTTCTGTCTTGGACTGCTGGTCTCTGTGTTGACTCTTTGACTTCTGTCTACGTGGCTTTGAGTGGGCCCACCCTCAGAGAATGAGGGTTGTACACTATATTTGAATTAAAGTAAATATAATACACATATTGCCATTGGCCGCATTTTAGGATCCAATATTAAAGAACCACGGGCTCAACCATATCGTGGATTCTTATAGAAGAATGTATGCTCCAACTACTCTCTATGTTGACTACTAGTCCCAAAGTAAAGCAGAGCAATTTTTTTTTATAATTTATTATTATTATCTCATCCTATTAAATTTAATTATATATTAAAAAATAAGACATGGATTGAAGAGTACCGCGTTGACTCTGTGACCAGCTGGTAGCAAACCAAAGTTTGACTAATTATTTTTTCTTATCACTGTAACTAATGCTTTTATTCCATCTAACTTTTTTTTACTGTAACTATTTTATATCCGCACTACACTAGTTTAAAAAAATATTCACAAATAAATTTGATATTCACAAACAAATTTGATATCCGCAAACAACCACCCAACTTGTTGAGGTCACGAACCTGTTTACTCAGCTTGATGTAGTGCTCTTCATCCTTGACCTTCGGTACCCACGCAACTCCACCTCATCTCCTCTTCTATCTCCTGCTCCACCCAGTCCAGATGGTCGTATGGAATTATCTTTCCAGCTGCTCGAAGAGGCAGCGGCGTTTCGCTGCTCCTCGGCTAGCTCATGAGAAGACTGGATATTGTTGACGAGAAGCATCAGTCTGGCGCCAGAGGCGAAGACGCTGAAGAGGACGGTGGAGGAGAGGCCGAGAGGGAGAGACGCCTTGGGGATGGCCATGAGGGTGATGTGATGGCCGTGAGGGTGGGGACAACCATAATAAATGCGGGTAAACAAGAATACCAAGTAGCCACGCAAATTTATATTCAACAATATAAATTTGCGTGGCTACTTGGCGTTCTTGTTTACCTGCGTTTATTATAGTTGTGTCTGTTACGTACCAAATTTTACAATAAGTGGTATCATAGCCATGTTCCTAGTAGGTGACTGATTGGACGTTCCGGTTTAGATTTGGGTCAACGGTAGGTGACGACATTGGTCTGCTCCCCATATATCTTCCCAGATCTGATCCATGAATTAATCAGATTGCCTAGAGGTACTACGGGCAGCTATGACAGCAAAGAACATAGTGTTAGCCATATATTCTGTGGATAAGTTTGACGGTAGCAGGAATTTCCGCCTATGGCAGATTCGGGTCAAAGACATGATGGTTGAGCAAGGATTGATGCGAGTGATGCGGGGGCGTGAGTCTTTGCCCGCTCCGGTGGAGGATTCTAAGTGGACTGAGATGGATGAGCGCGCCACTAGCGCTATTCGAATGTGCGTCGACGACAAGATGTTGTTCAACATCAGTATTGAAGAGTCCGTTGTTACGTTGTGGGGAAGCTTGAGAGACTCTACATGAGCAAGTCGCTGACCACGAGGTTGTAACTGAAGCAACGACTATACGGCCTGAAGATGCAGGAGGGTGATAGCTAGCCCGAAGGAATAACACTTCAACGTGTTCAATGAACTTCTTAGCCAATTGCATGTGGTTGGTGTGAAGGTCACTACAACATTTATGTTCTATGACGACGTTTATTTTGCGGCGTTTTCTAAAGCGTGGCAAAATATATTTATGAGGGATACTTTTAGCGGCGTTTTAAAAAAAAATGCCACAATAACATCTTTACCCACGTTTTTTTATAAAACGCCGCCATAGATTTAGGGTATTCCAATTTTAATCCAACTGCATCGCGCGCACGCACTTAATTATTTTCTGAGGCGGATCGAGCAGGCGTTAGCGCGCGGCTAGGGATTTTCTAGATCTCGCGCCTCCACTCTCCCCAACGATCCCAGCGGTGAGCCCTGCTCATCATCGACGATCCCAGCTACCATCCCGTCGATCGCCTAGATCCGGGCTGGTTTTTGTTCTGGAATTCGGAGGTCTGAAGACATGCGAACTGCGCTTCTGCTTCTCCCCTGTCGCGTTCATTTCGTCGCTACCATCCCGTCGATCGCCTAGATCCGCTGGTAAATCTTCACCCTTACCTCCTCCTCTCCTTACTCTTCTTCTTCTTCTACCTCTCGTTCCTCTCCCGCCTTTAATTTATTCTTCTACCTCTCGTTCCTTTTCTTCTTCTTCTTCCTCTTCTTCCTCTCCTTCCTCTTCTTTTTCTTTTTTTCATATCTGATTAAGGTTTGATTTTCTTCTCTGCCTATAGAAATTTAACTTCTCTGCCCTGTGTTAGTTTTTTTAATGGTAGATCGGAGTTAGGTTTTATTGTTTTTATGTTAGATCTGAATATCTGTTGCTGTTGTTTTTTATGTAGATCTAAACATTTTTCATGCGGATATAAATTTATTGATACAAGTAGGAACATATATTTGGCTCATGTTGCTCTATAGTCAATTTGGCTACGCCAGGGTCGACTGCCAGTTGTCTTAAGCTCCGAATTATAGTTATGTAGGGTAGTAGTAGATCTTAAATTGTGGACTGCCATTTGAAATTTTGAATCAGTATTATGACAATAAGGTTAGTATTGTGCTTCCATTAATTTAGGTTAGTATTATTCTCTACCAACATTTATACAGTAGTAATCCTTCCTTTTTGCATACATTTCTATTATAAGCTGATTTTACATGTATCTATATAGTCTAAATGCTTCAATTTAAGAAGGATTTTACACAACTTTTTTCAGCCATAGAAAATCAAAATGTGCATGAATATGATGTCTTTTTTATGAGAGAGTATGAATAGAGCAATACATACGACAGCGCTTTAGTAAAGAGTGGCGATAGCCTTTAAGGGCTACGACGATGTTTTTTCTTAAAACCGTCGCAATAAGCTATGCCGGCGCTCGCAACCGCGACGCTTTGCGGCGTTTTTCTAACCGCCGCTAAAGCAATAGCGACGTTTTATAAACGCCGCAAAAGGCCTTAAAAAACGTGGCGGTAGACCTCTTCTCTTGTAGTGGGTGGAGGAAGAAGACAAAGTCATATTGCTTCTTACCCGCTCCCGACATCGTATAAGAATATGCAGACCACTCTGTTGTATGAGAAGGATACAGTAGACGTGGAGAATATCACATCTGCATTACTGTCCAGCCAGATATATTGTCAGACCCCACTCATGGGGGTGAGCAGGCGTTGACAGTAGATGGACGAGAAAGGCATCTAAAGAAGGGATCTGGTAGTGCACGGACCAGATCCGCTTCAAGGAAGGCAGTGACGTGCTACCACTGCAGGTAGAGCGACCATATTAGAAGGCATTGTCTGCAGCGTGCACAAAATTCAGGGGACACCCATAGAGCGGGCAAGGTGGCGGTAGTCACGACAGATGATAGTGACGTGTCTCTCATCATCTCTGAGAGTCCATGTGACTCTGATAGTTGAGTATTAGATTCTGGTGCTTCGCAGCATATTTGCTCAGATGCGGTGATGTTCAGTTCATTGGAGGTGACGACTGGGAAAGTCTTTCTGGGTGACGACTTAACATGTACGGTCACGGGGTCAGGGACGGTTGACATCCGGATGCATGACAGAGCAGTGCGTAGGCTTGAGCGGGTACATCTGGTACCTAAGTTGCGCAAGAATTTGATATCGTTGTGCAGACTGGACTCTAGAGGATCGAATGCAGTTTTGGCGGCGAGAGGTGGAGTTTGACGGTGATGCAAGGGTGCACCGTGCTCATGCGAGCTATGCAGTACAACAGTCTGTACCGGCTGATGGGGCCCACGATGCGAGGTGGTGCGCCCATGATTTCTATGGCCGACAAAGTTGATGGTCGAGGTGGTACCGGGGATCGCCCTTCTGGTAGTCTGACTAGGCGAGTCAGATTCAACGATCTAATTGCGTTAACATTCATGGGTTGAGCTAGAGCAGAGATGAGTCGACTGGAGGAGGTCGCCTGACGCCTCTGGACTTTGGGTTGGTGCTTTGTGCAGGGTTGCTTCACAGTTGGTGCTTCGTGCAGAGATTGTTTCATGCAGCTGGTGGCTCCGGATCCTGAACCAAAGTAATGGATTGTTATATTTAGTTCGGGATTTCCTATTTCGGGATTTCCTATTTTTAGGCTTTACTTATTTTTAAGCTTTTCTATTCTTAGGTTTTAGGAACCTAAATATATAGCCCCCCCCCCCCCCCCCCTCTCTCTTGCGTGAAACCTAAAGAATCCGCCCACCCCTCTCTCTCTCTCTCCCGTTTCTCTCTCTCTCCCACTCGTGCGCTCGGAGAAACCGCCGGCCTCAAGCTTTTACGCCGGTCTTGGAGAGGAGCATTGTCGCCGGTCTTGGAAGAGATAGCCGCCGGCGTTGGTGGAGAGTGTTGTCGCCGGTCTTGGAGGAGATAGCCGCCGGTGTTGGCGAGAGTTGGAGTGAAGGAGGCGGTGCCGTGGAGAGGAGAAGTGTGGTTTGATCCGGCTTGGATTTTCTCTCCGGTGGGGCGTTTGGTCTCCGGTGGTGGTGTGGTTGAACGTCAGACTTCGACGTTGAAGGTTCCGGTGAATCTTGTGCGTCCGCTAAGCGGATTGGGGTCCAGATCAACTATTTTGTCGTGGATCGCATGTGTCTGGTGCATCCACGACGTATTCTCCGGACGGTCATTTCTTTCTCCTGCTTTTATTCACGTATAGAAATTTATATTGTTCAATATATAAATTTACCTGCGTTTATTATAGTTGTGTACGTTACGTACCAAAAATTTTACAACATTGCGCTGCTCGCCGATGTTGGCGTGCATCTCCTCCCAGTTGGAGGCGGCCTCAGCGACGGCGAGGAGCTTGGTGATGATCAAGCTATTGTCTTGCTCCTTGTTGGGGGCGAGCTTGTTCGTCTTGATGGTCTGTTCTGCTCGTGTGAGCACTTCCATGGTGACGAGAGATTGAGATAACATTGGAAGAGATGAGGGTTTGCTCTTAGGGCTCAGGGGAAGGTTGAGGGGTGGTTCCGGTGCGCCATCTTCCACGGCACAGCGGGAGCTGTGTTGGTCTGGAGAAAGACAAATGGAAAAATTGAGAGCGGTTAGTCCTAAAAATATTTAAAAGTAAATGCGGATAGCCAAATTCATAGTGTGAATAAAAATCAAAAAAATTTTAATAGTATAGTAGTTGAAGGGTACATAATGACTGTCGGTTCGGTCCGAGACCGGTCTTTTAAAAGACCGGTCTTTTGGCCTACCGGTTCCGCTCAAACCAGTCCCGGTCCGGGACCGGGTTTTCTCCTCTTGAAGGGGACCGGCTGGGACCGGAGGACCAGTCCTAACCGGTCCCGGACCGATTTTTTTATTTAAAAAGTAAATTATAAAAGTATATTTAATTAAAATATTAAATATAGTGAAATATGATACCTCTAACAAAAAAATGAATAAACATGCGACCGATAAAAGATCGGTTTTTTACCAGTCCCGATCTGGGATCGATCTTTGATGAAAAAAGAGGGACGACCCCTTGGGCCCCCCTGGGGGCGAGTCCGGGGCAGGATTGATGTTAGTCAACATTGATGTTAGTTTTACTTTATTTAATTTGTTTTATCTATTTAGAACTTTATATTTATATTTATTTTAGTATGATATATTGATAATAGTATATAAAATTGACGGTCATGATTATTTTGGTTGCCGGAGTAAATTCTGATAATATATGTTGATCGATGATTATGCCATGCAACACCATAGACTAAAACCATGCTAACCGTTCTCCTTTGGTAGCGCATGATTCACTTTTCTGTTTGTTAGTGTTTTTTCCGGTGCAAATCATACTGTACGCCAAACATTCACATGCGCCCGCATATGAAAAAGGTGACAAGTACACCTGTGAATATGTAACAGGTGACAAATTGCTAATAATTTGAAATGCGTCTCCAATAGATCGAGTAGACACGTGCATTGCCTTCTCCATGCTAAATCGAGCGAATATCTTCTTGATGTACTTCTTCAAAGAAAGCTGTACTCAACTCCAGAAATCTTCTCTGCAGCCTCTAAAATTTTCATCTCAAACTCTAAACTCAATTGTTGCTTTAGATTCTTGGGCTTCTTCTTTGTTCTTTTGAGGCTATAAGTATGTCATCAACATGCAAAAAATAAATCCAATCAACATCTTAAAGTAGATGTATTGATCCCGCAAGATCCTTTTTATCGAGAATGTCATGATCTGATGAAATCATACCACTGCCACACAGACTGCTTGAAACCTTAGGCCATTTCTCGAGCTTGTGCACATAGTTCTCCTTGCCTTTGACCACAAATCCTTCATATTGACACATAAATATCCTCCTCGAGCTCACCATGCATGGAAGAACGCAATATTCACATGAAGATGCTTCAACTCCATGCCATACACTGCCAGTAGAACAAGAAGGATGCGAATGGAGGTGTCGCACCACTTAAGAGTAGACTTCAATGAATACACTCCTTTCTATGTATGGATGTTAAACCATGAATTACTCGTGAACATGAGAAGCCTTGTACTCTGACTGTGAACGACAACGATTAAGATCACTATAGGTCCCACCGTATATCCGAGGATTTAATTGCACTCCTCTTCATCCATCTATTCAGTGATTCCATGTCGGGGAGAAATTCCAAGAAGGTAATGACTTCCATCCTCTCGGTTATTAGGATGCGTATTTGCATTCTTGCATTTTGATGATTTGATTTTTGGTATTTGTGGTACCTTGTGCCTCTAATTAGAGGGCTTAAGGTTGTCACAGTTCACTGTGAACTATTGCAGTATGTGATTGTGACCCCAACATATTTGGATTAGAAATTCAAAGGCGATTATCAGATTAGGCATTATGGGTGAAGTCAAATCGAAGTCGTTGGATCAATTTTGTGATGTTTCCTTGAAATTGTATTTTAGGAATTTCGGTAGACGTGTAATTGCGATCACAGTGTCGTAGTGACACTCATTTTCCATGAGATATAGACGATGTTGAGATTAGGGCATGGTGAGCACGTAACAATCCTAAGTAATTGAATGTGACGCCACAAGATGCGTATGTTAATAAATGGTTCATTGTAAATGACAACTTTGGGGACTGCGTATGATGCCGCAGTAGGAATCGGTGTTGGGGATTTCATGTATTGCCACACATAAAATTATGTTAAGAATATATCGTGTTTGGGACTTTGTGTTAATGCTTCCGTAAAGACTATAAGATTTACTCACGATGTCATTGCACATGATTCGATAAAAGCGTAGAGGAAATTTATGGGTAATGCCGTTGTGAAGGTCGGGGGATTTTACTTATGATGCATATGTATATGTTTTGAATAATTAAGATAAAAGGGTATTGGTCGTTGGGACTGTATAGGATATTCTGATGCCATATTCAATAAATGATATAGATTATGAATTTACGAGAGTAGATGACTTGTGTGTGATATGATGTATTTGATGTTCTGTTAAACTTATACATGTGATTAGGGTGTCGTGGGTAATACCCGATTTGTATACATCATTGTATAAGTAGGCCACTTTATTTGATGATCAATATAGACATGATTGTGACATGTAGACCAGTGCTTGATATATCTGCTTATATATTTTTCATGTGCACATGAACTGCTGACTTGCAGAGTGATGTGGTTCGCCGAGGTTCGCTAGGATGTCTGGGAGGAGTGGGGTTGTTACGTAGTTGTGGCCAACTCATATATGACCCTCGTGTAGCCTTCTTGTTGATTTGGTTGCAGAGCAAAATTTCAATGCAGGAGCGCGCTAACCGACTATAAAATCCAAACCGCATGAAGTGTTTTCCCCTTCTCTTCCTTGTTGTATTTTCCTTTGCTTATTTTGTCGGTCTGCGAGCTAAGGTATAGTCCAAAATTCCTTTTGTAACATGGGTCGTTATCCCGAACTTCACCTTAAGTTGATTTCAGAAAAACACTCCTCAAAAAAGTTCAAAATTCTTAAGTTTCACACCATCACTTTCATTTATTTTATGCAACATCTTTAAATTTTATTCTTATATGGCCAAGCTATATGTGCTATGAGTCTAGAGCATAATCAAATGATGTAAACATAGACATGCAATTAATAATGTGTCCTTGTAGTAGATAAATATTGCTAGTTTTACTTCCATTCATCACGATCATCAAATTCCGGAGAATTTTCATAGCTCCCTCATCAATTACAGTCAAAATTCCAAGGGATGTCAGATTCTTCTTTAAGTCTGAAATGTGTTTGACATCTGTCAAATTTCTCTGGACCACATCATGCATCATGATTCAGACTATTCCAAACCCATTTTTTTGCATATAATATTGTTACACATGAATATTGAGTCTTCATCAAGAGCACAATATGTTGCAAAATAACTCTAATCCAAAGTCATTTGATAGGACCACCCATAATTAAGAATCTAAGGTCTTGAATATCAACAAATGCACATACCGAGAGAACTGATCCATCACTCTTTGATGTCTCCTGAGTGATGCTTACATAATCTGATGATTTCTTCTTCTCCTTCAGGTTGGGGCAATCTTTCAGCCATTTATTCTTTCTGCAATAATGACAACAAACATTTTTAGGGTTTCTCAACTTTGATCTCGATTCTCCCATGATATGAAGTCCTTCAAATCTCACTTATGTGGTCACCCGTAATAAATAATCCAATCGATGTAATGACACCGTCCCATGCAACTCTTTCAGTTACATGTCCGCGTTCACATCTTTAATTGAAAGTGTGTCTCGAACCTATGTCATGGTATTCATGAACCACCCATATAATAGACTAAATGAGAATAAGATAATCATCATCTGATCTTCATCTTCGATCTTCATTGTGATATCTTCAAATCTATAATAATTTGATACCGTTCGCCTAAGTGGAATTTGATGACATACTTTCTTTCATTTTGAATCATGGAGTCATTGTAAGACTCTCCCATCCCGTACAATTAGGAGGACATTATTCCCAAGGTGAGCATTCCAAAAAGAGAGTCACTTCGAGTAAGAGGGACCCGCCACTTCTATTCATGACCAACTTCTCAAAACTTTTATCTTTTAAGGCTATCACATCAATCCAAACATATCAAAGCCAGCTAAAAAATAGTGCAGAATAATCACAACAGTAGGGCAATCATTAAGTTAAAAGTGAAAAAATTGCTATAATTTAGTATAGTAATCTCAATAGGTAAAAAACCCTTTCATTTTTTACTTAGAATGTTGCCTTCTTCAAGTCTTATTTTGTCCAAAAGGCAAAGTTGTAGATTTATCTATTACCTACAATATTTTTTATATAATAAGATTTTTCAAAATCCTCCTTTTAAGGCTTTCAAATTTTCATGCAAAATTTCTTAGATTCCCACTTTTACTTGGATAAATCTTAGGCTTAGTTTTTTGTCACTTTGAGACCAAATTTGGAGTGACCAAAATGCCTCCACAGTTGAAGTAGTGAATATCAAAGTTATATTCAAGACATAGCGCTACAACTATGATGTTTAAGGTTTTTCCATTTGACACTCTTATGTATTTCAAAAATCATCCCCAATATTCTAAAATAAAAGCTAAAATTTAAAATGGAAATAGGAATTATTTACTCCTAACCTAAAAGCTTCAAAATAAGTTGTGCTCTGCATCGAAGTTATAGATCATATAATTATCTACAATTTCAGACACTATTGAACATTTTTCAATTTAACTTATAAGGTCTTCAAACTTGTATGTGAAATTTATGAATACTATTTGTTAAGCCATTTTAAAACCAAAGATCGAATTAACAATTTTAAACACAATTTTTTGTCGGCTTTAGGTATATTTTAGAAGGGTGCAGCAGCTTCGGATGAAAAAGCTTTGAATACTGAAATTGTAGACAATATATATGTCTATAACTTTGGTGCTCAATGTTTTCTCATTAGTAGTCATCAAGAGGCCCATAAACTAGGGTAAAGCTCCAAAAGCATTAGCCTTAAGCAGAATTTTTCATATATTTGAGAGCCTAACGCTTCGTTTAGCACGGTGGTGGCGGTCGTGAATGTTAGGGAAAATTGACGTCTACGGAAACTACAAGAATCGCAGAAAAACGCAGACAAAAATCACAGATTTTTAACGTGGAAAAACCCCAAATTCGAGGAAAAAACCACGACCACCCGCGCCCAAAAAATCACTATGAAATGATCAAAGAAGAAATTACACCTCTCTTCTTCCGCCGCTCCGCCTTCAGTTTTGCAACCAACCGTAACCCTAGGCCGAAAACAAGACCCTTTTAAACATACATAGTTACAAGCGAAAATTACATAAATGCCCCTGACAAAATTTCGGTCGGGGGCTTCGCCCCCGAACCCCTGAGCAGTCATAACAAGGATTTGTTCTTCGACCGACGAAATCGTGGTGAGTGTCCAGTACTCCCAACACAGTCAGGCTCCACAATCCAACAGTGAACGCCGTGGTCATGAACCGTCGTTCGTGAACGCCCGACCTCACCTAAAAAAATTCATGTATTTTATGCTGAAAACTAGTTTATTTTCTTTATAGTGGTCCTAACCTGTCTTGCCAAACATTCATTCTATGATAACGACGTTTTTGACCAAAGTCACCGGAGCAAATAAGCCGCGCCAAACTCACAATAATTTTTTATCTTTATCAAACTTGTTGAGAAAACTTTTCTGTACAATTTTGATGTTTATCATTTTTCTAAATTGGCTTCTAAATAATTGATAATTGCATCAAAAAAATGAATAAAATAAAAGATTGCAGCTCATGTTCTTAAATAAAGAAAGGCGACAGAGATCTTTACACATAGCGCCCCGGCTGATCGAATACTCTCCCATCATTGGTACGGGATTTAGACAGACCATATCCTCTACATGGGATCCGACGGTGGCCGGACGCCACCGTCAACTCAAGCTTTGCCGGACGCCACAGTCAACTCGAGCTTTGCGGGGAAAAACATTCCCCCCCCCCCCCACACAAATCGACTCGCTGGAGAAAAGCGTGTCGGTGGGCGGTGGTACGGTGATCTGCCGTCGCCGGTGGTGACCGGAATAGTGTTGTAAACCGAGGGGTTATCGTTTTCTGTCACCATAGCTATCTTCTCCTCGTCTCCTCCCATTACGGTGCCCCACCATTCTCTTGAGCCGGTGGTTGGCCTTCGATCTCTTGTTGATGGCCCGAAGAATAGCATCACCGGAAACCGCCTCTCCGGCGACCGGAGAGACTCGCCAAAAGTCTAGAACTCCTCTTGGTGGTGTGGAGAGTTAGAGGTACTCGCTAGAATGAGTTGGAGGTGATTGAAGCACCTGTTAGTATACATAGCCATCGGATTAGATGGGGTTGTCAGCTGTGCTTGAGGAATTTTACTTTAGATGTGGATTTTATTCAATCTTATCTCAAAGGAAAACTATCGGCAAACCTATTTTGACTAATGACAGTTCAAAATTAATGGCAGACGGAGAATGTTAATGTCAGACCGAGACTTTTAATACCAAACCAAATTAGCGTTGACGGCGGTGACGATGGCGTTGGCGGAGGCGACAATGGCGTTGGAGTTGGCGGCGACGGCGATGATGGCGTTGGAGTTGGCGGTGATGACGATGGCGTTGGCGGAGGCGATACGGGCGTTGGAGTTGGCGGCGACGACGATGGCGTTGGCGGCGGCAACGATAGCGTTGGCGTTGCTGGTGGCGGCTAAGGCGGTATAGCGAGCGGGAGAGCGTCGATCTTTTGGTACTGGCGGTCGAATGAATTATCAAGATAACCAAAGGCCTCCAGGATAAGGGTGATGCGGCGGTCCCGGAGTATCGATATGAAATCAGCGGCGGCCGGAGGAACAAATCCTCTGATACCAATTGGTACGTTCCTTTTTGAAACGAGGTGGCGATGGACTGCGAGTCCCCTAAGGCTGCGCCTGAATAGGGAATGGAGGGCGGAATCTCTATTCAGCGGAAGAATAACCCGAAAAGCTCGCCACCAGCAGCATATTCCATCAATTCTTGCAGGAGAAATGATCGGGCTGCCTTTAGTGAAAATGAGGAGGTGAAAAAATACTTAGATTTTTAAATTCCTAATTTGCCAATAGCCAAAAAAAAAAGGTCTGCCAATATAATTATCCTAAAATATTAAGGAAATAATTATTTTGCTAAGTCAAATTAAGACTAGTTAATAAGTTTCTAGTACCTCCTTTTCGAAAATGCAAAGTGCAGTGTAACTAGTAGGACAAAAGTAGCCCCGCCCCTTCCCGCATGCGGACAGCTTATCCGTGGATGCGAGGTCAATGTGCCCGCATGCGGAAAATTCCGCTCATAGACGATAGATCATTTGTTTGATTCTCGGGCAGACTGGCCACTTGATCTTTTTTCCATTTTACCGCCTAAATATTACCGCGGTGTCAATATTAACTACCACCGTAATGCAGATGTACTGCATCTCACCGCGCTCCACGTGTTGATTCAGGCACGTGGCGTAAGGAGAGGGCTGTAATGTGTAAACCGCGGAATTTAATTGACGGAGGAACAGGAACCTGCGAGTTTTAAACTTGTTATATAACACACCAGAGCAGGGCAGCGAAGAAGAAGAAGACACTTGGTGCAGGCATTAAATTTATGAAACACGTCGAAATCAGGGCAGAAGAGAACTCACAGAACTTATCAAGTGAGTTTGGGAGCTCCGCTTCTATCGCCTTCTCCGAATCGCCGCCGCGCCTTTCATGGAGGCAAAGCTCTCCCTTTCGCCCCTGCTCCCGTTCTTTGTAAGCAACAGTTTTCTTTCTCAGGTCCCAAGTCTTTTTTCGCTCTTGATTTAGTTCGATTTTAAGTGATCCGCCCTTTCTGTTCTTTCTTTCTTCTTCGGATCTGGTAAAGATCAGTGCTTTTTCCGATTGCGATTTACGGGAACAGGATCACTTCGTGATCTTTTTCACCTTATTCAGTGATTATTTGCGGCCATGGCTTTCTTGCTTTCTTCGACGACTTCTTTGCTTGCGGGCTACTTATCTAGCACTCACAGTTATTCTTTCTATTAAATTGTGTATAGCCTATAAGAAAAGCTTTCCTTTTTTTGCACTTGCTAACCTGTTCAAGATATGTTGTCGTCTTTTCTTTTTCTTCTCATGACTTATTTGCTCTGATTACACAGCAGACTTGACGAATACAGGACTCCAACGCAATCGAGGGATTCCATCGATAGAGTTGCAGAGATGCTGGAGAAGGTGAAGGGATTTAGCGCCGATCTGGTGATAGAGGAGTTCGAGGCATTGACGAAAGATGCGGAGAGAGTGCAGCGGGAGACGTTGCGGAGGATTCTACAAGACAACGAAGAGGCGGAGTACCTGCAGAAGTTGGGGCTTGGAGGAAGAACCGATCCACATAGCTTCAAATCCCGTGTTCCCTTGGTTACTCACAAGGAATTGGAGCCATACATACAAAGAATTGTTGACGGCGCCGCCTATCCGATCCTCACCGGGAAGCCGATAACATCCATTTCGTTAAGGTTTGTGACTCCGTTCTAGCTCTTTTCAATATCCTTTGATTCTCTCCACTTAATAAATCTTTGTGGACTTATTGTGTTCTAAATCCAATCTCCAGCTCTGGAACAACACAGGGAAAGCCAAAGTTCGTGCCTTTTAATGAAGATTTGGTGCTGTCCACAATGCAGATATACAAGACCTCCTTCGCTTTTAGGAACAGGTTTTCCCTCAATCTCTTCCCTAGTCCGAAAAAAAACTTCACAATCCATCTCTGCTGCGCTGATCTTCAGAAATCTCCCTCTTGCAGAGCATATCCCCTAAGAAATGGAAAGGCTCTTCAGTTCATCTACAGCAGCAAGCAGTTCCAGACAAAAGGGGGCCTCACCGCCACCACCGCCACCACAAACGTATACCGGAGCGAACAGTTCAAGAGAACCATGAACGATATCCATTCCCAGTGCTGCAGCCCTGACGAAGTCATATTCAGCCCCGACTACCACCAGTCCTTATACTGCCACCTCCTCTGCGGCCTCATCTTCTCCGAAGAGGTCCAGCTCGTCTTCTCCACCTTTGCCCACAGCATAGTTCTTGCATTCCGAACGTTCGAGCAAGTGTGGGAGGAGCTGTGCTCGGATATAAGGGAGGGAGTCCTCTCGAGCAGGATTACGATTCCGGCGATCCGCGTGGCTGTTTCGAGGCTCCTGCGTCCGAATCCTGAGCTGGCGAATTCGATTTACAGCAAGTGTGTTCGATTGAGTAGTTGGTATGGGGTGATTCCAGAGATTTGGCCCAATGCCAAATATGTTTATGGAATCATGACAGGATCAATGGAGCCTTATTTGAATAAGTTAAGGCATTATGCCGGGAGTTTGCCTCTGATGAGCGCTGATTATGGAGCTTCTGAAGGGTGGATTGGGGCTAATATTGAGCCGGATTTGCAGCCAGAGGCGGCGTCTTTCACCGTTCTTCCTAACATTGGGTATTTTGAGTTTATTCCTCTCAGGGAGAGGACCGAATCCCAAGAACAGAGGCGTGATTTGATGAATCATAGAGAGCAGGAGCCAATTGGTCTGACAGAAGTTAAAGTTGGTGAAGAATATGAGATAATCATCACTACTTTTGCAGGTAAAATACTGGTTTCATTTTGCTTTTGGCACTTTCATTTGCTTCTTTTGGTAGAATATTCTTAAAAACTCTGCAAAAGATGTTTTTTCTTACAAAGGGGGATAAGTACACTTTTAAGATAAAATTACACGGACACTCAAGAGATCGCAAACAAATCGCAAATAAGTGAGCTCCATAAAGTTGAATGTGAGAAGAACTTTTTTTCTACCTAGGGTTACGTGTTTGCTATAAAAAATCCTCTTCTCACAGTTTGCGAATTATTTGCGGTATCTTGAGTGCCTGTAGTTTCTTCGTCCCACTTTTAAAGCCTTTTCCTGAATTTCCACTCATGAGTCATCTTCCAGACTCCTTTAGATTTGCTCATTATGAGGAAGTTTAATATGAAAGAAAATCATGGATAGAGCTATTCACGAACCAAATATAATCGAATAACACATCAATCGAATTTAAAATTGGAATAGAATGCAGTGATTTGGATTCGGTTTCGTTCGATTTTTTGAATTCGGATTCATACCGAAATCTTGGATTCAGATTTGAGCTTGTATAAGTTTAATTTGTATATAAAACTTATATTATGGCTTATGAGAAGTTTAATTTGTTATATAAAATTTATTAAATTATATTTTTTTTCTGCTATTCAGGAATCCTTTTAATAGAGAAATGTTGTTCGGATTCGGATACCACTCGAATTCAAATTTGGATTCGAATTCGGAAAACACGAATTTTAATCGAACCTTCACGAATCAATTTCCTAATTGTTCACAAACTATTTGGTTTGCGAACAACCCTAACCTTGAATACCTTCTTATTGTATATGTTTTAGACAACATTCAAATTAAATTCAAGCTCTGTTTGGCACGGCGGTAGCGGTCGTGAACGCGGTGGTTATGAACCATCGTTCGTGAATGCCCGACCTCACATAAAGAACTTCATTCACTTTTATGGTCAAAACTAATTTTCTTTTCTCGGTAGCTGTTGTAACAGTTGTTATGCCAAACATACATTCTTTGATGGCAGTGTTAAACGCCCCGCCAAACAGAGCCTCAACTTAAATCCTGCTTTATTTCCGATAAAAAATGTCCATAGCTGCATATTTTTTAGCAGAAAACTCCAAAATTGACACTTAAATGATGAATGAAACTAATAATCTGCAGTTTTGTGTTCAAAATAAATTAAATTCCGTGTGTTTAAACGGAATTAGAGATTTCAATACCCAAATTCCGTTCGGGTATCTTCCAATTATAATTTTTTAGACATTTTTTTTATCTGAAATAATTGATGATTCCATGATCAAAGTACATTAATATTTTAAGATGAATTGAACCACCCTCACTATTTTAAAATGTTAAAAATACAGTTGTTGACATGTCAAGTGCTGTTAAGCTGTCGGTATTAACATGGCATAATTGTCCTCATGGACGTCTAAGTCTCCGTTTGGCGCAGCGGTGGCGGTTGTGAACACCGTGGTTATGAACTATCGTTCGTGAACGCCAGATCTCACCTAAGGAACTTCATCCACTTTTATGTTCAAAACTAGTTTTATTTTCTTGGTGCCGGTCATAACCATTATCTTGCCAAACACATTCTATGATAGTAGTGTTTTTTGTGCAAAAAAGCCGTGTCAAATAGAGTCTAAGGCTCTGTTTGGGGCGGTGGTGGCGTTGGGAAAAACTTTATTCCTACTGCCATCGTCTTTTTAGATTGTTTGAATGAGAAGCTTTTTCAAAAGAGTTTTTTCAAGAAATATGTTTTGTGAGCTCTTTGAGCAGCGAGTCCAGAGCTTTGTAAAAAATGCTTTTTCTGTTTCGGTCTTTCCTCTTATATTCGAGAGTTCATGAAAGTCACGCCTCGACCATTCACAATCTATCTTTCTTCCTTCTTGACTTAAATGAAGATTTTTCAAACAGCCTACAATTTTTTCAAACAACATCTGCTTTTTTCACAGCCACCGCCGCCCCAAACAAAGCGTAAATCATATCAAATACTTTTGTAATTCATAATGTGTTGTGCAAAAATATCAGCAAATCATAAAGTTAGCATCTTTAAATATGCTACATTAGCATCAAAAATGCTATTTTTAACCAGAATTCAGCTTTTTAAGAAGATTCCTTCATGATGGATTACTTGGTCATAAGGTGGTTGTATTGCAAAATGTGGGCCCTACAAGAGAAAATTGGTGAGTGCCAAGTCTTTGTTATAATAAGCCCTTTGACTTGGTGTGTGGTTATGAGTTCCCAAACACTTAAAAAACAATGACTTTTTGTGCATTCTACCACATAAATATGATAACTTGTTGAATGGATTGGTGGCATATATTTTGTTTCAGATGTAATAATAATAACTCAATAATTGTTACTAATATATCTTGAAATATTTAGAGTTATGTGGACTATAAGGTGTTCTCACTGTTTTAAATGTCGTATGACATGTCCGATGTGTCTGTTGACATATCGTTTTTGAGAGTGAAACAGATTATGACATTTCCTACTATTAAATTTTTTCCAATATATCGGCGGACAGGTCTTTTGAAGGTATTGTTCGTAATTTTATTTTATATTATGTTAGCAGACTATAGTATATCTCTAAATCACATGTGTTCTATATTATGTATGCTTAAAATAATTAGACTTATTGTTTCGTTCTTTTTAATGTGTTATTTTTACAATCAATTTTGTAATTATTTCACGTTATATTTTCTTTATTTCATATTACAAAAAATGTGAAAAGTTCAACAGATTTATTAGTAAATTATTTTTATGATTTTAACATAAATTTATTTAGTATGAAAAGACTTATAACCGATGAAAGATATTTGACTTTTAAATCTTCTTTATTTGATATAAAACTTCCTAAACTTTACATTGTATCGAATTGTGCTTGTTAATAATTTTTTAATTTGAATATTTTTCGAATTAATTTTAGGATATACATGACTCATTGTTCGTTTACTTGTTATATTAAGTTTTTACTTCATATATACCATATAATTATATTTATTATGCATAAGATATAGAAAGTCGATTGTTATCCGCACTACAGTTTTGGCTATCCGCACTCTTTTTGTATGAGTTATTACGCGGTTTTTGGAAATACGTTTTGTGCGTGCATTTTTAGGAAAAGTGTTCAACACGAAAGTTGTAGATCTTATCGAGATCTACAACTTTCGTGTTGAACACTTTTTCTAAAACGGCACGCACAAGACATATTGCCGCCCTTATTGAATCATGCGCGTAACTATAACGAATTTTTGGAAATACTCCTTGTACATGTATTTTTCGGAAAAGTATTTAACACGAAAGTTGTAGATCTCGTCGAGATCTACAACTTTGTTGTTGAACACTTTTCCTAAAAATGCATGTACAAGGCGTATTTTCAAATGACGCTTAATAATTCGTACAAAAAAAGTGCGGATAGTCAAAACTGTAGTGCGGATAACAATCCCCTATAGCAAAAGATGATGGTTTCATTTGCTCATTCTCTTCCACAATATGCAGGTTTGTATCGTTACAGGCTGGGCGACGTGGTGAGGGTGACCGGCTTCCACAACTCGACTCCAAAACTCAGGTTTGTTCGCCGGAAAGGTCTGATCCTATCAGTCAACATCGACAAAAACACGGAGAAAGACCTGCAGCTGGCGGTGGAGGAGGCCGGCAAGCTCCTGGCGGCCGAAAAGCTCGAGGTCCTCGACTTCAGCAGCCACGTTGACATGTCGACCAACCCCGGCCACTACGTCATCTTCTTCGAGCTCAGCGACGCCGCCGGGGAGGGGGTTCTGAGCAGCTGCTCCGACTGCTTGGACCGCGCCTTCATCGACCCGGGCTACGTCGGCTCGAGGAAAGTCCGAGCCATCGCCCCCCTGGAGCTCCGCGTGGTTCGACGGGGCACGTTTCGTAAGATTATGGATCATTACCTCAGCCTCGGGGCGGCGATGAGCCAGTACAAGACGCCGCACTGCGTCGGCGCTTCGAATGGCAGGGTGCTGCAGATTCTCAACGGCAATGTGCAGAACAGCTACTTCAGCGCAGCATACGACTGAGGTTTTTATTATTAGTTTGTAGTGTTTTTTTAACTCTGGACTGTGGTGTTAGTATCCTGCTTTTCGATTCCTCTGAAGTGTTGATGTGAAAATATGGTTCAGTGAAGGAATAAAACGAGGGGATAAGTCAGCTGTTTATTGTGAATTCTGTGAATTGACCAAGGGATAAAGGTAGCAGGTGATGTTGATTTTAATCTGAATTTATAAGTTAGCTGTTTATTGTGGTAATGTATGAAGGCTTCTTAATTGATCTTGAAACTTAATTATAAATTATGACAGCGGGTTTGGTCGATCCGAAAGAGGTATAACAGATGGTCGAGTGGAGTTGAATTGTATGAAAGTTCTCTCTTACTCAGCTCGATCTCTCGCTTTGCCGATCCAAGATGTGAAGTTTTGTTATGCCGGGTGCGGGAAATCAGGGGAAAGTAAAAATCTTTTTGAACACTAGTAGTTCGCTTGTTTCGCGCGGGGTTTTTGCTGCGGTGAATTTTGTCATAAATGATGCCGTCATGAAATATATATTTGGCACGACACTATTATGACCGTCGCCAAGAAAAAAAAACTTTGAACATGAAAGTGGATGGAGTTTTTTAAGGTGATGCCGGGCGTTCAAAATTTGGCTTGATATGCCAGCGGTTAAATAGTATCTCCCAAATGCTGAAGATATATGGGTGACTGACACAACTTGGTATCTTTCCGCGGTAATTTTACGGTGCTGCTATAAACACTGCAGTTTTGGCTATCCGCACTCAATTTGTACGAGTTATTGCGAGCCTTTTGGAAGTACGTCTTATATATTCATTTTTAGGAAAAGCGTTCAACATAAAAGTTGTAGATCTCGTCGAGATCTACAACTTTTGTGTTGAACACTTTTCCTAAAAATGCATGTACAAGTCGTATTTTTTAAAATTCGCTATAGTTATGCTCATATTTCAATCAGAGCGGCAATACGTCTTGTGTGTGCATATTTAGGAAAAATGTTCAACACGAAAGTTGTAGATCTCGATGAGATATACAACTTTCGTGTTGAACACTTTTCCTAAAAATAAATGTACAAGGCATATTTCCAAAAGACGCGTAATAACTCGTACAAATTGAGTGCGAATAGCCAAAATTGCAGTGCTAATAGCAGCGCCCTAATTTTATTTGAGAGTTGATATTAGCAGTCCAATGCTCACAATTCACTTCTCAAAATTTGTAAAAAAAAAGTACATTATATTTGCAGTCCAATTCTCGCTAATCGCATTCCATCGAATAATCTCTTCTTCTCCATCTCTCTCCTCTCGTTGCCTAAACCTTAGCCCTGGTTCTATCGCCCACGTCGTCTTTCCCCCCTCTTAGATTCATTTTCTTTAAAGAAGAAGGAAATTATCCAGCGAAAGTCGCAAAAAAATAGTCATTTTTCTGGTTAGAGGAAGGTTTGCATGCCATTTAACTTATTTTTCTGTTAGGTATTTACATTATTTTAGAGTCTTTAAGATGTTTCTCTAGGCTTCTAGTGTTTAATAAATCAGCAAAGTGTTTCGCTTATTTGGGATGGGAGTGGGGTGCAAATAAAATTTTGGACTACAAATAAAATTTATGGACTACGAATAGCCAGTTTCGGACTGCTAATATCAACTCTCTTCTATTTTCACCTTCAAAATATACTCTCAGAGTCTCGCATGTGCTAACAATTTAGTTTTTCTGAAAATGGGAGGTTTCATTGTTTTCCAAAAAGATCAAAAAACACCTTTTTGATGCAAATATTTTTCACACCACAGAGCAAGACACACTTGCGAAACAGCTGTGGCACTAAGAATAAAACTTTTTCCACCGCCATCACTGTTTCAAAGAGTGTCTTAGGCTCTGTTTGGCGTTGTGGTGACGGTCATGAACACGGTGATTATGAATCGTCTTTCGTGAACGCACGATCTCGCCTAAGGAATTTCATCCACTTTTATGTTCAAAACTTTTTCTTGGTGATGGTCATAACCGTTGTCATGCCCAACATGCATTTTATGATGATGATTTTTTTCTCCAAACTCAACGGAGCAAAAACATTGCGCCAAACAAAGTCTTAGTATCATATAGTGCGAGCATCGGCAACTTTCAAACTTTCTCAATCATGCTCGATGACATAGGGGCCAATGATCAAATTAATTTGGTGACAAAAAACTTTAGTAACCAGATTAATTCTGATAATGGTGAACAAAAAAACCGGGCCTGACGGGCCGGCCCGAGCCCGGCCTGGTCAAGGCCCGGTCAAGCCCGGCCCGGTTCAGGCCCGAACCGGGCCGAGCCCTTACCCGGGGCCCTGAAAGGGCCCCGGTTTGGAGCTGTTACCCGGCCCGGTCCAGGTAAAGCCCGAATATCGGGCTAGCCCGAGACCGGGCCGGCCATAGCCCGATCCGGTCTCGGGCTAGGCCCGATTGAGCCTAACGGCTCTTTTAAAAAATTAAAAAATTAAAAAATTCTATAAATACCCCCTCCCCTCTCTCTTTTCTCACACCCCACCTCTCTCTCTCTCTCTCGCTCTCTCTCTTAGCTCTCCCAATGGCGTCGTCCTCCACAACTCCAACATCGTCTTCCCAAAGTACGACTTCGGTAGTGGAGCACAACCGTAGAGCGAGTATTTGGGAGCATTTCGAGATGGTCCTAGTCGGGACCGAAAGAAAAGCGCGCTGCAAGATGCGCTCGAAGTTGCTATCCATCAGCGGCAACTCGACGCTCGTTAGACACCAGAAGTCTTACGAGTCGAAACAAGCTCCTCCCGAGTCAAGTCAAGCACAAATTTCTCAACGGCGCGTTTTTTTATACTAGATGTGTTTGTCACGTCCTAAATTTAGTGGTACAGTAGTTTAAAGGCAATGACACAATATATTAATAAAATTCGCGACATGTTAAAAACAATTTATTGTACTAAACAACGAGCTCAAGATTTTAGAAAATTTTGTAAAGCACAAAATCAGAAATATTTGAAACCACAATTAGATATGCCTATTAGATGGAACTCAACCTATAAAATGTTAAAAAGAGCCGTTCTACAAAAAGATCTTCTAATGGAATATTATAGTTTGCTTAATATTGAACACAGTTTAGGTGAAAATGATTGAGATATTATAGAACATTATATAGATTTACTAAAGTGTTTTTATAGGGCCACCGTTTCTTTATCTGGAGTGTATTATCCAACGAGCGCATTAGTAATTGAACATTTTGTACATATCACAGAAAGATTTAGTTATTATAGGCAACACCAAGGTTGGGCTCCTTTAATTAAAATAATGGAAGAAATTTTTTTAAAATATTATAGAGAAATACCGCATATGTTTTCGTGCGCCGCCGCTTTAAATCCGCTACTTAACGTAGAAGGCGTAGAAAATTTGATCGACGAAATCAATAGTAATCTAACCTTAAATATAAATTATGATGAGGATGACCCCGTTAGTACTACAAGTTTTACTACTTTTTTACGCAAAGTTATAATTATTACAATGACTTATACGGGTCACGACCCCGCGAAGAAATAACGCAACCCAAAACGAAGGATAGTCTTAAAAATAAAATTTTAGATTTAGCTTCTAGGAAAAAAACGCGTACATCTGGTAGTTTAGATGAATTAGGATTATATACAAAAACTCAATTTAGCGATTTTATGAGTTCGGACGAGATCGAAAACTTCGATCTCTTAAATTGGTGGAAAGGTAAAGCTAATACCTATCATGTTTTGGCCTATATGCCCCGTGATTTATTAACTGTCCAAGTTAGTACAGTAGCTTCGGAGTCCGCGTTTTCTCTTAGTGGCAGGGTTTTGAACGAGCGGAGGAGCCGGCTTAACGAAGATTCGCTGGAGATTTGCATATGCTACAAAGACTACTTGGACAGTTTAAAGAGGAAGCAACACATAACAACATTGGAGGATAGCTCGGAGGAGATAGAAGACGAAATGGACGCGTTGAATCTACAAGATGATTAAATCGAGCACTCTAAATGTACTTTTTTTTATATATGTAAATTTTTTTTAATTAAATTTTATAAGAATCATAGCTTTCATAGGTTTGTATTTTCAATTTTGTATTTTGTACAATTGTACGACTTAAATTTTATAATGTTTTAAATTTTTTGTTCCAAATTTTCAATATTAATAAAATTGTTTGTTCCAAATTTTTCGTTCCAATTGTTCAATATTAATACAATCTAATTCTAACATAAAATTTTTTCAATTTTTTTGTTCAAATTTTCAATATTTAATTATTTATAAAAATAAAAATTATAAATCAAAAAATAAAAAAAAACTGGGCCGGCCCTGCCCGATGTAGGAAAAAGCCCGATCGGGACGGGCCGGCACGATCGGGCTTTATGTTCACGGCTAAATTCTGACACTATATATTTGTATTTTTAGTGGTGAAATATGTAGACGCTAAAGAGACGACAAAATAATGACATTTTTTGTCACTAAATTTTATTCAAATTCTCACAAAATATCATAAAAATATTTTATTTGCTATTAATTACAATTCAATTTTAGATATTCAAACATATACAACAACAACACTCAAGCTTTTTATCCCACAATAGTGAGGTCGGCTATATGAATCCTTTGACGACATTGTGCCCTATCTTTAATCATAGTCTTACTAATGCCTAAGTATATCATGTCGTTCCTTATAGTTTCATTCCAAGTCTTTTTGGTCTACCCCTCCTCTGTTTAACATGTCTAGTGAATAAACTCTCACAACGCCTAACAAGTGCCTCTAATGGTCTCCTATGTACATGTCTGAACCATCTTAAACAAGTTTCTCACATCTTCTCTACTATTGGGGCCACTCTTGCCTTATCCATGATACATTCATTCCTAATTTTATCCAGTCTCGTGTGACCACACATCCACCTAAGCATTCTCATCTCTGCAACTCCCATTTTTTGCTCATATACACCATTCACTGCCCAACAATCAGAACCGTAGAGCATTGCTGGCCTAATTGCAGTACGGTAAAACTTGTCTTTATGTTTTAATGGTACTTTACGATCACATAAGATCTCGGACGCACCTCTCCACTTCAACCAATTAACATGCTTGGATTCTATGTATCACATTTTTATCTACACCTCCATCTTTTTGAATTATCGATCTCAAATATTTAAAGCACTCATTGCGGGATATATCTTGGTCGCCCAATCTAATGACGGAGCCATCTGACCTTCTTGCACTACTAAATTTAAGCTATATACGACGAAGTATCTTGGTCACCTCCATCTTTTAGAATTATCGATCTCAAATATTCAAACATATGAATAAATAAAATACTCAATCGTTAAAAAAAGTTAGGGTCCGTTCGGCGCGCAGGTAATGGCTTTCTGGAATTTGCTTTGGCCAGAAAACCAATCAATATCTGCAGGAATTGGTTTTGTGCATAAAACCAATTCTGTTGTTCGGTTACAGGATGAAATTCAGTAAACAGAATTGGAATTAATATCTGTAAGTTGTTCGGCTGCACGATGGAATTGGCTTTCTGGAATTTAAATTTTTAAAATTCAAAATTTTAAAAGCGCGCGCCCGGGCTAAAATATCGCGCCAGGGCAAAAAAATCGCAACCGGCAAAAAAATCGCGCACGAGCGAAAAAATCGCGCACGGGCGAAAAAATTGAGCCCAACCGAAATAAATGCGTCTGGGCGAAATAAACGCGCCCGGGCGAAAAAATCGCGCCCGGGCGAAAAAATCGCGCCCGTGCGAAAAAATCGCGCCCGGGCGAAAAAATCGCGCCCGGGCGAAAAAATTGCGCCCGGGCGACAAAATCGCGCCCGGGAGAAAAAATCGCGCCCGGGCGAAAAAATCGCGTCCGGCCGAAATAAAAGCGCACGGGAGAAATAAACGCGCCCGTGAGAAATAAAACGCGCCCGGGCGAAATAAACGCGCCCGGGCGAAAAAATCGCGCCCGGGCGAAAAAAATCACGTTCGGGCGAAAATATACGCCCGGGTGAAATAATCGCGCCCGGGCGAAATAATCGCGCCCGGGCGAAATAATCGCGGCCGGGCGAAAAAAACTCGCCCCGAGCGAAAAAAAACTCGCCCCAGGCGAAAAAAAACGCGCCCGGGCGAAAAAATCGTGCCCGGATGAAAAAATCGCTCCCGGGCGAAAAAATCGCGCCCGGGCGAAAAAATCACGTCCGCGCAAAAATATGCGCCCGGGTGAAAAAATCGCGCCCGTGCGAAAAAATCGCGCCTGTGCGAAAAAATCGCGCCCCGGGCGAAAAAATCGCGCCCGGGCGAAAAAATGATGCCCGACCGAAAAAATTGCGCCCGACCGAAATAAACGCGCCCAGGAGAAATTAAATGCGCCCGGGCGAAAAAATCGCGCCCGGGCGAAAAAATCGGCCCCGGGCGAAAAAATAGCGCCCCGGGGGAAAAAATCCCGCACGGGCGAAAAAATCGCGGCCGGGCAAAATAATAGTGCCCGACCGAAATAAACGCGCCGGGGAGACATAAAACACGCCCGGGCGAAATAAACACTCCTGGGCGAAAAAATCGCTCCCGGGCGAAAATATGCGCCCGGGCGAAAATATGTGCCTGGACGAAATAAACGCGCCCGGCCGAAAAAATTGCGCCCGGCCGAAAAATCGAGCCCGGGCGAAATATCGAGCCCGAGCAAAAAAATCGAGCCCGGCAAAAAAATCGAGCCCAGGCGAAAAAAGCGCGCCCGGGCGAAAAACGCGCGCCCGACCGAAAAACGGGCTGGTCAAAAAATGTGTGCCCGGGTCGAAAAATGCGTGCCCGGCCGAAAAATGCGCTCTCGGGCGAAAAACGCGCACCTGACCGAAAAAAGAGCGTCCTGGCGAAAAATGCCCGACTGTCCGAAAAACACCCGGTCGGCCGAAAAAACGCCCGCCCGGGAGAAAAATACGCGCCCGGCTGAAAAACGCGCGCTCGAGCGAAAAATGGCGCTCCCGGGCGAAAAACGCCCGCCTGGGAGAAAAATGAACATACGGTCGAAAAGCACGCGCCCGACTGAAAAACTCGTGCTCGACTGAAAAACACACCCTGCAGGAAAACGCACGCTCAGGCGAAAAACCCGCGCGTAGGTTGAAAAACTCTAGCGTAAACATTTGATTATGCGGAAAACCTATGGGCGGAGTTAAGAATTGGTATTTGATTTTTTTAGTTCATAGTAAAAGCCATGGGTTTTCACATGAAAGCCAATATCCGCTTAAATTTCGTTGCGCCAAACACTAGAATTGGATTTCTAATCTCCAATGCCAATTCCAGAAAGCCAATTCCGTCCAAACGAACGGACCCTTAAGTTTATTCAACATAAATTAATTTATTAATCGAGAAAAAAGAAGACGAGAGATAACCTTAAGCCTCTGAATGCACGCTAATAGTATTTTCATCTTCAACTAAACTGAATATATGAATGTTACAGTATTTCTTCCTCTTTCCAAAGAAGTTCCCTTCAGGCTTTATCTAATTCCTTATCTTTAAACTTGTTCTCCATTTGATGCTTGTATATGAACTGATTCATTCCCAAAAGTCTTGATCTTAGAGTGACGAGGAATCTTTTATTCCTACCTTATCACTTGGAGTTGGCATGTGAGCAACGCAGACAATGCACTTTACTTTTGCCTCATATCTAGAGTTGTGATTGTTTAGTGCATCTCTTTGGGAACCAGATTTGTGTAGATAATCACGAGAAACTTTGATTCGTCATCTTCAAATATGGTCTACACGAACATAGAGCATGTTATACTGCGAAAAAATGAGTAGAGAACAAGAACAGACAAATTTTTTTCACCTGTAGGAGCAATGTAGGTCAGCAGAGGAGAAACCCACATAGGTTAAAAGATGCATACAGGAAAGGTCAACACTGATATCACTCAATGCAAAAAAAATACAAAACATAAACTGGGCAAGCGATATATTGAATATGGTGTAGTGCTATTATGGTAGAATTTTAAAGAATTGGTAAAGTGCATCATTATGGTTCCATTTGATGCGACTTTTTTGCTTCGTTTGGCATGACTTTTTGCTCCTGTGAGTTTGGACAAAAACACCACCGGCATGGAATGTATGCTTGGCATGTTAACGGTTATGACCGATATGAAAACAAAGAACTAGTTTTGAACATAAAAGTGGATGAAGTTCTTTAGGTGAGGTCGTGCATTCACAAACCACTGTATTCACGATCGTCACCATCATGCCAAACGAAGCCTATATCTTGTCCAAAAGTGATTAATTAACTGGGTTATCATCCAACTAATGCAATGATCTCATCATCTGCTCCAACTTAACTTCTTGCAAGTCCTATATAGTTAAGTAAACACGTCAACGAATCTATTAGTGTCTCTTGCAATCTTCACTAGATTAAAGAGATGCCGAGTTGGTCTATTTAAAGAAGTCGGAATTATGAACACAAGTGATAAATACCCAACTATTAATCTCACCTTGAGCCCAGGCATTATCTTTAGAGTAATACCATGTTAGGTATGAAAGTCAGAATGGACAAGGATCGAATTACTCTTAGTTAAGCTCATTACATAGAATAACTTCTTTCTTCCTGGGGATACAATGATTGTAGGCCAGTGAAGACACATTTTGATCATAATGTCAAATTGAGTCCTAATGTTGGGGTCAACGTTGATCAAGTGAAAGACTCGAGGATAATTAGTAGACTAAGGTATGCCACAAGTTGTACAAGACCATACATTACCTTTTATGTTGGCATGCTGATCACTTTACCAGTAGTCCAAGAAAAGAGCATTGAGATTCCCTAAATAGATTGATGAGATACCTGAGAGGTATTAAATATCATGCTCTGCGCTACAATGGTCACCCTCCTACTGTGGATGGATACTTTGATGCCTCGTGGTATTCAGAAGTTAGTAATAGTATGTCTACAAATGGATATATATTCACTTTGGGTGGAGCTGCTATTACTTGAAAATCCAAAAGACAGACTTATATAACTTTGTCGTCTACCTTTGCGTCGGCTGGTGAAGAGGCAGACTGGATCAGAAATTTAATTCTAGATATTCTCTTGCCTAGGTTACAAGTCAATTCATTGAGCTTGTATTGTGATAATCAAGCACCAGTTCAAGTTGTTTAATTAGATTACTCTCTATAATACCAAGAGGAGACATGTACGACTGAGACATGTTTTGCTGAATTATTTGAAAGAAAAAAGAATTATCACTTTGATCGATGTGCGATGAAAAGATAACCTAGTTGATCTATTGACGAAAGGAAGGCACAAAGATCGACTAATCAAAACAGTGAGGGAAGTGAGACTAAAGACGACTTAGATCAGTCTAGTCTGTTGAAGCCAGGAAAATTCTAGGCTCCAAAATTCGGATCAATGCAGCCGGAGGCTACTCGCCCAGCGGCCCGACTAGACGGCTTGACTGGCAACGATGAAAGGGCTAGAAGAGCAACAACAGGACTCCAGGTGCTGCGGCAAGGAGGTCCCACCACGTACCCAGAAGCTCAGAAGAGACTTCTCCACAACCAAAGATGGCCGAATAGGGTACGGGGAAGGCACCAACTTGGCGAGTATCTAAGATGACGATCGAGGGTGACGGTCAAGAACTCACGAGGGGACAAATCTTCGAAAATAAGGTTCCGAAACCTCAACCAAAGGTGCCAATCCAAGTACCTCTGAGGTCCTATTTATAGACAAATCCTGGGGGGGGGGGGGGGGGGGGGGGGGTAGTTTCCTGACCATACTCACGATTTGCAATGGGTACTCGCCCATACTCATCAATGCTCGCCCATGTTTGCCATGCTCGCCCATGCTCGACTCCTTGAGGATGTTAAGTACTCTACTGGCGAGGTCTGCGAATAGTCGTCTCCTTAGACATTTCTGATCTCAACGAATTACGGGTTGTACATAGTCAAAGTCAATGTTTTGATTTTTCTTATTTCCTTTGTCATATCAATCATGTTGTGCTCTGTTGATGCTCTTGGTTGTTGAGCACGAATCTGGTAAGTGGTTTCAGTCCAAATCTGATGTTAATACCTTCACTTGGATTTGTCTTTCTTACCTTGGAAGAGCGTGTTATTCCAAATCTGATAACACAATCTGACTCGGTTTGAATCTTTTTCTGTTAATTGGTTTCATTCCAAACTTTATGATTTCTATTTAACTTTAGAAAAAACAGTAACCGTGACATTCCATATTGAAACATAAATGTAGTTGTGGTATATATCCAGAAGTCCATAAATCGTTTCGTTAGATACAAATAATAGATTCTGAGTTAGAAAATATAATACTATGTATAGATGTCCTCCTAAGCTAATTATAAATATTATGTTCTTACAGTAGAATTAAATACATTTAAATTTTCAAATGTCTGAATTCTTTTCTAAATGAAATTCTTTGTTAAAAATTACAGGAGATGCTGGAGATGGATGAGCATTTGTTGAATGGGATCTTGACTAGGTAGACCTGTTGTACATCTGAGGGTGATGATGATAGTTTGAGTATTATTTTTTCATTTGTTTTATCTCAGTTTAAAATATTTCTTAACGATTGCTACACTTGTTTTTTAGACTATTTTTACTCTTTTGTTGATCATTGGACACTAGACGTGTTGATCATGTGCTATGATCGTACTTTAGACGACTGTGTGATGCTGGATTTATGATTTTCTTATGCTTGCAAGCACTTTTTTTAAGTCTAATTTGTTTAACAGGTGTGAGACGCGGTTGTGAATGATTCACGGTTGGTTGAATATTGCAGAAACCACTCATTCCGAAGTCAGGTTTGCGGCGGACATTGGATGAGATTGTTGAATAATTTTGATACACATTCATACATGGGCTCTCATCTACGTATCCAAAGTCGGGTAGCGTTTACTCGTAAACCCTCACTCCACCACTAAGGTGATAAGGGGCGAGTGGTCCAAAAACCGCCATTTCCAACCATCCGCGCAATAGCGCACAACAACGCACGACAGCGCAGTGACCAGTCGCGCCCCGTGCCTTCCTGCGTACTACCGCCCACGCTACCGCACGCGCTAGCATGCGCTCTACCGCACACGCTAGCACACGCTAGCACACGCGCTACCGCACGCGCTAGCACACGCGCTACCCCGCACGACGCGCGTGGCGGTACCGCGCGGCGCCGCTACCGCTAGCGCGCGCGGTAGCGCCAACCGCCCAGAAGGGGTGCGGCCAAGCCGCACCCCCCCTTTGGGTGTGGCCAGGCCGCACCCCCCTTGGGGTGCGGCCTAGTCGCACCCCTTTTGGTGTGCGGCCTTGGCCACACCCCGTGTGGGTGCGGTCGACCGCACCCCCTCTCCCCAGCAGGGCGCGGTCAAGACATCTCCCCCCTTTTTTTTCGCAGGGGGGCTCGCAGGAGGACTGGTTGAAGTCGCGTCCCTTGTCGGGTACGAACGGGGCCCATTTCCCCTCTTGGTGGCGAACTCCTCATTCCTCTGTTCGCTCAGAATGCTCTGCGCTCATAGCATGCCCAGAACACTTCTATGTTCGTTGCATGCCCAGAACGCTTCTATGTTCGTTGCACGCCCAGAACGCTTCCGTGTTCGTTGCGCGCTCAGAACGCTTCTGAGCGTACTCAGAACACTTCCGCACTCCGGGCACGCTCACTTTTTGTCTTTCTAATTTCTCAGATTATAGGACCCGCTTGTCGCCTTTTTCACCTTCAACAAAGCTGCCCAAACTGCCTGAACTGCCCGAACTGCCCGAAGGGCGAGACAATAATTTATGAAAAATGGCGATCCGTGTGCTCCAAATTGACCAGCGTGGTTCACCCGTCAGGTGGTTACGGTGGTTACGACAGCAAAATTATCGTGCTACCCCCGACCAAAGCTATAAAAGGAGCTCATAACCTTCATTTGGGAAGACTTTGCCTTCTGCACTCGGGAGAGCTCCTTTGAAGATTTTTACGGAATTCTCCTTCGGCGCTTGAAGATCTCCTTCGTGGACTTAAAGATTTCCTTTCTCCCGAAAGGCGACTCGGCATTCTCACTTTCGTCTCCCGAAAGGCGACTCAGCATTCTCACTTTTGTTCTCCACCATTCTCAGAAAGAAAAAGACTTAGTTTTCCGAGAGGTGGCCTGCCATCTTCGGAACTGTCGCGCTCGAATTCTAAATACCTGACTGTAACCCCTCAGAAGATAGTAAAGTTTGGTCGGCACAGCTCCGGCCGCGTGGTTTTTTACCCTTTCAGGGTTTTCTACGTTAAAAAGTCTCCGTGTACTCAACGAATCTCAAATTGACTGTTAGCGCGCTTGGTTCGCTTCAGAGCTAAGACTGTTCAAGTTGACCGGTATACCAAGAGCACCCAAGCGACCCGCAACAGTTTGGCGCCGTCTGTAGGAACCGAGGATTCCCAAACACTCAGCAAAGATCCCCCAAAGGAAGAATCCGTCCCGAGACTGTGCTCGCTATCAACTGCGATGGCGAGAAGAAGCGCTCGCACTACTGAAGGATCGATCCCCGAGGGGCGTGTTGACCCGGCTCCCTCCCCCTCACTCGTCAACGTACCTCTCATGGAAGAGGCAGCATTCGCGCCCGCGACAGCACTGGAATGACGCATGCGACAAACGGAAGAACAACAAGCCGAGATACTAACTCTCGTAAAAAATTTTGGGGCTCCTCGAGATCCCGTTCAACCTCCAACGTTGAACGTTCTGCCTCCCCCAGCTCCAAATCATGCTCCGAATGAGGAGATCGTTCGAGAAGAAAAAGCCTCAAAAGAATTCTCTGACGTCGCAAGCTCCAACCATCCCGCTCGGCCGTCCAGAGGACCAGAAGTTGATCATCATCACCCGCGCCAGGGAAGAGATGTCCCTGGATAAGTAATAGGAGAACCACTCGAGAGAAAATACGTGACATGATAGCAAAAGAGTACGGTCAGGTGGGGTGACGCGCAGCTTTCGCCTGCTGTCCCGCGCACCACGGCTCCCCACTATCGCCTCAGGTCTTGGCCCATCCAGTTCCGAATGGTTTCAAGCTTCCCAACATCGAAACATTCGACGAGTTGGATGACCCGTTACGTTAGAACATGTCAACCACTTCACTACCATCATGAGACTCTACAACGCTCCAGATCAGCTCCTCTGCCAAGGGTTTCCAGCAACCTTGAAAGGGCAAGCGCGCACTTGGTTCCATTCTCTGCAAGATGGAACAATCGATAGCTTCGCGGAAATGACGCAACAATTCATAAACCAATTCACCGTCCGGGACCCCTCCCACCTTTCAGGAATATGCCAGAGCGAGGGAGAGATCCTCAAGGATTACTTCCGTCGCTTCACCACTGAGGCACGACAAATTCAAGGAGTAGACCCCGAGCTTCTGCGAGGAGTTTTTCTTAGAGTGCTCCGCCCCGGTGGCTTCTACTCCGCACTGATGCGGGAAAATGTGCATAGCTACCCAGACTTCGTTCAACGAGTCGAGGCCCAGATAGCAACAGATGAGGCAATTAAAGTGCACCATCAGCAATTCGAGGGGAGCTCGAAGAGGAAGAAAGAGGAGTCGTTGCCGCAGATAGTTCCCAATAAGAACAACAAGCATTACGACAACCCCAGCCGAGACCGAAGATCTCGTCAGCATCAGGACTACACTCCCCTGAACACTACCAGGACTAACGTTCTCCTCGCCATCCGTGATAGCAACGCGCTCTGCAGGCCCGAACCGCTTACGTCGAGCGGAGGAAACCAATCACAATATTGTGACTTCCATCGCGGGCATGAACACAGTACGGAAAGCTGCAAGCGACTGAAGGAGGAGATCGAGCATCTTGTCCAACAAGGCCTCCTCGGAAGGTTTTACTAAACCAAGTCCCAAACCAGCACGGGCCGTAGGCTGACAATCCAGTAGAGGACAACGTCGTACCCCGACACGGATGAACGAGAGGTATTGGGCAGGAGAACCTTCCCCCTAGTAGAGTGCGAATAGCCTGCGTCTCATTTATCATCAATTTCTGTTTTTTGCTTCTTCTAGTTTTTGCTTTTAAACAGTTAGCCACAAGACTGTACTTGTGCACATGTATCCATTGTGTATTTAAAATTACTACAGATATTCTCTGGCTCTATCAGCAATGCGAATCATCTAAAATAAGGCTACGAAAGTTAAGCCCACGATCTTCGATACTAACACATAGCAGCAAATTCGCCAACGTGGCGAAGAGAAGAGGCCTCTCGCGAGTGGACGATAAGCGTCAAGTACGACAATTTTAACTAGGTCTGCCCAAAAGACCACCTTGCCTCAGCACTGCTTAGGCACCTTGCCTCAGTGCTGCTTGGGCACCTTGCCTCAGCGCTGCTTGGGCATATTGCCTCAGCGCTGCTTGGGCACATTGCCTCAGCACTGCGTGGGCACCTTGCCTCAGCGCTGCTTGGGGACCTTGCCTCAGCGCTGCTTGGGCACATTGCCTCAGCACTGCTTGGGCACCTTGCCTCATCGCTGCTTGGGCACATTGCCTCAGCGCTGCTTGGGCACCTTGCCTCAGCGCTGCTTGGGCACCTTGCCTCAGCGCTGCTTGGGAACCTTGCCTAGCGCTGCTTGGGCACATTGCCTCAGCGCTGCTTGGGCACCTTGCCTCAGCGCTGCTTGGGCACATTGCCTCAGCGCTGCGTGTGCACCTTGCCTCAGCGCTGCTTGGGGACCTTGCCTCAGCGCTGCTTGGGCACATTGCCTCAGCACTATTTGGGCACATTGCCTCAAGGCTGCTTGGGCACCTGGCCTCAGCGCACCTTGAGCACCTCACAATCACGGGGCGGAAAGCTCGCCGCGATCTCCGACGCAATCGCTGGGCAGCAAGCCCGCAGCCGATCAAGACGAGATAGAAGTTTCTCCCACAACTAGAGCCGAGCAACGACTTCCAGCACGCGCACGAAGATGACGGTAATCCAAATTGCCGTGAAGGAAAATCAAAACCTCTGAACTCCTCCGTGTAAAAATTCGGAATCTGAAGGTTTGGGGGGCTTATGATACGCATTCATACATGTGCTCTCATCTACGTATCCAAAGCGTGCTAAGCGTGCAGCTCAATTGGTGATGAGAAGTGAAAGAACTCTATAGTTAAGCGTGCTCGGATGGGAGCAATTCTGGGATAGGTGACCTCCTGGGAAGTCCCCGTAGAGACGCTTAACTGGATCACTTCTCGTCAAAGGGAGGCTACGGTCTCCAACAACCCGCCGTGGCTGAATAGGCGCGGAGAGGGGTTGGGGTGGCATGGGCTGTGGCCCATGTGAGGGCCTGAGACGAAAGACACCGCTGGTGCGCCAGGCTGTGGTCAGGGTCCTCACAACGAGACTGTCATTTACGAAAAATGGCGATCCATGTGCTCCAAATCGACTAGCGTGATTCGTCCGTCATGTAGTTACGGTGGTTACGACAGCAAAATTACCGGGCTACCCCCGGCCAAAGCTATAAAAGGAGCCCAGAACCTTCATTTGGGAAGACTTTGCCTTCTGCACTCGGGAGAGCTCCTTTGAAGATTTCCACGGAATTCTCCTTCGGCGCTTGAAGATCTCCTTCGTGGACTTGAAGATTTCCTTTCTCCCGAAAGGTGACTCAGGATTCTCACTTTCGTTCTCCCCAAAGGCGACTCAGCATTCTCACTTTTGTTCTCCACTGTTCTCAGAAAGAAAAAGACGTAGTTTTCCGAGAGGTGGTCTGTCACCTTCGGAACACCCTCTCCCTCTCTCTATCATTGTAACGAGCGGCGGCCTGTCGCGCTCAAATTCTAAATACCTGACTGTAACCCCTCATAAGATAGTGAAGTTTGGTCGGCACAGCTCCGACCGCGTGGTTTTTTACCCTTTCCGGGTTTTCCACGTTAAAAAGTCTCCGTGTACTCAACGAATCTCAAATTGACTGTTAGGGCGCTTGGTTCGCTTCAGAGCTAAGACGGTTCGAGTCGACCGGTCTACCAAGAGCACCCAAGCGACCCGCAACAAATTTAATATATGTTCGCGCGTGTCAAGACTGACTCGGTAGTGCCTAATGGTTTCGTGTCTTCCTAGGGCAACACTCTACGCTGGAGGTACTATATAAGATCATTTCAAATTTGATGGTCATTAGGAGAATACTTTGAGCAAGAGCCAAACCCTAACACATGTCTCTTGGACAGTGCAACTATCTTGAAGTGTATTCAACCTTGCCGTAGTTTGCGAATGCATGGGGTAACTCCGCTCTCTCTTTGCTACATTTATTTGCGTAATTTTATGCAACACATCTAATTAATTTAAGCTTGCATGCCTCAGACGTTCGTGTTATTTAATTTTGTCATTTATCCATAAATTATTGCTTGTGATCTTTTGCTTGGGGATGTAAGATTCTCGCTTTGGTCAACTCGTTAGACGATTGAGGGGATATCTTCAAATAACGATTTACAATTTTAGCGAAGTTCAACGTCACGAGCGTTTTCGCACGCAAAATTCGTTTGGCTCGCTCGGCCTACATTCAAAACTAAAAAAAATGGTCGCATAAAATAGTGTATTTCAAAACCCTAACTTAGGACTACATCATAATTATATCTTTAATGGAAGTAATTCATGAATCAATCAAGGCAGTGATGGGCACAATGGTTGTCTGGAGGAACCTGAGCCTAAATCAGACACTTCCAAAGTTTCAGTCCATGCAATCATTGGTTTTGTTGGCCCAGTACAGAGGAAGGAGCTGAGTGCAGAAGCAAATCAGGGGGCACAAACCTTACTAGAATCGTTTAATGAACTCTTTGTAGAATCAGCTGAACATCCTTCGATACGAGAACATGAGTATCACATGTTAGAGAACAACTAAAAAACACCACACAATTTCATGAGGAAAAAAGCTTCGGATTTTCTTGATGCATTCAATAGAAAAACCATTACATTTATAGATGAAAAAATGACTAAAACGGAAAGGAATAATGCCTAAAACAATTAAGACAAAAAATAAGAAATAAACGGCAAGTGCCCAATCTAGGAAAATCCTAATAAAACTGTCCAAATTGGACTTTATTTCCTACCATAAACGAAATAGGAAAGAAATAAACTAATTATTAACATTCAACCCCTAATTAGTTTGTTCTTCACATCACGCACTCGAAGTCGCTCCCGCATTTCAACGAACTTGTTCCTTGCGAGTGCCTTAGTGAATATGTCAGCAAGCTGGTCGTTAGTATGTACATACTCGACCTCGATCATCCCACGCTCCACGCAGTCCCGAATGTAGTGGTAACAAGTATCAATGTGTTTTGACCGATCATGATACACGGGGTTCTTGGTTAGTGCAATTGCCGACTTGTTGTCAACAAAGAGAATTGCTTTGCACCTAATCCGCTTCCGAATATCATCGAGTAGGTTGAGTAACCATACTCCTTGCTGTGCCGCAATCGAAGCTGATATATATTCGGCCTCACAAGAAGATAAGGCTACAACCCGTTGCTTCTGCGACATCCAAGTGATGATGTTCCGGCTTAAGAAGTATGCAACTCCCGTAGTGCTCTTCCTATCATCAATGCTCCCTCCATGATCACTGTCGCAGTAGCCAACTAGCTTCGTACCTCCGCGAAGATTCCTCTCATAAGAAAGACCAAACCCGCTTGTACCTTTTAGATACCGCAAAATCTGCTTCACCACCGCAAAGTGTTGGGTATTGGGCTTCTCCATGAACCTGCTCGCTATCCCAACGGCATATGCAATATCCGGACGGGTATTCACCAAATATCTCAAGCATCCTATTGCGCTCCTATACTCCGTAGGGTCCACCAAAGGATAATCGCCCGTCTTGCTCAATTTGAGCCTTGGTTCCATCGGAACTTGAGTGCTGTTGCAGTCTCCCATCCCAAATTTCTCAAGAATTTTTAATGTGTATGCGGACTGACAAAGAGTGATTACCTGAGGGGTTTGTGATACCTCTATCCCCAAGTAGTAGGTGAGCAATCCGAGATCGCTCATGCAGAAAAGTTCCTTCATCTGAGCTTTGAACTTATTCACCTCCACGCCGCTTGACCCGGTGATGAGAGATCATCCACATAGACTCCAACCAGCAAGTTGGAATCTCCCGCAACTCGCTTGTAGACGGCGTGCTCAGTCGGACTCTTCTCAAAGCCCAAAGAGGATAGACTTTGATCCAGCTTGAAGTTCCAAGCCCGCGGGGCTTGTCGAAGGCCATACAACGCCTTCTTGAGTTTCATCACCTTGTGCTCTTCTCCGGCAATGACAAAACCTGGAGGTTGAGAGACATATACCTCTTCGACTAGATCCCCGTTGAGAAACGCCGATTTGACATCCATGTGGTGGATGTCCCATCCTTCTTCCGCTACCAAAGCAATGAGCAAACGGACCGTCTCCAATCTCTCCACGGGTGCAAACACCTCGTTGAAGTCAACCCCATGTCGCTGTACATATCCTTTCGCCACAAGCCGAGCTTTATGCTTCACGATGTTCCCCTCCGGATCTCGCTTCGTCTTGAAGACCCACTTGAGTCCAATGGACTTTTGACCACTCGGGAGGGTGGTGATCTCCCAAGTGTCGTTGTCCCGTATGGAAGTTAGTTCCTCCTCCATAGCTCGTCTCCGACTTGGTTCGTCTTTGGCCTCCTCAAATGTTGCAGGATCCCCTGCTGCGAAGAAACAAAGTCCAGCCTCCTCCTCCTGCAATTCCATCTCTTCAGTTTCGCCGTAGATCTCCTCAAGTGACCGGAATCGAATCGGTCTGCTGGAGCTCGGAGTCGCCTCGGAGGTTGTGTCCGTGGTGGGGGAGGTACTGGCTGCGGGTGAGCCTCGGTGGGGGGAGGCGCTGGCCGCTGGTGAGCCGCGGTGAGGCGAGGTCACCCCGTTGCTGGTGGGGGTTGTTGGTACGGGTGCAGCAAGAGGAGCTGCAGCTGCTCCTTCAGATGTCAAGTGCTGATCGCAGATAGAGAGTACTTCACCATTTCTCTCTTCCTAGTCCCACTTCGCCTCTTCGTGAAAGACGACATCACGGCTGATCACGAGCTTGCCCGTCTCTGGATTGAATAGCCTGTACGCCTTAGAGCCCGCCTCGTAACCAATGAGCACCATCTTGGTGCCCCGATCCTCCAACTTTGCAAGATTTGGCTTCGTTGTCTTCGCGTACGCAAGGCAACCGAAAGTGCGAAGGTAGTGAACTTTTGGTTTCCTTCCATAGAACGCCTCGTAAGGCGTCTTTCCAACAACACTATGAGTAGCCGCCCGGTTGAGAAGATGCACCGCGGTTGCTAACGCTTCTCCCCAAAACTTCATGGGCATGTTTTTGCACTTGAGAAGACTCCGAACCATCCCCATGACTGTTTGATTGCGGCGCTCCACCACGCCGTTCTGTTGCGGAGAATAAGGGGCTGTGAGGAATCGTTTGATCCCGACTTCTTCACAATAGGCATCAAACCCCTTGGAGGTGAACTCCCCACCTCGATCGCTACGGAATCCCTTCACTTTGAACTCCGTTTCCATCTCCGCTCACGCCTTTAGCCTCTTGAATGCATCCAAGGCCTCGTCCTTGGATTTCAATAACTCCACCCACATGAACCTGCTATGATCATCTACTAGTAAGAAGAAGAATTGTTTACCTCCAGGGGTGGCCGGATTGATGGGTCCGCAAAGATCTCCATGCACCAATTTAAGAGGTGTTGATGCACGGTCCGCTGCAACGCTTGGAAATGGTAATCGCCTTTGCTTCGCCACCAAGCACCCGTCGCAAAGTTCTTGTGAGTGCTCAATGGAGGGCATCCCCTCCACCATCTTGAAACGCCCCATTTCATGAAGTGCCCGAAAGTTGAGATGTCCCCATCTAGCATGCCATAGCCATGCCTCGTCTTTTTACTTCTCCGCTAGCAAGGCCACCGGAGCATCCGTCTTCATATTTAGGATGTAGAGACGATTTTTGGACCTCTCCACCTTCGCCAAGAGACGCCTCTCTTGATCGAATAGACACAAGAATCCATCCTCCATGACGATCTTGCATCCGTTCTCCTCCAATTGTCCCAAACTCGCAATGTTTGTGCGGAGTTTCGGGATGTAGTAGACGTTAGTGAGGACTTTGTGCTTCTCCTTTTGGTCTTTGAAGAAGACCGCTCCCCGACCACATATCTCCACCGAAGAGCCATCGCCAAACTTCACCTTGCCTCTGACCGTCTCATCTAGCGAGGAGAAGTAATCCTTGCAACCCGTCATATGGTTGCTAGCCCCCGTATCAAGGTACCAATCCGATTTCTCCACGTCACCGGGAAAAATGCTCGGTTGCACATTCTCTTCATTAAGGAGAAGATTAGAACATACCATTTTTGGGTGATCTTCTTCGCCCTCCGCCAATAAAAGGGCCGGTTCGAGATCCTCGAAGGCTTCGGCCATGTGCGCTTTCTCCTCTTTGTCCTTCTTCTTCGAGCGACACTCCACGACAAAGTGGCCCATCTTGTGGCAATAGAAGCACTCGATTTTTGACTTATCTTTAACACTATCATTGCGATCTTGATCTTCCCGTCGATCGTTGTTGCGATGTTGTCCGCCTCGCCCTCGTCCACGGCCACGACCTCCACGACCGCCGGTTTGGTGTCTTCCACCATTGGATGGCTTCTTGTCATGAGCCATAAACTCCCTCATCATCAAGAGAAGTTTCTCCTCGTCTTTGTTGGTAGCCCCACCAACACGCTCTTCATGAGTCTTGAGACGGCCGACAACCTCCTCCACGGTCATCGTCGTGAAGTCGCCAAATTGCTCTATCGTCGAAGCAATCTGGACGAACTTTGATGGGACGGATCGCAGGAACTTCTTCACAACCGCAGCCTCCGCTACCGTACCTCCCAACGCCCTTTGCATGTTGACGTTTGTGGTAAGCTTCATTGTGAAATCATCTATTGAATCCGTCTCCTTCATGCGAAGCATCTCAAACTCCGTCTGCAGAGTTTGGATCTTTGCATCCTTGACGCGGTCCGCGCCTTGGTACATGATCCTAAGCATGTCCCATATCTCCTTCGCAGTTTTCTTCTCCGCAACCATCTGGAGAACGTCATCTGGAAGTGCTTGTTGGATGGCCGAAAAAGCTGTTTTGTTCTTTTTCGCATCCACTTTCGCCGTTGGATCGACTGGTTCCACCGCCTCCATAACATCTTGGACATCGAGGATCCCCCTCATTCTGATAGCCCAAACGCCATAGTTGCTCCTCGTGAGCACCGGGTATTTGAAGGTTCCATGGAACCCATCGTGTTTTGAAGATGTCTCCGCCATAGTCGCTCTGATACCAAATGTTAGAGAACAACTAAAAAACACCACACAATTTCATGAGGAAGAAAGCTTCGGATTTTCTTGATGCATTCAATAGAAAAACCATTACATTTATAGATGAAAAAATGACTAAAACGGAAAGGAATAATGCCTAAAACAATTAAGGCAAAAAATAAGAAATAAACGGCAAGTGCCCAATCTAGAAAAATCCTAATAAAAACTGTCCAAATTGGACTTTATTTCCTACCATAAACGAAATAGGAAAGAAACAAACTAATTATTAACATCACATACATCGTCGTATTGCCTCTAAAAGCAAATAAGTAATCGCTCAAATATTTATTCAATGACTCAATGGGACGGGGGCTGAGACCACATGAGATGATTTATCGTCTTGGCGTGCACGCTAGCGCTTCATTTTGTGCATTGAGTACAAGGCCGTTTTGTTGGGGGGAGTACTGACGCGTTCCAAATATTTCCATGAGCGGGAAAACTAAAATTAGGCGAGGGAAGTTTGGAGTTAGTTCATTTCTTTATTTCTTGCATGGGTATTTTTGTACTTGGGCTATATGCGTTTATACATAGCTGCTACTAGGTCTTTTGGGGTTATGCATGCACTTATTTTGAATGATATTCATTGTTCTGCTCTGGTTATGAAGCTTCGGGAAACCATTTCTCGGCTTTAGTGATCATCTTTTCAGGGATATTCCTCTTAGGATTGATGTTCTGTTTTGGATTTCAATTACTCGTGTTGTTAGATAGTTTCAATTACTTGTGTTACTGTTATTCCTGATTCAAGTGATTTTGTTATCGAATTGTATCACTTGAGTAGATGATGTTAAATTTTTGTATTGACGATGTTTAAAAAAACGTTGCTATAGAAAATTAACGGCAACGCTTTCAAAGACGGCGCGACAAAAATGTCGTTGTAGATATATATCTTGCAGTGGCGGGCACAACATGTTCGTAATCCGTGCGAGACTGTTAGTATATAAGGAATCGTGCACGGGGTTCCACCGTGCCCCGACGCAACAATACATCGTCCGTTTGTCGTTCGTATAAAAATTTTGTCACGACGAATACAAAATAGAAACAAAGGCCATGTTTAGGCAGGAGGATCCACGCGGCCACGCGTATGGAGTCCCCGCGGTCATCGTCACGGCCTGTTTGACGATATCTATTTCACGGTCTAAATCTATTTTTGGCTTATCCTACGGGCTCACTAATCACATCCTTTTATATTTTTCTTTTAATCAAAAAATTCTTCACCATTAGATCAAGTAAGAATGCATCCACACCATGAAGAGGATCCTGATATATCTGCAATAAAAGTAAAGCCCATATCTAAACATCTAGCATCTTCGCGACCGGAGGTATGGTCGCAGCTATACAGGAATATGCCCCAAACGAAGCTACTAAGGCTCCGTTTGGTGCGGCGGTGGTGGTCGTGAATACGGTGGTTATGAACCGTCGTTCGTGAACCCCGACCTCACCTAAGGAAATTCATCAATTTTTATGCTCAAAACCATTTTTTTCTTGGTAGCTGGCATATATAAAAGGATGTGATTAGTAAAGCCCATATCTAAACGTCTAGCATCTTCGCGACTGGAGGTATGGTCGCAACTATACAGGAATATGCTCCAAACGAAGCTACTAAGGCTCCGTTTGGCGCGGCGGTGGTGGTCGTGAATACGGTGGTTATGAACCGTCGTTCGTGAATCCCGACCTCACCTAAGGAAATTCATCAACTTTTGTGTTCAAAGCCATTTTTTTCTTGGTAGCTGTCGTATATAATCGTTGTCGTGCCAAACATATATTCTATCATGTCAAAGAGAGCCTCAAGACAGCGTTGGTCTTCTCACACCTTGTGACTTGGTTGCCAACAACATTATTTTCCGTGTCAAAATGGTGGAATCGGTTCATATAGACCGGTCCGGTTCACGGGATTTGGAGAAGTTCACACCCGGCCTAATAAATATGGTGGAACGATTGCATTTTAGGACACAGGTGGCGAGTACTTTCACCTCAAAAAGAGACCGCTACCGAACTCTCCAAGACATCGATAACGAAGCAGGTATCGCCATTTAATAAAACCATAACCTCCGCATGCTCCGTCACCAAAGCGTGAAAAAACCATATCTCAAATCTCCGCCCTGCAAATCCCATGGCGCTGCGGCCGCCACCGCCATCACCATTCAAGAGTCAATTTGAAGGGAAATCCTCATTTCGCATTTATTAAAGCTTTTTTTGTTTGGATAAAAGTTACTGTTATTCGATACCAAATAATAATCATAATAATTGAAAATCAACTTCTTTGCAACAACACTAGAGCCTTTATCCCACCATAGTGGGGTCGGCTATATAGATCATTTGTCGCTATTGCGCCCTATCTTTAATCATAGCCTCACTAAACTCTCGCTATTACCTAAGTACATCGTATCTTTATTTATGGGCATTGTTAAAGGCAAACCAGAATTGGCTATTGACAAACCAATTTCTATGAGTTATTATGCGGCTTTTGAAAATACGCTTTGTACATGTATTTTTAGGAAAAGTGTTCAACACAAAAATTATAGATCCCGTTGAGATCTACAATTTTCGTGTTTAACATTTTTCCTAAAAATGCACGCACAAGGCCCTAAAATTGCCCTGATCGTTACTATAGTGAATTTTTGAAAATAACAAGAAAATACGCCTTGTATATGCATATTTAGGAAAAGTGTTCAACACAAAAGTTGTAGATCTCGACGAGTTCTACAATTTTCGTGTTGAACACTTTTCCTAAAAAAGCATATACAAAGCATATTTTCAAAAGCTGCGTAATAACTCATAGAAATTGGTTTGCCAATAGCCATTTCTGGTTTGCCTTTAACAACTCCCTTATTTATTGTTTCATTCCAAGTCTTTTTTGGTCTACTCCTCCCCCGTTTAACATGTCTAGTGGCTAAACTCTCACAACGCCTAACATGTGCCTCTAATGGTCTCCTATGTACATGTCCGAACCATCTTAAACGAGCTTTTCGCATCTTCTCTACAATTGGCGTCACTTATCCCCGATACATTCATTCCTAATTTTATCTAGTCTCATGTGACCACACATTCACCTAAGCATTCTCATCTCCGCAACTCCCATTTTTTGCTATGTACACCATTCACTGCCCAACACTCGAAACCGTATAGAGCATTGCTGGCCTAATTGAAAATCAACTTTGTTAATAAAAAAAATTATATACATAAGAACGAATATAAGAATTAATTAGTTTATACTTTTTATATTATTATTATTATTAATAATTGAACAATCTGACACCACATGCATGATCCTATTTATTAGAGCCGTCCAATGAATTTTATTTTTTAATTATATTATCATATTTATCTTTTAAATGTAATCCTGTTGTTTAATCTAATGATTTAATATATATTATAATCTATTTCAAAAATAAAAGAAAATGTAAAGCTCATTTAAGTAATTAAATTCTAACCCCAAATTAAAAGTAACGATTGAAATTCATAAAATCAAAAAAGTTTTTAGTAGAGCTCATATAATTACTATAGTAGTCTGTCATTACACATGTTCGAGTAAGATTATCATTAGGTATATTAGCGGTATTTTTGAGAAACTATCATTAAACGCATCAATTTTATTAAAGTTGGTTTGACATGCATGATAACATATGCATCACGATGATGATTTTTTTTAATAAAAATTGAAAAGTGATTTGTTACTATTTTTGCATTAATTTATTGATAGTATGTTTATTTTAAGCTGCATTAATTAAGGGTATGGTTAAAGGCAAACAAAAATGGATATACATACATCATTGTTAACAACAAATTATATTTTTTGGTAATTACTCGGTGCAAACAAATCTGTTAACGACAAACCGATATTGATAACATTAAATAAAATCTAAAATTAGAAAATTTGTCATTTTTTTAATTGTGATATAGTCATTCATAAACTTTAGATCATGATAAACTTTAGATTACAATACTCTAAACGAATTCAGAGTAAGATTCCAAATTTTTTATTAAATAGAGCTACTAAATATAAATTAAATATAGCGTTTTTATTTGTTAAATTCCCGTGAGTTTTGTTTGAGCATTCACTGTTGAGCTAGACTTTGGGGATAATTGCTAATCAAAATGACCCAAAGGAGATATGTAATGATGTAAAATTGTAAATGACGAGTTCTTGCTTCTTTAAATTATGATATATGTGTGCTATAATTTTGATCTATATGTGAAGTTGCAATAGCTTGTTATGTTTGTTGTGGCCCACTCGAGGCTCCTGAAACCAGTTTAGATTGGACCGTCTTAGCCTGGGAGCGATCGAGCGCGCAATCAGTTACAGAGAACTGAGATAGTTAGCAAGGAATATTTTTACCTTGGAAAACCCCGAAAATGGGTGAAAAAATACGTGGCCGGGATGATGCCAACCAAACTTCACTATCTAATGTTGCTTTACTTGGCTTTGGAGAGAAATCAAGGGCGACAAGTCGCTCCTCGTTACAACTTGTAAGAGAGAGAGTTGCGTTCGGAGGGTGACATGCCACCGCTCTCGAAGCGAAGTCTTTATCCTGGCCACAATGGGGAGCACCGCCCTCTGGAGCCTGGACAGCCTTCTGCTTTCGCTTGGGATCTCTAGTGGCACGTTCTACGTGTTTGGATGTCTACAAAGTGTACCTTGCAGTTTGTGGCGGTGTCTGGAGCGCGAAGCTTGCCGTTGACTTGAAGGCGATGAACACTGTGTGTATTGCGCTCGAAAGAAAGCTTGAAGACAGATGAAGAGATTTTCGAACGGTCTTCAAAGCCGTTGAATATAAGCAAAAATTACATAAAATGCAATCAATTTGCATATAAAAGTATAGTATAAACGGCATACTATTATATTTAATGTAAAACACCTAAATCAGTTCTCAAAATCACTTTTATTTAAGAAATCCGTGCCAACTTTTATTTCACAAAGTGGTGTAAACTTTGAGGAACGATTTAGAAAATTTTCCAATATTTAATGCAAATCAGCGCTCTTATATATATTGGCGATTGTTATACGCACTATAGTTTTGGCTATCCGCACTCTTTTTGTATGATTTATTAAGTACTTTTTGGAAATACGTCTTGTACATGTATTTTTAGGAAAAGTGTTCAACACGAAAGTTGTAGATCTCGTCCAGATCTACAACTTTCGTGTTGATCACTTTTCCTAAAAATGTACGTACAAGACGTATTTCTAAAAAAACGTGTAATAACTAATACAAAAAAGTGCGGATAGTCAAAACTGTAGTGCGGATAACAATAGCCTATATTTTTAAATTTTAATTGAAATAATTGTTTGTAATAACTTAGGTGCGTTTCTCTCACCTAGAACTAGGTGGGAGAAAAATACAGCTGTATGATCTCAGATCGGACGGTATATAAAATTCTGACATTATTATTATTTATAAATACATAAGTATTTATGAAAAATACAACCGTATAATCTGTGATCAACGGCTTAGATGAGCTTCTCTCACCATGATCTTATGTGAGAGTAACCCACCTACAAATTTTTCTTATATTATTATCGAAATATAAAACCTACCCGCTTTCATCATTTTTATATGAGACGAACCCACGTACAAACTTTTCTCTCTCAGTTAACACAGTCGTCTTCTTTCTTCCTCCCTCCCCAGCTCTTCTCAATATGGATGGCAGCAGCTTTACCCTTCTATGGGACAGCAACAGCGCGCTCTACGACTCCTTGGATGTCAGCTCCATCAAGCGCCACCTTGACTCCGCCATCGCCGGCGGAAGCCTCGCCGATCCCTCCTTGGTGGTGGAGGTGGAGGCGGCGGTGGCGCAAGGCCGGAAGAGGCAGTCCAGGCTGTCAAAGTCGCTGCAGAAACTTCTGAGATTGGTATTTAGGTCGAAGCGGAGGGAGGTGGAGGTGAGATTCAAGCTGGCTCAGAGGTACGGCCGGAATGGATCGAGGGATGACAGCGAGTTGTACGGCTGCTCGTACCCCGTGCGTTGGAGCGGCGGGGGTCTGGCGTCTATACCGGAGGTTTCTGAGAAGGGGTTGGAATCGCCGGAATTTGACTACTCGGCGGTGAGGAGGGCCGTGTCGGAGAGGTTCCCAAGCTCGACGTCGGCCGGCGTGCTTATCAGGATTAATCCGGCGTCATGATCAAGTCGAGACTACTGAATTCTTTGCACTATAACTGTGTTGTGAAATTCCTCTCCTTTTTAATTTGTTGTTTATTTAGGGAGATTATTAGGCGTTTAATTATGCAGCGGTCGATTATCTTCGAATATTTCAAATTATGCATAAATTTAGAATTAGCCTGCTTTTACGGCGGCGGCGGTGGCGTTTTGGAGCGGTGGGAACGGTAGTGGTGGGAATGGAGCGGAGGGGGCTGTGATGACGTTTTGGAGCATTGAAAATGAAGCGGAGGGGGCTGTGCGATGATGTTTTCGAGCATTGAGAATGGAGCGGAGGGGACTGCGATGACGTTTTGGAGGATTGCGAATGGTGGATTATCAAATGTATTTTCAGCAATTACGTTTTCTTTCTCACCGAAAATGAAGAAAAAATGCCGAAACAAACAGAGCCAATGCACGATTTCTTTCGACGGTTGCTTTTTGAAGCATTGCGTATGAGAGCAGTGTGAATGGAGGGCTTCGTCGGGATTGCGTTGACGTTGAAGGCCAAAAATAACATTTTGAAGCGTTGAGAATGAAGAATAGAGGTTCACCAAATAATATATTTGTCACATAAAATGGAGAAAAAATGTTGAAACAAAAGTAGCCTAAGACTTCTGTCTTCCGGCAGCAGTTCCTCAAAGGCTGCCCTAAGCAATTGTTTGGAAAAATTTCTTAGTTGTGTTCCAGTGGCAGGTCAGAAATGGAGAGGATCCTGGGTCTAGGTAGTGGGCACAACCATTAATAATGCGTCATTTGTCGCGTGGGTCCCACATTAAAATATATATCCCTTAAATATGTTCTTTCTCAAGTTTTCATTGTCTTCTCCTCGGATCGGATCTGGATCCATTTCTTCATCTAATTGAAGGTATGTATTTTCCTGTAATTTTTTTTAAAAATTTCTCAATCTTGTCTTGCTACCTAGGGGCTGTTAGGCCGGGCGATACCGCATCCCTCCAAGATTATGGATCGTTTGCTATGGGGTGCACGGGAGTCTTGCTCGGGGATTAGTGATCGGATATCACATAACGACCTATCCTGATCGTTGCTCGGCGCTTGGCAGACGGCTATCGCTGGTGGTCGGCGACCACCAATCAGCCATACAATTCATGAAAGAACAATTACGATATTAATAATAGAAATTAATTAATATATTAATGCAAGCAATACGCTCTAAAGGATCAGAAGAAGGCACACACAAGATCTAACGATTACGTGTGTGCTCGATGCTCTCTTGCGGGCTGCGCCTGCATGCAAATTGGTCGTGTCCGCATGAAAGCTTACGTACAACCGAGCTTCTCCTTCAAAGTCGTTCGTGGAGCGGATACTGCCGTTTGTCGCCGATGTTGATGGGAGAGTTGCCGGTGCCGTTAAATTAGGCGCAACATGGACTCCGGAGCTCGATGGAGATTAATTAGGGCATTCTTTCGTATGTTTGGTTGGAAAGACCAGGCTAGAATTTAGTGGAGAAAGAAAGTGCAATGAATTTAATTGGAAGAGCATGGATATGTACGTATTGTTAGGGAAAGAAGTGATGTCCACAAAATACACAAGAAACGCAGAAGAAAAACAAGCAAAAGCACACAAGAGATTTAACGTGGGAAAACCTCAAGATCGGGGAAAAAATCACAACCACCCGCGCCCGGAAATTGACTATGAAGAATGAACAAAAGGAAATACACCTCTCCTCTTCCGCCGCGCTACCTCCTCCAGTTTTTCAACAACAAAACCCTAGGCCGAAAAAGGCCTTTTATACCCACAGTATAAACAACGAGGAAAAATTACGTAAATGCAGTCATACTCGACCGGCGAAATCGTGTTGAGTGTCCAGTACACCCAAAACAGTCAGACTTCACATTATAACAGGTATATTTGAGAGCATAAGATCTAACAGCCACGAATGCCGTTAATAATTATAACCCTTTCTTGTTACTAATAGTAGACCAATACATGCATGATTGGAACGGAAGAGCAACAATTCTTCGTGCATGCAGGCCTAATATTGAAGGTTGAAGTCAGTGGGTTGTTTGTCAACTTTATTATTGCTCAATTTCACTGTTAAGCATTGGTGTTCGGTTTTGGTTGGGATTTCCTACGGTTTCAGGGGATCGTAGGAGATATTAAGGCTTCATTTGGCGCGGCGGTGGCGGGAGAGCAGCCGACGGGTGGTAAGGAAGGATTGAAACTGGAGGAGGGAGGCAGGGCTGGAAAAATTGCTTTTGCGGGACTTTTCCGCTGTCCGGAAACGTTTGCTCCAAACGCAGGCGGTAAACGCCGTGCCGAATGAAGCCTAAGAAACTAGAGAAACCCAAGGAGAACATATCATTGGCCAACACAAGGAGAGTCTGGAACTTCCCGTAAATAATTATTGGACAAACAACTGGCTACTTCACATTTCAGAGTTAGGAGTGAGTCTGGAACTTCTCGTAAATAATTCTTGGAAACGTGTTTACATGCGTTAGTGTTGGGCTAGAGAGCACATAAGTCCGACCGTTTAACGGTATGCCTATATGCAACCAAAACACAACACATGATAACAACAATAAAAGTGATACACATATTTAACGTGGAAACCCAATAGAGTGAAAACCACGAGACGATCAGAGTCCAACCCGGAAAGCCGCCACTAAGAATGTGTAAAATAAATAGACAATTACAAGGATTTTCCTCCTCGATCCACACAAGATTTTCACCAACTTCGCACCACTCAATAATACTCAATAAACAGTAGCAGAAAAATTGCAAGTTACCTACAGTGGCGGACGAGACGGATTACACAAATCCTCTCAAAGATGTCTCTTTGAATTAATCCTTGTCAAAGTCTGCTCCAGATCCAATCTGTGTAGACAAAGTATTCCTCGTCAACGTCTCAGAGACGTCTGAAAGCTCTCCCCAAACTAAGACGCTTGCCACGAAGGCCTCAATAGAAACTCTTTCAATGCTTGAGATGAGAGAGAAGTAGATGTCTTACCCATCCTCCTTCATGCCTATTTATAATGCCAAAACCAAGGGGTACATGTGGTAGATGCATGACATGTGTATGAAGCTTCCCTCGGTCAAAAGCACATGTCATGATGCTTTCTCTGGGCACTTTCCTAGAAGCTTCTTTCAAGAGCACTTGTTGATTTCATAGTCAAAGACTGCTACCACTTTTCACACTTGGGATGAAACACATGCTTGAAAAGCATGGCCAAAAGGTGGCTAGCCGCTTTCACACTTGGAAGAAAATTATCTCATCAAATCTCCCTCTTTTCGACTAAGTGAAGAAACTTGTCATTCTGACAATCTTCCTTCAAATCTCCAGTTTGCCTCGCACTAAGGCCTCCATCAACATGTCTCCTATTTGGCCAGTAGATTCAGCGCCATCAAATTTGAGTTAGTAAAACTCGATTCCACAGTTTTCCCCACAAAGGACGGGAACTGTACCCAACAATTTATCCCCTTTGCACTTATGTGGAAGAGATCTCCATGCCAGCGATCCTCACACATTGTTCGAACTTCCCCCTCAACACAGTCTTCGTAAGCATATCCGCTCCATTGTCATCTGTGTGCACCTTCTGCAAATCCAGCTCTCTCTACTCTAGAGTATCGTGTATCCAATGATAACGCGTGTCAATATGCTTAGACCTCGAGTGAAGGTGGGGTTTGTTGGAACAACCCTATTACTGTTTTGGGCTAGGATCACTATGTTTTAACTAATGATCAAGTTGACCCCACTGTATAGCTTAAGGGTCAAGTCTTTAGGCTGATTGATTAGCTAGAACTTGAGGAATATTTAAGTTCCCAGCATTCGACAAATGGCGAGTGGCGTTCGACGAATGTCCAGCTTTGTACAACCCTCATATTTTTCGAGTCGGTGTGACCCGACGCAAGTGAGGGGGCTCAGTGGAACGACCCGTCAGAGGTCGTGAGCATCGAAAAGAGAAGGCCCGGGGGGGGGGGGGCAAACCTCCTTGGACGAGTGGACCTTGGGTCCACTCGCCCAAGGCCCCTGGGCGAGTGGACCCTTGGTCCACTCGCCCAAGGACCCGGGCGAGTGGACCACTGGTCCACTCGCCCGAGTGGGGGGGCGAGTGGACCTTTGGGTCCACTCGCCCAGTGTGGGGAGCGAGTGGACCCAGGGTCCACTCGCCCCAAGCCTGCGGGCGAGTGGACCACTGGTCCACGCGCCCGGGGGCGGGGGGACCTTGTGTCCACCCGCCCGGGTGGCTGGGCGAGTGGACCCAGGGTCCACTCGCCCGGAAGGATGAGTGGACCGTAAGGTCCGCTCGCCCAGCTCGGGGGTGGAACTTGGTCCATCCACCCGACCCCCGACAAAGGGGGGGGGGGGGAGTGGACGTCTCATCCTCCACTCGCCCCCCCCCCTCTCGGTTCGGTCTTTCGGGTTCGTAATTGGGCTGCGGATAGCAGAATTTTGGCTATCCGCAACCCAATTTTTGGGAAGTCTATAAATAGACCCCCATGGGCACCTTGGGAAGGGATGTTACTACCCCCCCTCCCTCGTGTGTGAGCAAGCACTACCCCTCCCCTCCCCTTGTCATCGAAGGTGGACGGTGAGGTGATCCTTAGTGCCCTCCAAGGTGCCCAGGCTCAGCATTGGCTTGGGAGGGGAAGCTCTCGTTGAACTTCCGGGTATGTGGTGGGACCTCCACGCTGCAGCTTAAGGGGTCCGTTCGTGGACTTAGGTGTTCTTCAAGGGTGGGGTTCTTCCGCTCTCAGTAACTGGTCAAGGGTCTCGCTCAGGTCAAGTAAGGGTTAGCTGCATCCCCCTTGCGAACGTCGAGACCAGTTCTCTGGTTTCAACATTATGGTGCGGTGAGCGTGGAAGCAGCTAGTTCGGAAAGCTCTGGGCAAGTCTCATGGCTGGAAGCGATGAGCTGGGGGACTCACCCCTGCCAGCGAGTGCATGAAGGAAGGTGACTGCGAGGAGTTCAGGAAGTCAATCCAGAAGGTCTTGCGGTTTGCACTCCCCCTCGGGGCGAGTGCTCGACATCACCAACACCTATGCTCGCCTCGCCATCTTTGATGGGGATAGAGCAAGCAGGTCGGCAAGGGAAGGGGCCAGCCTCGGAGGAAGGCCCAAACCTCCAAGCGCAAGCGCTCTTCAACAACTCCCCTGGGGCCAGCTGCCCCGAGTGAGGGGGTAGGGAGGATGCCTCCGTCTCACCAGGAAGGAGGCGGAGTCCCTGTGGCTGATTCAACAAAAGCACGGGGGAGCGCAAGGAAGCTACGCGAATCGGTTCCAGAGGCAAGTCTCCCACCTACAGGTTGACTAGGGAAGCAGGAAGGACCAGAAGAAAGGAAAGGAATGAGAAGGCAGAGAAAGTGGAGGAGGTGATGAAAGAGATGGCCGAGATGCATGTGGCCGAGTAGGCGCAAGGAGGCGCGTTGTAATAGATATGTAACCTCCCCATGTTGGATAAAAAGTAGGTAGAGATAGAACCTTAGGTAAAGCCTCTGGGAAGGTGTTGGATTCCTCTGCTTCCAGGTGAAGGTAAGCACCTAGGATGTGGATGGGTACTCCGCCCCCCTGGTGGATAAATTCCCCGAGTAGAGACCATTCTCCGGGCTCAGTTATGCCAGCAGATGGGAGACTCATCGGGTCGACTGGTTGATAAATTCCCCGAGTAGAGACCATTCTTCGGGCTCAGTTATGCCGGCAGATGGGAGACTCATCGGGTCGACTGGTTGATAAATTCCTCGAGTAGAGACCATTCTCCGGGCTCAGTTATGCCGGCAGATGGGAGACTCATCGGGTCGACTGGTTGATAAATTCCCCGAGTAGAGACCATTCTCCGGGCTCAGTTATGCCGGCAGATGGGAGACTCATCGGGTCGACTGGTTGAAAAATTCCCCGAGTAGAGACCATTCTCCGGGCTCAGTTATGCCTGCAGATGGGAGACTCATCGGGTCGACCGGTTGATAAATTCCCCGAGTAGAGACCATTCTCCGGGCTCAGTTATGCCGGCAGATGGGAGACTCATCGGGTCGACTGGTTGATAAATTCCCCGAGTAGAGACCATTCTCCGGGCTCAGTTATGCCGGCAGATGGGAGACTCATCGGGTCGACTGGTTGATAAATTCCCCGAGTAGAGACCATTCTCCGGGCTCAGTTATGCCGGCAGATGGGAGACTCATCGGGTCGACTGGTTGATAAATTCCCCGAGTAGAGACCATTCTCCGGGCTCAGTTATGCCGGCAGATGGGAGACTCATCGGGTCGACTGGTTGATAAATTCCCCGAGTAGAGACCATTCTCCGGGCTCAGTTATGCCGGCAGTTGGGAGACTCATCGGGTCGACTGGTTGATAAATTCCCCGAGTAGAGACCATTCTCTGGGCTCAGTCATGCCGGCAGATGGGAGACTCATCGGGTCGACTGATTGGTAATATCCCCGACTAGGGACCATTCTCCGGGCTCGGTCATGCCGGCAGATGGGAGACTCATTGGGTCGACTCGCTGCTTGAGTAAGTGACTTGGAGAGATGACGAGCACCTCCAGCTCTGGGTAAGCAAGGCCCCTAGGACGTGTATGGATCTCCCACCCCCAGTTGGTTTGAAAGAGTGATGAGTTCCTCCGCCCGCAGGTAAGCTAGGCCCCTAGGATGTGGACGGGTACTCCGCCCCCAACTGGATTGAGAAGGTATGGGGTTCCTCCGCCTCCAGGCGAGCTAGACTCCTAGGGCATGGACGGGTACTCCACCCCAAGTGGTTGGGAAGGGTGTTGAACTCATCTGCTCCTAGGTAAGCTAGGCCCCTAGGATGTGGATGAGTGTTCCACCGTCAGTTGGCATGAGATGGTGGAATTCCTCTGCCCCTAGGTGAAGGTAAACACCTAAGGCGTGGATTGGATCTCTGCCTCAGTTGCTTTGATAAGATGGTTGATCCCCTCCCCCTCCAGGTGAGATCAGCTCCCTGATAGGTGAGGAGTTCCCGCCTTCCACCTCAGGCCAAGTTCAATTCGACCTAAGGTGTTGAACTTTCTCCACCTCCAGCTGAGCTCGGCTCATAGGAGGGATGTTAAGTGGAGAAAGGTTTGCCTTCCACCTCAGGTCGAGCTCGGCTCGACTAAGGGTGTTGAGTTTTTCTTCCACCTCAGGTCAAGTTCAATTCGACCTAAGGTGTTGAACTTTCTCCACCTCCAGCTGAGCTCGGCTCAGAGGAGGGATGTTAAGTGGAGAAAGGTTTGCCTTCCACCTCAGGTCGAGCTCGGCTCGACTAAGGGTGTTGAGTTTTTCTTCCACCTCAGGTCAAGTTCAATTCGACCTGAGGTGTTGAATTTTCTCCACCTCCAGCTGAGCTCGGCTCATAGGAGGGATGTTAAGTGGAGAAAGGTTTGCCTTCCACCTCAGGTCGAGTTCGGCTCGACTAGAGGTGTTGAGTTGCCTTCCACCTCAGGTCGAGTTCGGCTCGACTAGAGGTGTTGAGTTGCCTTCCACCCCAGGTCGAGCTCGGCTTGACTAAGGGTGTTGAGTTTTTCTTCCACCTCAGGTCAAGTTCAATTCGACCTAAGGTGTTGAACTTTCTCCACCTCCAGCTGAGCTCGGCTCATAGGAGGGATGTTAAGTGGAGAAAGGTTTGCCTTCCACCTCAGGTCGAGCTCGGCTCGACTAAGGGTGTTGAGTTTTTCTTCCACCTCAGGTCAAGTTCAATTCGACCTAAGGTGTTGAACTTTCTCCACCTCCAGCTGAGCTCGGCTCATAGGAGGGATGTTAAGTGGAGAAAGGTTTACCTTCCACCTCAGGTCGAGTTCGGCTCGACTAGAGGTGTTGAGTTGCCTTCCACCTCAGGTCGAGTTCGGCTCGACTAGAGGTGTTGAGTTGCCTTCCACCTCAGGTCGAGTTCGGCTCGACTAGAGGTGTTGAGTTGCCTTCCACCCCAGGTCGAGCTCGGCTTGACTAAGGGTGTTGAGTTTTTCTTCCACCTCAGGTCAAGTTCAATTCGACCTAAGGTGTTGAACTTTCTCCACCTCCAGCTGAGCTCGGCTCATAAGAGGGATGTTAAGTGGGGAAAGGTCCGCCTTCCGCCTCGAGTTAGGTTCAGTTGAAAAACTCGGCAGGAGTATCCCGTTGGCAGAGCCCTTCGTGGATTCCCTAAGGTCCCACCTCCTCGTCAAATAGGTGGGTTGGACTTTCTTTCCGAGCTTAAGGCAAGCTCGAAAAGAGCGGGGATTGTGTACAACCCTCATATTTTTCGAGGCGGTGTGACCCGACGCAAGTGAGGGGGCTCAGTGGAACGACCCGTCAGAGGTCGTGAGCATCGAAAAGAGAAGGCCCGGGAGGGCAAACCTCCTTGGACGAGTGGAACTTGGGTCAACTCGCCCAAGGCCCCTGGGCGAGTGGACCCTTGGTCCACTCGCCCAAGGACCCGGGCGAGTGGACCACTGGTCCACTCGCCTGAGTGGGGGGGGGGGGGGGGGGGGGCGAGTGGACCTTTGGGTCCACTCGCCCAGTGTGGGGGGCGAGTGGACCCAGGGTCCACTCGCCCCAAGCCTGCGGGCGATTGGACCACTGGTCCACTCGCCCGGGGGTGGGGGAACCTTGTGTCCACCCGCCCGGGTGGCTGGGCGAGTGGACCCATGGTCCACTCGCCCGGAAGGATGAGTGGACCGTAAGGTCCGCTCGCCCAGCTCGGGGGGTGGACCTTGGTCCATCCACCCGACCCCCGGTAAAGGGGGGGAGTGGATGTCTCATCCTCCACTCCCCCCCCCCTCTCGGTTCGGTCGTTCGGGTTCGTAATTGGGTTGCAGATAGCAGAATTTTGGCTATCCGCAACCCAATTATTGGGAAGTCTATAAATAGACCCCCATGGGCACCTTGGGAAGGGATGTTACTACCCCCCCCCCCCCCTCCCTCGTGTGTGAGCAAGCACTACCCCTCCCCTCCCCTTGTCATCGAAGGTGGACGGTGAGGTGATCCTTAGTGCCCTCCAAGGTGCCCAGGCTCAGCATTGGCTTGGGAGGGGAAGCTCTCGTTGAACTTCCGGGTATGTGGTGGGACCTCCACGCTGCAGCTTAAGGGGTCCGTTCGTGGACTTAGGTGTTCTTCAAGGGTGGGGTTCTTCCGCTCTCAGTAACTGGTCAAGGGTCTCGCTCAGGTCAAGTAAGGGTTAGCTGCATCCCCCTTGCGAACATCGAGACCAGTTCTCTGGTTTCAACAAGCTTCGTTCGACAAATTTTTCTCAGCGGACTGAAGAATTATTGCCAGATCCAGTGCTCGACATTCTCTGAGCAGCGTTCGACAAATGGCAAGCAGCGTTCGACGAATTCCAGCCAGAGCTCGACAAATTCTATATTAAAGCTCAGTTCGACAAATACAAGTCCAGATTATTTATATCAGTTATTTTGTCAACTCTCTGAACACAGATCGACGACCTTAACAGATCTATTCAAGTACTTTTGGACGTATTCAGTCAGTTTAGTAAGGATATCTTATTCATTTATTATATTCTTTTATTCCAAGACAAGAATAGTCGTTGACATTTAATGCTACGACATCTTTCACGACAAAGGAATCAAAAAGGACCTGCCAAAATCGTTTTGGTGACTGTTACAGTTTCAAGAAGGATTTAAGCCAGAATAATATATTCCCTAAAAGCAGATGATTTGAATTTGAAATTAAAAAAAAAACTATCAAAGAAGGAAGTATATACGAAAAACAGTTGTACTCCTTTAAAGAGACACATCATTCACAGTAATTTTTTTGGGAAGTCTCTCAGAAATACAGTTCTTTAGAACAACAAGTATACAGAAGGATTCAGAAAAAGGAGAAGAAGAAGAAAACACATACAGAGAACATATACTTTCAGTCTTCTTCTTCCAAAAGGCAGCATCTTCATCTCTCTGAGAACAACATTCATTCTCTCAGATCTGCTGCAAGTTCAAATCTTCCAAAGAGCAACAACAATCTGAAGATTTACTTCTTTCAGATTAATCTGCTACAGAAGATTTCTGTTTTAGAGAAAGCTTCATCCTCAAGCTGCCAACAACTTCAAACAGACAGGGGGAGCTTTCATCCTCAACATCCTTTGTCTTCTCTCAGAAATATTGACAGAGAAGAACACTCTAAACCTTCTTACCTTATCTTGTACAGGGTTAATTCTCCCTCCAAAAGTTTACACAGTGGTGGCAAGACACCTTATCAAAAAATCCTTGTGTGGTTTTTAAACACCTTATCAAAAGCTTATTGGTGTATGCACACCTTATCAAAAAGCCCCTGGTCTTGAGCAACTTATCAAAAGCTCTGTGGTGTGTGGACACCTTATCAAAAACTCCTAGTGGATATCCTACCAGCTGTGGTAGAAGAGTAGACGTACCCAGATTTATTGAGCAACTACTATAATTCCTTGTGTCCCCTGTGCTTGTGATTGTCTGTGTTGTTTCTGTGCTATGTGCTTTTCTTTATTCAAATTATATAACACACTCTGCATTACACATATATATACATCAGTATTTTAATTCCGCTTTAAAAACTAATAAAAAGTTTTAATACTCTATTCACCCCCCCTCTAGAGTAACTTAAGATCCAACCTCCACTTTCAGGGTTCTTCCCCAAATGATTCATGCTCTGATTTTCGCATAAGAGTGTGTAGCGCTCCCGAGTGAAACTAAGCTCTTTGATGAATCTTTTCATCCAAAGAAGCTCTTTTCCAGCCTTAGTGACAACAATAAACTCTGTCTCCGTAGTCGACAGTGCAATGCACTTTTGCAGTCTCGACTGCCATGAAACAACTCCCCCTACAAATAGGATCAGGTACCATGAAGTCAATCTTCTGGAGTCCAAATCTTTATCCATATCAACATCAGTGTAGGCAGTAGCTCTGGCTCATTATCTCCAAACCTTAACGTCAAGTCTGACGTTCCATGTAGGTATCTTAGAATCCACTTCACAGCGCTCCAATGTTCTCTTCTAGGATTGAAGAGAAACCTACTAACAGTGCCAATGACATGTGTTATATCTGGGCGTGTGCACACCATAACGTACATGAGATTACCAGCTGCAGAAGCATAATAGACCTTCTGCATCTCCTCTTTCTCTTCAGGTGTGCTCGGTCACTGGTCAGTGGTAAGTATGAAATGAGCTGCAAGGGGTGTGCTCACCTTCTTCTCCTGATCCATACTAAATCTCTGTAGCACCTTCCTGATATATCTTTCCTGCGATAACCAAAGTAGCTTGGAGCCACTATCTCTCCGAATATGCATCCCTAGGATGGTCTTCGCAGCTCCCAAGCCCTTCATCATAAATGTGGAGCTCAACTGCCGCTTCAGCTCGGCAACTTATTTTGTGGTCGATGGACAGCGGGTTATAGGTGATAGATGTCAAGACGCAATGATCAAGGGTGGTCCTCCTGAAGTCGATCTCCCCCATAATGGCATCGAACTTCTTGTGCCACTATTGTGGGGCCTGCTTCAGGTCATATAAGCTCTTCTTCAGGAGACATACCCGACTCTCTTTGCCTTTGATCATGAATTCTTCAGGTTGCTCCATATAAAGCTCCTCTTCAAGATTGTCATGCATAAAGGCGGTCTTAACATCTATCTGCTCAATCTCCAGGTCTAGTCTCGCAGCAAGGCCAAGAACATCCTGGTTAGACCACATCTTCACAATAGGAGAGAAGATCTCATCGAAATCAACTCCCTGTTTCTGATAGAAACCCTTCACCTTTAATCTTGCCTTGTATCTGAGTGGTGTCAAGGGGTCTCCCGACTTTACTCTAAAAATCCACTGATTCTTCAGAGCCTTCTTGCCCTTAGGCAACCGTACTAGCTCATAGGTGTGGTTCTCATGCAGAGATTGCATCTCCTCCTGCATAACAACCATCCACTCTTTCTTCTATGAGCTCTGTACCGCTTCATCAAAACATTCGGGTTCCTCCGCATCAGTCAACAAAATATACTCAATAGCAGAGTATCTCAAAGATGGTTGTCTGACTCGATAAAACCTCCGTGGAGCGAGCTCACCTGCTGGTATAGGCACATCATCAGTGATGTCCTCCATAGGCTCGCCATCAGTAGTGTTCTCATGGTCTGGAAGTGGCTCAGTGCCATGCACTGGATCAGGTTCTGCGGCCTCCTTAGTATCATCACTTCTAATTATAGGATACTCTTTATCAGTGCGAGAGTCAACTTTCTCAGTCTTCTCAAGATCAACCACAGTCTGATCCTCACAAAATATGGCGTCGCGACTGCGTACAAGCTTCTTCGCAATTAGGTCAAAGAACCTATTGTAACATCTCTCAAATAACTAGACCCCCAAGATGGTTTTGTCATGACTAGGTCATGACAAAACCATAGAAAGCACAAAAGACTATGTGAACTTAGACAAGGAGGAAAATCACAGTGGTCTACAAATAGCTATTTCCAATTACCAAGCCTAGGGTTGGACTTTAGGGACTCACCTTGACCCTTAGACCCCACCATGACATCCCTAACCCATTAAGGGGTCCCTTAGAGCACCAAGGACCCCTGGGGTCAACCAAAGTGGCCAAGTTGACCAAAGTCAACCCTAACCCTAAAATGGTCAAAGTGGTCTAATTAGGGTCAATTCACCTTCACCATGCCAAATTGACCTTACAACTACCCTTATAAGGATATTAGGAACCCAATTGACCAAAATACCTCATCATGGGGCCACCAATTTGGTCAATTTAACCTAAGTCAACTATAACCCTATTTTGGTCAAAGTGGCCTATTAAGGGTCAATTGGCCCTCACTTTGCCAAATTGACCCTACCTAGACCTTCCTAACCCTTAAGAGAGGCCAATGGGTCACTAGCCACCCATTGGGGTCAACCCAAATGGTCAAATTAACAAAAGTCAACTCCGCCCTAAATTTAGGTCAAAATGACCTATTTTGACCTAATCAAGCCCAATCCACTTGGGCTAGACCAAATTGAGGTGGTCCATTAGCTATTGGAGTTGGGGGATACTAAATTGACCATTCAATTAGGAAATTTGGCCAGGAGAGAGAAAGCCTCAATTTGAAAGAGAGAGGGGGGGGGGGGGGGGGGGGGGGGGGGGGGGGGTGGGGGGATTAATGGGGAGGAAGAAGAAACCTTCAATCTCCCCCATTAATGTCCCTATTCATCTGCTCTTGGGGAGAAGATGAGTTCCCAGGCTCCTCCCGGCCAAATTAGGGCCATATTCACCTCCCTCAATCAAAACCGAAATCCTCCCTTAATGGTCATTAATGGAATTTCGAGAAACCTGCCCCCTTGCCTCAATTGACCTCTTTAACACCCTTAAAGCATGACAAGGAGGAAAACCCTACACTCCTCTGAAGAATTCGAGCCCTCTGAGTGAAGAATTGGCATGGCTCCAAGGCGCACTCTCCCTCCCATGGCCAACCCGAGAAACACCAGGGCTAATGCCCAATCAAAGGTCTGATCCTCTTCTCCTCCCCTAGTGCTAGATCTACCTCGATTTGGGGCTTGATTCGAGCCAAATTAGGCTCGAATCAAGCATCCCAAGGGGCTCGTTTTCGAGCTCCTTTACTCTCTCCGAAATCCCCACTCTGACCACGACCGTCCGGCAAAGGACCCCCTATCGCCGGCCACCACCTCGTCGAAGGTGGTGGTGGCACTTGCCGACCGAGGAGAGGTGAGGGTGGCCGAGAAATCAGCCCGCAAAAGCACATAGGACGGGCTATTGTGAGACGTCCAGTAATTGGGGACGATGACAGGGAGCTGTCTGATCTGGCGTGATCTGCTATTCGCAGACCTAGATGAATTAATATCTATGATATTTGATTTCTTGTCACAGGTTATGTAGTGTTTAGTTTAATTTATTAAAAAAAACTTAGGCTCTGATTTAGAAAAGGTAGTCTACATGATAGTTGTAGGCCATGAGGTCTACTTTATTTTAAAATTTGCTTCACACCATTTGAGTCAGTGGTCTGATCATGACACTAAAAATGGTGCAACATATACAAAGGGGTGACCAGAACTTGATTTTGTGTGCCCTCATCAATTCAGTCATCCAAATGTCTTGAAAATTGAAACATGAGCTATTTGTACCCACACCCTAATTAGCATATCCAAAAATGAGAAGTTTTGGAGGAAATTTTTCTAAGGTTTTTGCAAAAATTTCATAATCCATGTATCAATTAATAATAGGGTCTAGTGACATCCAAACACCACCAAATTTTGGTGAGTGGTCCTTGGGGTCATATTATGTCTCTGGTAAAAATTTCATCTCATTTGAGATTGATTTGGTTGGGTATTTAACTAACCCAATATTGGTCAAACTAAGGGTTAAAAGGTCAAAAGTGCACTTGTTGTGTTGAATGGTCAAATCTCATCCAAAAATGATGAAACCTTGACCACTAATTTAATATCACATAAAACACCCCCTCCCAAGATTTGGGGTGATTTGGAGTAGTTGTGCCTTAGAACTCTAGTTCAAACCTTAGGGTTATATATTGAACCCATTGAAGGACATAAACTCATACGTCCTTGGATTGGCTTGAAATTTGGTAGAGAAGTTCATAGGGTGCTGTCAAGCCCTAGGTAATTTACTTGGAATTTTTGGAGACTTATATTCTCTCTGATTAATTAAGAATCATTTAGGGCTCTTCCTTTCAAGAAGGAATTACATGTTCATATAACCTAGGATGATTATGAAACTTTGTCAGTAGGTGTATATTGATGCTATTGTCCTCAGATAATTTTGCCAAGAATTTCGAAGTGTTATTTATGGTTCTTCATTTATAACCCTCAATCTTTGCCCTAGTTGTATAAAAATTAATTATGGATTTAATACTCACTGAAAAATTATGGAAATTGGTCAAAAAGCTTGTTAGGCCAAACACATGATATACTAATTTTAGAATAATTTATGGAGTTATTTATATATGGTTCTCTTCACAAAGTGCCCTAAGACTAATTTGTTTAAATATTGGAATTATGTGGTCAAATGGATTTAGAAAATTATGGAAGTCCACTAGTGAACTTTTCTGACCATTTGGACACCAACTAATTTTCTTGTAATTGTTGAATAAGAATTTCTAGTAGCTTCTTTGTTAATCATTGATCTTGATTAATTAGTTAATATTTTAATTGAAGGTCAAAATCTTTCTGGAAAATTGTGAAATTCAGGTTTGGCTGTTATTTAGTTGTACAAATTTTAGTGAAGTCATACCATGTCAGAAAACCATACTTGATGTACAAAATCATAGGTTCCCTGATTTTGGAGAAATTATAATAAATACCAAGTTATGTAGTAAAATTATAAACTTCTGGAGATGGTGTTATAATGTCATAACTCACCCTCAATAAGAATCTTGAGTCATTTTGATGATTGTTTGGAGTACCTCCTCTCATACACCTCATATAACTCATTTGGTCTGCGTATAGTAAAACTGCAAAACTTAAGTAACTTGTAGACCATAAGGTGGGAATGGGAGGTAGACGGTGTACTTAGTCTGGTTGAGGAGACTTGAGGTCACCAACAAAAGTTTATATGTTGAGTGTGCCCGATAAGCTAAGGGGCAAGGTTATGCTCGGGATCGACGAAAGATCATCTTTCCCCTTAGAGAGTCATAAAATACTTAGGGTTAATCCAAGTGTAATGATAAGAGGGGTATTTTTATGGGTAGTTACCAATAACATTAAGTGTCTTGAGAAAGAGAGGTTTGAGCTATCATCCCATCGTACCTCCTAGTACTGCTGCGAGCTCCTCACATGGTAGACCTCGGGAAGTACAAGATTAACCCTAAACTGCAGGAATAAACTGTTATGCAAGATTGTCTTAATAATCCACACACCACACCCTGTGGTCACGGGAGGTTAGTTGGTTGTTCTTATGAGCGGTAAGCTCGGTGGTTGTAGGAGCGGACTAATTAGTCTGGTGAGCTTGTGACACAGAAATGGTTCTTGGATGGGCAGGTTAGCCCGTGGAGCTTATGACTCAGAGATATAAATTGTATTCATAAATGTATGTGCATAAGGTGGTGGGTCTTTAGTATTAACGGTCGTCGCACTGACGTCGATATTTTGGCTCGGTAGGTGTGGTTAACACTTTACCAAGAAAAAGTCTGTTGGACTGGCCATGTAACACCCCAGGTTTCGCTGAGCGCGGAGGCTGGAATGCCTAAGGCTAGTACATGTTTTATGTATCTGGAAGCTAGCGCCGGCGTTAGCTATTAACGTAGGCGTTAGCTGCCCCGTCGGGTAAAGCACCTATTGCGATGGTATTCATCCAAGGGAGTTCCGTCGAAGGCAGTTCGTCGAAGAGAGTTCGGAACCGTTGGGTCGTTGAGTTGGCTTCGTCGAAGGGGACTTCGTCGAGGAGCTAACGCAGGCGTTAGCACTAACGCCGGAGTTTCGTCGAAGGGAGTTTCATCGAAGGGAGTTTTGTCGAAGGGAGTTCGTCGAAGGGAGTTCGACGAAGGGAGTTCGTCGAAGGGAGTTCGACGAAGGGAGTTCGTCGAAGGGAGTTCGACGAAGAGCTAATGCGGGCGCTAGCGCTAACGCCGGCGTTAGTTGACGGAACCTGTTCCGTAAGTAGCGTTTCTTGGACGTCCGATCTGTTTGGATCTTGATCCTAAGGTCTAGATAAGTGCGTCCTAAGGCTCTTTTTAGGGCAGAGAAGTTCTATTCTCATTTCATTAAGTCCTTTGTGCTTTTGGAGGCTTAGAAGAGAGGTAGGGTTTGGAGGAAGAAGAAGGCTAGATCCGCCAATGTTGCAGCACATGAGCTCCGTTCGCCGATCCGAGACCAGATCCGTGGAGAGGACTAGAAGGCGCTTCTTTCTATTCGTGCCTTTCAACCGATCAATGACGAGGAAGAGAACTCTTAGGGTAACGACATCTCTCCTCCCAGTTTTAGGATGCGTGCATGACATCTTTGCTTTTACCTTCTCTTTTCTGAAATTTATGGCATCAGATCTCTCAAATGAGAGGGGTTTGGGTCGCCTTGGTTCAAGAAGAACCATCGGGTTGATTGAGTCCGTCCCCGATATGATTTTGCACTAGAAATCCCCTCCGTTAGTGGATTAGGCATTTTGGGTGAAACCGAAATCGTGACCGGTGATCCGATTCGGTGATGTTGCTTAACGTGCATTTTAGAGATTTTGCTAGAAATCGGATGAAGGCGAAAACGTCGTATGTGTTGCCCTTATGTTTCGTGTGAGAATGAACGCTGGTTTGGAAAGGGTAATTTTTTGTGTATGTGAAGGCGTGACTTTGTCTTTGTGGTCGGCTGGCTAGCCCGTGAATGCTTGGATTCATGTGGGGAGAGTGTCCCGGCAAGACAAGTCCCCTTTTGGGCTAACTGACGAGAACAAGTATGCTGATGCGCCCGTTGGCAAGATGAGCCATGTAAGGGGTGAGGTCTCAGTGGAGTTCTTGGATTTTGGCTTAGTGATTGTGGCGAGAACAAGTATGTTGATGCGCCTGTTGGCAAGATGAGTCATGTAAGGGGTGAGGTCTCAGTGGAGTTCTTGGCCTTGGGCTTGTACGCCCGTGGGGGGAATGATAAGTACCATTGGTTTGTTATGAAATGTTGATGTGTGTTGTTGTGTTAGAAGCATATACGCCATAGGGTGCCTTGGGTGAAACCCAGGTTTGCATACATGCTGCATTGCTAGATCCCGTTACTTTTTTTGCTCAACATAGAAACGTGGATGATGATTGTGACACTCATGCCTGTCGTGTTTATGTTAATACTGTTTATTACATTTGCATACAAAGTGCTGACTTGCAGGGTGATGTAGTTCCCCGGGGTCCACTAGGACGACCGGGAGGAGGGGTGTTGTTACACCGTTGTTGGTCAGCCAAAGCTGACCCTCGTTATACCATTCTTTGTGATTTGGATGCAGGGCAAGGATCGCGGGCTGGACCTAGCTCGCCGGCCAGAAAGGCCTAAGCTTCATGAAGTGCACTTTTCATGCATTCTTGTTTGATTATGATGTCTTTACCTGTTCCGGCTTGCATGCCGAGGTATCTTAGGATTGTGATGATCTGTTGGACATTTTATGCCCTTTTTATTTTGACTTGAGTATGAGTTTTGTAAGGCCTTAAGGCCGTAGTACTCTTATGTAGATGTGGACAACATCTGTAGTTTATTTAATGTAACCGCTGTGTTGGTTCTGAGTTTTGAGATGGTTAGATCTATATCAATTTTTAATACTAAAGCTGTGGCGATTATATGTTGTGGGGTCTCGGCCGGACCTATATTATATAGTCATTGCAGGGGAGGTGTTACAGGCCAGCAAGAGTACGCAGGAGCTCCGCTGTTGTGTTTTTAACGTTGAGGTGTATGATAGGTCTAGGTTAGGTAGTGCAGATACCAACCTAGAGGTGGGTGAGGCCCGACCCACCTTCTGTTTGCCACTACGGGAGTATCTTGGAAATTTTGCTAGCTCCAAAAAGTGGGAACTAAAGGTCTGCGCACATAGAGTCGAAGTGTGTGAGTTGCATGTTGGTCGAATTAAATGTGTTACGCAAGTGCACGTGTCGACTCAAGTAATATAGTGTAAAAAGATAAAATGTCGATCCCTCGAGGACAATTCTTAACCTAAGTTTCTGAATACTAGTAATAATCTTTTCATCTAAGTCAAGAAATTCAATAACTTTTGATGTAGTGAACTTAATTTTTCTTATAAAAAGGAGTTTTTATAAATCGGACAGAAATTATAAAGTTAAACAACTAAGAGAAGTTCAGATTTCATATATTGATCCCTATATTAGCATGTCATCATAGTTAAAATTAAGAATAAAGGAATTTTGCTCTCTATCTTGTGAAAACCCGCAAACTGCAATAAGCTTCTCTCGATTCCATTACTGCGTTATGCATAATCAACATGTATGTTATCTCTAACTCTACAAAATTAAAAATGCTTAGTAAATGTTTAGGTTTTAATTCCACAAATACAATGCTAGTCATTTTTGACTACCTATGCATTCAATTTCAACTCTCTTATACTTACAAATCGCAGCTCTCGCCTATTGATTTGCAGTAAAAATATAGAACAATGAGTAATCTCTTACCTCATTACTAATAAAGAGAAAAGAACTTAAGATAACAAACAAAATCACTTCATTCAAGCATTATAATCTCATGACATGACTAGTATAGTTCACAACATATAAAATCTGAGAGGAAATTAGCCAAACATAACGGAAGAGAAATCACACACGAGTTTATAGTTCTTACAAGACATGGTTAGAAGAGAGAAAATAATGCAGGAATTTTGTCTCCAAAACGCTGCAGGAACCTTCTTCTTCCCCTTATCCAGGCCGAATTCTTCACTTCCAATGGCTCTCTCTTCTTCTCCAAAACTTTCGTTTCTCTCTCCAAAGTTGTTCCCTTTGTTCTAGATCCATCCCCTCCTTTATAATTTCGTGCTGCTCTGAAAAAACGCCTCCTTTCACTGCTTGTAACCGCCAGTTTTGTAGTTTTCGGATTTAAAAATCTGTAACTGTAAAACCGCGGTTGTTACAACAACTTAAAAGTTGTTGTAACAACTTTCCCAGGGCAGTATTTTTGTATATATAACGAATTATCTTGAATTCCTCAGTATTTCTACAATAAAAACATGGGGAAAATGATGGTAATACAACTATATAAATTAATAATAGAATATCTCAAATATTAAGCTCTTTTCGCATACAAATTCATGAATAAGTGTGATATGATATAAAATTAATAGGTATAGATAACTTCTTTTTAGAAGTTATCACACCCCCAAACTTAAGTATTTGCTAGTCCCTAACAAAGATAACCAATAGTAGATATAATGAGAGAAGAGAAGGGGTACAACTTTGATTGATCATATTCAATGATATGCATTAAAATTATCACAAGCTATTTCATAAACCAATTGAAAGATTTGTCAAGCACTAAGATTTCACAAAAATGAAAGAAAATCATTAGGTTGAGACATGTTAACATTCAATTAAGATTTCTAGTGTTGGTGTGTTCATTCTCAAAATTCATATACAAAACATCATCTTAGATTTCCATACTTATGAGGAAGAATAAAAATATGTTGAATCATAATTTAGCCTCCATACAAGTTTAGTAGTTAAACTGAAAGAGAATTAAGGGATATCATAAACTTAGTTAGAGCTATATAAATAATCTCATGATAACGAAATAAAAGTACCTTCATTACTAATCTTAATGATAGTCTATAAAAAAAGTTTACATATCTAAAATTTTTCTTGAAATCATAGTTGGGATCATTCCTAACATGTGAAAACATGATCGGGCCGCATATCACTATGACTTTTTTTTTGTAAAACCACATAGTTGGGATCATTCCAAGCACGTGTGTACTCGGGCCACATATCACTATGAGTTCTCATTTTTTTTAAACCACATAGTTTGGATCATTCCAAGCACGTGTGTACTCGGGCCACATATCACTATGAGTTCTCATTTTTTTTTAGAAAATTAAACTCCCATAAATAGACAGTCATTAAAATATAATAAGAAGGATTATGAAATAATTCGCATCAAAATGAGTTGGCTCAAAATTTTGAAATCCCAAAATTTTCTTACTAATCAACTACTGAATCCATATTTCAGCTTTCATCATTACTTCAATTATTATGTATCCTTACACCATTATGTATAGAAATCAATAAAAATCTATTTTGCATAGACAAATTTTGAAAATGGGATGTAGTGCATATAGAGAAATACTTAATTGAAGTTTAATATCTCAAGATAAGTTTTAGTTTTAGAATTGGACATCCTAGGCTTGACTAATCATCAATTGAAGTTAAATAACTTTGATAACAAGTTTATGAATAATGAAGACAATCAAAGAAGATGCTTATTTAAAATATCGGTCATGTAGTGAAAGATATAGCACCCCCAAATTTACAGCTTTGCTGGGCCCTAGCAAACAATTCAATTAAAATGCATGAATTCATATGAAATTTAAATAACTTAATACTTCCCTGAGAAGAGCTTGAAATGTAACACCATCTTTCCCCTTTTGAATGTGCAAATAAGTAGAATGTCCTGCAACTTTTAAGCAGATTTCCAAACCATACAAATATGTATATAACAAAACTGAAATGTAGCAAGTAGGGTCGGGAGGTATATCATATAATAAGCAAAGCAGAGAAACAAAACATCAACAATCCTGAGGTAGTAACCCCATCAAAAAGGAACAAGTCGAAATATTACACATATATGTAATATTGTCCATGAAAAGTAAAGCAAACTAATATATATAACCGGCCTTCATGAAGGGTCATTCCTCCCCATCACCAGAACTTTCATCCTCATCAACTGTGTTGCCATCTGACGTGCCCTCACCAGCTTGGGCTGACGGATCCCTCCTGCTTTTATCAGAGTTCAACAAATAACCCTCTTCATAAAAAAAATCGGCAAATGTATTATCCGGCTTTTCTAAGGTAATCTTGGCTTTCTTCATCAGCAGACCTAGAATTTTCTCCAACCTGATAAACCGTGATTCAAAATAGATATATTGAATCCGGATGTACTCTTTGAGATATTCAATGTTTTTCATAATATCTTCTTGATTGTCTTGCATCAATTCTGCAGCAGTTGATGATTTGGAATCCGTGTTGGTGGTCTTCGTTTTCTCTTTTTTCTTTTCTTTGGTGGGAAAGGGCTCGCCAGCAACTTTGATCTTTTTAGTAATAACTGTTCCGGATATGTGGTGCCCCACTTTAGTAATGTAATCTCCATCCTTCATGACTACTCCAACTGTTCGACCTAGGTAGGTGATAAGCGTCGGAAACCAAAGCCGCCTCACCGATTTTTCAAAAGTTTTATAATGGATTCCATTGGAGATAATCTGCCCCACATTAATCTTCTGTCCTCGCATAATACTGAATATGAGGGCTACCTTGTCAAGGGATAAATTGTTTGTGTGCTTTGTTGGCATTATACTAGTATTAATAAAATCTAACCATACTTTGGATTCCCGGGACAAACTGCGAGCCTGAAGAGTGTGCTTTGCTAGATTGATCCATTCCGGTTTAGAATTTGCACATATTAAATTTGTCATTTCGGAAATAGGGGTTGTCCTTTGGAAATCTTCATGTTCAAAGTCCTCTAAATCAAAGTATTGATTGATTGCCTTTGCAGAATAATCAACTAGTTTTCCACGCACATAAACTATCCTATCATCGGCATAACGGGCGTTGGCATAAAATTCATAAACCCAAGATAAAACTGCCTCAACCCTAGGGTGACAAAATGTTTCCCATTTTAGATCCTTGATTAGGGTAGCATACTCCGATAAATCAGCCCTAACTTCAAGATTGAAACCCCTTTCATAAATAAACGGTAGAGAGCCTATACTCCGAAATCGATTTTCGGCCTCACCACTGACAAATTTATTGTTCTTGTGGGCTATATCTTTTTTCTTTTTATCCTTGCGGGTAGACATTATCTAAGGGGGAAAAAACAAAAATCGTGCTATAGAAGATGGATTCCTTGAAAACTAGTGGGATAAATCTAGGAAAGGTTGAGATAAGCACCTGTGATGGAGATTTCCGAGGTATGAAGACGAAACTGGACTCGATCTCCTTACGCTGCCGCAAATCGGAACCGCCAAGCCTTCTGTTCGTCGTCAATGTCGGGCGTAACCTAGGCGAGGAAGTTCTATGGAGGTTATGAAATAACCGGCCGAATTCCTCTATTATACCCAGGCGCGGAAGTTCCCTGGAGGTTTAAACCGGTTGGAATGCTTTAAACCGGTTTAATATTGTATTGCCTTTAAAACCCGGTTTTATTGAGGGGTATTGTTTTAATAGACTGTTAGAGGCTTTGTTACAGGAAAAATTGTTGTAACAACTTTGTGCAAAAATTTCTTTAATAAATTACTTTGTTTTAGATTGAGATTTAAGTACGGGAGCCCTGTCTAATGAAGTTAAAAGTTGTTTTTTTTTTAAACAAAATAAAAGGATTCTGCTTTTGTCTAAAAGTGCAAATAAACAAACGAAATATATTTAAAACACAACTTAGATACTTGGGTTGCCTCCCAAAAACGCCTAATTTTTAGTCCCGGCAGGACCTCTCAGCTTTTAGGGTTAAGCAAGGTGGACGGTTGTCGCCTCTCGACGATCACTATTTTGGAAATAATGCTTAAGTCTTTGACCATTAACTTTAAATTCCGACCCATCCTTTTCATTGCCGATACGAACAACTCCATACGGGAAAATTTCTTTAACTCAAAATGGCCCCGACCATCTAGATTCTAATTTACCGGGGAACAATTTCAGTCTCGAATTATATAAAAGCACTAGCTGATCCACTTTGAATTCCTTTTTTTCTAACCTTGCATCATGCCATTTCTTAGTGCGCTCCTTATATAACCTTGCATTTTCATACGCATGCCCTCTAATTTCCTCTAATTCATTTAATTGGAAGAGTCGATTCTTACTAGCATCCTGAAAGTCAAAGTTTAACTTCTTGATCGCCCAATACGCTCGATGCTCCAATTCAACTGGAAGATGACATGATTTTCCATAAATCATTTTATATGGTGTCAATCCTATTGGCGTTTTGAATGCAGTCCTATACGCCCATAAAGCATCATTTAGTTTCTGTGACCAGTCTTTTCTAGATGTGCTTACCGTCTTCTCTAAGATTGACTTGATTTCTCTATTTGAAATTTCAGCAAGTCCGTTGGTTTGTGGGTGATAAGCTAAAGCAACTTTATGTGTTACTCTATATTTTTTACAAAGTGATTTAATTTGGAAATTACAGAAGTGTGATCCACCGTCACTGATAATAGCCCGAGGTGTACCAAATCTAGAAAATATATTTGATTTGAGGAATTTTGATACCACCTTGGCGTCATTCTTTTGAGTAGCTATAGCTTCCACCCATTTTGATACATAGTCGACTGCTAATAAAATATATAAGTTCCCGTTAGAGTTCACAAATGGACCCATGAAGTCCATCCCCCATACATCGAACACTTCTACCTCTAGAATGTTATTCAATGGCATGCTTGCCCCTCGATTCATATTTCCCGTCTTTTGACAGCTCTCACATTCCTTCACAAATAGGTGAGCGTCTTTAAATAAATTGGGCCAGTAAAAACCTGCCTCTAATGCCTTTCGAGCAGTACGTTCTCCCTTAAAATGTCCTCCATAAGGAGAAGCATGACATTTTTCCAAAATACTATGGACTTCTACTTCTGGTATACATCTACGGATTAGTTGATCAGGACAAATCTTGAATAAGTAAGGAGCATCCCAAAGGAAAGATTTCACCTTATAGAAAAATCGTTTCCGTTGTTGATAATCCAAATCAGGGGGAATGACATTGCTAACTATGTAGTTAACAAAGTCGGCATACCAAGGACTACTTCCTTCATGTATCACTAAGATCTGTTCATCTGGGAAATTTTCTCTAATTTCAACTTGTTTGTTCTTTTCAGAATCTTGTTCTAACCGCGATAAATGGTCTGCAATTTGATTTTCAGCCCCCTTGCGATCCTTGATCTCAAGATCAAATTCCTGAAGAAGAAGCACCCATCTAATGAGTCGAGGCTTAGCATCCTTTTTATCCACTAAATATCGGATGGCTGAATGATCGGTATACACAATAACTATAGAATTAATCAAGTAAGAGCGAAATTTTTCAACTGCAAACACTATTGCCAATAACTCTTTTTCCGTAGTTGTATAATTTATTTGAGCATTTATTAGTGTTTTGCTTGCATAGTAAATAGTGTGAAATACCTTTTCATGCATTTGTCCCAAAACTGCCCCTACAGCAAAATTACTGGCATCGCACATTAAGATAAAGGGTAGTGACCAATCAGGGGCTACAACAATTGGAAATGAAATTAAACTTTGCTTAAGAGTTTGAAATGCTTCTAAACAACATTCATCAAAAATGTAAGGATTGTCTTTCTCAAGAAGATGACATAAAGGTTTAGATATTTTGGAAAAATTTCTAATGAAACGTCGGTAAAATCCGGCGTGTCCTAAGAAACTTCTAATGCCCTTTACATTCTTAGGAGGAGGAAGTTTTTCAATAACTTCTATTTTAGCTCGATCTACTTCTAAACCTTTATTAGATATTTTATGACCAAGCACACTCCCTTCCCTTACCATGAAGTGGCATTTCTCCCAGTTTAAAATCAAATTTGATTGAACAAATCTGTTTAAAGCTTTCGTTAATATTTCTAAACATGCATCAAAAGATTGTCCGAACACAGAAAAATCATCCATGAAAATTTCGATACCTTCATCCATCAAATCTGCAAAAATTGAAATCATGCAGCGTTGGAATGTGGCTGGCGCGTTACAAAGTCCAAATGGCATTTTGCGGAATGCAAAAGTTTTGTATGGGCATGTAAAAGTCGTCTTCTCCTGGGCTTCGGGTGTAACCATTATCTGATTGTACCCTGAATACCCATATAAGAAACAAAAGTATTCATTTCCTGCTAGTTTATCAAGTACTTGATCAATAAAAGGTAAAGGAAAATGATCTTTTCTGGTTGCCTTGTTTAATTTCCTATAGTCAACACAAATTCGCCAGCCATTTACCATTCTAGTAGGTATTAATTCATTATTTTCGTTTTTTAGAACGGTCAAACCTCCCTTTTTCGGAACGCATTGTATAGGACTTACCCATTTACTATCTGATATGGGATAAATGATACCTGCATCTAACCACTAAATTATCTCCTTTCGTACTACTTCTTTCATCGGAGGACTGTCTTCGTTGATGTTCAACTGATCCCTTAGCATCATCTTCTAACAAAATCTTGTGCATACAAATGGAAGGGCTAATTCCTTGAATATCAGCGATAGTCCATCCCATTGCACGTTTAAATTCACGTAGTACTCTAATCAATTTTTCTTCATTTATTTGGTCAAGCGATGCGTCGATGATGACAAGTAAAGTGTGGCCTTCCCCAAGGAAAACATATTTTAAATTTTCAGGTAGAGGTTTTAATTCTAAAGTTGGAGGTTCAAGAATGGATGATTTCATGACTTTCAACTCACTCGGTCTATCTAAAGGTTCAGATTTCATAAAAATTGGCAATCTCTTATATGAATCTAAAGCTTTCACACAATCTTCCATTTCAGGATCTTCTTCCCAATCTTCATTAATCAAAATTGTTAATAACTTGTCTTCCATATCATCATTCTTATGTATTATTTTGCTAGGAAGTTCTACATCATCAATGAGATTACATTCTTCTTTATCATTGGGAAATCTGATAGCCTTAAGAACATTGAAAGTTACTTCCTCATCGTTTACTCGCATTGTCAGTTCACTTTTTGGACATCAATGAGTGTCCTTCCAGTATATAGAAATGGTATCCCTAATATAATTGGTACATTTCTATCCTCTTCCATATCGAGTACAACAAAGTCTGCAGGGAAAATAAATTTTTCCACTTTAACTAACACATCTTCAACAACACCTTTAGGGAATGCTAAGGTTCTATCAGCTAAATGCAGGGTGAGAGATGTTGGAGTAATCTCTGGTAGTCCTAATTTCATATAGATTGATAATGGCATTAAATTAATGCTGGCTCCTAAGTCACATAATGCTCTTCCAGAAAATGTTACCCCTATAGAACAAGGTATCGTAAAGCTTCCTGGATCCTTGAGTTTTGGAGGTAATTTCTTCTGTAATATTGCACTGCATTCTTCAGTTAATGCCACTACTTCTTTGTCAATAAATCTTCTTTTTTTCGATAAAATGTCCTTCATGAATTTCACATAACAAGGCATTTGCTCTAGTGCTTCAACGAATGGTATGTTTATGGTTAACTTTTTAAAGCTATCCATAAACTTTTCAAATTGTTTATCAAGTTTTGTTTTTGTTAACCTTGATGGAAATGGTGGAGGTGGATATATAATTTCTTTCTTCTTATTATTTGGTTTATCTACTTCCACTATTTCAGAATTTTTCTTTTCTAATAGATTTTCTAATTCTTTTTCTTTAGTTTTCATTACTATTTCATTCTCTTCCTCCATTCTCACTTTTTTCAACAAATCATCTCCACTTGGGATTTCTACCCCACTTCTTAATGCAATCGATTTGCATTGGTCAGATTGATCATCTCTTTTAGGATTGGGTGTTGTATCTGCTGGCAATGAACCTATAGGTCTTGAACTTAATGTGTTAGCTAGTTGACCTATTGAGTTTTCTATAGATCGAATAGAAGATTCAAGGCCAACTATTCGAGAATCACTTTTCTGAAACATTTCTAATATGAACTCATCAGTTAGTTTTCTTGAATTTCCTTGAGTATTTGGATGGTGATTTTGATGAGAATTGGAATTAAGATTGAAACCTGGTGGTGTATTCATCCCCGAATTATTTCTCCATGAAAAATTCGGATGGTTTCTCACATCAGGATGATAATAATTTGTAAATGCATTTGTTGCTTGTCTTTGCTGACCACTAATATAATTGGCTTCTTCAGTGATTTGGTTTAATTGTTCTACTGTAAGTGCTGCATTAGGTGTAGGTATAGATAAAGAATCTAACCTTTTGTTAATCATATTAAATTGCGAAGCCATCTGAGCCGCTAAAGATGTGAATTGATCTACCTGATGGACCCCCATTGAGTTATTATTTCCTTGCCTTTCAAAGGATTGATAATTATTGGATGTAAGGTCTTCTAATATGGCGTAGGCATCTTCGGGATATTTCTTCATTAATGACCCTCCTGCAGCTCCATCAACTAGAATCATGGTAGCTGTTTGTAACCCGTTATAAAAGGTGGACACCCGTTGGTGTTGTTCTAAACCGTGGTGCGGACATTTTCTTAACAACTCTTTAAACCTCTCCCAGGCATCATAAAGAGTTTCTCCATGGTTTTGAACAAACGTGGTTATGTCCCTAATTAACTTAGCTGTCTTAGAGGGTGGAAAATATTTGTTTAGAAATTTCTCCACTAATTGATCCCATGTAGTTATGGATCCATGTGGTAGTGAATTAAGCCAGTCTTTAGCCTTCCCTTCTAAAGAAAATGGGAATAACCTTAATTGAATTGCTTCATCAGTAGCCCCATTAACCTTAAACATGTCACAAATCTCTAAGAATGTTCTTAAGTGAGAATTTGCATCTTCCTAATTAAGACCCCCAAACTTATTATGTTGAACTAACTGCATAATTGTGGAGTCTATCTTAAAGTTATTAGCTGTTATATTTGGACGAGTTATACTAAATTGCAAACCTCCTCTTAAGGGTGTATTGTAATCACGACATGTCATTCGTGGTGCAGCATGATTAACTTCTTGAGCAACTTGTTCGTTCGGGTTTATTATACCCTCATGATTATTTATAATAAGGTGTTCATTATTATCCATCTCTGGACGGATAATATTAGACGTTCTAATAGATTTACGGTTTATTCTACAAGTGCGTTCGATTTCCGAATTTAAGGGTAATAATTCAGTGCTTCGGTATCTGGACATAAATTGATGCACTCATTAATAATAAAACGATAAATCAAACTAACTAGAAATAAATAACAAAACTGAAATAAAACTTGAACTCAGCCTACTTAGAGTTACTAATATCACAAAATATGACTTAAACAAGAAACTGTCCCCGGCAACGGCGCAAAAAACTTGTTGGTCAAATTAAATGTGTTACGCAAGTGCACGTGTCGACTCAAGTAATATAGTGTAAAAAGATAAAGTGTCGATCCCTCGAGGACAATTCTTAACCTAAGTTTGTGAATACTAGTAATAATCTTTTCATCTAAGTCAAGAAATTCAATAACTTTTGATGTAGTGAACTTAATTTTTCTTATAAAAAGGAGTTTTTATAAATCGGACAGAAATTATAAAGTTAAACAACTAAGAGAAGTTCAGATTTCATATATTGATCCCTATATTAGCATGTCATCATAGTTAAAATTAAGAATAAAGGAATTTTGCTCTCTATCTTGTGAAACCCCGCAAACTGCAATAAGCATCTCTCGATTCCATTACTGCGTTATGCATAATCAACATGTAGGTTATCTCTAACTCTACAAAATTAAACATGCGTAGTAAATGTTTAGGTTTTAATTCCACAAATACAATGCTAGTCATTTTTGACTACCTATGCATTCAATTTCAACTCTCTTATACTTACAAATCGCAGCTCTCGCTTGTTGATTTGCAGTAAAAATATAGAACAATGAGTAATCTCTTACCTCATTACTAATAAAGAGAAAAGAACTTAAGATAACAAACAAAATCACTTCATTCAAGCATTATAATCTCATGACATGACTAGTATAGTTCACAACATATAAAATCTGAGAGGAAATTAGCCAAACATAACGGAAGAGAAATCACACACGAGTTTATAGTTCTTACAAGACATGGTTAGAAGAGAGAAAATAATGCAGGAATTTTGTCTCCAAAACGCTGCAGGAACCTTCTTCTTCCCCTTATCCAGGCCGAATTCTTCACTTCCAATGGCTCTCTCTTCTTCTCCAAAACTTTCGTTTCTCTCTCCAAAGTTGTTCCTTTTGTTCTAGATCCATCCCCTCCTTTATAATTTCATGCTGCTCTGAAAAAACGCCTCCTTTCACTGCTTGTAACCGCCAGTTTTGTAGTTTTCGGATTTAAAAATCTGTAACTGTAAAACCGCGGTTGTTATAACAACTTAAAAGTTGTTGTAACAACTTTCCCAGGGCAGTATTTTTGTATATATAACGAATTATCTTGAATTCCTCAGTATTTCTACAATAAAAACATGGGGAAAATGATGGTAATACAGCTATATAAATTAATAATAGAATATCTCAAATATTAAGCTCTTTTCACATACAAATTCATGAATAAGTGTGATATGATATAAAATTAATAGGTATAGATAACTTCTTTTTAGAAGTTATCATTGCACTTGTGTGAACATACCATTAAACTGCATAACTTTGCATGTCATTATATAAGCATTGCATTTCAACCCCTACCCCTATCGTATAAATCGGTATGAGAATTTTTATACGATAGGCCCTGCTAAACGATCTCATGGTCTATAGGTTTGTATGAGCATTCCTATAAATCAAGATTACTCTTCTTTATTATAGTTTTACTTATTATTGTTTTACTTATTACTGCTTTACTTATTACTGTTTTACTCACCGTAATATATACTGCATAGTGATAGACATTTCATGTAGATTAGATTCACCGTCATCTGCCTGTTTGTACCCCTTATTGTCCTCCGCTTCATTCCTCCCGCTCGGTGCCTAGGAGTCACCGGGTGAGGGGTGGGGGATTGGCTTAGTCTTTTGACTAACGGTCGGTGGACCTTATCATTTTAGGGGACCGAGGAGACGCAACAGCACCAGAGGCCAGTGCAGATGTAGGCGGTACAGTCTAGCACAGGAGCACCCGTCTCAAGATTCGTGAGTGTTACTACTAATTTTACTTTCGCGAGAGAATTTGTAGTGAGGATTTTATGTATTGGGCAGGAGCCCTTATTATTAATTATTATCTTTTTTATTCAGTTACTATATTTGGACCTCTTTTATTCTGAGTTTTATATTTCATGTGATGTGGACTTGAATTCTATATGTTCAAATATAGATACCTTTCTTCCTTTGTGATCGATATGGCCGGCAGGATCAGCATTTTGTAATGGCGACCTCCCGAGTGATGGTGCCACCGCAAAGCGACGGTTCTGGGCATAAGACCCGGTAGCGAAACAAAAAAAGGGTCTAACGCCTATATCCAAACTCGCCGCTGCGTCCATATCCAAAAAATATGCACTGACGAGTCTTGGAATCTAACTTTGACCTCTCGTCTCGAGGGACATGGACAAAAGCTTTGCAGTCGAAGACCCTCAAGTGACTGTATGAATGGTCATTCCCGCACCAGACCCTAACAGGAACGTCCTCCTGTAATGCATAACTGGGAGATAGGTTGATGACGCGTGCAGTTGTGTATAAAGCATCACCCCCAAAACATTCTAGGTAGCTTTGACTCCGATAGCATGCACCTCACCCTCTCCATCAAGGTCCTATTCATTATTTCAGCTACGTTATTCAGCTGCGGCGTCTTGGGCGGAGTCTTTTTTTGTCTGATCCCTTGCTCTCTACAATACTCATTAAAGGGACCAATATACTCTCCACCATTGTCGGACTTGATGCACTTTAACTTCTTCCCAGATTTACTCTCCACCCTCAACGTAGAATCTCTGAAAAGTATCGAGAACCTCATCTTTGGTCTTAATAGCATAGACCCAAAGTTTTCTCGAATAATCATCAATGAATGTCACGAAGTAATACGCTCATCCTCTTATCTGGACCTTCAGTGGCCCGCATGAATCAATATGTATGAGCTCTAGTGGCTCAGATATTTTGGTGGAAGTGTGACTCTAGAAGGACACTCAATTATGCTTCCCTGTCATGCAATGGTCGTATCTCTCTAACTGATCCACAGATAGATCAGAGATCATCTTCTTTCGGGAGAGACATCCCAGGCCCTTCTAGCTAATGTGACTCAGTCTCCTGTGCCATAGAAATGTGGATGCCCCATCTCTAATTGTGTTGGCCTGAGCAGCTTCAGGTTTCCCCTCCATGTAGTATAGGTCTGGTCTCTATAACCTCTGGCCACTATTAGCGACCCCTTGATTAACTTCCAAAAATCTCCACCAAAGATACTTAAATAACCCTTTTCACCTACCTTCTCAATTGAAACTAGGTTGAAGCGGATGTTAGGTACATGCCGCACATCTCTTATGATCATCAATCCTCAAATGCTCGTCTTCAGGTGCATATCTCCTCTTCCGATGACTTTAGACGTGTCACCATTGCTCATCCTAAGTAACCCACAATCGTGAGTAGTGTAGGTGGCAAATAGCTCCCTATTGTGGGAAACATGTGCAGAAGCCCCTGAATCAATAATCCAGCTTCGGTCATTGCAAGAGAGTGCAGCTGTGACGTCAATCATCTCCAAAAATGATGACATCGTGCTCTGTAGATATAATGGATGTAGTGTGACTCTCCTTACTATCATCAGTAGACACTCCTTTCTTCCTTTCATCATTCTTCAGAGAATGACAGAACTTCTGAATTTGCCCCTTCTTATGGCAATGGTGACACTCCACGTTTTGATAACGTGATTTGGACTTCCCTTTGTTTTGTCCCCTCTCACTCTTCCATTTTCTACTCTTGCTCCTGCCTCTCCCCCTGGGCTCAGTGTAGAGGATATCAGCTCGTGAAGAAGAGCATGATATCCCTTAAGACTTCCTTCTCACCTCTTCGTTCAGGATGTCACTATTGGTAATCTTCATAGTAATGATGCCCCCGGGAGAGGAGTTGATTAGAGAAACTCTAACCATCTCCCAAGAGTCTGGAAGAGACTTCAACAACCATAATGCGTTGACCTCATCCTCGAAGGTCACCTTCATAGTAGTAAGTTGATCAATAATACCTTGGAACTCGTTCACATGATCTAAGATAGGTGAGCCATCTCGATACTTGAACTCTTCAAGCTTCTTCAATAGATATAGCTTGTTGATGCCAATGCTCTTGGCATACAACGTCTTCAAGGTCTTCCAAAGAATCTTTGAATCAATGCTACTTGCAACATGGTTGTAGACATTCAGCTCTACGAACCATCTGATGAATCCGCATAGCTTCCGGTGCTCCACCTTCCACTTATTGAGATCCATGTCTTTAGACATCTCCTCAAAGATAGGAGCATGTCAGCCCTTGACGTAGATGAGATCCTCCATCAGTAAATGTCACTGATGGTAGTTCGCGTCGTTTAGTTTCACCATTTGCTAAGAGCTTGAACCTGAAGTAGACTCCATCATGCTTTATCACTGATCAGACTGACCTCAGTTCTTTGAGCCGACTATTTCAAAGAAAGAAATCAAAGAGGATATGGGGCAGACCAATGGTCGTCACCTACGACACCCGATCACTAACCCGAAATATCTGATCGACTCGTCTCGAATCTTAGACAGGTCAGCCTGATAACTGCTCTGATAATGAACCTAGCTCTGATACCACTTGTTGGGTTAGAGAGCACACAAGCCCAACTAGAGCACCTGCAAATTAGTTTGAGCAAATATCTACACGAACGCTTAACAGTATGCCGATACGCAACCAAAACACAGCACAAGATAACAACAATAGAAGTGACACACAGATTTAACGTGGAAACCCAATAGGGTGAAAACCACGGGATGATCAGAGTTCAACCTGGAAAGCCACCACTAAGAATGTGTAAAACAAATAGGCAATTACAAGGCTTTCCCTCCTCGGTCCACACAAGATCTTCACCAACTTCACACCATACAATAATACACAATAAATAGTAGCAGAAAAATTGCAAGTTATCGATAGTGGCGGACGAGACGGATTACACAAATCCTCTCCAAGATGCCTCTTCTAATCCTTGCCGAGGTCTGCTCCAGATCCAATTCGTGTATGCGAAGTATTCCTCGTCAACATCTCAGAGACGTTCGAAAACTCTCCCCAAACTAAGACGTTTGCCACAAAGGCCTTTATAGAAACTCTTTCAATGCTTGAGATGAGAGAGAAGTGGATGCCTTACCCCTCCTCCTTCATGCCTATTTATAAGGCCAAAACTAAGGGGTAGAGGTGGTAGATGACATGTGTATGAAGCTTCCATGAAACTTCCCTTGGTCAAAATCACATGTCATGAAGCTTCCTCTTGACACTTTCCTAGAAGCTTCCTTCAAGAGCACATGTTAATTTCATCGTCAAAGACGGCTACCCCTTTTCACACTTAGCATGAAACACATGCTTGAAAAATATGGTCAAAAGGTGGCTAGTAGCTTTCATACTTAGGAGAAAATCATCTCATCAGTTAGACCCACCCACGAGGAGCTAGTGGTTTCCCTGCGTAGAATATAGAGCGAAACAGTGGCTTTGTGTTGTACAAGAAAGTGCACGCTTGTGCGCGAAAATGCATGCCCTTCATGTAGGTTCCAAGTGCGGTTTGGGGTGCCTATAACATCGCACATCCGGATGCACGTTCGTATGTCTCATGCATGCTCTTTCTGTAGTGGCATGCAACCTGAACTCATGAACATGCGTGTTAACGCACGCCCGGATGCCTGAATGTGCGTCAGGTTAACGCCAAACTTCAGGAATATGGACTTGTGGGACTTCGAAGAATGTATGCTCGTGTGTTCTAGGGCACGCCCGTGCGCGCGCATGACGTGAACGGTTTTCTTAAGTTCTAATCTGAGTCACGAAGATCAATCCAACAACACAGGCATACTCAGGCAACATTGTGCAGCCACTGCACATTGGGGATATCTCACTGGTTCCCTTCTTCCCCTTGTCGATCTCCTCAGAAGTGGAATTTCCTCAGCTTCATCTTCTGATTCATCAGCACTTCTCCCCACCTCCAAATCATCTGATTCAGAATCAGATTCAGAATCAGATTCAGCCCCAACAATGGTATCTCCTTTCTCAAAGCTTCCTTCCACCACCACTGTCTCTTTCTCTGCTTCTTTGGCCTTCTCAGCTTGTGTGACTGCCTGTGGACTGGTTTTATGAAACACCACATCCTTGCTGAATGTTATAGTCCTGGTCATAGGGTTCCAAAGCTTGTACCCTTTTATGCCATCTTTGTAACCCACAAAGATGCACTTCTCAGATTTGACATCAAGCTTCCCCCTCTTCTCCTTTGGAATGTGAACATCTGCATCACACCCAAACACACGAGCATAGGCCAAATTTGGCTTTCTCTTGAAGATGGCTTCAAAGGGAGTACATCCCTCCACAGCAGATGTAGGGGACATGTTCTTCAGGTAATTTGCAGTCGCCACTGCTTCAGCCCAGAACTCCTTCCCCAAACCTGCCCAACTGAGCATGCACATGGCCTTCTCCATCAAGGTCCTGTTCAGCCTCTCCGACACTCCATTCTGCTCTGGAGTATACGGTGTGGTCTTCTGCCGTGCAATCCCCTACTCAGTACAGTACCGCTCAAAAGCATCAGAGCAGTACTCACCTCCATTGTCAGAACGGAGGACCTTCACCTTTCTCTCCAACTGGTTCTCCACCAGGTTCTTAAATTCCTTACACCTGTCTAGAACCTCTGACTTGGACCTGAGAAAATAGATCCAGGAATACCGTGAGAGGTCATCAGTAAAGGACACATAGTACCTTGCGCCGCCTAGAGATGGAGCTGGAGTTGGCCCAAACACATCACTGTGTATCATCTCCAGCACTTCAGTTGCCCTCGTGCCCGTCCCACGAAAGCTTACTCTGGTCTATTTGCCAAGCAAGCAATGTTCACAGAACCCAAGGCTTGTGGAGCACTCTGGCACCCCTTCCACCATATGACCAGATGCCATGGACGACATCCCCTTCTCACTGATATGCCCAAGCCGATGATGCCACAACCTGGACACCTCCTTCTGGTCAACCTCCTGGCTCTCAAAGATAAGAGCCCCACATGGAACCACTGTATCAGCAAGCAGAGTATACAGTGTTCCATGTCTTACTCCACTGGCAATCACCATTGCCCCCTTGACATCTTGCAAGTTTGCTTGTCACAGCTGAAGTGCACTCCTGCATCCGCCATGGAACCCACCGAGATTAAATTCCTGCTCATCCCAGGAATGTGCATCACATTTGGAAGAGAACTTGTGGTCCCATTAGACAACTTCAACATCACCTTGCCACGCCCAATAATCTGCACAGCAGAATCATCACCCAACATAACATCTCCACCATCAAACCTCTCATACTCACAGAACCAGTGCCTATGAGGGGTCATGTGGTATGATGCTCCTGTGTCTACATACCACAAATCAGAATCTCACTGAGCAACGCACACGACAACGATGTACATATCACCGCCATCGCCCTCCTTCTTTGTACCAGAAGTTGTCGGTGTCTCCTTATTCTGAACGGCCTTATTCGGACATTGAGACTTCACATGACCAGTCTCATTGCACTTCCAGCACCGAACGGGATTTTTACTCTTCTCCCTCTCCTGGCTCTTGGATCTACCTCGAGACTTATCTCGATATCCACCATGCTTGTTCTCCCTTCATTGAGGACGGGATCTAGATACACTTAAGGCACATTTGCTCGTCGCCTCAGAGCCTCCTCTCCTGGTCTCCTCAGATAAAAGAGCTGCACATACAGTATCATATGATAGTTCCTTGTCTCCACTCCCCCCAATCACGACAATCAGATTGTCCCATGAATCTGGCAATGAGCACAACAAGGTGATGGCTCTATCCTCATCTGAGATCTTCTCACCGATAGAGATTAACTGACTCACAATGGTATTGAATTGAGTCAAGTGCTCTGAAAACGAATCGCACTCACGCATCCGAAGTTTATACCATTTCTTCCTCAAGAGCAATTTGTTTACCAGGGACTTGCTCTGGTAGAGGGATTCCAACTTACGCCACAGACTTCGTGTCGAAGTCTCCTCCATGACGTTAGTCAAGATTGAATCTGCTAGGAATAATCGGATCAGGCCCTTAGCCTTCCGATCGGTTTTCGTCCAGGCCGCCGCCTCCGCTGCACCATCTGCAGTCGCGTCTGTAGATTTTCCCTTCGATGCGCTCACATCCTTCTCTGCTACCTTAGGAACGGGAGGATCATCTTCGATCGCAGACCATAGATCTCGATCAATCAACATATCTTCCATCTTCATCTTCCATAGATCGAATCGACTTTCGTCAAACTTCTCGATCTCGATCTGCACGCCGCCAGAACCCATTTCCAGGATCAAGAACCTAGCTCTGATACCAAATGTAAAGAAACAGTGTGTGCCGAGACGAGAAATTCGACATAAATAATCGAAAACAAGAAAACACAACAAATCAGATCTATCACAGAAGACACACAGATGTACAGAGGTTCACCCCAATCCGGGCTACGTCCCCTTTCCCCTTCCTCTTCTTTTCTTTCTATTTACCAAGACGGATTACAACTTACAAGGTTACAAGGATCAAATCCGATCATACCTCACTTAACCCTCTTCAGATAAGAACAGAGGAACCGCCGCCAAGGAACACCGCGTAAAAAACACTATTACACTCTCTTGGACTTAATGACCTTAACCCTAAACCAAGGTTATGCACCCTTTAAATAGGGCGCCAAACCGGGCTCAGACCAAACCTCCGCTGAGACGGTTCAATAACATACGCTGAGACGGAACCAGCTGAGACAGCATGTACACCAGGCGTCGAGCGTCAAACGCAGGCGTCGAGCGTTGAACGCAGGCGTCGAGCACAGGCGTCGGGCGTCAAACGCAGGCGTCGAGCGTCGAACGCAGGCGTCGAGCGCATGCATCGAGCGTCGAACGCTGGCCTCTCCCGTTCGACGAGCCGCTAAGGCAAGGACCCGTTCGTGGAACGCAGGCGGAGTTCGATGAACCCTTCTCCGTTCGTCGAACGCCGTTCGACGAACCCTTCTCCGTTCGTCAAGTGCAGGCGGAGTTCGACGAACACTGACCAGAAGTGTTCCCCAACTCCAACACTTTGTGCCTATTTATAATGTCAAAACCAAGGGGTAGATCATGTGGTAAATGACATGTGTATGAAGCTTCCATGAAGCTTCCCTCGGTCAAAAGCACATGTCATGAAGCTTCCTCTGGGAACTTTCCTAGAAGCTTCCTTCAAGAGCACATGTTGATTTCATAGTCAAAGACGGCTGCCCCTTTTCACACTTGGCATGAAACATATGCTTGAAATATATGGTCAAAAGGTGGCTAGTCACTTTCACACTTATGAAAAAATTATCTTATCAGTTAGACCCACCCACGAGGGGCTAGTTGTTTCCCTGCTTAGAATATAGAGTGAAATAGTGACTTTGAGTTGTACAAGAAAGTGAACGCCTGTGCGTGAAAATGCACGCCCTTCATGTAGGTTCCAAGTGCGGTTTGGGGTGCCTATAGCGGCGCACATCCGGACGCACGTTCGTATGTCTCATGCATGCTCTTTCTGTAGTGGCATGCAACCTGAACTCATGAACATGCGTATTAACGCACGCCCGGATGCCTGAACGTGCGTCAGGTTAATGCCAAACTTCAGGAAGATGGACTTGTGGGACTTCGAAGAATGTATGCTCGTGTGTTCTAGGGCACGCCCGTGCGCGCGCATGACGTGAACGATTTTCTTATGTTCTAATCTGAGTCACGGAGATCAATCCAACAACCAAGATTGCCCCTTGATGCCCCAAAACAAGGGATTGAGGATTTAGTGGCTCATTTCCACCAGCCAAGAGTGACAGATCAGAGAGAGACAAATAGAGAGATCTAGAGAGAGAAAGTGAGCTAAGGATTGAGGAGGAAGGAGGTGTCATTATTGGAGCTTGGAAGTTCTGTTCGGCGATCCAAGTTCGTGAAGATGTGGATCAAGCATCATTATCTGATCCTCCTTCACCATTTCTTGTGAGATTACGATGGCTCGGCGAAAGTTTCCATGGGTAACGACTCCTTTCTTTGGTCTTAGGACCATTTATATTTTGTCATGCTTTCATTTCTTGCATTAGGTGATTTCCCCTCTCACTAATTAGTGGAGGAACAACTACCTTTGGTTGGCAAGAATCTCGGGGCATGAGATTGTGGGTCTGACATGAATTGAAGTAAAAATCTAACGCATGATTTCAGATTAAGCATAACGTGTGAAAGCTATTCGTGGTTGTAGGCCCGAATCAATGACTTCTCTGTTTAAAGTTTGCTAAAATAGTGCTTCTAGGGCCTCCGGAATTTGGCTTGAATTTCAGCCAAAATTACAACATTATAATAACAATCAATTTATTAATGTTTTTGTCAAGTTTGGCTGTATTTTTTAGAGTTAGAGCCGCTCCTGATAAAACTATCATGAATATCAAAGTTGTATCCATTATATAAGGCTACAACTTTAGTGCTCACTGTGAAATGTTTTAAAGTCGGAAGAACACGTCAACCAACCGGAGAATAAGGACACCAAAGATGAACACAAGCTTTCACAATACTAAATTTGGTAGCTAGTTACAACTGAACACGGCTGAATACAAGTTGCATCCAACTTGAATCACAACAGCCAATCGAAGGTAAGAACTTGGTCACGGACAAGGTCCGCTTCTCCTCCGGAGCACACCGCGTAGGTGATACTCGCTCCAATACTCGCTCCTCGCTACAGAAGCTCGCTCCTCGCTACCGTCGGCAGTATCGCTAGCGCCAGGCGTTAGCTCTGCTACTCGCAAGCTCGCCGCTCGCACTCCAAGCTTCTCGCGTAGTCGCCACGCGCCGCTTCCTCCAATACTCGCTAGCGCGAGCGCTATCACTAGCGTCGGGCGCTATCTCCCGAGTAGATACTCGCAAGCTCGCTGCTCGCCTCTTCGCCTCTTGTCGCTACCGCGCGCGCTAGCACTAGTGCCGGCGGTATCTCCACTACTCGCTACTCGCTCAAGGGAGCTGGCCGAACTTACTCCAAGTCCGATGCTCGCCTGCCGAACTTACTCCAAGTCCGATGCTCGCCTGGTGGCGCTCTGGTATCTCTAACTCGCTCAAAGTTGATGATACTCGTCAGATCCAGGATCTCTTTCTTTAGAGGGTGGTACCCCTCTATTTATAGGCAAAACAAGGGGGGGGGGGGGGAGTGGCGAGTATGAGCTAGCGCTGGCGCTAGCTCACTTCAAATCTAACACTCCCCCTTGAAGTGAGCTCCAGGAACAACTCCAAGCAATGAGCGAAGCCTCCGGAACGGCCCCGCAGATAGGGGCTTCGTGAATATATCCGCAAGGTTCTCTTCACTCCGCACATGCTCCACAGCGATCAAGCCACCCAGCACCTTCTCTCTGATGAAGTGATGCTCGATCTCAATGTGCTTAGTCCTTGCATGACAAACTGGATTGGTTACCAGTTTCAATGCACTCTCGTTGTCCCCGCGTAGCACAGTAGGTCCGCTGACCTCCTCGTCCACATTCTCCACTAGTCTCCTTAGCCAGACACACTCCTGAGCTGCTAAGGACGACGCCTTGTACTCGGCCTCTGTGGTAGAAAGGGAAATGGAGTCCTGCTTCTTGCTACACCACGAGATAGCAGCTGCTCCACACAAGAATACGTAACCTGATGTCGACTTGCGATCATCAGCGTCACCTCCGTAATCTGCATCCGTGTACCCGTGCAGCTTGAAGTCAGACTTCTCATCATAGGACAACCTCATCTCAAGGGTGCCTTTCACGTACTTCAGTATCCCTTTGGCTGCCTCTAGATGAGGCTTTCGTGGCTCCTGCATATACCGACTAACTCGGCCGACAGCAAAGGCGATGTCCGGCCTCGTGATAGTCAGGTAGATAAGACTCCCCACCGGTGCCCGAAAGATCTTCAGATCAGGAAGAATCCTCCCTTCTTCCTTCCGAAGCTTCAGCCCCGCCTCCAGAGGAACGGAACTGCTCTTCCCCTCCTTCATGCCGAATCTTTCGGCGATTCTCTCGGCATACGCCCTCTGGGAAACATCCAGTCCACCTCTTCTCTTCTCTACTTGGAGGCCAAGGAAATGGTGCAGTTCACCAAGATCCTTTATCTCGAAGCGTATGGAAAGCTGCTGCCTCAGCGCCGCGACCTCCTCAGGGTTGTTCCCTGTCACGATCATGTCGTCGACGTATAGCAGTACCAGCACGTGAAGACCTCCACTCTTCTTCACGAACAGGCTGGAGTCCGAGTCTGAGGCATCGTAGCCGCAGAACTGCAAGTACTCCGCAATCTTCCCATACCAGGCTCTCGGCGCCTGTTTCAGACCATAGAGGGCCTTCTTCAGCTTGCATACGTGACGCGGCTGGGACTTGGACATGTATCCAGGTGGTTGCACCATGAATATGTCTTTGTCGATCTCTCCATATAAGAAATCGTTCTTCACATCCAGTGCCATAGCTTTCAACCTCGGCACACCGCCAAAGCGATGATCGTCCTCACCGACGTCATCATCGCTACAGGACTGAAGGTCTCCTCGTAGTCCTCTCCGTAGGTCTGTGAGAAGCCTCGAGCGACAAGCCTCGCCTTGTACCGCTCCACTTCTCCATCAGCCCTCTTCTTAACCTTGTACACCCATTTACAGGTGATAGGTTTGATGCCCTCCACCATGGGAACCAGGTCCCTTGTCTCGTTCTTCTCTAGGGACTCCATCTCCTCGATCATGGCCGCGTCCCACTCCTTGATGCCAGCTGCATCCTCAAAGCAGGCAGGTTCCCTCTCATCGAGTGGTCCTGCGAAGAAGCAGGAAACCAAACTCACGAAGTTCCCCTCCTTATAGCGAGCAGGTGGGACGATCGTCCTCTTCGACCTCCTCAAGGCTTGGCCACTATCTACCACTCCAGTAGACTCCTCTGGTTGAGCTCCTCTCTGAACTCCTCCTGAAGCGGTGCTCTCCCTGCTTCTTGAGTTCGTAGATCCCCCTGAGCCAGAAGCTCCTCCTGAGCCAGAAGCACCTCCTGAGCCAGAAGCTCCTCCTGAGCTAGATGGCGATGGAGCACTTGGAGATAACTCTAACTCCACAGTAGGGTCCTCAGTGACCCACTCCTCTTCCCTGCTAGCTTCTCCACTCTCCGGCAGCTCCACTGAAGAGACTCCCTGGTATGAGACCAGTTCGTCAAACACTACGTCGCGCGAGACGACGAACTTGTGGGTCTGCGGATCCATGCACTTCCACCCCTTCTTCCGCTCATCGTAGCCGATGAAGATACACTTCCTCGCTTTCGGCTCCAACTTTGTTCTCTGAGCATCCGGGACGTGCACGAAGCATGTAGAACCGAACACCTTCATGTGACCCATATTGGGCTTCTCCCCGAACATGAGCTGGTGTGGAGACACCATCCTGTTAGGACTCAGAGGTAGCCGATTGATCACATGAGTAGCACACGCCATTCCCTCCGCCCATAAGGCCTTGGGAATGCTCTTGGCATGTAGCCAACTCCTGGTAGTCTCCACCAGATTGCGGATCTTCCTCTCTGCCACCCCATTCTGCTGCGGGGTGTGAGCGCAGGAGAGCTCCCGCCGAATGCCGAACTTCCTGCAGAAAGAAGCAAACTCATTGGAGGTAAACTCCCCTCCATTGTCGCTTCTCAGCATCTTCACTCTGCGGTTCAGCCTCCCCTCCACAAGCTCCTTCCACTCGAGGAACTTGCTGAATACTTCTGATTTCTCTCTCAGAAAGTATACCCACGTATAGCGGGTGTAGTCATCCACCAGAACCAGCACATACTTATTGCCTCCATAAGTAAGGGTGGCGCACGGCCCCATCACGTCAGCATGTACGAACTCAAGAGGTGTCTTACACCTGGTCTCCGACTTGTCAAATGGAAGTCGATGTGACTTTCCATATTGGCATCCGTCGCACACATGACCGTCGCCGTAGGAAGAGAGATGAGGCAGGCCACTCACTAGGCCCTTTGCCGCCATCATCTTCAGCTTGACCATCCCCACATGACCCAGCCTCTCATGCCAGATCACAGCGCTGTCGTTTGTCTTCAGCTTGTCCACATAGGCATTTGCAGACAGAACATACAAATCCTTCACCCTTCTCCCGGTGAGCGTGACGTCAGCATCGACAGACGATAGGTTCTTCAAGAACTTCACCTCCTTCGGTCCAAACAGCATGTGGTATCCAGCATCCACGGCGTTAGCCGCCGAGAAGAGGTTCTTCTTCATGCCAGGCACGTGATACACACTCTTCAGTGTCACTGGCTTCTCTCTACTCCCAAGGGACACCTTCCCTTCTCGCTCCACAGGATGTACCGTATCATCCGCAGTGATGATAGCATCCGTCCCTTCATACGCTTCCAAGGAGTCGAACTTGGACATATCTCCTGTGAGATGATGCCCGCAACCGGAATACACTATCCAGTCGTTCTCGAGGTTGATGGAGGCTAAGACATTGACTGACGTTGCCGTCATCTCTGCCATGAAACAATTGTCCCCCCTCTCACCGCCCTGGTGACCTCCACCTCTTCCTCCACCTCTCTGGTGATCTCCCTCCTTGTTAGCAGCATGACCGGCCTTCAGAGTAGACCGGTAGTCCTTTGCCATATGCCCATACTTCTTATAGGCAAAGCAAAGGGTTCTCCCCTTCTCATCGCGCGCAGGGAGGAACTTCCCCCCATCTCCCTGAGAGGACGTTGAAGGTCCATCTCCGGAGTTCTTCTTTCTCTTGTCCCAGGATCTCCTCTTTCCTGAGAACAAGGCCTCGCCATCTCCACCTGAGATGGATACTCCCGCCATCTACTTCGCCAAGCTCTCCTGCGACGATAACAGGTTCTCTAGATCCAGAAGGGAGGGCTGAGTATCCCATCCTTGCACGGAAATAACGAAGGGGACATACTGTAAGACCCCCCCTCCCAAATCGTCGGTCCGACCGGGGGATCCTATCGCACACCACCCTTTCGGCATGACGCCGAAGCGATCTCAAAGGGTGGAGGAACTAGCTTCTCCAACCCCCTTCCTTGAACACTCCGTCGTCACGCCTAGGGGTGGTGTTAAGCGAAGGTCACTACACACCAACAGAGTAAGGAAGCAGTATTTTAGCGGAAGACATCATTAAAGAGTGCGCTTGTTACTCTTAGCAGAAGACATGGTTTATAGCGGAAGAATAAATATCACAGAAACCACAATTTCAAAACCTGTATGAGAAATATCGATTTGACCGCCGCAATAAATCCTATCCATCAAGGCTTCATTGTCATTATATATATATACCCTGAGATAGGGCACAACAAAAAGGGAGATGCGACTTAATAACGTATACCTGAAGTAGCTTGCTCTGTAGCCTCCTCCACCCATGAGTGTTGTCCCTCATCTGCACCTGTCACTTGTGCTAAAGACAAGTTATTAGAACCACGAAGGGAATCCTACCCTTATTAACAAACAACCATAATATAACATTTAAAAGGGAGGGGATATCTGGAATTCTTATTGGGCCGAGGCGGTCTTCCCGCGACCACCGCCTACGTACTCCGTATCATCCTGCATACGGCCTCAGACCCACGTAGTTCTATTAATTTCGCACGGGTTGCCCTCCCAGACCGTCCGTCGTGCGGGTTGCCTTAGAGTAAAACTCATAGGCCATCCGATTTTATCCCTTGTCACATTCCTCGAAGGCAACATTTCATTCCCGTAGGAATTATTTCTCGAAGGCAACATTTCATTCCCGTAGGAATTATTTCTCGAAGGCAACATTTCATTCCCGTAGGAATTATTTCTCGAAGGCAACATTTCATTCCCGTAGGAATTATTTCTCGAAGGCAACATTTCATTCCCGTAGGAATTATTTCTCGAAGGCAACATTTCATTCCCGTAGGAATTATTTCTCGAAGGCAACATTTCATTCCCGTAGGAATTATTTCTGGAAGGCAACATTTCATTCCCGTAGGAATTATTTCTCGAAGGCAACATTTCATTCCCGTAGGAATTATTTCTCGAAGGCAACATTTCATTCCCGTAGGAATTATTTCTCGAAGGCAACATTTCATTCCCGTAGGAATTATTTATGGAAGGCAACATTTCATTCCCGTAGGAATTATTTCTCGAAGGCAACATTTCATTCCCGTAGGAATTATTTCTCGAAGGCAACATTTCATTCCCGTAGGAATTATTTCTCGAAGGCAACATTTCATTCCCGTAGGAATTATTTCTCGAAGGCAACATTTCATTCCCGTAGGAATTATTTCTCGAAGGCAACATTTCATTCCCCCGAACTCAGTAGAAGGGGAGAAGATAAACTCTTTATAAGCTTACCATATCTTCATTCGAGAAGATACCACTATTTTAATCTGGTTGGCAATCAAACCCAAGCTGCCCACATAAGGCACAACTGGATTCATGTAGACTTTCGCCAATCACTTGGGTGTTTGGCGATCAAGCCCAAAATACTCGTGAACTTTTATTTCCTTCCTTGGTACATGAAGTAGCATCGAAGAGTAAGAGAGAAAGCATGAATAAGACGAAGATAGACGAGGTGTATATCGTAGTAGACCATGGGTGGTCAACTCCCATAGTCATTCCATTCTCTCACGAATTCGTTACCTCATCCAAAACGCCACTTTTATGTATAACCGACTCAACCTCTAATAGTGAAGCTCCTGGAAGAGTAAACCAACAGCCATCCTCCTTTTCAACAAGGAAAGGAGCAGCCCCAAATCCACAAGGAAAGGAGCAGCCCCAAATCAACATACCTGCAGTCCAACTCAACAAGGAGCAGCCCCCAAATCAACAACAAAAGAGGCAGCACCCCTATTTCAACAAGGAGAGGAGCAGCCCCAAAACAACAAGGAAAGGAGCAGCCCAAAACAAAACAGCCTCAGCTAACAAGGGTAAGAGCAGCCCCAAGGCAAAACAGCCCCAGGAAAAATGGTAAAGAGCAGCCCCAATGAACAGCCCCCAGGAGAACAAGTAAAAGAGCAGCCCAAATTCAACAAAGAGAACATCAAGACTGTAATTACAGCAGGGGAGCACAAAGCCACAGCAACCACAGCCCTAAACAGTTCCGACCCAAAAAGGGAACAAGGATTTCATCGCGAAGTGTATAAATTTCATACCCAAGCATCAAGGTAAGAAATTCTTGCCATAATTAATAACCAAGCAACAAGAGATAAGAAAGAAGGGGGGAAGGAGAGAGAGAGCATAAAGGGTGAGAGGCTTCTAAGAGTTCAAGTACCCCTTGAATTTCAAGTAGAGCTGAAATAGGAGTGCAGATGAAAGCAAAATTCATTTCAATTTATTTCATGTGCTCATTTTTTTTCATTGCTACCTACAGAAGGAATAACAAGATTCTGTGCATATTGCCTGCATAATTAAACCCATGTGTTCAAAAAGGCTTTTTATCCAACTCCTCCAAATTCTATAAGTGGAACCCCATAATAGCCCCACTCTAAACCCACCAACTATGTGTAAGAATTTACCCAACCAGATGAAGAGAGCGAGAGAGAGATGATCTTTATTTCCTTTCCAAAGGCCAAGATAGGGAGGGAGAGGGAGAGAGAAAGAAGTTTGTGTATAGCATGTCTGAAATGAATACGGCCACCAAAATCATTTACAGCTCTTATATACTCAGTCTATTCATCAACATCAGAGGAGGGAAAGACTCTAAAAGATAACACTTGACATCACCCATGCCGAAAAAGTCACTTATTAAGCACCCCAACCTTCTCAAGTGAAGCCCAAGATAGGCCCTCTCTTGAGCAAGCTTACAACTCCTATATATAAATATATAAGAGCTTGCATAGACATGGTGAGAGAGTGAGGGAGAGAGAAAGATATTAACACATCAATCATAGGTAAAGCTCTTAAAGGGAGAGTAGGAGCACATGGAGCATCCAAGAACTGAACTAGAGCCTTTGCTCATCCACCTTCTCCGGTGAAGCCCCTTTTTTTATGTGCATATATATGTATGAGCAAGTGTATGTCTATATAGTAAAGCTTGCACAAACAGAGGAAGAGTGTGAGGGAGAGAGGTTAACCTTCTTGCCATATATATACATAGAGAGAGTTAACCGTCTTGCTATATATATAGGGAGAGATAGAGTAATTCAACCTCCATCCGATTTGGAGTAGTTCAACTTCAATCTACCTTGCCGTGAGCTGGGAAGAGCAACCCCCCCCCCCCCCCCCCCCCCAATAGATCTTACTAGTTACTAAGCAGCCCCCAAAATAGAACTTACTAAGAAGCCCCCAAATAAATAATAGCCTCCCTTATTAGACAATATAACAGCAACCCCCGATTAGAGTGTATACAAAGGCAGCCCCAACTCAAAATAGATAACAGCAGCCTTACTAGGAGAGATCTCCAAGAGTTAAAAGAAATCTTCTAGCATAATCTCCCAACAAAAATTGATATCCGGAATTAGCCGGCGAATTGAATCAAGAACTAGTCGGCGGATTGGATCAAGAACTAGCCGGCCTAATCCAAGTTTGTGAATCAAGTATGTACCCTGATTTTAGCATAAAACCAAGTATATAAATCCATTTTTTTGTGTGTAAAAACCAAGTGCATGATTTCCAGATTTTTTTTGCAACAAAATCAGTATACAATCCAGATTTTTAGCAAAAAAATCAAGCCTACATGAATCCAGGTTTTTGTAAAAACATCAAGTATACGAATCCAGAACTAACCGATCCGAACCAAGCATATGAATCCAGAAGGAAATACGTAATATTAGCCACGAAATTAAATCAGAAATTAGCCGGTTTAAACCCAAAAGATGAGTCCAGATCTTGAAGCAAAACCAGAGAAAACCATGAGAGGGGGGGGGGGGGGGGGGGGGGGGGGGGGCAGAGGAAATAGGAGGAGGGAGAGATGGAGAAGAGGGGACCTTGCCATCGAGCCCGGATTTCTTGCCATCAATCCTTATTCCGGCAGGGTTTCGAAGAGGAGAAGGAAGAGGGAGAGATGAGGGCGAGGGGCGCACTGCGGTGAGCGGTCTGCCTTCCTTGAAGAGGTGATGAAGCTGCCCTTTCATAGCCAATGAGCTTCAATCGCATGCCCCCACGGAGCTCGCCCTTGGTTTTCCGCCCCCTGTTTTCGTTGCTGGTTTTCCGCCCCCTGTTTCCTTACCGTTCATTTCCAGTTTATATATATATATATATATATATAAATATATATATCCACACACACACACGTACACTTATATGATATACATAATTGTATGTATATATATACAACTTAATGTATAGAGAGTCCACAACTCCTGAATTATGTGTAGCAAAATGTGCGAGAGGTGTTATTGCGCTTGTGTCAACCATACGATGCTAACAAAATCATTCGGAGTTGATTCCGTGTACGTTTACTCATAATTATTTGCTTGAGTCGGTACGTAGCTTAAAATAAGTTATTTCGGCTAACTTTCTCAAACCTCATCGAATTCGAACGAAACGAATTGCATTATGCTAGAATTGATCACACGAGTCTGTTGCAACTGACTAGGGTGAAATTGGGGCTCGTTTACCCAATATTCTAAAATGGCGTTGTTGCGGCACTCGATATTACTCAAAATAGTCATTTTCTCCAAACGACCTCGGATCGGAACGAAATGAATTCCGTTGCACTCGTATTGACCATACGAGTCTAACGTAACTGACGGAAGTCGATTCGGAGCACGTATGCTCCATATTCTAAAATTGCATCGTCGTGACGTGCTACGATACTCAAAATAGTCATATTCTACAAACGACCTCGGATCGGAACGAAATGAATTCCTTTGCACTCGTATTGACCATACGAGTCTAACGTAACTGACGGAAGTCGATTCGGAGCACGTATGCTCCATATTCTAAAATTGCATCGTCGTGACGCGCTACGATACTCAAAATAGTCATATTCTACATATGACCTTGGATCGGAATGAAATAAGTTCCGTTGCACTCGTATCAACTATACGAGTCTAACGCAACTGATGGAAGTCGATTCGGAGCACGTATGCTCCATATTCTAAAATCGCGTCGTCGTGACACGCTACGATACTCAAAATAGTCATATTCTACATATGACCTTGGATTGGAATGAAACGAGTTCCGTTGCACTCGTATCAACTATACGAGTCTAACGCAACTGATGGAAGTCGATTCGGAGCACGTATGCTCCATATTATAAAATCGCGTCGTCGTGACACGCTGCGCTACTCAAAATGGTCACTTCTCTAAATGACCACCATTTATGTGGCGAAGGTCGGGTCGTGGTTGTCCTGTGACCCAACCTAAGCTCTTCCAAGGATTCAAACGAAACGACTAGACCCCTTTTTAAAATTGGGATGTTACAATCCAATAAAACAAAGAAAATTTTCGTCCCTGAAAATACGAGTGGGTCATGGAGGTTCGACACGGGATGTACTGTAGACCACTAGAGGTGTCGAACGATCCCAAATTTTAAGGGTCTCTAGGTTTGGTTTTACCTAACGAGCTATGTTGACGGCTCCCGCCGTGTACTGTAATAAGTAGTTTAAGCGCAACAGAGGATAACTCTTCCGTGGCTATGCTTATTGTGCAGTAGCTCTGATATATATTGTCCGGGAGGATATTTCGCTCGGGCAAGTTGTTCGTATAATGAATTACCAGCTTAGATAATTATATCGAGTAAGTAATTTTAGCAAAATCGAGTACCTCCAAGGTTTGAACGATTCAAATTGATCTAATCGTGAGAACCACGAAACCTTTCATCACTTGATACCCCTCCCGTGAACCGAGCTTAACGGGAGACGAAGGCAACTCAACACTTTCCAGGGAGCCGAGCTCAATTGGAAGCGGAGGCAACTCAACACCTTCCAAGGAACAGCTCAACTGGAAGTGGAGGCAACTCAACACCTTCCCAGGGTTTGCATATCTGAAATGCAAAATTTTCGAGTTGTGTTCGAAAGGCACATAGTAAAAATCCATCAACAGATAGTTAATTCTCTTACGGGGCTACGTGTCAGTGGAACATATAAAAGTTATAACTTGCATAAGCTTTTGTAACACCTATCAACATATGACCGACTCCCATACGAAGGTTATATATTGGTGGAACAGATGAAAATTGTAAATAAGCAGAGTAAATCCATGAACATATAACCAGCTCCCATACGAAGGTTATATGTTAATGGTACAGGTAAAATTGCAAATAAGCAGTAAAGATCCATAAACATATAACTATCCCTCATACGAAGGTTATATGTTAATGGTATATGCAGATAAGTATGTCTTGATGCAAATGATGCATATGCAAACATGCATAACGAGTACTCGCGACTCAATCACAACACACAATGTAGAAACAGTTTGACCGCTTTTCTTCCAGCAGGGTTGCGACCCCCGCGGGCCTCACCGATGTGGCCGTCGGTGACAGTGGACGGTCCTACCACTTCTGGGTGTGGACGTACCGCACTACCCAGGCCCCAACGTACAACCCCGTGTACCCTCGGACGTAGGAGACATCCGGCAACAACTGAATTTGGCCAACCAGCGGAGGGACCCAGCGGGGCATATAAGATACAACCGAGCTCCCAGGGTGCACACCTCCCTGTCGCCTAGAGTCGTCAACCTTCCCGCACCGGTACGTACGGTCTACGGGCATGACCGACCCGCCACTTTTCCCAATGCAAGCAATTTTCAATAAAAGCAATAAAATAGGTGACCATCACATTTGGGTCCTCAGTGGCTTACCCTTTTTAACGAGGCTTCCCGGCTGGCTGAGTATGCAACCATCGCAAGTCCTGCGAATGCTAACAATGTACTTTTAGGATGGTTTGTATACAAGCTTTAATAAATTTGCCACAGATTTACTTCAATCCAGCACGTCGCCTCAGTAATCATTTCCTGAAATATTAACGTTATTGAAAAGACTAACATTTTATCATAGTTCTTTTACGATTGCACGACTTTATTTTCAACAGATCGTCAAATTGATCAAGTCAAAGCATACTTCATATTTGCAATCGTTAGAGCAATTCTCCATATACACGCAAAATTTCATTTGATTAGCTCACCTCAAATGAAAATTTGAAAACGAGAATTTTAATCCCAATAAAACAAATAGGCTTAAACCTGGGATTGAAATTAGTAATAGAATCCTTACCTTGCACACATAATTTCATACGATTAGTTTACCTCGAATGGAATTTTGAAAATGAAAATTTAACCCCAATAAAATAAAGAGGCTTAAACCCGGGGTTCAAAATTTGAAGTGGACGTTTGTAGGGTTTAACGAGAGTGTTTTATGGGGACAATGTAAATTATCGCTTGAGATCGGAAGTGGTAAATGACATTTAAGTGTCAATCCACATATATATGCCAAGTTTGTTGTCAACTTTTACCTTTTAGGTCCACCACCGCTTCCGCTGCAGTGGTTCGTCCCGAACCACGCTACAGCGATTAGCGGAGCAATAGGTGTTTCTGTGATCACGAATAGGTCGACAAGATCGGTTGCGCTCTGATCCATTTGTAAGACCCCCCCTCCCAAATCGTCGGTCCGACCGGGGGATCCTATCGCACACCACCCTTTCGGCATGACGCCGAAGCGATCCCAAAGGGTGGAGGAACTAGCTTCTCCAACCCCCTTCCTTGAACACTCCGTCGTCACGCCTAGGGGTGGTGTTAAGCGAAGGTCACTACACACCAACAGAGTAAGGAAGCAGTATTTTAGCGGAAGACATCATTAAAGAGTGCGCTTGTTACCCTTAGCGGAAGACATGGTTTATAGCGGAAGAATAAATATCACAGAAACCACAATTTCAAAACCTGTATGAGAAATATCGATTTCACCGCCGCAATAAATCCTATCCATCAAGGCTTCATTGTCATTATATATATATATACCCTGAGATAGGGCACAACAAAAAGGGAGATGCGACTTAATAACGTATACCTGAAGTAGCTTGCTCTGTAGCCTCCTCCACCCATAAGTGTTGTCCCTCATCTGCACCTGTCACTTGTGCCAAAGACAAGTTATTAGAACCACGAAGGGAATCCTACCCTTATTAACAAACAACCATAATATAACATTTAAAAGGGAGGGGATATCTGGAATTCTTATTGGGCCGAGGCGGTCTTCCCGCGACCACCGCCTACGTACTCCGTATCATCCTGCATACGGCCTCAGACCCACGTAGTTCTATTAATTTCGCACGGGTTGCCCTCCCAGACCGTCCGTCGTGCGGGTTGCCTTAGAGTAAAACTCATAGGCCATCCGATTTTATCCCTTGTCACATTCCTCGAAGGCAACATTTCATTCCGTAGGAATTATTTCTCGAAGGCAACATTTCATTCCCGTAGGAATTATTTCTCGAAGGCAACATTTCATTCCCGTAGGAATTATTTCTCGAAGGCAACATTTCATTCCCGTAGGAATTATTTCTCGAAGGCAACATTTCATTCCCGTAGGAATTATTTCTCGAAGGCAACATTTCATTCCCGTAGGAATTATTTCTTGAAGGCAACATTTCATTCCCGTAGGAATTATTTCTCGAAGGCAACATTTCATTCCCGTAGGAATTATTTCTCGAAGGCAACATTTCATTCCCGTAGGAATTATTTCTCGAAGGCAACATTTCATTCCCGTAGGAATTATTTCTCGAAGGCAACATTTCATTCCCGTAGGAATTATTTCTCGAAGGCAACATTTCATTCCCCCGAACTCAGTAGAAGGGGAGAAGATAAACTCTTTATAAGCTTACCATATCTTCATCCGAGAAGATACCACTATTTTAATCCGGTTGGCATTCAAACCCAAGCTGCCCACATAAGGCACAACTGGATTCATGTAGACTTTCGCCAATCACTTGGGTGTTTGGCGATCAAGCCCAAAATACTCATGAACTTTTATTTCCTTCCTTGGTACATGAAGTAGCATCGAAGAGTAAGAGAGAAAGCATGAATAAGACGAAGATAGACGAGGTGTATATCGTAGTAGAGAAAGCACCCCTATTTCAACAAGGAGAGGAGCAGCCCCAAAACAACAAGGAAAGGAGCAGCCCAAAACAAAACAGCCTCAGCTAACAAGGGTAAGAGCAGCCCCAAGGCAAAAAGAGCCCCAGGAAAAATGGTAAAGAGCAGCCCCAATGAACAGCCCCCAGGAGAACAAGTAAAAGAGCAGCCCAAATTCAACAAAGAGAACATCAAGACTGTAATTACAGCAGGGGAGCACAAAGCCACAGCAACCACAGCCCTAAACAGTTCCGACCCAAAAAGGGAACAAGGATTTCATCGCGAAGTGTATAAATTTCATACTCAAGCATCAAGGTAAGAAATTCTTGCCATAATTAATAACCAAGCAACAAGAGATAAGAAAGAAGGGGGGAAGGAGAGAGAGAGCATAAAGGGTGAGAGGCTTCTAAGAGTTCAAGTACCCCTTGAATTTCAAGTAGAGCTGAAATAGGAGTGCAGATGAAAGCAAAATTCATTTCAATTTATTTCATGTGCTCATTTTTTTCATTGCTACCTACAGAAGGAATAACAAGATTCTGTGCATATAGCCTGCATAATTAAACCCATGTGTTCAAAAAGGCTTCTTATCCAACTCCTCCAAATTCTATAAGTGGAACCCCATAATAGGCCCACTCTAAACCCACCAACTATGTGTAAGAATTTACCCAACCAGATGAAGAGAGCGAGAGAGAGAGATGATCTTTATTTCCTTTCCAAAGGCCAAGATAGGGAGGGAGAGGGAGAGAGAAAGAAGTTTATGTATAGCATGTCTGAAATGAATACGGCCACCAAAATCATTTACAGCTCTTATATACTCAGTCTATTCATCAACATCAGAGGAGGGAAAGACTCTAAAAGATAACACTTGACATCACCCATGCCGAAAAAGTCACTTATTAAGCACCCCAACCTTCTCAAGTGAAGCCCAAGATAGGCCCTCTCTTGAGCAAGCTTACAACTCCTATATATAAATATATAAGAGCTTGCATAGACATAGCGAGAGAGTGAGGGAGAGAGAAAGATATTAACACATCAATCACAGGTAAAGCTCTTAAAGGGAGAGTAGGAGCACATGGAGCATCCAAGAACTGAACTAGAGCCTTTGCTCATCCACCTTCTCCGGTGAAGCCCCTTTCTTATGTGCATATATATTTATGAGCAGGTGTATGTCTATATAGTAAAGCTTGTACAAACAGAGGAAGAGTGTGAGGGAGAGAGGTTAACCTTCTTGCCATATATATACATAGAGAGAGAGTTAACCGTCTTGCTATATATATAGGAAGAGATAGAGTAATTCAACCTCCATCCGATTTGGAATAGTTCAACTCCAATCTATACCTTGCCGTGAGCTGGGAAGAGCAACCCCCCCCCCCCCCCCCCCCCCCCCAATAGATCTTACTAGTTACTAAGCAGCCCCCAAAATAGAACTTACTAAGAAGCCCCCAAATAAATAATAGCCTCCCTTATTAGACAATATAACAGCAACCCCCGATTAGAGTGTATACAAAGGCAGCCCCAACTCAAAATAGATAACAACATCCTTACTAGGAGAGATCTCCAAGAGTTAAAAGAAATCTTCTAGCATAATCTCCCAACGAAAATTGATATCCGGAATTAGCCGGCGAATTGAATCAAGAACTAGCCGGCGGATTGGATCAAGAACTAGACGGCCTAATCCAAGTTTGTGAATCAAGTATGTACCCAGATTTTAGCATAAAACCAAGTATATAAATCCAGTTTTTTTTTTTTTGTAAAAACCAAGTGCATGATTTCAAGATTTTTTTTGCAACAAAATCAGTATACAATCCAGATTTTTAGCAAAAAAATCAAGCATACATGAATCCAGCTTTTTGTAAAAAGATCAAGTATACGAATCCAGAACTAACCGATCCGAACCAAGCATATGAATCCAGAAGGAAATACGTAATATTAGCCACGAAATTAAATATTAAATCAGAAATTATCCGGTTTAAACCCAAAAGATGAGTCCAGATCTTGAAGCAAAACCAGAGAAAACCATGAGAGGGGGGGGGGGGGGGGGGGGGGGGCAGAGGAAATAGGAGGAGGGAGAGATGGAGAAGAGGGGACCTTGCCATCGAGCCCGGATTTCTTGCCATCAATCCTTATTCCGGCAGGGTTTCGAAGAGGAGAAGGAAGAGGGAGAGATGAGGGCGAGGGGCGCACTGCGGTGAGCGGTCTGCCTTCCTTGAAGAGGTGATGAAGCTGCCCTTTCATAGCCGATGAGCTCCAATCGCATGCCCCCACGGAGCTCGCCCTTGGTTTTCCGCCCCCTGTTTTCGTTGCTGGTTTTCCGCCCCCTGTTTCCTTACCGTTCATTTCCAGTTTATATATATATATATATCCACACACACACACACACGTACACTTATATGATATACATAATTGTATGTATATATATACAACTTAATGTATAGAGAGTCCACAACTCCTGAATTATGTGTAGCAAAATGTGCGAGAGGTGTTATTGCGCTTGTGTCAACCATACGATGCTAACAAAATCATTCGGAGTTGATTCCGTGTACGTTTACTCATAATTATTTGCTTGGGTCGGTACGTAGCTTAAAATAGGTTATTTCGGCTAACTTTCTCAAACCTCATCGAATTCGAACGAAATGAATTGCATTGTGCTAGAATTGATCACACGAGTCTGTTGCAACTGACTAGGGTGAAATTGGGGCTCGTTTACCCAATATTCTAAAATGGCGTTGTTGCGGCACTCGATATTACTCAAAATAGTCATTTTCTCCAAACGACCTCGGATCGGAACGAAACGAATTCCGTTGCACTTGTATTGACCATACGAGTCTAACGTAATTGACGGAAGTTGATTCGGAGCACGTATGCTCCATATTCTAAAATTGCATCGTCGTGACGCGCTACGATACTCAAAATAGTCATATTCTACAAACGACCTCGGATCAGAACGAAACGAATTCTGTTGCACTCGTATTGACCATACGAGTCTAACGTAACTGACGGAAGTCGATTCGGAGCACGTATGCTCCATATTCTAAAATTGCATCGTCGTGACGCGCTACGATACTCAAAATAGTCATATTCTACATATGACCTTGGATCGGAATGAAACGAGTTCCGTTGCACTCGTATCAACTATACGAGTCTAACGCAACTGATGGAAGTCGATTCGGAGCACGTATGCTCCATATTCTAAAATTGCGTCGTCGTGACACGCTACGATACTCAAAATAGTCATATTCTACATATGACCTTGGATTGGAATGAAACGAGTTCCGTTGCACTCGTATCAACTATACGAGTCTAACGCAACTGATGGAAGTCGATTCGGAGCACGTATGCTCCATATTCTAAAATCGCGTCGTCGTGACACGCTGCGCTACTCAAAATGGTCACTTCTCTAAATGACCACCATTTATGTGGCGAAGGTCGGGTCGTGGTTGTCCTGTGACCCGACCTAAGCTCTTCCAAGGATTCAAACGAACCGACTAGACCCCTTTTTAAAATTGGGATGTTAAACATACTCCCTCCTCAAGCCTCGGAGTATGTGCCGCTTCAACTTCGCCTCTGAGATTGGCTCTTCAGGATCCAAGGCCGAGATCTCCCCACATAGGTTCTTCACCTTCAGGAAGAATGTGGATATCGCCATCTCGCCTTGAGTCGACTTCGCCAACTCATTCTCCAGGAATTGTAGCCGCGCCACATTCTTCTTGTTGAATAACCCATCGAGAGCTATCCAGATCGCAGACGCTGACTTGCAACCTATAATGTGGTCGAACAAGTCAGGTGATATGGCTCTCTTCAAGGTGAACTCCGCCTTGGCGTTGGTCTTCCTCCAAGCTCTCACAGCTAAAGCTGTCACTTAAAACCGAAAACCGTAAACTGAATCGGAACCGAACCGGAACCGCAAAGAACCGGACCGAACCGTTCGCGAATTATTTAGGTTCCGGTTTGAATTTTGGAACCGTGAACAACATTGGTCCGGGTGTGGTTCTTTCATTTTATTATCCGGACCGGAACCAGAACCGGAACCGCAATATACAAGTCTCAAGCGGTTTCAAGATTTTTAGAACCAATCCGAACCGGACCGAAGCAGAATCGAACCGTAACCCGTTTATTATTATTATTATGTTATTTTTTATAATATATCTATTATATCTATACTTACTATTATAGGTGAGCCGTGAAACTATGCGGTTTGAACCCAAACCGCAATCGCAACAAAGGGGGTCAGTTTTGGACTGAACAAAATCGCACTGCACCAAAATCGTGCTTTGTGGTTTGACATTGGTGCGAGTTAGAGTCAATTTTTGCGGTGTACTTTCAGTTTTTATAGAGTTAGAAATTGTATTTTCAATTTTACTCACATATTTTCCTGAAATATTAAGACAAATATAATTGTAGCTGATACAATAAACACACTCAAGTCTTTATACCACCATAGCTGATAAATTAATCAAATTGAATTAACTAATATATTCTTCAAACAAAATTTTAATTATAAAATAAAATTTCAATAACAACAATTCAAAGTTCTTTACCCTAGTTGAGCCGTGATCAGCAACATGAACATTACATCAGCATTACACGATCGTGATCTTTGAGTTTTTAAAATCAGCGCGGTCTAATGCAATTGTGTGATTTTGCAGTTTCAATTTATAACTTTTAGCTCGACATATTATATATTATACAAAAATCACTCTCACTTGGTGTAAAACGCGAAATTCCTGCGCCCGGGCCTCAGACTTTGAAGTCTCTTTTGCAAAAAAAAACTGAACAGGTATACTTTTCCCCTCCGGTTTTTTTTATTTTTGACCTCCCATGTTCATTCCGTCAAGTTTGGTTTTGGTTCTAGTTGGAACCGATTGGAACCGGAACGAACCGCATAGAACCGGACCGAACCGTTAGTGGTCGGTTTGGTTTTGGTTCTTGTTGAACCGTAACCGGAACCGTTAACACGTCGGTTCCAAAAATTATGCTGGAACCGGAACCAGAACCGAAACCGGTCAAACCAAATACGGTTTTGGTTCTAATTTGAAGAACCGTTACCATAGCGGTTCGGTTCACGGTTTTAGTAGAACTGGAACCGAACCGGAACCGTGACAACTCTACTCACAGCGGGACCATTATCACCGGCAGCTACTACTTCCTCTTGCTCCCCACCACCAACAACCTCCCAGAGATCCTCTCCAAGAAGGTAGCTCTCCATACAAGACATCCACTTCTTGTAGTTGGTTTGAGTAAGTAGCTCAATGCCAAGTCCCCTAGCATACCCTCCTCCGCCGTCCATCTTGGTTGCTTCGTCCTTGTTCCCACTATCGCTCTGGTACCCTGTGAAATATTTTAAAGTCGGAAGAACACGTCAACCAACCGGAGAATAAGGACACCAAAGATGAACACAAGCTTTCACAATACTAAATTTGGTAGCTAGTTACAACTGAACACGGCTGAATACAAGTTGCATCCAACTTGAATCACAACAGCCAATCGAAGGTAAGAACTTGGTCACGGACAAGGTCCGCTTCTCCTCCGGAGCACACCGCGCAGGTGATACTCGCTCCAATACTCGCTCCTCGCTACAGAAGCTCGCTCCTCGCTACCGCCGGCGGTATCGCTAGCGCCAGGCGTTAGCTCTGCTACTCGCAAGCTCGCTGCTCGCACTCCAAGCTTCTCGCGTAGTCGCCACGAGCCGCTTCCTCCAATACTCGCTAGCGCGAGCGCTATCACTAGCGTCGGGCGCTATCTCCCGAGTAGATACTCGCAAGCTCGCTGCTCGCCTCTTCGCCTCTTGTCGCTACCGCGCGCGCTAGCACTAGCGCCGGCGGTATCTCCACTACTCGCTACTCGCTCAAGGGAGCTGGCCGAACTTACTCCAAGTCCGATGCTCGCCTGCCGAACTTACTCCAAGTCCGATGCTCGCCTGGTAGCGCTCTGGTATCTCTAACTCGCTCAAAGTTGATGATACTCGCCAGATCCAGGATGTCTTTCTTTAGAGGGTGGTACCCCTCTATTTATAGGCAAAATAAGGGGGTGGCAAGTATGAGCTAGCGCTGGCGCTAGCGCCAGCGCTGACGCTAGCTCACTTCAAATCTAACACTCACAATTTTCTAAGATGATCCGTCTAGGTTCTCCAAAATTTGTCTTGAATTTTAGCAAAAATCACATCATTTAAAAAAAATAGTAAATTTATTAAAAAAATTGTTTGTCTGAGTTTTAGAGAGGCGTAGAAGCTCCTGATTAAAGGTTTATTTGGCGCGGCATTTGGAGACGTCGTTTGTGGCATACGCCGCCACAAGGCGAGTAGCCAAACGTCCGGCGATGGCGTTTGCCACGTCTATACCCGCCGCGCCATGGGAAATGGAGGAAAACACCCAGATTCGAACCGCGGCCTCCCCGTCCGATTCCAACAGCCCGTCTTCTCCTCCCGCCGCCGGAGCAAAACGCCGAACCAAACTAAGCCTAAAACGCTTGGAATACCAAAGTTATAGTCTATATATAGGGTTACATTTTTGTAGTTCAGTATTTTCTTATCAGTGGTTCCTATATATGATATCCAAACAATTGGCTGATTTTTTTTTAGAAATTTGATAAACAAACAAAAGTTATTACTAACTCATTTAGGCCCATTACTAAATAGACCTCCATGACTCCATCTAAATAATAAGTAATCCGAGATCGAAAAAATTATGAAGTTTCTATAGAGGTGGTTGAGGGTTGCCTGAACCTTCAAGCATATGGGCGGCTGTTATCAAATGGTCTACACAATGCACGGGGGGCCTCGCTCGCCCGCGACAGTGCCTCAGCACGAAGGCACTCCCGCCGCTCGCAGCCTCCCGAGAAGCAGTACTATGTCGCTCGATTTTTTATTGCGCTTAGCGTCTGCGAGCGGCGAGAGTGTCGTTCTATGCTAGCATTGTCAAAATTACACTTTCCGAAACACCGGTTGCACATTTCTTGTTCTTTTAAATTCGGTAGCCAATGATCCACATTCAGAGGCCCAACCATTCACCCCAATGGGCCTGTAACTGCAAGGAAGCCCAATCATTAGAATTATACAAATATTCCAATGATAATTTAATTATAATAGCAGATATTATGACATTATTTTTGTAAGAATTTGGGGTTTCATTGATCTGTAGTACAAATTTATAGAAATGTGTTAGCGGTAGATGTTTTAACGAATATTTTAAGGATCGACCGGCTGTGCAGAATTGAGGTTTTAGAATTGAAAGGGGAGATCTAGGCTCCGTTTGGCGCGGCGCTTTTTGCTCTGGTGAGTTTGGACAAAAAAGTCATAATTATAGAATGTATGTTAGGCATGAACAATGGTTATGAGGTGTGACCATCACCGAGAAAAAAAAAATTAATTTTGAACATAAAAGTTGATGAAGTTCCTTAGGTGAGGTCGGGCGGTCATGAACGACGGTTCACAACCACCGCGCTCATGACCGCCGCCACCGAGCAAAAAGGCGGTGGTGGTCATGAACGGCGTTTATGAACCGTTGTTCATAAACGCCCAACCCCAATTAAGGAACATAGACCATTTTTATGTTCAAAGTTAGCTTTTTTTCTTGGCGGCGGCCATAATTGTTGTCGTGTCAAAAATACATTCAATGGCGGTGGTGTTTTTGTCCAAACTCATCGAACCAAAAATGGCGCACCAAATAATAATGCCTTAATTTCAAAAAAAATATACACTACATAGTGAAGAAATCTAAAGTTTCACGTAAAATATAAACTTGTAGAAATTTGAAGGAAAATATTGTTATAATTTGTTAAACATAATTAGAAAAAAAATTATATTCATATTGTTGCGGGTCGCTCGACGCTCCCGTACACCGGTCGAACTGAACTGTCTTAGCTTGAGAGTGAGTCGAGTGTGCAAACAGTCACAGGAAAGATCAACAGTTGACAGCAAGGCTTTTGACGTGGAAAAACCCTGAAAAGGGGAAAAATCACGGAGTCGGATCAGTGCCGACCAAGATGCACTATTCTTTAGAGCGTTACAAGAGTTATCTTTCGAGGGTGTCAGACCACCGCTCGTTACAATGATTCTTCTGGAAAGTAGAGGTCGCTTGGAGTGGAGTGGTGATGACCTTGCTCGAAAGCAATCTGGAATGTTGAATACGGCAACCGAGATTTTGGACTCGGGACTTGAGCCCGTTGGGATGATGTACGCAGCAACTGGAGCTCTTTGGAGCATAGTATTGAAAGCTAAGTAAAATCTTCAAGTAATCTTTGAGGGATCTTCAAGTAGTCTTCAGAGCTTGATGCTGGAGACTAAGTAAGATCTTCAAGTCACGGTCAGAGCATAGTGTTGAAAGCTAAGTAAAATCTTCAAGCCGTCTTTGGAGCTCAGCGTTGAGAGCTAAGTAAAATCTTTAAGTCTCCTTTGAAACTTAGCATTGAAAGCTAAGCAAAAGATTCAAGTCACCTTTAGAGCTTGGCGTTGGAAGCTAAGTAAAATATTCAAGACGTCTTTGGAGCTTAGCGTTGGAAGCTGTTGTACACCCGTAAAGGCCTTAGGACGCACCTGAAGAAAGCCCCGGAAAAGAGAGGAGGGGTCGACGGTCAAAGAGCGCGGTAGCACGCAGGCTGCACCCCCCGACCGCACCACCCTTAGGGGTGCGGCCGGCCAAGTCGCACCCCCCTTGGGGTGCGGCCAAACCGCACCCCCTTGGGGTGCGGCCAAGCCGCACCCCTTGGAGGGTACGGCCAATCCGCACCCCCCCTTGGGGGTGCGGCCAATCCGCACCCCCCCTTTCTTTTCTTTGGGGTGCGCGGCCGCGCCTACCCCTCCTCGGGGTGCGGTCCGGCGCCCTCTCCTCGCCAAAGGATCCCGGTCCCCCCCTTTTTGAGGGGCAACTCCCCGTCCGCCGTCCGCCCGAGGCATCTCCGTGGTTCGCTGCGCACTTGGAGCACTTCAGCGCTAGCGCGTGCTCAGAACGTTTCTGAGCGCGATCAGGAAGCTTTCTCACCTTTTGTCTTTTCGGCTTCTCACTTTTTGGGTTTCCGGCTTCTCACTTTTTGTCTTTCCGGCTTCTCACTTTTTGTCTTTCAGGCTTCTCACTTTTCAGGAACAGTCAGTCGCCTTTTTCGCCTCCAACGGAACTGTCTGAACTACCCGAGCTGCCCAAGCTGCCTGAGGGGCAAGGTGGTCATTTACGAAAAATGGCGATCCGTGTGCCCCAAACCGGAAAATATGATTCGTCCACCAAGCATTTATGGAAACTGCCAACGACAAGATTACCAGACTACCCCCGGCCAAAGCTTTAAAATGGGCCCTGGGGCTTCATTTGAAAGGACCTTGACTTCTGGACCTGGGAGAGCTCCTTGCAGACTTTTGCGGAATTCTCCTTCGGTGCTTAAAGATTTCCTTTCTGGACTTGAAGATTTCCTTCATCCCGAAAGGCGACGCAAGCAGCTCACTTTTGTTCCCCGGAGCAGCTCACTTTTGTTCCCCGGAGCAGCTCACTTTTGTTCCCCGGAGCAGCTCACTTTTGTTCCCAGGAGCAGCTCACTTTTGTTCCCCGGAGCAGCTCACTTTTGTTCCCCGGAGCAGCACACTTTTGTTTCCCGGAGCAGCTCACTTTTGTTCTCCACCTTTCTCAGAAGGAGAAAAGGACTTAGTTTTTTCCAAGAGGCGGCCTGTCGCCTTCGGATCTCTCTATCTCTCTACTACTGTAACGAGTTGCGGCCTGTCGCACTCGAGTTCTAAGTCTCACTTTGTAACCCCCCTGAAGATAATGGAATTTGGTCGGCACAGCTCCGACCACGTGGTTTTTTACCCTTTCCGGGTTTTCCACACTAAAAAGTCCCAGTGTAATCAACGAATCTCTAATTGACTGTTTGCGCGCTTAGTTCGCTCACGAGCTAAGGTGGTTCAAGTGAACCGGTCTACCAAGAGCCCTAAGCGTTCCGCAACAGTTTGGCGCCGTCTGTGGGAAACTTTCCCGAAAAACTCTTCGAGAGCCAACTGCTATAGCAAGAAAGAGTGCTCGCATTACTGAAGGATCGATGCCGGAAGGACGCGTCGACCCAGCTCCTTCCGACTCACTTATCAATGTACCTCCCGCGGAGGAGGCGCTGCCAGCACCTGCGGAAGATTTGGAGGCGCGCATGCAGCAGATCGAAGAACATCAAGCTGAGATGTTGGCCCTCGTGAGGAATCTTGGGGCTCCTCAAGTTCCGAACCAACCGCCAGCTTTAAACGCACCGCCGCCCCCGGCTCTGAATCATGCCCCGAACGGGGAGGCTGTCCAAGAAGACGAAGCTTCAGAAGGATTCTCCAATGCGGCAAATACCGCTCACCTTGGCCCACCAGCTGGAGGCCCAGAAGCTGATCACCGCCGCCACCACCATGGAAGAGCTGCCCCTGAGCAAGCAGTGGAGAGAGCTACGCGGGAAGAGATACGCAACATGATAGAGGAAGAGTATGCCCAAGCAGGACGACGCGCCGCTCTCACCCGCCATCCCGCGCATCACGACTCCCCGCTATCACCTCAAGTCTTAGCCCATCCAATTCCTAATGGCTTCAAGCTTCCCAACATCGAGACGTTCGACGGGACGGACGATCCACTGGAGCACGTCAATCACTTCACCACCGTCATGAGGATTTACAGCGCTCCTGATCAGCTCCTCTGCCAAGTGTTCCCAGCAACCTTGAAGGGACAAGCGCGCACTTGGTTCCATTCCCTGCGGAATGGGGCCATCAACAACTTCACAGAAATGGCGCAGCAGTTCGTGGATCAGTTCATTGCCAACCGCCGAATTGTCCGGGATCCCTCCCACCTCTCAGGAATCCGCCAGAACGATAGAGAGACACTCAAAGATTTCTTCCGACGCTTCACTACCGAGGCTCGACAGATCCCAGGAGTCGACCCCGAGCTCCTGCGAGGAGTTTTCCTGGGAGGACTCCGCCCAAGTGGCTTCTACTCGGCTCTCATGAGAGAAACCGTGCCAAGTTATCCCGACCTCGTTCATCGGGTTGAAGCACAGATAGCTGCAGATGAGGCTATCGAAGCACACCGTCGGCAATTCGAAGGAGGACAGGGAAGGAAGAGGGGATCAGATCAAGCCCCTCGCGAACGAGAAGAACGTTGCGGCGAGGAGTGTCGCGGCGATGAACGTCGGCGTAACCACCAGAGGGATCTGGGACCACAGCCGCCCAGGACCTACACCCCGTTGAACACCACCATAACGAATGTGCTCTACGCCATTCAAAACAACCCCGAGCTCCGCATGCCCAGGATACCCCCGCCAAATCCAAGGGGCGACCAGTCCAGGTACTGCGAGTTCCATCGGGGAACCGGGCATACCACTGAGGAGTGCACCAGACTCAAAGACGAAATCGAGCGCCTCATCCGCCAGGGACTCTTGGGAAGATTCCTACAAGGCCAGATTCCCAATCAGCCCCAGCAGTCTAGGGATGCAGGGGAGCAGCCCCCCGCCCCCCGAGGCGCGGGGGGAGGAAGACCGATGGTAGGAGAAATCGAGACGATCGCCGGACCCCCCGTCTCAGCATCACAGATCCTCTCAATTGCCCAGCCCGTAAGAGACCACGAAGACAAAAAACTCAAGCAAGATATTACGATAGCTTTCGGAGATGAAGACTTGCAAGGGGTGCGGCTTCCGCACCAGGATCCACTCGTGATCAGCGCAGGGATCGGGGATCCCTGCTTCAAGGTGAAGAGAATACTGGTCGACAATGGAAGCTCGGTCAATGTCTTATTTCTCTCCACTTTGCAAAGTATGAAGCTCACAAAAGACCAGCTTAGTCCTGCAGCCGGGCCCGTCTACGGCTTCGATAACAGACCTGTCCCGGTGCAAGGCATGATAATTCTCCCAGTCACATTGGGCGAATTTCCAAGACAGTCAACGCACAACATCCAGTTCATGGTGGTAGAGTCCACCTCCGCCTACAATGCCATCTTCGGGAGACCGCTCCAGTCGATCTTCGGGGCAATCCCTTCCATTCCACACCTAGCTATGAAGTTCCCTACTGCCGCAGGAATAGGAGTCGTAAGAGGAGACCAAGAGGCAGCCAGGACCTGCTACCTGAAGCAGGCCCAACCAGCAAGGGCGACCGCTCTCAACATCAATAACTTCGACCTGCGAGACGAGGCTACTTTGCAACGAGGAGCGCCCGTTGAAGGGCTTGTAGAAATCCCACTCTCCCGACGAGACCCGACTCGAACTGTTCAGGTCGGGTCACTCTTAACACAAAAAGAGCGAGAAAAGTTCACCACCTTCCTGCAGGAGAACGAGGACATTTTCGCTTGGAGCCCGGAAGACATGCCCGGGGTAGATCCTAACGTTATCTATCACTCGCTAAACATCAACCCCGCCTGCAGACCCATGATTCAAAAGAAGAGAAACTTTGCCCCCGAGCGTTTAAAGGCGATCGAGGAGGAGGTAGCTAAGCTCCTAGAGGCACGATTCATACGCGAAGCAGAATACCCCACATGGCTCGCCAACGTAGTCATGGTGAAGAAGGCCTCGGGAAAGTGGCGGATGTGCGTCGACTACAGCAATTTGAACCAAGCGTGCCCGAAGGACAGCTTCCCCCTCCCAAGGATTGACCAGCTCGTCGACGCTACGGCAGGCCATGAGCTGCTCAACTTCATGGATGCTTATTCAGGTTACAACCAGATAAGGATGAACCCCGCAGACGAAGAACATACTGCCTTCCGCACCGACCGGGGAGTCTACTGCTACAAGGTGATGCCTTTCGGCCTTAAAAATGTCGTAGCCACCTACCAAAGGCTGATGAACAAGGTCTTCAAGGACCTCATCGGAGAAACGATGGAGGTTTACGTGGACGATATGCTAGTAAAGAGCGTCCACCGGCGCGACCACTTGGAAGACTTGGAAAAGTGCTTCTGGCTTCTCCGTCGCTTCCAGATGCGGCTCAATCCCAACAAGTGTGCGTTTGGTGTGACGGCGGGGAAGTTTCTAGGTTTCATGGTAACCCATCGGGGAATTGAGGCCAACCCCGAGAAGATCAAGGCGTTAGAGGATATGTCGCCACCTCGCTCAATTAAGGAAGTACAACGCCTAAACGGGAGGATCGCTGCTTTGTCCCGTTTCCTATCACGAACGGGAGACAAGTACCTCCCCTTCTTCAAAATCCTCCGGGGAGCACGCCATTCAGGTTTCCAGTGGACGGACGAGTGCCAAGTGGCCTTCGAGCTTCTCAAACAGTACCTGGCTTCGCCACCGCTTCTGTCAAAGCCCACCCCTGGGGAAACTCTGTTCTTGTACCTGGTCGTGTCGCCTACGGCTCTTAGCTCAGTGCTCGAGAAAGACGAAGGAGGGGTACAGCGACCGATCTACTACCTCAGCAAAGTCCTCACCGACACCGAAATCAGGTATCCGGCAGCAGACAAGACAGCCTTGGCTCTTGTTTTCTCAGCTAGAAAACTTAGACCCTACTTCCAGGCTCATGCGGTCAAGGTATTGACGCAACTCCCATTGCGGGCAATCCTCCAGAAGCCGGAAGTCTCGGGGAGACTTGTAAAGTGGGCCGTAGAACTCGGCGAGTTCGACATCCAATTCCTGCATCGGCCCGACATCAAGTCACAGGTGCTCGCCGACTTCGTGGTGGAGTACATCATCCCGCCAGAAACAACCATCATCAAAGACACCACCAGCCCCCGTTGGACCCTCTATGTCGACGGCGCCTCTGGAGCTAAAGGGGCCGGAGCAGGATTGCTCCTCATAAGCCCCGAAGAGATCACCCTGGATTACGGACTCCGGCTAAAGTTCCCCGCAACAAATAGCATCGCGGAATACGAAGCACTGATCGCCGGTCTCCGACTCGCCATCGACTGCAAAGCCAAGAACCTAACGATCTATACAGACTCCCAACTCGTGGTCTCACAGGTTGAAGGAGATTACAAGGCTAAGAGCGAACAGATGGCAAAGTACCTCGCATTCGCGAAATCACTTCTCCAGAAGATCTCATCATATCAGATTCTACACATCCCCCGAGAGCAGAATTCCAGGGCGGATGCTCTATCCAAGCTCGCCACCTCACCCTCCAGCTACCAGTCTCGAAGACGCCGAATCGAAGAAGTCGTGATCCCAAGCATTCAAGGGCCATGGGAAATCGCAGCCATCCACCAGGAAGAGTCATCCTGGATGACCCCATTGCGAGCTTACCTCGAGCAAGGGCACCTTCCCGAAGATCGCCTAGAGGCGCGAAGGCTACGAATGCGGGCAGCATCGTTCACCATTATAGACGGGGAGATTTACAAACGGGCATTCTCAGGACCATATCTAAAATGCCTGCCAGCGGGCGAGGCGGACTACGCCCTCAGGGAAGTACACGGAGGAGTCTGCGGAGAGCACCTAGGCGGGAAGGCATTAGCGCAGAAAATACTGCGTCAAGGCTTCTATTGGCCAACGATGAGGAAGGACGCGGCTGACTTTGTCCAGAGGTGCTAAAGCTGTCAGCTGCACGCCAACATGCCTCATCAACCCCCGGTCTCACTTTCCACGCTGCAGAGTGCGTGGCCATTCGCGCAGTGGGGGATCGACCTCCTCGGTCCCCTACCTCTAGCATCCGTGCAGAGGAAGTTCATCATCCTAGCCATCGATTACTTCACCAAATTGGTGGAGGCGGAGCCCCTAGCCAAAATTACGGAAGAAAACGCCAAACAATTCGTCTGGAAGAACATCGTCTGCCGCTTCGGCATCCCGGCTGCGATCATTGCCGACAATGGCACTCAATTCACTGGGAAGTCCTTCACCAAGATGTGCGAGGATCTGAAGATCAACCTGCGTCACACGGCCGTGGCACATCCGCAAACCAACGGACAAGTAGAAGTCACAAACCGCACCATCCTCAAAGGACTGAAAACACGCTTGGAAGAAGCCGGGGGACAGTGGGTAGACGCGCTCCCGAATGTGTTGTGGGCGTATCGCACAACAGAGAGGACTCCTACAGGGGAGACACCTTATAACCTCTGTTACGGAACCGAAGCTATCATCCCCGTCGACATCGGCGTTCCGAGTGCTCGAGTACTAACCTTCGATCCCAGCAAGAATGATGGACTGCTCCGAGAAAACCTCGATCTAATCCCAGAAGTTCGAGACAGCGCTGCTCACCGTGCTGCACTCTACCAAATGCGTGTCGCCCGGACTTACGACAGGAGGGTGAAGCCCAGACCAATCAATGTAGGAGATCTCGTCTTATGCAGCATCGAGGCCGCCGGTAAAGGCCCCCAAGGAGATAAGCTCTCACCGGCCTGGGAGGGCCCGTACGTAGTCACCACAGTCATGAAACCCGGAACATACAGGCTCAGGACGGCGGAAGGGAAGACTTTTCCACGCACCTGGAACGCTCAAAACCTGCGCCGCTTTTACCAGTGATCCAGGGACCTCTACCATGTACTAAGCCACGAGCTCAAGCTCGTGCAAACTTATCTTCAATTTATGTACAAGCCGCGAGCTCAGACTCGTGCACCTATCTTATATTACATGTTATGTAAAAGCCGCGAGCCCAGACTCGTGCATCTATCTTATCTTACATAAAGCTATGCACCAAATGATTTCATACTGTAAAACCATATTTTGACACTTACACTCACTTAAGAAAAAACTTTATAAAGAGGCCCTGCCTCAGGGGCTTTGAACCGCCGTCGATTGAAGGTTCGCCCTTCTCCTCCGCCGTCGAGTCACAGCGTCGTAGGGGCCTGCCCCCCTCACGTTTGCCCCCGGTTTGAATACACCAGCTATTCATCGGCCACTTCGAGGCCCTGCCTCGGGGGCTTTGCACCGCCGTCGATTGAAGGTTCGCCCTTCTCCTCCGCCGTCGAGTCCCAGCGTCGTAGGGGCCTGCCCCCCTTACGTTCGCCCCCGGTTTGAATACACCAGCTATTCACCGGCCACTTCGGGGCCCTGCCCCGGGGACTTTGCACCGCCGTCGATTGAAGGTTCACCCTTCTCCTCCGCCGTTGAGTCCCGGTGACGTAGGGGCCTGCCCCCCTTACGTTCACCCACAGTTTGAATACACCCGCTATTCACCGGCCAAGCCGCGAGCACAGACTCGTGCAAAAAAGCCGCGAGCGCAGACTCGTGCAAAAAAGCCGCAAGCACAGACTTGCGCAAACTAATTTTCTATTGTGTAAAAGCCGCGGGCTCAGAACCGCGCAAGCTAATCTGTCATTTTTCAGAAACCCCTCAGCCCATACGTATATCAGAGCCGGGCAGCAAGCCCACAACGACCTCAGAGTACCAACACCCTCCGACATCAGCTCCTACCAGAAAAGCGCCGCACAGAGGACAATGGGTAAAGCCGCCGCAGAAAAAATCAAAACCTTCGAACTCCTCGCTCCGGAACTCGGACTCCGAAGGTTTGGGGGGCTTATGTTGTACACCCGTAAAGGCCTTAGGACGCACCTGAAGAAAGCCCCGGAAAAGAGAGGAGGGGTCGACGGTCAAAGAGCGCGGTAGCACGCAGGCTGCACCCCCCCCGACCGCACCACCCTTAGGGGTGCGGCCGGCCAAGTCGCACCCCCCTTGGGGTGCGGCCAAGCCGCACCCCCCTTGGGGTGCGGCCAAGCCGCACCCCCCAAGGGGGTGCGGCCAAGCCGCACCCCCCAAGGGGGTGCGGCCAAGACGCACCCATTGGGGGTGCGGCCAAGCCGCAGGTGCGGCCTAGCCGCACCCCCCTTGGGGTGCGGCCAAGGCGCACCCCCCTTGGGGTGCGGCCAAGGCGCACCCCCCTTGGGGTGCGGCCAAGCCGCATCCCCCCTTGGGGGGGTGCGGCCAAGCTGCACCCCCTTGGAGGGTGCGGCCAAACCGCCCCCCCCCCCCCCTTGGGGGTGCGGCCAATCCGCACCCCCCCCCCTTCTTTTCTTTGGGGTGTGCGGCCGCTGATGCGCGCAAAATAGAGCTATAAACGCAAGTATACGTGCCGATCAAGTAATAAAGAGTGAGTGAGATCGTTCCCTCGGAGAAGTGATAAAATTAGTGCTTGCAAGTACTAGCTAAACCGTTTCTTTAAATTCAAGCGAATCATAATGAGATTTTTTTTTTAAAAAAAGATTAAACAATATTAAAATAAAAATTAGAAAATCTGTATTACTTTTAATAAAAATAAAAATACTTTTTATTTTTAAAATCAGTTGAGGAAAGCAGTCTTGTATTCAGATTTCTGACAATTAATATGATGAACTTTTATGATTTATCTTATGTGAATGTTCTACGAATTATCTTGTAACAATTTTAAACGGAGAAATCCTAATCTCTCGATGTTGGAGATCTCAATATTTCAATTCCCCTAGTTATCTCTAACTTAATTGAATTGAGAAATACTGCGCGAAGCGGCAACCGTAGTCACTTAGCGAAAAGAGGAAATCTCTTTCTCACTTTTCTTCTAAATTAGAATTATGAAACTCACACTTCTCCTCTCTCGATTCTCGAAGCGTTAGTGAAATAAAAGAAACTCAGATTAAGGACTTACACCACTCCTCTCTCGATTCTTGTGATGTAGAAAGTAGAATTTTACTCAAAAACGTATCTCATCTCTCGATTCTTGACACGCAAAAAGAATAAAATTCATAAATCTAGAGTTTCAAGAATGAAATCATAACTCGAATAAAATAATTCAAACAACAAACAACAAGATTACAAGAAATTATTCATCACAAAAATTGTCATACTCTCATCATACAAGACTTGAAAAATTTAGTTCATAATGGAGAAGAAGAAACCCACAACTAGAAAGATCTTACAATACATATTTGAGGGGATTTCAAAATTTCCTCCTCAATTTTCTGGAATTAGCAAGATATCGCCTCCTTCTCTCTCTCTTGGCCGAAAATCCCTCCTTAATTTCCTCTCTTTTTTTTCGTGTAGCTTTCCTTCCATCATGGGGGAGAATATATAATAGCTTTCCACCCTGGCGTGCCTTGATTGCTGGTCATAATTGCTGAATAAATGCTTCTTAATAAGAATGTAACAGCCCAAATTTGAATATTTTCGAATTGCTGAAAATCTGTAACTGCCGTTTTTGTTGCAACAAATGTCAGAATTTGTTGCAACCAATTTTATTTCGTGAGTTTTCTTCAAAATTCTTCTTTTGGCAAGTTGAAATCTTCTTGAATCCTCTTCTTAGCCATGATGATAACTTTAACTCTCATGATTAATGAACGTATTCTCCTTTCCTAACATAAAATCACATAAAATGAGAATTATCTTCAAACTTAATTGCAAAATCAAATATTTATCATTTTGCGACTTTTTAATCATGATTATATGAATTATGATCATAAAATAATAAGAATGTGGTACAAAGATAACTTCTTTTGGGAAGTTATCACACCCCCACACATATTTCTTTGCTAGTCTCTAGCAAAGATGAAGCATTGAAGACAAGAATGATAAGCAGGAAGTTTGATTCACTTTACTCTTGAACTCAATTGAATTCAATCTTACTCAAGGGATTCAAATATAAGGATTAATAGACTAGTCAATCATTAAAATTTCAAATGATAACCAATTCATTAGTTTGATAAAAGATAAAACTCTACTAAGACCTCCAGTGTAGTGTGTGGTATTCCTTAAAATTATTTACTCCTTTATAATTCTTTTCAAAACTTCATTATCAAAAGAAAGGAGTGAGAATAGGCTGAATTTTTGATATGGCCTCCACAAGAGTTTGGTGGGTCAATTGATAGAAAATAATATGGGCATGTACTAGGTTTTGACATTGGCTTGGCTAGGACTTTCATGGTTTAGATTTTGATAGTAGAATTCTTTTCCTAGTTAAAATTCTTAATAATTCTCCAAATCATGGGGTTTAATTCATAACACAACACACATTTTTTTATGCCCATAGTTGGGATCATTCCAAATAGGTGTACACATATTTAGGTCACATATCACTATGACACTTATCCAAATTTTTTTTTTCTTTTCTTTTAGTGACCATAGTTGGGATCATTCCAAATAGGTGTACACATATTTAGGCCACATATCACTATGACACTTATCCAATTTCTTTTGTTTTAAACACCCAAAATTTGAAAAGTTTATTAAGAAATAACTAGAGAAAATGAGTAGGAAATTTATGCTTGGTTTATTGTATCCAAATGAAAAGGCTCAAGCACAAGAGATAGTGGATGATCAAAAAGTAGGCTTTTATGGTGCAAAGAGACCCAAAGATGACCCTAATCATTTTATCAATTAACTGCCCAATCTCAATGTCTTAGCTTAAATCATTGACTCAGTTCTTACTCCCTCTTTCACTCTTAATTTCAGAAGTAAATAAAAAAAAAATTTAAAGAAGACAAATTCTTGTAAGGAATAAAGTGCATAAGAGGAATAGAGCTTTAAAGAAAATCTTACTAATTTTAAGGTCATACTCTGAACTTTTAGGATTAGTTAGCCTATCGATCAACTTAAATTGAATATCTAGAGTAGTTTTTAAAACAACGGTTTCTAAAGTAAAGTTCATCAAACTCGAGATTAATAATATGTTCATCATCCATATGGTGGAGGATAACCCCCCCACACATAAAACATTGCTAGACCCTAGCAAAAGGTGTTAAATATTTTTATTTTTTAACAAAAGATTTTGAAAATAAAAATTTCAGTAAATGGTTAGAAAGGAAATCAAGATTGTAAGCCTCCCCTGATTAAACAGCAGTACTCAATTAGCCTCTCCAGTTTGAAATTCTCTTTTCCCCAAAATGAGGATGAGGAGTTTAATGAAGATGTCCCTCTTTTGAGCTATCATCTGCAAGGTACTAACCAAACATTTTTCCAATAGCAATAGTGTAAGCAATAATCACCATGCATAACATCATTTGTGAAATTAAACCAAAATATAATTCTAGCATCAGTAGAGAATTGTTTGATCATAAGTGGATAAAGCATGAAGCTATTAAAGAGTCTTTCAAAAAGATAATGTAAGCAAAAAAAAAACTAGAGTGTTTTATAAAAACACTATTCTTCGTCGTCACTGTCCGCGATATCATCCACGTGATCGTCCCCACCTTGGTCTTCGTCGTCCTCGTCGTCATCGTTGAACACATAAGCATCATCAGAATCATCACTGGAATCATCTGCATTAACTTCAGGTAGTGAAGGATCCGCTCGTTTTCCTCTGGTATTCAGCAAATATCCATTATCATCAAAAGGTCCTAGGAAGGGCAAACTTTGGTTACCCACTGGAAGAAGATTATGTCGAAGAAGCAGTTGTTGATTTCGAAGAATGGTTAACAGGCGTGCTTCAACTACCATGTGATGATTCCTTTGATGCTCTTTCATATATTGTAAAGTTGCCAAGACTATGTCTATTCCTGTCGGGTCCTGAGGAGTATTTGCTTGGGTCTTTTGACGCTTGCTTGAGGTAGCACAGACTGCCTGCTTGGGTGGTAGTTTTGGTTCATCCAGCACTTTAATATTTGATTGTACCACATTTTGAGTAATATGGTGTGAAACTGTTGTTATCAGATCGCCATCTCCCATTCTTACTCCCATATGGCGACAAAGCTCAGTAATTAAGGTAGGGAACCATAAGTGATTTCCCTTGTCTGAAGATGCTTTGGCCCGAATCTGCTCACATATTAATCTCCCTATATTGATCGGAATTCCTTGTATTATGCAGTAAATCAACAAAGCCTTATCCGAGGATACGTTGTTTGGGTTCTTAGTTGGTAATAGGCTGGAATTGATGAAAAGCAACCAAACCTTAGCCTCTCTAGTGAAACTGGCGGCCTTGAAGACGTGTTTGACAGGATTTGCCCAAAGATCGTCCTTGTTAACACACAATACCGCTGCGACATCATCTGGTGAGATGGTTGTTTTCAAAGAGGCGTAACCATCAACACCCCTGATCCTAGTCTCAAAAAATTCGTTCAAATATCGTGCTGAAAAATTGATTTCTTTTCCCCTAACCATGGTTATGCCGTGTTTCTGAAATCTAGCATTTGAGTAGAACTCATATACCCATGGTAGGACAGCCTCTGTTCGGGGACAGCAAAACGATGTCCATCCCTGGTTGCTTATTTGCGCTTCCAACATTATACTCCATTTTTGCTGTTCGAAGACAAAACCCCTCTCATAAATGGCGGGTTTCTTTTTGATCTTCTCGAACAGAGCTTGAGCTTCATTACTAACAAATCGCAGATTCTTTCTAGCCACCCTCTTCACGTGTTCCTTCTTCGTAGGGGCCATGGGTTCTATAAAAAATGGTTTGCTAAAATCTAAACCTAATGTGGAATGGCACGAAATGGAGCACAAAGGAGACAACTTACCAGCGATTGGAGAGTTTGGGACGATGACAAGAGCCTTTGAAGCTCGCAGTCGACGCAGTCGGGGCGCCGTGTTGTCCGATGGTTGGGGAAGAGTCGCGAGGTCGCAGAAGACAGGAAAGGGAAAGGCGATGTTTTAGGTCGGAATGAGATTTTCGGCTTTCGAATTTGTATACAAAACGGCTAGTGTTGATTAGCCGCTAATTAAGTTTTATCTTAATTAACCGTTTATATTAGATTGGGCGGTAATTTAGGGATTGGCGTGGTTTGTGCGCACAATTAAAGGTTGTCCTATTGGAGAACTGTGCTAGCCCAAGGATGGATTTCTAAACTTGATGTTACCGAATTTGAAATTTTGTTTAGACAAAATTTTTGTGAATAACTAAATATTAAACTACAGAACTACAGAATTTTGAAATATATTTTTAAAGTTAAACTAAATAATAAATTTGGGTTGCCTCCCAAGAAGCGCCTCATTTAAAGTCCCGGCCGGACCCTTGTCCATTTCTTTTTATTTTAATTGAACGGATGACACCAACCTCTCATTGTCGCCATTTCGATAAATTTTTAAACGTTCACCATTTACCTTAAATTCTGAGTTGTCAATTTCATTTACTATGGTGATCGCGCCGTAAGGATATACTTCTTTCACTCTAAACGGTCCTGACCAACGTGTTTTTAATTTTCCAGGAAATAGTTTTAAACGAGAATTGAACAATAGAACTAATTGCCCTGGTTCGAATTGTTTATCACTCAGACGTTGATCGTGCCACTTTTTCGTTTTTTCTTTGTAAATCCTCGAACTCTCATACGCATTCATTCTGATTTCCTCCAATTCATGTAATTGTAATATTCTTTGTTTCCCAGCATCTTGATAATCATAGTTAATCTTTTTGATAGCCCAATGTGCTCCGTGTTCTAGCTCCAAAGGTAAGTGACAAGCTTTCCCGAACACTAATCTGTAAGGGGTTAGACCAATCGGTGTCTTATAAGCAGTTCTATATGCCCATAAAGCGTCATTAAGCTTGTGAGCCCAATCTTTACAATTGACACTAACAGTTCTTGCTAAGATATTCTTAATCTCTCTATTAGAAACTTCCGCTAGTCCATTTGTTTTAGGATGATATGCTAAAGCTACTTTATGATTGACCCCATATTTCCTTAGAAGTTTAGTAAATTGATGATTACAAAAGTGGCTTCCTCCGTCACTTATAATTGCTCTAGGGGTCCCAAAACGATTGAAAATAAAATTCTTTAAGAAATGAAGAACTATCTTCGCATCATTTTTAGTTGTATCAATTGCTTCAACCCATTTAGAAACATAATCAACAGCTAGAAGAATAAAAAGGTTACCATTTGAATTGACAAAAGGTCCCATAAAGTCAATACCCCAAACATCAAATAATTCGACCTCTAGAATTGTGTTCATCGGTAAAGACCCATTTTTTTGGATATTTTCATGCCTTTGACAATGATCACATTGTTGTACAAATTCTCTCGCATCTTGGAACAAAGAGGGCCAAAAGAATTCTGATTCTAATACCTTCATGGCTGTTCTATTTCCCATAAAATGTCCTCCGTAAGGGGAGTTGTGACATTTCTCTAGAATAGACTTTATCTCTCCTTCCATGACACACCGTCTTATCATCCCATCAGCCCCAATTTTAAATAAGTAAGGATCGTCCCAAACATAAGATTTAACTTGATGCAAAAAAATTTTCTTTTGTTGAAAATTAAAATCAGAAGGAATGATTTTACTTGCTAAGTAATTTACATAATCAGCATACCAAGGTATTGGAAATTCGTGGACAGCTAAAATCCTTTCATCGGGAAATCTTTCATTAATTTCTAATTGTGGTAGAGGGTTTGTAGATTCTATTCTTGATAAGTGATCAGCAACTGGGTTATCTACCCCTTTTCTATCCTTGATTTCAAGATCAAATTCTTGTAATAATAAAACCCAACGGATCAACCTTGGTTTAGCATCCTTCTTCTCCATGAGATATCGTATAGCCGCGTGGTCCGTAAATACTATAATATTAGTACAAAGGAGATAAGATCTGAATTTTTCAAAAGCGAACACTACGGCTAATAATTCTTTTTCGGTAGTGGTATAATTTATTTGAGCCTCTACTAAGGTTTTGCTAGCATAGGCTATTGTGTAAAATATCTTCTCTCGAACTTGGCCTAATACAACTCCGACGGCGAAATCGCTAGCATCACACATAAGTGTAAAAGGCTCTCCCCAATCGGGAGCCACTATAATAGGTGCTGTAGTCAATCGGGTTTTAAGTTGATTAAACGCAAATAGACAAATATCATTAAAATCAAACTTAGCATCTTTTTCTAATAAACTGCTTAAGGGTTTAGCGATTTTAGCAAAATCTTTGATAAATCTCCTATAAAAACCTGCATGTCCTAAGAAACTTCGTAAAGTTTTTATATTCTTTGGTGGCGGTAATTTTTCTATTACCTCAATTTTTGCTTTATCAACTTCTAACCCACTTTTCGAAACATGATGTCCAAGAACTATTCCCTCACGCACCATGAAATGACATTTTTCCCAATTTAAAACCAAATTAGTTTCTACGCAACGAGAAAGCACTTTTTCTAAACAACATAAACATTCATCAAAAGTTTTTCCAAAGATAGAAAAATCATCCATAAAAATTTCTATGCCATGGTCCATAAGATCGGAAAATATAGCGATCATGCAACGTTGAAAAGTGGCTGGTGCGTTACATAAACCAAACGGCATTCTCCTAAATGCGAACGTTCCGTAGGGGCATGTAAAGGTAGTTTTTTCTTGATCTTCCGGATCTACGGTGATTTGATTGTATCCGGAATACCCGTCTAAGAAACAAAAGAAATCATTACCAGATAATTTATCAAGAACTTGATCTATGAAGGGTAATGGAAAATGGTCTTTTCTAGTAGCTTTATTAAGTTTCCGGTAATCCATGCATATTCGCCATCCCGTGATAGTCCTAGTCGAGATTAATTCATTTTTATCATTCTTTATTACCGTCATGCCCCCTTTCTTGGGTACACATTGAACAGGGGAGACCCAAGGGCTATCGGAGATGGGATAGATTATTCCTGCATCTAACCATTTAATTATTTCTTTCTTTACTACCTCCTTCATGGGTGGACTAAGACGTCGTTGAGGTTCTATGGATCCTTTAAATGATTCTTCTAACAGAATTTTATGCATGCATAACGAAGGACTAATTCCTCTAATATCTGCTATAGTCCAACCTATGGCCAATTTATATTGTTTCAAAAGATTTATTAATTGTTGATGTTGTTCCGGCAATAAGTTGGAGTTAATTATGACCGGCAACGTATCAATCTCTCCTAAATACGCATAAGATAGGTGTTCCGGTAAAGGTTTAAGTTCAAGAACGGGTGGTGTTTTTATTGACGGCTCAGGCGCTCGTGGTCCCTCTCCTATTTCCAATGGTTCCGGATTCCGAGAGAAAACCGCTCGACAAGTTCCTAATTCCAAGCAATCATTGCTTCCTTCCTCATCCTCGGGAATTTCATCAAAATCTGAAAAAAAATTCAATTCCTCTTCATCATTATCAAGTTCATAATTTTTCTTAAATTCATAAAGTGTTAAACTATTTATTTCTTCCATCCGATCTCCCTCTCGCTCAGGAAATTTCATGGCCTTGAGAACATTGAATGTCACTTGTTCATCGTTCACTCTCATGGTGAGTTCTCCTTTATGAACGTCAATCAACGTTCTCCCAGTTGCTAAGAAAGGTCGGCCTACTATGATAGGCACTTCCTTATCTTCTTCCATGTCAAGCACTACAAAATCCGCCGGAAAAATAAACTTTTCTACTTTAACTAAAACATCCTCCACAATACCTTTTGGAAAAGTAAGAGATTTATCGGCTAATTGTAAAGTTAAAGATGTTTTAGTTATCTCTCCTAATCCCAGTTTTTTATAAATTGATAACGACATTAAATTTATACTTGCGCCTAAGTCACACAAAGCCTTTCCTTCGAATTGATATCCAATGGAGCAAGGAATGGTGAAGCTTCCGGGATCTTTTAACTTAGGTGGTAATTTCTTTTGAAGAATTGCACTACACTCATGTGTAAGTGCTACCGTTTCATTTATACCCAATTTCCTTTTTTTTGTTTAAAATGTCCTTCATAAACTTCACGTAGCTTGGCATTTGCTCCAAGGATTCGGCGAAGGGAATGTTGATTTGAAGTTTCTTAAAGATTTCTAAGAATTTTTGAAATTGTTGATCAAGTTTACTCTTCCTTAATCTTTGAGGGAATGGTGGTGGTGGATAAATGATTTTATTTTCTTTTACATTGGGAGGGTTTGTAGTTTTTTTCTTCATGTTCTCTCCTAAAATTCCTCCTTCATCTTCAATTTTGTTTTCTTCTATGATTATTTCCTCAGTAGACTTATTCGAAGGGTTGATGTTGATATTAGCATTTATGTTATTATTTCCTAACGGATCACTCCTTTTATCGCTCACCAACTCTTTTCCACTACGTAATGTTATTGCTTTACATTGATGGTTATCTCCCTTGGGATTGGGAGTAGTATCCGTGGGTAGTGCGCCCGGTGTTCTCATACTTAAAGTTGCAGCTATTTGTCCTAATTGAGACTCAATCATTCTCATGGATCCTTCTAGACTTGTGAAACGTGCTTCATTTTTTTGAATTGATTCCATGATAAAGTCGTCAGTTACTTTCCTAGAAATTCCCGCTTGATTAGGATGATGGCTTTGGTGAGGGTTAGGATTAGAATTAAATAAATGAGTTGGTGTTGATCCATTACCACTATTTTTCCAAGAGAAATTAGGATGATTTCTCCATTCGGGGTTATAGTGATTTTGATAAGAGTTTGAGTTTTGTTTAAATTGACCTCCTATGTAATTTACTTCTTCGGTCCCACCTACAAGTTGTTCTATTGTTAACGTAGGATTAGAGGAAACCATAGGAGTGGTTAAGCTATTAACTTGAGGGTTCATTTGATTTGGATTTATTGTCAACGCATCTAATCTTTTATTAATCGAATTAAATTGAGACGTCATTTGTGCTGCAAATGACGTAAATTGATCAACTTGGTATAATCCGGCTGTGGTGGAAGGTTGTGCTTGACGTTCAATCGAATGATAATTATTAGAAGATAAGTCTTCCAAAATACCGTAAGCATCCTCCGGATATTTATTCATTAGAGATCCTCCTGCAGCTCCATCTACTTGTATCATTGTAGACGTCTGGAGGCCATTATAGAAGGTCCATACTTGTTGGTGAATGGCTAGCCCATGATGGGGACATCTACGTAACAATTCCTTAAATTGTTCCCACGCATCATATAAGGTTTCTCCATTTACTTGCATGAATGTAGAGATATCCCGCATTAACTTAGCGGTTTTGGATGGGGGGAAATATTTGGCCAAAAATTTTTCAATTAAAATAGCCCAAGTAGTTATAGAACCATGAGGCAGCGAATTCAACCAATCTTTAGCTTTCCCTTCGAGGGAGAAGGGAAATAATCGCAATCTAATGGCTTCTTCAGATGCGCCATTAATTTTGAATGTGTCACATATTTCTATGAACGTTCTTAGATGGGAATTAGGATCTTCATGATTTAAACCCCCGAATTTGTTATTTTGAACAAGTTGCATGGCCATGGAATCAATTTTAAAATTATTAGCCTCTACCGCGGGTCTAGCAATACTGAATTGTACCCCTCCCCGATAAGGCATATTATAGTCACGACAGGTTCTTCTTTGCTCTACGTGTTGCCCATTTTGGTCTACTTGACCTCCTAAATCTTGCCCACCTTGATGAACCTCGTCTTCTAAATTTTGATGGTTTTGATTATTTAAATCCATTATTGGGTGATTTAAATGTTCCAATCTAGAGGTCTTCCTATTACGCCTACATGTTCGTTCAATTTCTGAGTTTAATGGTACTAAATCTACCAAACGATACCTGGACATAAACTAACAGATTTCAAAAGAAAAACAAGTTGGAATTAACTTAAATTAAAGCTTGACCTCCAAATACTAAGGGTTACTAATATTGCAAGATAAAACACTAAATCCGTTACACTTCCCCGGCAACGGCGCCAAAAACTTGATGCGCGCAAAATAGAGCTATAAACGCAAGTATACGTGCCGATCAAGTAATAAAGAGTGAGTGAGATCGTTCCCTCGGAGAAGTGATAAAATTAGTGCTTGCAAGTACTAGCTAAACCGTTTCTTTAAATTCAAGCGAATCATAATGAGATTTTTTTTTTAAAAAGATTAAAGCTGAATAAATGCTTCTTAATAAGAATGTAACAGCCCAAATTTGAATATTTTCGAATTGCTGAAAATCTGTAACTGCCGTTTTTGTTGCAACAAATGTCAGAATTTGTTGCAACAAATTTTATTTCGTGAGTTTTCTTCAAAATTCTTCTTTTGGCAAGTTGAAATCTTCTTGAATCCTCTTCTTAGCCATGATGATAACTTTAACTCCCATGATTAATGAACGTATTCTCCTTTCCTAACATAAAATCACATAAAATGAGAATTATCTTCAAACTTAATTGCAAAATCAAATATTTATCATTTTGCGACTTTTTAATCATGATTATATGAATTATGATCATAAAATAATAAGAATGTGGTACAAAGATAACTTCTTTTGGGAAGTTATCAGCCGCGCCCACCCCTCCTCGGGGTGCGGTCCGGCGCCCTCTCCTCGCCAAAGGATCCCGGTCCCCCCCCCCCCCCCTTTTTGAGGGGCAACTCCCCGTCCGCCGTCCGCCCGAGGAATTTCCGTAGTTCGCTGCGCACTTGGAGCACGTCAGCGCTAGCGCGTGCTCAGAACGTTTCTGAGCGCGATCAGGAAGCTTTCTCACCTTTTGTCTTTTCGGCTTCTCACTTTTTGGGTTTCCTGCTTCTCACTTTTTGTCTTTCCGGCTTCTCACTTTTTGTCTTTCAGGCTTCTCACTTTTCAGGAACAGTCAGTCTATTGATATAATTTACTCTTGCTAGAGACTAGCAAAGGTTTAAGTGTGGGGGTGTGATAACTTCTCAAAAAGAAGTTATCTTTATCCATAATTAAGCTCAATTTGTCTAAAATGTTTGAAGAATTTGGATTTATATGTACTAAATATGTGAAATTTATCATTTTGGTCAAGTTTGGATATTATCACTATTTTCGTATGTTTTTATTGTAGAAATCCCGAAGAAACCAACTTGAGGGGATCCAAAAGAAGACATAAGAAAGTACAGAAAATATGTTGCAGCAGAGTTACAACTTAAAATTTTCGGCCAAATCTAGTACAAAAATTACAACAGAAAATGTTGTAACTTTTTCTAAAAAAGGTTGTAACATTTTTCGCGAATTCTGAAATTTTCAAATACGAAAATACTTCGATTTGACGGTTACAACAGTGGAGAGATGCATCCATTCGGCCATGAGAAGTTTCTAAAAGGGTAGTCGACTATATAAGAGGAAATATGAGAGAGAAAAAGCACCTTTGGACATTTTCACTCAAGAGGATTTGAGATCTAGGGTTTGGGCGGCTTTTGGAGGAAGAAGACTCCATTAAAGAAGAAGACCCGAATTTCTCGCAGCATGTCTTGTAAGATCATTCTAGTTTTGTGTTGTACTTCCCTATTCATGAACTAAATCTCTAGAGTCTTGTAAAATGTGAGTACTTTGATTTGTTATGGTGTGATGAAACTTTCTTTGCTTATGATCAAATCTTGAAGAATTGTCTTTATGGAATGTTAGATCTTTATGTTAAAACTTGTGGCCAAAGTTTTTCTTCTTCTACGACGCTCCATAATTCGAGAGATGAGTTGCGTACGTGTATCTATTATTCCATATAGCATATCAATGAGAAAGAGACTTCGAATTTATGTTAGCAACTTTGATTTTTATTTTCATCAAAGTTCTTCACTTCACCTTAGTTAGAGACGACAAGGGTAGTTAAGGATCTAGTGATTTCCGATATCGAGAGATACGGAGCTCTGCCTTAAAATCGTTGCAAGATGATGAATCAAGATTTCTCATAATTATTCTTAAGTCTTTCGCCATAATAATCAAAGGAAAGCATATTACAAGACTTATTATCCTTATTTGATAAAAAGTACATCCAAACATTAGATCTAATTTTCTCATTAGTATTTTAAAAACTAGATTTTCCTTAACCATTTCTAAATTACCTCATTTGAATGACTTGGATTTGAAGAAACGACATATCTGGTATTTGTAAGCGCTGAATTAGACACTTCTCCGAAGGAACGATCTTTACTCACATTATATTACTTGAGCCGGCACGTGCACTTGCGTACAAAATACGCAACCGTTTTAGGGCGTATCAAGTTTTTTGGCGCCGTTGCCGGGGAAGTGCAACGAATTTAGTGTTTTCTTACAATATTAGTGAATCTTAGTATTTGGAGCCCAAGTTTTAATTTTTAGTTTAATTGTAGTTATTATTGTTTGTTATTTTGTGGTGCATGTCCAGGTATCGTTCCGTAGAATTAATTCCATTAAACTCTGAAATAAAACGTACTTGTAGACAAAATTGTACAACCCCGATGTTCGCCACTCGCGCTCAAGGAGGCGAGCCCAGAGGGGCGAACCCTGATCTCCGGCGAGGTAGGTCAAGGAAGAGCAAGAGACTGCGCAGGCGAGCGAGCCCAGCGGAGGGGAGTTAACCAGCTTCCTTGAAGCTCGCCGAGGTGGCGCAGGCTCGCGAGCTCCACTCGCGAGGAAAGCCATTTTGGGGTGCGGATAGCCATCCTGGGGTTCGCCGACCCAGAGGCTCGCGAGGGCAGTGTATGCGAGCCCGACCGGTTAAGGAGGAAGCTCGCCAGGCGAGCCCGGAACCTCTTGGGGTACAGTTAACCTCTTGCGGTACAGTTAGCCATTTTGGGGTGCGGATAGCCATCCTGGGGTTCGCCGACCCAGAGGCTCGCGAGGGCAGTGTATGCGAGCCCGAACGGTTAAGGAGGAAGCTCGCCAGGCGAGCCCGGAACCTCTTGGGGTACAGTTAGCCATTTTGGGGTACAGTTAGCCATTTTGGGGTGCGGATAGCCATCCTGGGGTTCGCCGACCCAGAGGCTCGCGAGGGCAGTGTATGCGAGCCCGACCGGTTAAGGAGGAAGCTCGCCAGGCGAGCCCGGAACCTCTTGGGGTACAGTTAGCCATTTTGGGGTACAGTTAGCCATTTTGGGGTGCGGATAGCCATCCTGGGGTTCGCCGACCCAGAGGCTCGCGAGGGCAGTGTATGCGAGCCCGACCGGTTAAGGAGGAAGCTCGCCAGGCGAGCCCGGAACCCCTTGGGGTACAGTTAACCTCTTGGGGTACAGTTAGCCATTTTGGGGTGCGGATAGCCATCCTGGGGTTCGCCGACCCAGAGGCTCGCGAGGGCAGTGTATGCGAGCCCGACCGGTTAAGGAGGAAGCTCGCCAGGCGAGCCCGGAACCTCTTGGGGTACAGTTAGCCATTTTGGGGTACAGTTAGCCATTTTGGGGTGCGGATAGCCATCCTGGGGTTCGCCGACCCAGAGGCTCGCGAGGGCAGTGTATGCGAGCCCGACCGGTTAAGGAGGAAGCTCGCCAGGCGAGCCCGGAACCTCTTGGGGTACAGTTAACCTCTTGGGGTACAGTTAGCCATTTTGGGGTGCGGATAGCCATCCTGGGGTTCGCCGACCTAGAGGCTCGCGAGGGCAGTGTATGCGAGCCCGACCGGTTAAGGAGGAAGCTCGCCAGGCGAGCCCGGAACCTCTTGGGGTACAGTTAGCCATTTTGGGGTACAGTTAGCCATTTTGGGGTGCGGATAGCCATCCTGGGGTTCGCCGACCCAGAGGCTCGCGAGGGCAGTGTATGCGAGCCCGACCGGTTAAGGAGGAAGCTCGCCAGGCGAGCCCGGAACCTCTTGGGGTACAGTTAGCCATTTTGGGGTACAGTTAGCCATTTTGGGGTGCGGATAGCCATCCTGGGGTTCGCCGACGCAGAGGCTCGCGAGGGCAGTGTATGCGAGCCCGACCGGTTAAGGAGGAAGCTCGCCAGGCGAGCCCGGAACCTCTTGGGGTACAGTTAACCTCTTGGGGTACAGTTAGCCATTTTGGGGTGCGGATAGCCATCCTGGGGTTCGCCGACCCAGAGGCTCGCGAGGGCAGTGTATGCGAGCCCGACCGGTTAAGGAGGAAGCTCGCCAGGCGAGCCCGGAACCTCTTGGGGTACAGTTAGCCATTTTGGGGTACAGTTAGCCATTTTGGGGTGCGGATAGCCATCCTGGGGTTCGCCGACCCAGAGGCTCGCGAGGGCAGTGTATGCGAGCCCGACCGGTTAAGGAGGAAGCTCGCCAGGCGAGCCCGGAACCTCTTGGGGTACAGTTAGCCATTTTGGGGTACAGTTAGCCATTTTGGGGTGCGGATAGCCATCCTGGGGTTCGCCGACCCAGAGGCTCGCGAGGGCAGTGTATGCGAGCCCGACCGGTTAAGGAGGAAGCTCGCCAGGCGAGCCCGGAACCTCTTGGGGTACAGTTAGCCATTTTGGGGTACAGTTAGCCATTTTGGGGTGCGGATAGCCATCCTGGGGTTCGCCGACCCGGGGGTTCGCGAGCTCCGCTCGCGAGGGCAGTCGGCTTGGCCGGGTCGCGAGGAGCGAGCCCAACCATCCGAGGAAGGGGTCCGCTAGGTGAGCCCGCCTCGAGTGAGAGTTGATAATACCTCTGGAGTTCACCGACCCAGAGGCTCGCGAGCTCCACTCGCGAGGGAGGTCGCGAAGCGGGCTGGCTCGCCCCGTAGAGGTCCAGGAAGGGATTTTTACCAAGAGGCCCCCGGTGGTCTGCACCTAGCCTCTCTAAACAGCGGAGTTTGGTTGTTAGCAGACCAATCCGGGGTGCGGATAGTAAGACTGGACAGCGGGATTTGGCTATTGACAGACCACAAAACTGAAATCTATAAATAGACCTCAAAGGGCACCTTGGAAGTAGACGGTTCATTATCTGAGCTCTTCTCTCCCTAGGTCGCTTTGGTTTGGGCTCTCTAGCTCTCCAAGGTGCCCGAGTCTTAGCTTTGGCTTGGGAGGGGAAGCGCTCAACGATCTTCCGGGTTAGTGGAGGGACCTCCTCGCTGAGACTAGGGTCTTCGTTCTTTGCTCGAGTCGTCAATCTTACCTCTCCTGAGGGACCGGTAAGGGCTAGCTGCCCCTCATTTCGGTGAGGGCCCCGAGCTCCACTCGAGACCGAGAAATCGGTTTCAACATTTTGGTGCGGTGAGCGTGGAGCGCGGCTGGTTCAAGAAAGTCCCAGAGAAGAGTTATGGCTGGAGATGAAGAGCAGGGCGAGGAGTTCGGCGAGACCCCTCAGGAGGCCATGGTTAGGATGTTCGCGGACTTCAGGAAGGAGGTGCTCGACACTTTGGGGTTCACGGTCACGGCTCTGCGGAGCGAATTCGCGACCCCGGCACCTCAGGCGACCACTCCCCCAACAACAGTCGGCGAGAAGGCACCAGGAGGAAGGGCTGGAAAAGAAGTTGCCATTGAACCAGGACATGACAGGGAAGGGCGAGTGTTGTTCGCCAGTCCGGCGAGCCCGGTGTTAGCGAGCTCCGCGCCGGCGAATTCGGTGCCGGCGAGCTCTGCCCCAGCGAGCACGACACAGGCGAGCGCACGCCAGGAAAACGCGACGACAGCCGGGGTGGTTCAGGCGAGCGTCGCCCTCGCGAGTGCGATCCCAAGCTTGGCGAGCGAGCTGGGTCCGCGAGCCGAGTGAGAGAAGATGGTAGGAGGGGGGAGCCCCTTCTGCGAGTTAGTGTTGTCTGCGCCCATTCCGGCGGGATTCGGAGAATGGGATAGAGTGTACTACAATGGCAGAGATGACCCAGTTCAGCATCTGCAGTCTTTCGAGGACTCGGTCTCCATCAGGCCGATGTCCGATGCCTTCAAGTGTCGGCTCTTCGCCGTCACTCTCAAGGAGAAGGCCAGGGACTGGTTTCATTCGCTTCCGGCAGGCTCCATCTACGCGTTCGAGGACCTGCGCCGTAGTTTCTTGTTGAGATTTTCAACTTCAAAGAGGAGGAAGAAGGACGCTGATTCCCTCTTCGCGGTGAAGCAGGAGTCCAGGGAGACGTTGGCTCAGTACGCGGATCGGTTCCAGGAGGAAGTGCAGCTCACCCAGGAGGTGCCCGGATTTGCACTTCAACTCGCCTTCACGGTCGGGTTGAAGGAAAGCTTCTTCAAGATGGCATTGAAAAGAAAGGCCCCCATCTCCTATGAGGAGCTGATGGAGAGGGTGGCGGAGGAAGTAGCAAGCGAAGAAGCCAACCCCGAGCTCACCAAGAGGCTGGCCAAGCTCGGTGAGCCGGAGGTGAGGCAGCAAGAGGTCAGAAGAAGAGAAGAGCCCCGGGCCCCGGAAGGGGGATGGAGGCCGCAGGGTGGAGGAGTGCAGGGGCAAGGAAGGGGTTATGGCCCAGGAAGGGGTAACCGTTTCGAGGGACAATGGAGACCCCCCCAGTTGGGGTGGAGGCAAGGCCCGATGCAGTTGCCTCCCCCACCTCAACAGGCCATGGCAATTGGCCGGGGAAGAGGAAGGGGAAGAGGAGAAGCGGAGGCGGCGGCCGCTAGGAGAAGAAGGAACAGGATAGCAGAGACCGGGGCAAAGGAAGCGGCGGTGCCCTATTGCATCTTCCACGATGTGGAAGGCCACTCCACGGACACCTGTCCGGAGTTCCTGGAGGTGAAGAGGGGCCGAGCACCCGCACCACCACCGCAGCAGCCGTTGAGGATCGTGGAGGTGGAACCTCGGGAGGAGGATGAAAGATGTGAGGACAGAGCAGATCTGGGGAACAGAGGAGGGATCGGAGTGATCCATGGGTGGGTAGGGGTGGAGGCGACCCGCAAGGCCAGTCTCCATACCATCTACCGCCGGAGCGTGGCGTCAACATCCACCGCTCCACCCCCGACCGAGAAAATTATTTTCACCCAAAAGGACATGCCAAGCTACGAAGACCCGTTCTGCGACGCGCTGGTCATCCAGACGGTGATCGAGAACTTCACCGTCTCCCGGATCCTAGTGGACAATGGGAGTTCGGTCAATGTCATCTTCAAGAAGGCATTCGACAAGATGGAGGTGGAGCCCAGAAGGGTGTTGGCCTCGGATGGCCCTCTGTTCGGATTTTCGGGAGAGAGGAAGGAAGTAGAAGGAGGGGTAGGGCTCCATGTGACCCTGGGTGGGCAGTCTCGGAACTGTCGCTTTGTCATAGTGGACGCCCCGAGCAGTTACAGCGCCATCTTCGGACGGCCACTCATCAGCGCGTTCCGTTGCGTCCCCTCCACTTTTCATCAGTGCCTCAAATTCAACGACGGAGGGGTCCAGGTGCGGGTCAGGGGGGATCCCAAGGTAGCAAGACAGTGCTACGTGACGGCTGTCAACACCATCTCCTGGATGGGAGAAGCCGAGGAATGGGATAAGGTGATGGAGGAGGTAGCCGAAGCTGGAGGTTTGGAGGTGGCTGAAGAGAAGAAGGGAGGTGAAGTTCATGTCCAGGAAGGGGTAGCTGAGGTACCCCGGACGGAGAGGAAGGGAGAAGAGAAGAAGGCCCAAGAGAGAAGGACGGAGGAGCTGATGGTGGTAGGGAAGGAAGTCAAGGAAGAGACTCAAGCTCCCGCTTGTGCCGAGGAAGAGAAGGCTTGGGGGGAGCAATCCCGGTTGGAGGCCGTGGACGAGGTCGTGGAGCTCGAGGTCGTCACCCGGCTGGGGGTGGTGGAAAAAGTCCAGGTCAGCGGAGGACTCAGCCCAGGAGATCAGGCGGAGATTCTAGCCTGCGTGCAACAGAACGTGGACGTCTTCGCTTGGAGCGCCGCCGAAATGCCCGGGATCGATGCAGATGTGGCGTGCCATCGCCTCAACCTCGACCCCGGTGCCCGCCCCATCCGCCAGAAGAGGAGAGCCGTCGCAGACAAGCTAGAAGGGCCCATCCGCGAGGAGGTGGGCAAACTCCTGCAGGCCGGATTTGTATCGGAGATCCAGTATCCAGGCTGGGTCTCCAACGTCGTTATGGTAAAGAAGGGTGGAGGTAAGTGGCGTATGTGTATCGATTTTTCACTTCTTAATAAAGCATGCCCGAAAGATTGCTACCCCTTGCCCAGAATCGACGCGCTGGTTGACTCAGCCGTCGGTTTTACTGTAATGTCCTTCTTAGATGCTTTTTCAGGTTACCATCAAATCCGCATGCATCCCCCGGACATTAAGGACGTTTCCTTCATCACGGGGGATGGATGTTATTGCTATAAGATGATGCCCTTCGGGCTCAAGAACGCAGGGGCAACATACCAAAGGATGATGGATAGGGTCTTCCGCGAACAGAAAGGAAGAAATTTAGAGGTCTATGTCGACGACCTCATGGTTAAGAGCCGAGACCTCGGGACCCACCTCCGAGACCTCGAAGAGACATTCGGGACCCTGCGGCGGTACAAGATGAAGCTCAATCCCTTGAAGTGTGTCTTCGGGGCAAGCCGAGGGAAGTTCCTGGGCCATTTGCTCACCCCCACGGGAGTGGAGCCCAACCCGGACAAAGTTAAAGCGGTGATGGAGTTAGAGTCGCCGAAGAACCCGAAGGAGGTCCAGAGCCTCACAGGGAAACTGGCTGGGCTCAGTAGATTCCTCTCCAAGGCGGGAGAGAAATGTGCACCTTTTTTCAAAGTACTGCGGGGAAACAAGAAGTTCGAATGGACCCCGGAGTGCGAGAGGGCCTTCCAAGCCCTGAAAGAACAGCTCACTCAAACCCCTCTACTCCAGGGACCGAGACCAGGAGAGGACCTATCTCTATACCTAGGGGTAGGATCCGAGGCAGTAAGTTCCGTGCTAATCCGAGAGGAGGGGAAGAAACAGTTCCCAATCTACTATGTTAGTCGAGTGCTGAAGAAGGCGGAACTCCGATACCCAATCCTAGAAAAGTTAGCCTTCGCCTTGGTGGTATCGGCCCGGAGGCTCCGGCCTTACTTTCAAGCCCATTCAATTAAAGTGGTGACCGACCATCCGCTCCGCAAAATCATGGAAGGGGTGGAACACTCAGGAAGGTTGGCAAAGTGGTCCGTGGAATTAAGCGAGTTCAATATCACCTTCGTACCCAGGACATCCATCAGGGCTCAAGCAGTGGCAGACTTCATGGCCGACTACGCGGCCGAAGTGGAGGAGCACGAGCCACCTTCCCCGGAAGCATGGAAGATGTTGGTGGACGGAGCGTCGGGAAAACACTCCTTCGGGGGGGGAATAGTCCTAGTGAGTCCTCAGGGGACTCGGATTGAGCAAGCCTTGAACATCCATTTTCCAATTACCAACAACCAAGCGGAGTACGAAGCAGTGATAGCGGGCCTTCGGCTAGCCCGGGAACTGGGTGTGCAGGACGTGGAGGTCTCCACAGACTCCATGGTGGTGGCATGCCAGATCAAAGGCGAGTTTGAAGCAAAGGATCCAACCCTCCTACTGTACCTGGAGAAGGTTAAGGGAGTCATCGGGCAGTTCCGCACCTTCTCAATCAAACACGTGCCGAGGGAGGAGAGCACCCAGGCGGACCTCCTAGCCAAGTTCGGTCCTCGAGCGGGGGGAACGACTTCGGAACTCTTCCGACCCTCCATCGAGGAGGGAGAGTCGATGGAAGTGGATCAGCAGGCCTCGTGGATGGATCCATTCATCACCTTCCTATCCTACGGACAGTTCCCTGAAGAGGATGTGGACAAGAGGCGCTTCAGGTATAAGTCCGCCTATTACTCTTTGCATGCAGGGGGGCTATATAGAAAGACTCTCTCAGGACTTCTGGCTCGTTGTGTCTCCGAGGAAGAGGTCCCGAGGGTCCTGGAAGAAATTCACTCCGGGGAGTGCGGCAGTCACTCCGGGAGTCGGACCCTGGAAGGGAGGGTGTTGAGACAAGGCTACTTCTGGCCCACTCTCAGCAAGGATGCAGCAGATTTCACAAGGAAGTGTCAGAAGTGCCAACTCTATGCTCCGCTCCAGCTCCTTCCCGCTCAGAGGCTCCGGTCCATCACGGCTCCCTGGCCTTTCGCCATATGGGGGTTAGACCTGGTCGGCCCCTTTCCCCAAGCCAGCGGTCAGAGGAAGTTCCTGCTAGTCATGATCGACTACTTCTCCAAGTGGGTAGAGGCGAAGGCGCTAGCTAAGGTGACCTCTCAGGTTGTAAGGAATTTTGTGTGGGGGGAAATAATCTGCAGACATGGACTCCCTTTGGCCATAGTGACGGACAATGGGCCACAGTTCGCGAGTGAGGAGTTCGTCGGCTTTTGCACTCAGCTCGGCATCGACCTCAGGTTTGCCTCAGTCCACCACCCGAGGAGCAATGGGCAAGTGGAGGCGGCAAATAAGATAATCGTCAACCTGCTAAAAAAGAAAGTGGAAAACATACGAGGAAGTTGGGTGGAACAACTACCCTCCGTCCTCTGGGCCATGAGGACTACTCCGAACACCGCCACCGGGGAGACTCCATTCAAGCTCTCCCACGGGTCCGAGGCCGTTCTCCCCATAGAGTTCGAGGTGAAGACCCCCCGGGCGACCGCTGCATGCGAGGGGGATGAAGAATGGCTAGAGGGTAACAGTGCCGAGCAGAGGCTATCCCTGGACCTGGTGGAAGAACTCCGAGACTTAGCAACCATCAGGCAGGAAGAGGTCAAGAGGCGGATGGCTCGGTATTTTGACAAACATATCCGGGTCAAACACTTTCAGAAGGGGGACCTAGTCCTGAAGAAGGTCGATGCGGCCGGCAGAGGGGCCACAGTGGGTAAGCTTAACCCCAACTGGGAAGGCCCCTATGTCGTAAGCGAGGTGCTCAAGTCGGGGGGGGGGTATCACCTCCGGGATGTGGAAGGGATACCCCTTGACCGAGCTCGAAGTGGGGATGATTTGAAACGATTCTACCCTTAAAAACTTTATTATGTCATTCAATCATTATCTTACTTTCGTTCGTTGTGTTTCTGACTGCTGCTGTGCCAAGGTTAGATATGATAGTGCTGGAATGCCCCAGATCGATTCCGCTCCCGGGCTTTCACCTAGACGGGGGGTTCTGGTTGATCTCTGGAGAGGCTGGCAAGGTTGGATATGATAGTGCTGGAATGCCCCAGATCGATTCCGCTCCCGGGCTTTCACCTAGACGGGGGGTTCTGGTTGATCTCTGGAGAGGCTGGCAAGGTTGGATATGATGGTGCTGGAATTCCCCAGATCGATTCCGCTCCCGGGCTTTCACCTAGACGGGGGGTTCTGGTTGATCTCTGGAGAGGCTGGCAAGGTTGGATATGATAGTGCTGGAATGCCCCAGATCGATTCCGCTCCCGGGCTTTCACCTAGACGGGGGGTTCTGGTTGATCTCTGGAGAGGCTGGCAAGGTTGGATATGATAGTGCTGGAATGCCCCAGATCGATTCCGCTCCCGGGCTTTCACCTAGACGGGGGGTTCTGGTTGATCTCTGGAGAGGCTGGCAAGGTTGGATGTGTTGGTGCTGGAATGCCCCAGATCGATTCCGCTCCCGGGCTTTCACCTAGACGGGGGGTTCTGGTTGATCTCTGGAGAGGCTGGCAAGGTTGGATACGATGGTGCTGGAATGCCCCAGATCGATTCCGCTCCCGGGCTTTCACCTAGACGGGGGGTTCTGGTTGATCTCTGGAGAGACTGGCAAGGTTGGATATGTTGGTGCTGGAATGCCCCAGATCGATTCCGCTCCCGGGCTTTCACCTAGACGGGGGGTTCTGGTTGATCTCTGGAGAGGCTGGCAAGGTTGGATATGTTGGTGCGGGAATGCCCCAGATCGATTCCGCTCCCGGGCTTTCACCTAGACGGGGGGTTCTGGTTGATCTCTGGAGAGGCTGGCAAGGTTGGATGTGTTGGTGCTGGAATGCCCCAGGTCGATTCCGCTCCCGGGCTTTCACCTAGACGGGGGGTTCTGGCTAACCCCTGGGAAGGCTGGCAAGGCTAGCAATAAGAGTCAAGGACTAAGATAACAGGTTGGAATACTAGTCAGGGAATCTCAGCTCACGGGATGACTATCCATACTCACTAAAGTTAGGCTCGCCGGGCAGTGCTCGCGAGCGGTGATAACCCGGGCTCGCGAGACCCGTTGAAAAGAAAACCTCGGCGAGGCGAGCCCAGGCGCGCACGCTCGCGAACTCTCCGGGAGCACCATCACGTGACGATTAGTTATGAGGTTGGAAAAGAAATCCACGAGAAGAAATAAACACAAGCATGATCATAAAGGTTAACAAAAAGTTATAACTATATGTTCGGCAGCGATCTCGCCAGCCCAAAAATGATATACATTTGCGAAAAGGGGGAAAGAAGAAAAGAATTCATCCTAGAGGGCCCTCGCCGTCTTTGCGAGTCCCCAACCAGGGCGCCATGGCGAAGAGGTCCGGACAAACGTCTTCCGCTGTGAACTCCATCGCGTCCTCGGCTAGCAGGCTTGCATCCTTGAGGGTAGTGAAAACAAGGTTGGCGACCTCCTGTGCATCCCGCCTCCTCTGCTCCTCACTTTCGGCAGCCCTCTGTTGAGAGCCGACTCGCCCAGGAGAGGGAGGTAGCACGCCGCGAACCAGCTCATCCACTCGAGCCTTCAACATAATGTTCTCCAACTCCAGCTCGCCGTTGCGAGCGAGGAGCTTGGTGGCCACGTCGGCATCCTGAGCATCAAGCGGGTTAGGGGAAGGCCAGAGATCGTAAACAGCAAAGAAAAGAAACTCGGGGGTCGCGTACCATCTTGCCCTGCATCCCGGCGAGAAGGGTTTCCGTCGCTTCTTCTTTCTCCTTGAGGCCCTTGATTTCCTCGCGAGCCTCCTTCAGCTCTTTCTTGTACGCGCGAATGTCCCTGTCCGCCTGCAGATATCGACGCCCCGCCATATGTGCGAGCTCCGTCGAGCGGAATTGGGCTCGCATTTCTTCATAGACCAACTGTCTGGGCCCCATCTCTTTGTAAGCGGCGGCGTCCTCGCGGCCATATAAGCCGAAGGAGATGGAGAACGCCTCCTCCCCGGCCTTGCCAAGCTCCACCCAGGAAGGGTGAAGGGTAGAGCAGGAAATTCGGTTGGCATTGGGGTCCCAGGCGAGCAGGGGCTCGCCAAGGAGGTCGGAGACTTTCTCGCCTAGACCAAAGTTCCTGTGACCTTTGGGTTGAGGGGTCACGGAGGAACTCCCAGCACCCTGGTTCACCGGGGGGTCAAGCTTTTCCGCAGGGGAAGGAGGCGAGCCGTCGGTCTCGCTCAGGTAGACGACTGCGCTCTTATCCTTAATAGCGGAGGTCTTTCCTTTCAGCTTCTTGGAGGATCGCGAACTCGGCTGACTCGCAGAAGGGGGCCGCTTCTTGCCGGACCCGACGGCGGGAAGGTCGCGGCAAGCCTCCGCCGCCGCGGTCGCGAGAGTATCCACCGTGAGGGTGATGCCCTGCGCGTGCGGGGGATTGACGGGGACCTCGCGCTCACCTGTAAAGTATGCGTTATACGATGAAGAAAGGGAAAAGAAAGTGAGGCGCGAGCGAACCCTACCTTCCCCTTGAGGAACGGGGAGTAACGAATCGACGCTGCGCCGCAGATAGGCGACTTCGAAGTTCTTGCCGGAGAGGTATTGGAGGAGTTTGGCGTCGGCGCCGCCCAGCGAGCTCGGAGGGCGGTAAGTGGCGTCATCCCGCTGGATGGGGGTGAAGTGGAGGTTGCCGAAGGGTCCTTTCACTAGGAGGAACTTCTGGGTCCAATAGTGGCTCTTGTTCACCGTCTCGCAGACGGTGACGTGCTGGCTCGCGAAATAGGTAGTCCCATCTCGGAAGGCGCGGAAAGAAAATACTTTGCGGAAGACGAGGAGGCTGAACTCGATCCTCTCTTCCGGCAGATAACAGGCGAACGCGACAATGTCCGCGATCGCATTTGGGGTCAACTGGCTCGGCAACACCCCATAATACCGCAACACCTACAAAGAACGATGAGAAAGTTGCGATAGCGAACACGAGGCAGCGAGAAGGTCAGGAGAAATACCTGACGGATTTCAGGCCACAGAGGGAGTCGCAACCCATTCTCAAAATGCGCGATGGGGATCGCGAGCTCGTCAGCCTCGGTCTCGTTTAAGGTGGAGTTCTCGCTTGGACAGCGAGCCGAGTAACCCTCCGGGAGATAGCGGTCCACCGCGAGCTTATACTCCTCGGCTGTGATGTTCGCGCAGTAGAACTCGTGGGCTTGAAACGCTGAGGCGCATTTGGACCGCCCCTCGCTCTCGCCGTCCGCTCCCACTTGCTGATTCGTCCGCATCGAGTCAGGAAAAGACAGCCTACGAGCAGCGAACGCGAACGCGATCTTGCGAGAACGGAGATGAGCGTAGGCGCGAGAAGACGGGAGAAATAAATGCGACGGGTAGAAGACTGAATCCAAACTATTTATAGAGGGCTCTGATGGGCACGGGAATCGAAGCGTCAGGAGTGCGGATAACGGAAACAAAGTAAAATCCTACCCGATAGTATAGTAGTCCTGCGAACCCAAGCTCGCCGCGGCCAGCCTGCGAGGAAAAAGGGTCTATGCCTAGCGTTGCATAAAAACAAACGCTCCACGAGGGCGAACGTATCAAACACAGCGAACGGACTAAACAAACCACAGGCACACCGCCGAAACAAATAGAATAATAAAAGAAAAACGATAAAAGGCGAGTCACGACAGACTCGCGAGTATTGCCACACCAAATATTGTTCATACAGACGTAATAAAAGAAGCAAAAACAGCGGGATGGTAGCATTCAACTCGCGGCGGTCTCAGGAGTAAGGAAGCCACTTCCAGCGACCCCGGCCTCGCTTCCCCGCACGCGGCGGCACTCTCGGATAATGGTAGTCGCGAAGCGCTTTAAACTCGCGCAAGATCAGGTGCGCTTTATCCTCGCCCCGCGAGATGTGCACGCCGGGTGAGGTAACATCGGCGCGAGGCACCGGCTCCGCCTCGGCGATCAAGCGCGCATTCGCGTCCTCCAACACGGCGAATCTCTCGTCAAAGGCAGCCCGATCCGCGTCATACCGCTCTTCCAACTCGCGTAACATCATGCCGTGCTTCTGAAGCACCTCGGACACCCGGCTTTTCATCCGCACGGGGTCACCAGGGTCACCCAAGAAATCTTCAATCTGGCTGGGCGAAGGCGGTGGTGACATCTCCATCCTCCCGTGCTCTGACTCAGGGGAGGCCCCTGGAATTTCAGCGGAGAGAGTTAGTAGGATCTGAAGGCAAACAAGAGATGGGAGCTCGCGAAAACATGCCAACCTGGCGAGGAGGGGGACTCGCGATGGGGCTTGCACGAGGACTCCGGCCGACCCCGGAAGTTTTCGCGGAATCCCGAGACGTGGGGTTTCCCCAGACCAGGAGGGTATACCGCCCTCTCCGCGACTTTGACACCGTCGAGAAGCGAGCCGCCTGGGCTTCGCTTCCCCATCAGACCGAAGCCAGGGGTCACCACGCTAACCTTAGGCGGGATCGGCGAGTTCGCCGGTGTAGAGCTTTTCTCCTTGGGGCTCGGCGAGGGGGTACCTACATGGACCACAAACGCGTAGATACCGCCTGGACTTATGCAGGAATAAGGGAGGAGGCGAGCGACTTACGAGGTTGCGAGAGAGGCGCTCGTTGGGACGAGGTCCCGACCCCAGCATCTAGCGATCCCAGCTTCGCGGGGGACGAAGCAGGGGAAGTGGTCAGCGCGAGGCTCGCCATGCGGTCCTCGGGTGGAAAATTCTGCGAAGAGGAAGAGAATGAGCAAGGAGTCGATGAAAAGGCTTTGGGCAAAGGATACCTGTTGTGCAAGCTCGGTATTCGGCAGAGGGGACGAGTCAAGTGGCGATGTCGCGTCCTCCTCCGGCGACCTCCTAACCGACTTAGCTTTCTTAGTCTGGGGGGAAGAAGAGGCGGCAGGGTTGAATATCCAGGCGTTGTGCTCGGCGGCCCGAGCTTTCGCCATCTCCCTGGAAGCCTTCAGCCGCTCCAACGCGCTCTGCTTGGAAGACATCCAAAAGGAAGAAGGATTTCGACGAGGAGGAAGGGGAAGGAAAGGCTCGATCACTAGCCACGGTGGACGGTATTTATAGTTTCAGGCATGGGGCCCACCGGAAAGATTCCCGCCACGTCAGCAGAATCAGCGAACATCAGGGGTTGGATGTATCTTCGCGAGCTTAGGGCAACCTCGCGAAGAGCGGGGATTGTGTACAACCCCGATGTTCGCCACTCGCGCTCAAGGAGGCGAGCCCAGAGGGGCGAACCCTGATCTCCGGCGAGGTAGGTCAAGGAAGAGCAAGAGACTGCGCAGGCGAGCGAGCCCAGCGGAGGGGAGTTAACCAGCTTCCTTGAAGCTCGCCGAGGTGGCGCAGGCTCGCGAGCTCCACTCGCGAGGAAAGCCATTTTGGGGTGCGGATAGCCATCCTGGGGTTCGCCGACCCAGAGGCTCGCGAGGGCAGTGTATGCGAGCCCGACCGGTTAAGGAGGAAGCTCGCCAGGCGAGCCCGGAACCTCTTGGGGTACAGTTAACCTCTTGGGGTACAGTTAGCCATTTTGGGGTGCGGATAGCCATCCTGGGGTTCGCCGACCCAGAGGCTCGCGAGGGCAGTGTATGCGAGCCCGACCGGTTAAGGAGGAAGCTCGCCAGGCGAGCCCGGAACCTCTTGGGGTACAGTTAGCCATTTTGGGGTACAGTTAGCCATTTTGGGGTGCGGATAGCCATCCTGGGGTTCGCCGACCCAGAGGCTCGCGAGGGCAGTGTATGCGAGCCCGACCGGTTAAGGAGGAAGCTCGCCAGGCGAGCCCGGAACCTCTTGGGGTACAGTTAGCCATTTTGGGGTACAGTTAGCCATTTTGGGGTGCGGATAGCCATCCTGGGGTTCGCCGACCCAGAGGCTCGCGAGGGCAGTGTATGCGAGCCCGACCGGTTAAGGAGGAAGCTCGCCAGGCGAGCCCGGAACCTCTTGGGGTACAGTTAACCTCTTGGGGTACAGTTAGCCATTTTGGGGTGCGGATAGCCATCCTGGGGTTCGCCGACCCAGAGGCTCGCGAGGGCAGTGTATGCGAGCCCGACCGGTTAAGGAGGAAGCTCGCCAGGCGAGCCCGGAACCTCTTGGGGTACAGTTAGCCATTTTGGGGTACAGTTAGCCATTTTGGGGTGCGGATAGCCATCCTGGGGTTCGCCGACCCAGAGGCTCGCGAGGGCAGTGTATGCGAGCCCGACCGGTTAAGGAGGAAGCTCGCCAGGCGAGCCCGGAACCTCTTGGGGTACAGTTAGCCATTTTGGGGTACAGTTAGCCATTTTGGGGTGCGGATAGCCATCCTGGGGTTCGCCGACCCAGAGGCTCGCGAGGGCAGTGTATGTGAGCCCGACCGGTTAAGGAGGAAGCTCGCCAGGCGAGCCCGGAACCTCTTGGGGTACAGTTAGCCATTTTGGGGTACAGTTAGCCATTTTGGGGTGCGGATAGCCATCCTGGGGTTCGCCGACCCGGGGGTTCGCGAGCTCCGCTCGCGAGGGCAGTCGGCTTGGCCGGGTCGCGAGGAGCGAGCCCAACCATCCGAGGAAGGGGTCCGCTAGGTGAGCCCGCCTCGAGTGAGAGTTGATAATACCTCTGGAGTTCACCGACCCAGAGGCTCGCGAGCTCCACTCGCGAGGGAGGTCGCGAAGCGGGCTGGCTCGCCCCGTAGAGGTCCAGGAAGGGATTTTTACCAAGAGGCCCCCGGTGGTCTGCACCTAGCCTCTCTAAACAGCGGAGTTTGGTTGTTAGCAGACCAATCCGGGGTGCGGATAGTAAGACTGGACAGCGGGATTTGGCTATTGACAGACCACAAAACTGAAATCTATAAATAGACCTCAAAGGGCACCTTGGAAGTAGACGGTTCATTATCTGAGCTCTTCTCTCCCTAGGTCGCTTTGGTTTGGGCTCTCTAGCTCTCCAAGGTGCCCGAGTCTTAGCTTTGGCTTGGGAGGGGAAGCGCTCAACGATCTTCCGGGTTAGTGGAGGGACCTCCTCGCTGAGACTAGGGTCTTCGTTCTTTGCTCGAGTCGTCAATCTTACCTCTCCCGAGGGACCGGTAAGGGCTAGCTGCCCCTCATTTCGGTGAGGGCCCCGAGCTCCACTCGAGACCGAGAAATCGGTTTCAACAAAAATCGAAAGTCACTTAGGTTGGAACATCCTAATCAACCTATAATGGATCCAAACAATCAAAACGTAGATGATGAAGTTCATCAGGAAGGGCAAGACGTAGAAGGACAGGTAGAGCATAATGGACATCCGATTGAAAATAGAAGAACATGTCGCGATTATAACATGCCATATCGAGGGGGAGTCCAATTTAGTATAGCTAGGCCTGCCATTGAAGCTAATAACTTCAGGATAGATCCTACTGCCATGCACTTAGTTCAAAACAGTAAATTTGGCGGACTAAATCACGAAGACCCCAACTCACATCTAAGGACGTTTATAGAAATTTGCGAGACATTCAAGATCAATGGTGCTTCAGATGAAGCTATTAAGCTACGCCTGTTCCCTTTTTCACTAGAAGGTAAAGCAAAAGATTGGTTGAACTCTATGCCTAATGCGTCGATCACAACTTGGACAACATTAATGGAAAAATTCTTAGCCAAGTATTTTCCCCCATCTAAAACGGCCAAGCTCATGCGAGACATATCTACATTTGTGCAAATTAATGGTGAAACACTTTATGACGCGTGGGAACGTTTCAAAGACTTACTGCGGAAGTGTCCTCACCATGGCTTAGCCATCCATCAACAGGTGTGGACCTTTTACAATGGCCTCCAGACATCCACTATGATTCAAGTGGATGGAGCTGCGGGAGGATCATTGATGAATAAGTATCCCGAAGATGCTTACTCGATATTAGATGATTTGTCTTCCAATAACTATCACTCCATTGACCGACAATCGACATCCTCTACGGCCGGTTTATATCAAGTCGACCAATTGACTTCTTTTGCGGCCCAAATGACCGCCCAGTTCAATTCAATGAATAAGAGGTTAGATGCTTTAACTTTAAACCAAACTCATATGACTCCCCAAGTAAATAGCATATCTAACCCCATGCCTAACATGCCTACCATGAATCCTTCACTCACAATAGAACAACTTATTAGCCACAATGAGGAAGCTAATTATATTAGTGGTCAACAAAGGCAACATAATAATGCATTCTCAAATAATTATAATCCCGAATGGCGAAACCACCCAAACTTTTCATGGAAAAATAATTCTGGAATGACTCCTACAAACTTATTCAATTCAAATTCTAATCCTCACCAAAACCACAATTTCAATCAACAAGGAGCACCTAGGAAACTAACGGATGATTTTATCATTGAATCCATGCAAAAGAACGACGCACGTGTGTCTAGCTTAGAGGGATCATTACGCATAATTGAATCTCAACTAGGTCAAATTGCCAATGCATTAAACCTTAGACCTCAAGGAACACTTCCAGCCGATACAACCCCTAATCCTAAAGGTGATAATCAACAATGTAAGGCGGTAATGCTACGGAGTGGAAAAGAGTTAGAAAGTGGTTACCCTAAGGAACAAACCAAGAAGAGTAGTGATGAAAATAATTTAGAGAGTGTAATTCTTAGCAAGCCAAATGAAGAACTAACAACCAAAAATAACGGTAAGGACGAAGATGAAGTAGAGATAGTAGGGGAGAATAAGTCGACAACTAAATCTGAATATCTAAAGAAGAAGGAGAGTGAAATTGTATACCCTCCACCACCTTTCCCTCAAAGATTAAGAAAGAGCAAGTTAGATCATCAATTTCAAAAATTCTTAGAAATATTCAAGAAATTGCAAATTAATATTCCATTTGCAGAAGCCTTAGAACAAATGCCCAGTTACGTCAAATTTATGAAAGATATCCTTACTAAAAAGAGAAAATTTGGAGTAAATGAAACGGTAGCACTCACTCATGAGTGCAGCGCAATCCTTCAAAAGAAACTTCCCCTGAAATTAAAAGATCCGGGAAGTTTTACCATACCATGCTCCATTGGATATCAATTTGAAGGAAAGGCATTGTGTGATCTAGGGGCAAGTATTAACTTAATGCCTCTTTCGATTTATAAGAAGTTGGGATTAGGTGATATTACAAGAACATCGCTTACTTTGCAATTAGCCGATAAGACGCTTGCTTTTCCAAAAGGAATTATAGAAGATGTATTAGTAAAGGTGGATAAGTTCATTTTCCCTGCTGATTTTGTTGTTTTAGACATGGAGGAGGACAAGGAAGTTCTCATTATTGTAGGGAGGCCATTCTTAGCAACCGGGAGAACCTTAATAGATGTGCATAAAGGTGAATTGACTATGAGAGTCAATGATGAGCATGTTACTTTTAATGTGCTCAAGGCTATGAAATATCCTCATATGAAAGAAAATGAAATGGAGGATGTTCGAAGTATATCACTTTATGATTATGATTTGAAATTTAAAGTGAGTAGTCAAGATGATACATTGTTACGGATATTAACAAATGAAGAGTTATCTGATGATGATGAGGACGTTCATGAATGTTTACAAGTCCTTAAAGGGCCATCTACATTTTTTCGTAAACCGGAACCACTAGAGATGCCGGAGAAATCATTAGCGGATAAGCCTTCAATCATAAATCCACCAACATTAGAATTAAAGCCTCTTCCGGATCATCTCATGTATGCATATTTAGGAGATAATGACACTTTGCCTATTATAATTAACGCTAAGTTGTCTCCTGAACAAAATAATAAATTGATTAATTTATTGAAACAATATAAGATAGCTATTGGTTGGACCATGGCAGATATACGGGGAATTAGCCCTTCCTTGTGTATGCATAAAATACTCTTAGAGGAGTCATTTAAGGGATCAATAGAACATCAGCGTCGCTTAAGCCCACCCATGAAAGAAGTCGTTAAAAAAGAAATTATCAAATGGCTAGACGCAGGAATTATATATCCTATCTCGGATAGTGCTTGGGTTTCACCGGTACAGTGCGTTCCGAAGAAAGGAGGAATGACTGTAGTTAAAAATGACAATAATGAATTGATTCCTACACGAACTGTAACGGGTTGGCGCATTTGTATGGACTATCGAAAATTAAATAAAGCCACTAGGAAAGATCACTTCCCTTTGCCATTCATAGATCAAGTCTTGGACAAATTAGCGGGAAATGACTTTTTCTGTTTCTTAGATGGCTATTCTGGGTACAACCAGATCACTGTTGATCCGGAAGACCAAGAGAAGACCACCTTTACGTGTCCATATGGAACCTTTGCATTTAGAAGAATGCCCTTTGGTTTATGTAATGCACCGGCAACTTTTCAACGATGCATGATAGCAATTTTCTCGGACATCATGGATGAAGGTATAGAGATCTTCATGGATGACTTTTCTATCTTTGGTAAGTCATTTGATGCATGCTTAGAATGTCTAGAAAAGGTGCTCACACGATGTGTTGAAACTAATCTCGTATTAAACTGGGAAAAGTGCCACCTCATGGTCCGCAAAGGGATAGTTTTAGGACATCATGTTTCTAAAACCGGGCTAGAAGTAGATAAGGCGAAAATAGAAGTGATTGAAAAATTACCGCCTCCTAAAAATGTAAAGATGTTGCGAAGCTTCTTAGGACATGCTGGGTTCTATAGAATATTTATTAAGGATTTTGCAAAGATCGCCAAACCATTGAGTGGTTTGTTAGAAAAAGATGTGAAATTTCATTTTGATGATGCTTGTTTACGTGCTTTTGATGAACTCAAAACTTGTTTAACTACGGCTCCTATTGTGGTTGCCCCTGAGTGGGAAGAACCTTTTGTATTGATGTGTGATGCAAGTGACTATGCTGTAGGTGTTGTGTTAGGGCAAGTGCGGGAGAAAGTTTTTCATACAATAGCTTACGCTAGTAAGACCTTGATTGAAGCTCAGATTAATTACAACACCACTGAAAAAGAATTACTAGCAGTTGTATTTGCTTTCGAGAAATTTAGATCGTATCTTTTATGCACTAAGGTTATAGTATTCACGGATCACGCGGCTATCCGTTATTTAATGGAAAAGAAAGACGCAAAACCACGTTTGATCCGTTGGGTGCTTTTATTACAAGAGTTTGATCTAGAGATAAAAGATAGGAAGGGTGTAGATAACCCGGTAGCAGATCACCTCTCTAGAATTGAATGTACTGAATCATCCGTTCGTGCTGAAATTGATGAGAGATTCCCGGATGAGTATTTATTAACTATTTCAGAATTTTCCGCACCTTGGTATGCGGACTATGTAAATTACATAGTGAGTAAGGTTTTCCCACCGGACATACATTATCAACAAAAGAAGAGATTCTTACATCAAATACGCTCTTATTTTTGGGATGAACCCTACTTGTTTAAACTTGGAGCAGACGGAGTTATGCGAAGATGTATACCGGAAGAAGAAATGAAAACTATCCTGGAAAAATGTCACAACTCACCATATGGAGGACACTTCATGGGAAATAGAACGGCCATGAAAGTTCTAGAATCGGGTTTCTTTTGGCCGACTTTGTTTCGGGATGCGAATGAGTTTGTGAAACGGTGTGATCGTTGTCAACGAAGTGATAACATTAAGAAAACGGATGCAATGCCAATGAATATAATATTAGAAGTTGAAATGTTTGATGTTTGGGGTCTTGATTTTATGGGACCATTCGTGAATTCCAAAGGCAATCTATATATTCTTCTAGCAGTAGATTACGTTTCTAAGTGGGTTGAAGCAATAGCTACGACCAAAAATGATGCTAAGGTAGTCTTGCATTTTCTAAAAAATTACATTTTTAATCGCTTTGGGACCCCGAGAGCCATTATTAGTGACGGGGGTAGTCACTTCTGCAACAACCAATTTGCTTCTCTGTTAAGAAAATATGGGGTGACCCATAAGGTTGCATTAGCTTACCACCCCCAAACAAATGGACTAGCTGAAGTTTCCAATCGAGAAATTAAAAAAATCCTTGCACGGACTGTTAGCACAAACTGCAAAGATTGGTCTCAGAAACTTAACGACGCATTATGGGCTTACCGAACCGCTTACAAAACGCCAATAGGTCTAACCCCATATCGTCTAGTCTATGGAAAGTCGTGCCATCTACCTTTAGAATTGGAACACCGTGCGTATTGGGCAATCAAGAAAATTAATTTTGACTTTAAAAATGCAAGTAAAAATCGCCTTCTGCAACTTAATGAGTTGGAGGAATTACGGATGAACGCGTATGAAAGCTCCCGAATCTACAAAGAACGGACAAAAAAATGGCACGATCAACGCCTAGTGGAAAAAAATATCGAACCAGGACAATTGGTCTTACTTTTTAATTCTCGCTTAAAATTTTTCCCGGGCAAATTAAAATCTCGCTGGTCGGGTCCATTCAGAGTCAAAGAAGTGCATCCGTATGGGGCCATAACCATCTTGAATGAAAAAGATGGTACAACATTCAAAGTAAATGGGCAACGAGTCAAGTTGTATCGAGAGGACGAAGTTGATCAAGTGGTATCTTTCATCACTCTTCATTAAAACGCGAGTCTTGACTATGTCCTGCCGGGACACAAAATTAGGCGCTTATTGGGAGGCAACCCAACTCTCATGTTTCAATTTATCACTTTTATCAATCAAATTTTGATCAGGTGAACTATGCATTATCTTTATTTCTATAATATTTATTATTATCTCTGTGTTTCGTTCATTTTACAATTAATGCAAGACTAATAGATGAATTTGGGATATGTTACAACATCATAAAAAAAAAGTCATGACTTTATTCCCTCTGTCTTTTTTTTCGCCTATCTTAACCTGCACATGGAGTTCGTCGATCGGATTTTTATCTCTGTTTCGTTCACTTGAACCGGTTCATTTGGACCCTCTAAAACCAAACCGGTCTATTAAAACTATCCCTTTCCTAACCCTAGCATCGCATTTCTCATTTCCTTTCTCCCCGTCGTCCCGTTCCTGCCCCACTCGTCACGACGCCAACTGCGACTTCGCCGGTTCTGCGACGAACATCGACGGCTCCAAACCAAGACGCAGGCGGCGGCTCCGCTCTTGTTCCTCCTTCTCCGGCGTTTGCTGAATTCAACTCCCCCTTCCGGTATCTCCTCTCAATCTTGATTTTAACCATATTTTCGATTAGGGTTCTTCTCCTAAATCTTCTCCACCGCATAGGTATGACTGCAAAACGCAAACAAAAAGAGATTGCCCATAGAGATTTGCGTTTTGTAAATGCGGAAGCCAAGCAACGGTTCGATACACTAAAATCAAAATCGATTATCTACGAACGTGGTTTTGAGATAGAAAAACAAAACTGGAGTAGGGAATATGTGCAAACTATAGAAGATCTGGGATGGGCTTCTTTCTGTAACCCACGAAAGGAAGCTATATTGCCATGGGTTTACGAGTTTTACTCCAATGCCAAGTTCATCCGTGATGACAAAGTCCTTGTGCGAGGGGAGGAGGTCGACATTTCAGAAAATGCCATTAACGCCTACTTCGATTTGGAAACACCCAATAATGATGACTTCGCTCGACTTCAATCAAACACTACCCACGCCATAGTTGCAGCTAATCTTTGCCATACCTTGGATACCGATTATGAAATAACAGGCGCACGTGCATTTCAGTCCACGACATTCAATAGGATAGCCAAAGTTTGGTTGTTGTTCATTAACGCAAGCTTGATACCTACGAAGCACTCCAATCAGATTACCATGGACAGAGCATTACTCATCTATGCGATACGTAAGGGGGTCAAGATGAATGTGGGGCGGTTGATCTCGTCTCAAATACGGAAGAAAGGTTTGACGGAAGGGGGTCGACAGCTTTGGTTTCCAACACTCATTACAGAATTATGCCGTTGCGCTGGTGTTAGAGCGGACGAAAACGATTTCGTCACGCTAGTTGGTCACCATATCACTCCAACAGTCATCAATACCAACATCAAGGTATCCACAGACCGCACTCCGGGGAAGAAAGTTAACAGTGGTAATTCTTCTACCAACAGTCAACAGGCCGGTTATATCACCAAACGGGAGAAGTTATCTTTCATGCAAAATCTCGAATATCTTAAAGAATATGTGCGCCACCAACATGTATACCTCAATGCGAGACTGGATTTCTACTTCGACAATCAAGCTAAATTACTTAAGAAAGCTAAGATATCGGTTGCCAGCCCCACGTTCCCATCTCAATCCAGATTTGATGATGACGGGTACTTTTTACACTCAGATGGCGAGCGCGCTGACCCGACAGCGGAAACCGACGACGAGGACGAGGAAGACGACGAGTGCGAGGAAGACAACTAGTATATTTCTTGTTTTGCTTAGTTCTCAGATTTTGTCGTATTTTGTTTTATTTTGGACTAGCACTTTTCATGGTGAATGCTTTGAACTGTTTTGGATGTTATTAACTAGACTATAATCTGGGTTCTATTAATTTGGCTAGTTTTGAATAGTTACTAACGATGGTAATGATATATACTTGATGTTGTTAATCTACATGCTCACCTTGATGTTAGTAGATATGGATATCGATGCTCTACAATAATCTGGTTACCCTTTCAACAATTGTTGCAACATGGCTGCAAGAAAATATAAACAAAAATGCTAGTGGCCGGCTTCTCAATCTCCGATTTCAGGGGAGTGTTCTATACCATTTTCTATTTTTTATTATGTCCTTCATTACTCTGTTATCCCTATGAAAATCCCGTCAAATATTTGCTAGGGACTAGCAAACATACAAGTGTGGGGGTGGTGGAATCACCTCCACCGATTGTTTGATATGTACTTTGTTGATTATTAATTTGCAGAATCTTATTATTTCTTTCGAAATGTCAAAACTAGTTGAGTTATTCAAGTTGAATTAATTGAGAGGCTAGTCAAGCGTAAGAATTCATTGCGTGACTTTTGAAGTTAATAAGATATGTAAAGCTCTCTAAAGTATTTCCATCTTGCACTTTATTCTTTAAAAGAGTTTGTTCCCTACATACCATTTTTATTGATTTTCAAAGTTAGTAGTGAAATGGTGATTTAGAACTGAGGCGATGATGCATGCCAAAACATTGAGATTAGATAGTAAAAGCCACGTTGAATCATTCTTGCACCATAAAGCTTACATCGTGATCATTCACTATCCTTGGAGCCTACACTTTTGTCAGTTTGACATTTCCTTACGTTATCACCAGTTACATCTTATTAATCTTTTTAGTTATGGGTGTTTAGTGATTTAAAAAAAAATGATTGTCATAGTGATATGTGGCCTAAGTATGTTTACACATACTTGGAATGATCCCAACTATGAAGTAAAAAAAAAATGATGAAATGATTGTCATAGTGATATGTGGCCTAAGTATGTCTACACATACTTGGAATAATCCCAACTATGAAGTAAAAAAAAAAAGTATGTCGTTTGTTAACTAAACCCCATAATCTGAAAATTTATTGAGATTGTAACTAGAGAAATATCCTTGTTGTCAAAAATTCAATCATAACTTCACAATTAAGCCCAAGCCTATTCAAGTAAAAGCCTTTGGTTATATTTCTTTCACTTAGCTATTAAACTCTTGTGGAGGATACATCAAAGATTCAGTCTATTCTTACTCTTATCTATTGACGAGGAAGTTGAATAAAATGAGTTGTTAGAGAGTAAATGATTTTAAAGAATAGCACATACAACACTAGGAAATCTTATTTGAGCTTTACATTATCGAACTAATGGAGGAGTACATGCTTGAAATGTTAATGATTAACAAGTTTTCTCAATTGTTAATGTGAATTTCTTGAGTAGCTTTGATTATTTTCCCTCAAGAGTAAGGTTCTCAAATTTATATTTTGATAGATATATCATCATTCAATCTATTGATATAATTTACTCTTGCTAGAGACTAGCAAAGGTTTAAGTGTGGGGGTGTGATAACTTCTCAAAAAGAAGTTATCTTTATCCATAATTAAGCTCAATTTGTCTAAAATGTTTGAAGAATTTGGATTTATATGTACTAAATATGTGAAATTTATCATTTTGGTCAAGTTTGGATATTATCACTATTTTCGTATGTTTTTATTGTAGAAATCCCGAAGAAACCAACTTGAGGGGATCCAAAAGAAGACATAAGAAAGTACAGAAAATATGTTGCAGCAGAGTTACAACTTAAAATTTTCGGCCAAATCTAGTACAAAAATTACAACAGAAAATGTTGTAACTTTTTCTAAAAAAGGTTGTAACATTTTTCGCGAATTCTGAAATTTTCAAATACGAAAATACTTCGATTTGACGGTTACAACAGTGGAGAGATGCATCCATTCGGCCATGAGAAGTTTCTAAAAGGGTAGTCGACTATATAAGAGGAAATATGAGAGAGAAAAAGCACCTTTGGACATTTTCACTCAAGAGGATTTGAGATCTAGGGTTTGGGCGGCTTTTGGAGGAAGAAGACTCCATTAAAGAAGAAGACCCGAATTTCTCGCAGCATGTCTTGTAAGATCATTCTAGTTTTGTGTTGTACTTCCCTATTCATGAACTAAATCTCTAGAGTCTTGTAAAATGTGAGTACTTTGATTTGTTATGGTGTGATGAAACTTTCTTTGCTTATGATCAAATCTTGAAGAATTGTCTTTATGGAATGTTAGATCTTTATGTTAAAACTTGTGGCCAAAGTTTTTCTTCTTCTACGGCGCTCCATAATTCGAGAGATGAGTTGCGTACGTGTATCTATTATTCCATATAGCATATCAATGAGAAAGAGACTTCGAATTTATGTTAGCAACTTTGATTTTTATTTTCATCAAAGTTCTTCACTTCACCTTAGTTAGAGACGACAAGGGTAGTTAAGGATCTAGTGATTTCCGATATCGAGAGATACGGAGCTCTGCCTTAAAATCGTTGCAAGATGATGAATCAAGATTTCTCATAATTATTCTTAAGTCTTTCGCCATAATAATCAAAGGAAAGCATATTACAAGACTTATTATCCTTATTTGATAAAAAGTACATCCAAACATTAGATCTAATTTTCTCATTAGTATTTTAAAAACTAGATTTTCCTTAACCATTTCTAAATTACCTCATTTGAATGACTTGGATTTGAAGAAACGACATATCTGGTATTTGTAAGCACTGAATTAGACACTTCTCCGAAGGAACGATCTTTACTCACATTATATTACTTGAGCCGGCACGTGCACTTGCGTACAAAATACGCAACCGTTTTAGGGCGTATCAAGTTTTTTGGCGCCGTTGCCGGGGAAGTGCAACGAATTTAGTGTTTTCTTACAATATTAGTGAATCTTAGTATTTGGAGCCCAAGTTTTAATTTTTAGTTTAATTGTAGTTATTATTGTTTGTTATTTTGTGGTGCATGTCCAGGTATCGTTCCGTAGAATTAATTCCATTAAACTCTGAAATAGAACGTACTTGTAGACAAAATCGAAAGTCACTTAGGTTGGAACATCCTAATCAACCTATAATGGATCCAAACAATCAAAACGTAGATGATGAAGTTCATCAGGAAGGGCAAGACGTAGAAGGACAGGTAGAGCATAATGGACATCCGATTGAAAATAGAAGAACATGTCGCGATTATAACATGCCATATCGAGGGGGAGTCCAATTTAGTATAGCTAGGCCTGCCATTGAAGCTAATAACTTCAGGATAGATCCTACTGCCATGCACTTAGTTCAAAACAGTAAATTTGGCGGACTAAATCACGAAGACCCCAACTCACATCTAAGGACGTTTATAGAAATTTGCGAGACATTCAAGATCAATGGTGCTTCAGATGAAGCTATTAAGCTACGCCTGTTCCCTTTTTCACTAGAAGGTAAAGCAAAAGATTGGTTGAACTCTATGCCTAATGCGTCGATCACAACTTGGACAACATTAATGGAAAAATTCTTAGCCAAGTATTTTCCCCCATCTAAAACGGCCAAGCTCATGCGAGACATATCTACATTTGTGCAAATTAATGGTGAAACACTTTATGACGCGTGGGAACGTTTCAAAGACTTACTGCGGAAGTGTCCTCACCATGGCTTAGCCATCCATCAACAGGTGTGGACCTTTTACAATGGCCTCCAGACATCCACTATGATTCAAGTGGATGGAGCTGCGGGAGGATCATTGATGAATAAGTATCCCGAAGATGCTTACTCGATATTAGATGATTTGTCTTCCAATAACTATCACTCCATTGACCGACAATCGACGTCCTCTACGGCCGGTTTATATCAAGTCGACCAATTGACTTCTTTTGCGGCCCAAATGACCGCCCAGTTCAATTCAATGAATAAGAGGTTAGATGCTTTAACTTTAAACCAAACTCATATGACTCCCCAAGTAAATAGCATATCTAACCCCATGCCTAACATGCCTACCATGAATCCTTCACTCACAATAGAACAACTTATTAGCCACAATGAGGAAGCTAATTATATTAGTGGTCAACAAAGGCAACATAATAATGCATTCTCAAATAATTATAATCCCGAATGGCGAAACCACCCAAACTTTTCATGGAAAAATAATTCTGGAATGACTCCTACAAACTTATTCAATTCAAATTCTAATCCTCACCAAAACCACAATTTCAATCAACAAGGAGCACCTAGGAAACTAACGGATGATTTTATCATTGAATCCATGCAAAAGAACGACGCACGTGTGTCTAGCTTAGAGGGATCATTACGCATAATTGAATCTCAACTAGGTCAAATTGCCAATGCATTAAACCTTAGACCTCAAGGAACACTTCCAGCCGATACAACCCCTAATCCTAAAGGTGATAATCAACAATGTAAGGCGGTAATGCTACGGAGTGGAAAAGAGTTAGAAAGTGGTTACCCTAAGGAACAAACCAAGAAGAGTAGTGATGAAAATAATTTAGAGAGTGTAATTCTTAGCAAGCCAAATGAAGAACTAACAACCAAAAATAACGGTAAGGACGAAGATGAAGTAGAGATAGTAGGGGAGAATAAGTCGACAACTAAATCTGAATATCTAAAGAAGAAGGAGAGTGAAATTGTATACCCTCCACCACCTTTCCCTCAAAGATTAAGAAAGAGCAAGTTAGATCATCAATTTCAAAAATTCTTAGAAATATTCAAGAAATTGCAAATTAATATTCCATTTGCAGAAGCCTTAGAACAAATGCCCAGTTACGTCAAATTTATGAAAGATATCCTTACTAAAAAGAGAAAATTTGGAGTAAATGAAACGGTAGCACTCACTCATGAGTGCAGCGCAATCCTTCAAAAGAAACTTCCCCTGAAATTAAAAGATCCGGGAAGTTTTACCATACCATGCTCCATTGGATATCAATTTGAAGGAAAGGCATTGTGTGATCTAGGGGCAAGTATTAACTTAATGCCTCTTTCGATTTATAAGAAGTTGGGATTAGGTGATATTACAAGAACATCGCTTACTTTGCAATTAGCCGATAAGACGCTTGCTTTTCCAAAAGGAATTATAGAAGATGTATTAGTAAAGGTGGATAAGTTCATTTTCCCTGCTGATTTTGTTGTTTTAGACATGGAGGAGGACAAGGAAGTTCTCATTATTGTAGGGAGGCCATTCTTAGCAACCGGGAGAACCTTAATAGATGTGCATAAAGGTGAATTGACTATGAGAGTCAATGATGAGCATGTTACTTTTAATGTGCTCAAGGCTATGAAATATCCTCATATGAAAGAAAATGAAATGGAGGATGTTCGAAGTATATCACTTTATGATTATGATTTGAAATTTAAAGTGAGTAGTCAAGATGATACGTTGTTACGGATATTAACAAATGAAGAGTTATCTGATGATGATGAGGACGTTCATGAATGTTTACAAGTCCTTAAAGGGCCATCTACATTTTTTCGTAAACCGGAACCACTAGAGATGCCGGAGAAATCATTAGCGGATAAGCCTTCAATCATAAATCCACCAACATTAGAATTAAAGCCTCTTCCGGATCATCTCATGTGTGCATATTTAGGAGATAATGACACTTTGCCTATTATAATTAACGCTAAGTTGTCTCCTGAACAAAATAATAAATTGATTAATTTATTGAAACAATATAAGATAGCTATTGGTTGGACCATGGCAGATATACGGGGAATTAGCCCTTCCTTGTGTATGCATAAAATACTCTTAGAGGAGTCATTTAAGGGATCAATAGAACATCAGCGTCGCTTAAGCCCACCCATGAAAGAAGTCGTTAAAAAAGAAATTATCAAATGGCTAGATGCAGGAATTATATATCCTATCTCGGATAGTGCTTGGGTTTCACCGGTACAGTGCGTTCCGAAGAAAGGAGGAATGACTGTAGTTAAAAATGACAATAATGAATTGATTCCTACACGAACTGTAACGGGTTGGCGCATTTGTATGGACTATCGAAAATTAAATAAAGCCACTAGGAATGATCACTTCCCTTTGCCATTCATAGATCAAGTCTTGGACAAATTAGCGGGAAATGACTTTTTCTGTTTCTTAGATGGCTATTCTGGGTACAACCAGATCACTGTTGATCCGGAAGACCAAGAGAAGACCACCTTTACGTGTCCATATGGAACCTTTGCATTTAGAAGAATGCCCTTTGGTTTATGTAATGCACCGGCAACTTTTCAACGATGCATGATAGCAATTTTCTCGGACATCATGGATGAAGGTATAGAGATCTTCATGGATGACTTTTCTATCTTTGGTAAGTCATTTGATGCATGCTTAGAATGTCTAGAAAAGGTGCTCACACGATGTGTTGAAACTAATCTCGTATTAAACTGGGAAAAGTGCCACTTCATGGTCCGCAAAGGGATAGTTTTAGGACATCATGTTTCTAAAACCGGGCTAGAAGTAGATAAGGCGAAAATAGAAGTGATTGAAAAATTACCGCCTCCTAAAAATGTAAAGATGTTGCGAAGCTTCTTAGGACATGCTGGGTTCTATAGAAGATTTATTAAGGATTTTGCAAAGATCGCCAAGCCATTGAGTGGTTTGTTAGAAAAAGATGTGAAATTTCATTTTGATGATGCTTGTTTACGTGCTTTTGATGAACTCAAAACTTGTTTAACTACGGCTCCTATTGTGGTTGCCCCTGAGTGGGAAGAACCTTTTGTATTGATGTGTGATGCAAGTGACTATGCTGTAGGTGTTGTGTTAGGGCAAGTGCGGGAGAAAGTTTTTCATACAATAGCTTACGCTAGTAAGACCTTGATTGAAGCTCAGATTAATTACAACACCACTGAAAAAGAATTACTAGCAGTTGTATTTGCTTTCGAGAAATTTAGATCGTATCTTTTATGCACTAAGGTTATAGTATTCACGGATCACGCGGCTATCCGTTATTTAATGGAAAAGAAAGACGCAAAACCACGTTTGATCCGTTGGGTGCTTTTATTACAAGAGTTTGATCTAGAGATAAAAGATAGTAAGGGTGTAGATAACCCGGTAGCAGATCACCTCTCTAGAATTGAATGTACTGAATCATCCGTTCGTGCTGAAATTGATGAGAGATTCCCGGATGAGTATTTATTAACTATTTCAGAATTTTCCGCACCTTGGTATGCGGACTATGTAAATTACATAGTGAGTAAGGTTTTCCCACCGGACATACATTATCAACAAAAGAAGAGATTCTTACATCAAATACGCTCTTATTTTTGGGATGAACCCTACTTGTTTAAACTTGGAGCAGACGGAGTTATGCGAAGATGTATACCGGAAGAAGAAATGAAAACTATCCTGGAAAAATGTCACAACTCACCATATGGAGGACACTTCATGGGAAATAGAACGGCCATGAAAGTTCTAGAATCGGGTTTCTTTTGGCCGACTTTGTTTCGGGATGCGAATGAGTTTGTGAAACGGTGTGATCGTTGTCAACGAAGTGATAACATTAAGAAAACGGATGCAATGCCAATGAATATAATATTAGAAGTTGAAATGTTTGATGTTTGGGGTCTTGATTTTATGGGACCATTCGTGAATTCCAAAGGCAATCTATATATTCTTCTAGCAGTAGATTACGTTTCTAAGTGGGTTGAAGCAATAGCTACGACCAAAAATGATGCTAAGGTAGTCTTGCATTTTCTGAAAAATTACATTTTTAATCGCTTTGGGACCCCGAGAGCCATTATTAGTGACGGGGGTAGTCACTTCTGCAACAACCAATTTGCTTCTCTGTTAAGAAAATATGGGGTGACCCATAAGGTTGCATTAGCTTACCACCCCCAAACAAATGGACTAGCTGAAGTTTCCAATCGAGAAATTAAAAAAATCCTTGCACGGACTGTTAGCACAAACTGCAAAGATTGGTCTCAGAAACTTAACGACGCATTATGGGCTTACCGAACCGCTTACAAAACGCCAATAGGTCTAACCCCATATCGTCTAGTCTATGGAAAGTCGTGCCATCTACCTTTAGAATTGGAACACCGTGCGTATTGGGCAATCAAGAAAATTAATTTTGACTTTAAAAATGCAAGTAAAAATCGCCTTCTGCAACTTAATGAGTTGGAGGAATTACGAATGAACGCGTATGAAAGCTCCCGAATCTACAAAGAACGGACAAAAAAATGGCACGATCAACGCCTAGTGGAAAAAAATATCGAACCAGGACAATTGGTCTTACTTTTTAATTCTCGCTTAAAATTTTTCCCGGGCAAATTAAAATCTCGCTGGTCGGGTCCATTCAGAGTCAAAGAAGTGCATCCGTATGGGGCCATAACCATCTTGAATGAAAAAGATGGTACAACATTCAAAGTAAATGGGCAACGAGTCAAGTTGTATCGAGAGGACGAAGTTGATCAAGTGGTATCTTCCATCACTCTTCATTAAAACGCGAGTCTTGACTATGTCCTGCGGGACACAAAATTAGGCGCTTATTGGGAGGCAACCCAACTCTCATGTTTCAATTTATCACTTTTTTCAATCAAATTTTGATCAGGTGAACTATGCATTATCTTTATTTCTATAATATTTATTATTATCTCTGTGTTTCGTTCATTTTACAATTAATGCAAGACTAATAGATGAATTTGGGATATGTTACAACATCATAAAAAAAAGTCATGACTTTATTCCCTCTGTCTTTTTTTTCGCCTATCTTAACCTGCACATGGAGTTCGTCGATCGGATTTTTATCTCTGTTTCGTTCACTTGAACCGGTTCATTTGGACCCTCTAAAACCAAACCGGTCTATTAAAACTATCCCTTTCCTAACCCTAGCATCGCATTTCTCATTTCCTTTCTCCCCGTCGTCCCGTTCCTGCCCCACTCGTCACGACGCCAACTGCGACTTCGCCGGTTCTGCGACGAACATCGACGGCTCCAAACCAAGACGCAGGCGGCGGCTCCGCTCTTGTTCCTCCTTCTCCGGCGTTTGCTGAATTCAACTCCCCCTTCCGGTATCTCCTCTCAATCTTGATTTTAACCATATTTTCGATTAGGGTTCTTCTCCTAAATCTTCTCCACCGCATAGGTATGACTGCAAAACGCAAACAAAAAGAGATTGCCCATAGAGATTTGCGTTTTGTAAATGCGGAAGCCAAGCAACGGTTCGATACACTAAAATCAAAATCGATTATCTACGAACGTGGTTTTGAGATAGAAAAACAAAACTGGAGTAGGGAATATGTGCAAACTATAGAAGATCTGGGATGGGCTTCTTTCTGTAACCCACGAAAGGAAGCTATATTGCCATGGGTTTACGAGTTTTACTCCAATGCCAAGTTCATCCGTGATGACAAAGTCCTTGTGCGAGGGGAGGAGGTCGACATTTCAGAAAATGCCATTAACGCCTACTTCGATTTGGAAACACCCAATAATGATGACTTCGCTCGACTTCAATCAAACACTACCCACGCCATAGTTGCAGCTAATCTTTGCCATACCTTGGATACCGATTATGAAATAACAGGCGCACGTGCATTTCAGTCCACGACATTCAATAGGATAGCCAAAGTTTGGTTGTTGTTCATTAACGCAAGCTTGATACCTACGAAGCACTCCAATCAGATTACCATGGACAGAGCATTACTCATCTATGCGATACGTAAGGGGGTCAAGATGAATGTGGGGCGGTTGATCTCGTCTCAAATACGGAAGAAAGGTTTGACGGAAGGGGGTTGACAGCTTTGGTTTCCAACACTCATTACAGAATTATGCCGTTGCGCTGGTGTTAGAGCGGACGAAAACGATTTCGTCACGCTAGTTGGTCACCATATCACTCCAACAGTCATCAATACCAACATCAAGGTATCCACAGACCGCACTCCGGGGAAGAAAGTTAACAGTGGTAATTCTTCTACCAACAGTCAACAGGCCGGTTATATCACCAAACGGGAGAAGTTATCTTTCATGCAAAATCTCGAATATCTTAAAGAATATGTGCGCCACCAACATGTATACCTCAATGCGAGACTGGATTTCTACTTCGACAATCAAGCTAAATTACTTAAGAAAGCTAAGATATCGGTTGCCAGCCCCACGTTCCCATCTCAATCCAGATTTGATGATGACGGGTACTTTTTACACTCAGATGGCGAGCGCGCTGACCCGACAGCGGAAACCGACGACGAGGACGAGGAAGACGACGAGTGCGAGGAAGACAACTAGTATATTTCTTGTTTTGCTTAGTTCTCAGATTTTGTCGTATTTTGTTTTATTTTGGACTAGCACTTTTCATGGTGAATGCTTTGAACTGTTTTGGATGTTATTGACTAGACTATAATCTGGGTTCTATTAATTTGGCTAGTTTTGAATAGTTACTAACGATGGTAATGATATATACTTGATGTTGTTAATCTACATGCTCACCTTGATGTTAGTAGATATGGATATCGATGCTCTACAATAATCTGGTTACCCTTTCAACAATTGTTGCAACATGGCTGCAAGAAAATATAAACAAAAATGCTAGTGGCCGGCTTCTCAATCTCCGATTTCAGGGGAGTGTTCTATACCATTTTCTATTTTTTATTATGTCCTTCATTACTCTGTTATCCCTATGAAAATCCCGTCAAATATTTGCTAGGGACTAGCAAACATACAAGTGTGGGGGTGGTGGAATCACCTCCACCGATTGTTTGATATGTACTTTGTTGATTATTAATTTGCAGAATCTTATTATTTCTTTCGAAATGTCAAAACTAGTTGAGTTATTCAAGTTGAATTAATTGAGAGGCTAGTCAAGCGTAAGAATTCATTGCGTGACTTTTGAAGTTAATAAGATATGTAAAGCTCTCTAAAGTATTTCCATCTTGCACTTTATTCTTTAAAAGAGTTTGTTCCCTACATACCATTTTTATTGATTTTCAAAGTTAGTAGTGAAATGGTGATTTAGAACTGAGGCGATGATGCATGCCAAAACATTGAGATTAGATAGTAAAAGCCACGTTGAATCATTCTTGCACCATAAAGCTTACATCGTGATCATTCACTATCCTTGGAGCCTACACTTTTGTCAGTTTGACATTTCCTTACGTTATCACCAGTTACATCTTATTAATCTTTTTAGTTATGGGTGTTTAGTGATTTTAAAAAAAATGATTGTCATAGTGATATGTGGCCTAAGTATGTTTACACATACTTGGAATGATCCCAACTATGAAGTAAAAAAAAATGATGAAATGATTGTCATAGTGATATGTGGCCTAAGTATGTCTACACATACTTGGAATAATCCCAACTATGAAGTAAAAAAAAAAGTATGTCGTTTGTTAACTAAACCCCATAATCTGAAAATTTATTGAGATTGTAACTAGAGAAATATCCTTGTTGTCAAAAATTCAATCATAACTTCACAATTAAGCCCAAGCCTATTCAAGTAAAAGCCTTTGGTTATATTTCTTTCACTTAGCTATTAAACTCTTGTGGAGGATACATCAAAGATTCAGTCTATTCTTACTCTTATCTATTGACGAGGAAGTTGAATAAAATGAGTTGTTAGAGAGTAAATGATTTTAAAGAATAGCACATACAACACTAGGAAATCTTATTTGAGCTTTACATTATCGAACTAATGGAGGAGTACATGCTTGAAATGTTAATGATTAACAAGTTTTCTCAATTGTTAATGTGAATTTCTTGAGTAGCTTTGATTATTTTCCCTCAAGAGTAAGGTTCTCAAATTTATATTTTGATAGATATATCATCATTCAATCTATTGATATAATTTACTCTTGCTAGAGACTAGCAAAGGTTTAAGTGTGGGGGTGTGATAACTTCTCAAAAAGAAGTTATCTTTATCCATAATTAAGCTCAATTTGTCTAAAATGTTTGAAGAATTTGGATTTATATGTACTAAATATGTGAAATTTATCATTTTGGTCAAGTTTGGATATTATCACTATTTTCGTATGTTTTTATTGTAGAAATCCCGAAGAAACCAACTTGAGGGGATCCAAAAGAAGACATAAGAAAGTACAGAAAATATGTTGCAGCAGAGTTACAACTTAAAATTTTCGGCCAAATCTAGTACAAAAATTACAACAGAAAATGTTGTAACTTTTTCTAAAAAAGGTTGTAACATTTTTCGCGAATTCTGAAATTTTCAAATACGAAAATACTTCGATTTGACGGTTACAACAGTGGAGAGATGCATCCATTCGGCCATGAGAAGTTTCTAAAAGGGTAGTCGACTATATAAGAGGAAATATGAGAGAGAAAAAGCACCTTTGGACATTTTCACTCAAGAGGATTTGAGATCTAGGGTTTGGGCGGCTTTTGGAGGAAGAAGACTCCATTAAAGAAGAAGACCCGAATTTCTCGCAGCATGTCTTGTAAGATCATTCTAGTTTTGTGTTGTACTTCCCTATTCATGAACTAAATCTCTAGAGTCTTGTAAAATGTGAGTACTTTGATTTGTTATGGTGTGATGAAACTTTCTTTGCTTATGATCAAATCTTGAAGAATTGTCTTTATGGAATGTTAGATCTTTATGTTAAAACTTGTGGCCAAAGTTTTTCTTCTTCTACGGCGCTCCATAATTCGAGAGATGAGTTGCGTACGTGTATCTATTATTCCATATAGCATATCAATGAGAAAGAGACTTCGAATTTATGTTAGCAACTTTGATTTTTATTTTCATCAAAGTTCTTCACTTCACCTTAGTTAGAGACGACAAGGGTAGTTAAGGATCTAGTGATTTCCGATATCGAGAGATACGGAGCTCTGCCTTAAAATCGTTGCAAGATGATGAATCAAGATTTCTCATAATTATTCTTAAGTCTTTCGCCATAATAATCAAAGGAAAGCATATTACAAGACTTATTATCCTTATTTGATAAAAAGTACATCCAAACATTAGATCTAATTTTCTCATTAGTATTTTAAAAACTAGATTTTCCTTAACCATTTCTAAATTACCTCATTTGAATGACTTGGATTTGAAGAAACGACATATCTGGTATTTGTAAGCACTGAATTAGACACTTCTCCGAAGGAACGATCTTTACTCACATTATATTACTTGAGCCGGCACGTGCACTTGCGTACAAAATACGCAACCGTTTTAGGGCGTATCACCTGGGAGAGCTCCTTGCAGACTTTTGCGGAATTCTCCTTCGGTGCTTGAAGATTTCCTTTCCGGACTTGAAGATTTCCTTCATCCCGAAAGGCGACGCAGCAGCTCACTTTTGTTCCCCGGAGCAGCTCACTTTTTTCCCCGGAGCAGCTCACTTTTGTTCCCCGGAGCAGCTCACTTTTGTTCCCAGGAGCAGCTCACTTTTGTTCCCCGGAGCAGCTCACTTTTTTTCACAGGAGCAGCTCACTTTTGTTCCCCGGAGCAGCTCACTTTTGTTCTCCACCTTTCTCAGAAGGAGAAAAGGACTTAGTTTTTTCCAAGAGGCGGCCTGTCGCCTTCGGATCTCTCTATCTCTCTACTACTGTAACGAGTTGCGGCTTGTCGCACTCGAGTTCTAAGTCTCACTTTGTAACCCCCCTGAAGATAGTGGAATTTGGTCGGCACAGCTCCGACCACGTGGTTTTTTACCCTTTCCGGGTTTTCCACGCTAAAAAGTCCCAGTGTAATCAACGAATCTCTAATTGACTGTTTGCGCGCTTAGTTCGCTCACGAGCTAAGGTGGTTCAAGTGAACCGGTCTACCAAGAGCCCTAAGCGTTCCGCAACAGAAGCTAAGTAAAATTTTCAAGTAATCTTTGAGGGATTTTCCAACTCCGAAAGTGGTCTTCAAGTGCTCAAGGAGATCATGGAGCGCCGAAGGGGATCTTCAAGCTTCGAAAGAGATCTTCAAGCGCCGAAAGAGATATTCGAACGTCGAATGAGATCTTCGAATAAATCTTCAAGCTTCGAAGGAGATCTTCAAAAGCCGAGGAAGATCTTCGAGCATCGAATGAGTTCTTTGAAGAGTTCTTCAAGCATTGAAGGAAATCTTCGAGCACTGAAGGATATCATGGAAGAAATCTTCTAGGGCTCTCTAAGACTTAGAAGACTATGTCCTTTCAAATGAGGGCTCTGGGTCTCTTTTATAGATTCTGAGAGAGGCATTTTGGTAATTAAGTTGTTAGAGAGTCTCGCTATCCGCACACCCATGATCATTAATTTGGTTATGTGCATCCCAATGATGAGGGATTTCACTATGCGCACACATATGATCATAAATTTGGCTATCTATCAGGGGGATTTCACTATGCACACCACCATGATGGGGAATATTGCTATGTGCACACCCATGTGCATAAATTTGGCTATGCGCACCCATATCTTGGAGATTTTACTATCCGCACCCAATGATGTGGGATTTTACTATTCGCACCAAATGGAGGGGATTTTACCATGCACACTCAATGATTGAGAATTTTACTATGTGCACCCTAATGATGAGGGATTTTACTATCTGCACTTAATGATAGGGATTTTAGTATCCACACCCAATGATAAGGATTTTACTCTATGCACCCCCCATGATCGAGGATTTCACAATCCACAATCAATGATGTGGGATTTTACTATGTGCACCCAATAATGATGTATTTTACTATATGCGCCCTCATGATGGAAGATTTTACTATCTGCACCCAATGATGAGGGATTTTACTATGTGCACCCTCATGATGGAGAATTTTACTATCCGCACCCAATGATAGAGGATTTTACTATGCTCACTCCAATGATGGAGTATTTTACTATCCTCACCCAATGATGGGGATTTTACTATGTGCGCCCATATGATCGGGAGGCGACGACGGTGATCAAGGAGAACGATAGGCGTGGTCGGCGACATGGAGGTGTGCGACGTCGGACAACACGCGGGGCGAGGTCGGCAGTGCGGAGGCGTGAGATGGGCGAGGTTGGCGACGCGAAGGTGCGCGACAGCGGGTGATGAGTGTGGCGAGGCCGGCGGCGCGGAGGTGAACGACAAGCGCGGCATGCATGCACGTGCTCATCAACAACGTGCAAGGTCCATGAATGTTGTGCGACATGCATGGCCCATGCACGTCGCGCGGTAAGCGTTCCCAATGCGGCTTCGCGGTCGCGCGTTTGCATGGCCTCCGGCAGTGCGGCGGAGGTCGCACGACCTGCGATGCGCACGCGCGGCCTTTGGCCGTGCGGAGGCTGTACGCGGAATGCACGGCCTTCTTTCACGGCATGCACGACCTGTGCGGGCCGTGTGGCTCAGGTCGCGCACTTGCGCGGCCTCCGGTCGTGTGGAGGAGGTAGCATGGCCTATGCGGTGCCGACGCGGTCTCTGGTCGTGCGAAGGCCGCGCACGACATGCACGACCTGTGCGGGTCATGCGACTCCGGCCATTCGGCGGAGGCCATACAGACCTCTTCGCGCGCTTGCACGAACTTCGGTCGTGCAGCGGAGGCCGCATAGCCTGCGTGGCCTCCGACAACGCGCCTATTGCGCTATGTGCGGCATGCACGGCTTGTCCAGCGAGGTATCCTGGGCCACCCCAACCAAGGACCTCGACGTAGTCTCACCCATAGATACTATACAAGACATTGCACACATCATTATTGAGTTGGTCGCCCTCAATTTACGACGAAAGGCAAGAACATAAGGACACCCAATTCTGCAGAGGATCTCATGCGTCCACCGGGTCGCCGGTGATGCCCACGCCCTCGCAGCCGAACCCATAGTTGGCGTGGGCCTCATGTTCGTCAGTCTCTGGAAGTTCCTAGTGCGCGACCCTCTTTTGGGGCTTTTTTAGTGCTTCAGATGAGCTCGCCACCAGGTCCAAGGGCATCTTGCCCTTCGGGTCGGGGTCGACGCTCAGCTCTTCCTCGTCGACTGTAATCAACTCGGAGGGCGGAGGATGGGGAGCATCACCTCGCCTAGCACGAGAAAGCTCGGCCTCGCCAACCAATATCCCTGCGGAAAGGGAGCAAATTCATGTGAAAATCATCAAAAAATTGGTAAGTCAATCATATTGCTAACAGATAGGCGAGGAAAAAATGAGCATCGCATGTACCTTCTCCAGGGTGGACGTGGGGCAACTCGTCGACACGTTGCCGCAGCTAGACGGCGTCAAGCTACCTCTGAACGAGCAAGGTGTACATGAATTTTGACTCCTCTAGTATGCGAGGCGACTTGTAGATCCCCTCTTCCCGCTGAATCAACCAAAGAGGAAGCAAACCAAAATCGTCTCGCACAATAAATTGATGACCTTATTCTGCGTCTCCTTAATCTTGATGGAGCTGCTGCTGAAATTGATGACCCCATTGGAGGTCGCCTTCATGATCAGGAGCTTCCAGAAAATGTGAAGCAAAACACCACCCTGACCCTGAGTAAGAAGAAGACGAGATCCATAATGGTCGCGATCCTGTTCGGAATGATCTGAGCGGGAACGAGACCATAGTGGATGAGAATCTGCCTAACCTCCGGCCAGATGGGGAGGCGAAGCCCCATCTCGAAGTGAGTCAAGAGGAAGACGAGCTTGTCGTGAAAAAATGATTTGATGGGCTCGCCCATCTCGGTTCGCCGCGCTGTGAACTCGGGCGACAAGTGCTTCCCGGTGAAAGACATGATCTCGGCCTCTCGGGAGCCATGGTTGTCAAGTCTGGAAACTAATGCACGCCGAATTTGGCCGTGCATTGCATGCGACCAAGCTCCGCGTGGCCTCTGAGAGAAGTCATCTCGGCAAGAAGGAAAGGGGGAGAGGCGGTCTGGTCTCGAGCTCGCTAAATCACGTCACCAAGGTAAGCTCAGCAAAAAATCACACTTCATACGATAGAGAGGGTCCCTTATTTATAGACTAGGCCACTAACTTAGGCTTCGTTTGGCGGCGCGGCTTATTTGCTCCAGTGAGTTGGGTCAAAAACGTCATTATCATAGATCGTATGTTTGACAAGACAATGATTATGACCGCTACCAAGAAATTACATTAGTTTCGAGCATAAAATGCATGAATTGTTTAGGTGAGGTCGGGCACAAACCATGGTCCATGGCCACCCTTTCATGACCGCCACAACCGTGCCAAACGAAGCCTTAGTGCGGCCGGGCTAAAGGCCCAGCCGGCGAGGCGAGCCCATTGTGAACGAGATGACGCGAGCTCGCATGCCGGCGAGGCCTCCTACAAAATTTTGACCGAACTTATCCCATTTTGATCTTCTATTATCTAAGTTGTACACTGCTAGATTCAGATTCAGTAAGTCATTAGCCAAATGTCGTTCAATATTTAATCAATATAAATTTATTTTGATCTTGTTGCGGGTCATCGGGTGCTCCGGTAGGCCGGTCCAATTGAACCGCCTTAGCTCAGAAGTGAACTTAGCGCGCAAACAGTTAATGAAAGAAGTTAGTAAATGACAAGTTGACTTTTAACGTGGAAAACCCGGAAATTGTGAAAAACCACGCTGTCGGGGCTGTGCCGACCAAACTCGACTATCTTCTGGGGTGTTACAGTTTGAAATTAAGAACTCGAGCGCGACAGGGCGCTGCTCGTTACAATGGTGGAAAGAGAGAGAGAGAGAGAGAGAGGGAACTACGAGGGTGACAGGTCACCTTTCGGAAAGCTAAATGATTCCTCTTATGAGAACAAAAGTGAGATTACTGAGTCGTCATTCTGACCCGAAGGATTCCCAATTACTTAGGAGGATTGTCTTCCGAAGTGAAGGAAATCTTCGAGCACTCGAAGGAGATCTTCGAAGCCTCTAAGGAGATATTCAAAGGTCGAAGGAGATCTTCAAGCGCCGAAGAAGATCTCAGAGGAAATCTTCAACAGAGCTCTCTTGGGCGTAGAAGGTAAAGATGTCTTGAAATTAAAGTTATGTGCTCCTTTTATAGCTTTGGCCGGGGGTAGCCCGATAATTTTGCCGTCGTAACCACCGTAACCACCTGACGGCCGAATCACGTTTGCCAGTTCAGAGCACACGGATCGCCATTTTTCGTAAATAACCGTCTCGCCCTACTAGCAGTTCGGGTAGGTCGGGCAATTTGGGCAACTTCGTTATTGAAGGTGATGAAGGCGACGAATGAGACCTGCGATCTTAAAAATTAAGAAAGGTTATCTGTGCGCGTGTCGGGAACGTGGAATCATTCTGAGCGTGCGCGGAAGTGTTCTGAGCGCGCATCGAATACAAGAGTGTACGTTCTGAGCGTGCAACAAAAACGGGAGCGCTCTGAGCACACAACGAACTTGGGAGAGGAGAAGTCGCGCACCCAAAAAGGAAAATGGGCTCCGCCAGCACCCGACGAGTGGGTGCGGTTTCGGCCGCCTCCCCCGCAAGGCGGGGGGGGGGCTTGGTCGTGTCTGGGCGGCGTGCTCGACATGCGCGACCGGTGTTAAATTGGTCATGCATGGGCGTACGAGGACGAATGCACTTGCTTGTGCGCCCCGTGCGGTTGGCCACGCGACATTTGCCAACCTTTCCCGGAGTGCGCGCGTGCCCGTGAGATGTCGGGTTTTGGTTACGATTTTAACGAGTTTTTTACTCAATTTTTTTGTAAAAATTTATTTTGTTCTTTTCAGGCCCCGAAGCGGAGCAGTCAGTTGAGATCGATGCGGTTGCGCTCGACTCTTGACTATGTGTGTGTTCATATGCGGCGCAAGCGACTGGGATTGCCCTCTCGTATTAAGGTGAAAATTCCTCGAGCGGAAGTGCGCAACCAGAACCCTCCAACCGGATTTATGACTCCGTCGGAGAGTTGCTTGAAATCCGGGTTTCGCTTTCCTCCATCGGAGGAGGCTATCGAGGTGTTTCGGTTCTGTGGCGTTCCAAATTCCGATTACCCAGTTCACCCCAGCTGGGATGGCGAGGATAATGAGATTGATAGTGTTTTCTCGGGAGCATAGCACGTAGTTTTCTCTGGAGTTCTTCAAAGACTGGTGTGAGGTTTTCACTGACTCAGGCGGTCGTATTGAAGTTTAATTTGGAGTAACAAGAGCTGGTTTCATTTTGGGGAGAAGAGCGACTACCGGCATGGGAATACCCTTTATGGGTATGTCCGGAACCGTTGGGAATTGTCGAAGCTAAGGAGAGCGCTTCCCGGTCGTTGTCGCCGGCAGACGGGGCGTGAAGATGAGTTTTTGCCCATCCCTGGATTTCCTGGCCTAGAGGGGTTGTCGAAGGCCTTGTACTGTATTGCCAGCTGCGTGGAGGATAGCAGATTACTCTCGGTGGGACTTTCTTGGGATGCTGAGTGTTCGGCCACCTTTCCCATGGCTCGTGGTAAGAAGAGAAAGGTTATTTTCAAGAATGGGAATTCCAGTCCGAGGTCCATTCCGCTAGCGCCTAGGAGCCATGATCACGAGGCCGGTCCTAGCAGCCGCAGTGTGGAACCGGTTCCAGCAGATCCTGATGCCGAGATTTTAGCGTTTCCTCTTAACGATCAGGCTCCGCAGGAAGATTTGTCGCCGCCTCCTCCTCCGTCGACAGCGAAGCGAGCTTCTTCATATCTTCAGGTGATGACCTCTGCGGCGAGTAGAACTTCTTTCTTTTCAATTTCTATCTTTCTTCTTTTTTATTTCCTACGTATTCTGATCGCTTATTTTCTTCATAGGCCGGCGTTCTGGCTAGCGTCGCCCTTACCTAGAAATGTTGCTATGTGGGCCTCAAGGACAGTTACTTCGTATTCCAGGAGGAGCAGTGCACGGCGAAAAGTGATTTGTCTGCTTTGAAGAAGAAGAGGGATCACGACTTTGCCCATATCTGATAGCTTGAGTCAGATATCTCTTATTCACGATCAGAGGTTGAGAAGCTGCGAGGGGAGCTCGACGGTGATAGGGCGCTTGCCCACGATGCTCTTCGCCTGCTATCGGAGGCCCAAGGGGAGATATTCCATCAGGAGGGCAAGCTGGGCTTCCTGAGAAGTGAGGTGGACAGGTTATCATCTGCTGAGAGGGGCATCGAAGAGGCCAAAGCGGCGGGGGTTGCCGAATATAATGACTCCATAGCTTTTGTGGAGGAGCGGTTCCAGATGTCGGAGGAGCTTTGCGTCGAGACTATGTTGAAGGAGGTGAAGCCGTTGCTGGAAGATGAGTGCGAGGTTGCTTTTCAGAGAGGTGTTCAGAAGACTCTTTGTATGATGGAGAGGAAGTTCGGTTGTACTATCGCCGATCTCGGTGCTGGGGACCTTTCGGAGGACGACTACTCAGATGTAGTCGAGGATTGATGTTTGTATTTATTGTTTTCTATCTTATTGCTCTCCTTTGTTATTTATTATTACTTTATACTTATGTGCATCGTTGAGCAGGTGTGATTGAGTTCTTTTGGATTTTATTATACAGTTTTTATTTTCGTGTATCTTTGATGGTTTTATAGTCTTAATTATCTTCAGAGTAGTGGTTAGGGGGACATGCCCCCATTGTGCTGGTGAAGAGTGTGTGTGCGTTCAAACCGTTGACGATCGTAAGAGGGGCAATCCCTTACGATGATAGGACCTTACTGTGGGGAGAAGGGCGGACCTTCGATCGGCGGCGGTGCGAAGTCCTCGGGGCAGGTCCCCAGAATAGCCGATGATGAGCGTGATCGTTCAAACCATTGACAACCGCAAGAGGGGCATGTCCATACGATGTCGGGACCTTATTGCGGGGAGAAGGTCGGACCATCGATCAGCGGCAATGCAAAGTCCTAGGGGCAGGGCCCCAAAATGGCCTGTGAATAGCGTGTTCGTTTAAACCGTTAACGACCGTAATAGGAGCAGGCCCTTACGACACTAGGACCTTAGTGCGGGGAGAAGGGCGAACCTTTGATCGGAGGCAGTGTGAAGTCCTAGGGGAAGGACCCCAGAATGGCTGGTGAAGAGCGTGTTCGTTCAAACCGTTGACGACCGCAAGAGGGGCGGGCCCTTACGATGATGGGACCTTACAGCGGAGAGAAGGGCGAACCTTCGACCGGCGACAGTGTGAAGTCCTAGGGGCAGAGCCCCAAAATGGTCGGTGAAGAGTGTGTTCATTCAAACCGTTGACGACCGTAAGAGTGGCAGGCCCTTACGACGTCGGGACCTTACTGCGGGGAGAAGGGCGGACCTTCGAGCGGCGGTAGTGCGAAGTCCTAGGGGCAGGGCCCCAAAATGGTCTGTGAAGAGCGTGTTCGTTCAAACCATTGACGACCGCAAGAGGGGCATGCCCTTACGACGCCTGGACCTTACTGCGGGGAGAAGGGCGAACCTTCGATCGGCGGCGTGCAAAGTCCTAGGGGCAGGGCCCCAAAATGTTCCTGCGGTAGCAGAGTTAAGAACAAGTAAAATATATTTAATTAAAACAAACATTGATACATGCGCAAATGTAATCTTGCGGCTTTGGAGTTAGTGATTGTTATTTAATACAAACTAAATGAGAGTGTAAATAATGCGGGGCTCCATTGCCCGGTTCCTGGTCTTTCTGAGTAGCGCTTGCACGAGTTTTCTGGATCGCCTAGCGTGAAGCGCGATTGTGGCCTAGGACTAGCTGATCACTTCGGTGGCTGACCCCCGACTGCCTCCTTGTGAGATATTTGGCTAAAAACCCCGAGGTGTCCTGATTGGACAAGGCGCTCGATCTCATCTTTTAGGCTGAGACATTGCTTCGAACGGTGCCCCAGGACCTTGTGAAAATCACAGAACAGGGATTGATCCCATGTATTTTGGGGGAGCAGTCTTGGCCACTTGACGATTTTGCTGTTGTAGATTACTGACAAGATATGATCGTGGGAGGCGTTTAGTGGAGTGTACATCTGTGTTCTCTGGTTTGTCGACTCTCGGGGACCGTTCAACCATCCATCCTTTGCCAACAATTGTTGTCCCTTCTTCTTTCGACCCATGATTTCATGTTGTCGCGAGTTCACTGGTGCCGGGAGATTGGTTACTGCTGTCAGTGCTGGGGCTGCGCGACTTTCCTGAGGGCAGCCTTTCTCAGGGCTTGGGCGTGACGACCCATGGCTGATCCAAGGAACTTTGATTGTTGTAGCGCTGAGACGCAAACTGACTTTTGGAGGATTTTCCCTTTGCTTGTCATTCGGCCCGCCATGAAGGCATCACGTTGGAGAGCGTCGAGTAGGATGCTCCTGAATATTGCGTCGAATGGTGAATTTGCTTCTGCGGCGGCGAATTGGACGTCATACTGGACCAGTTTTGGGAGTGCTCCCACATGCACGGGGAGGACGATGACTCCTATGGTGGGAATTGCCGCCCCATCCGGGAGTTCTGCGTTGCTTGCTCTGAGCTTGAGGTTCCCACCAAGGAGTTTGAGTTGTACCACGGTCGCCATGAACAAGATGTGTGAACGAGATGTAGTGGCTTGTTAATGCCCTCTTTAACTCACAGGCCAGGTTGTCGATGCTTGCGTGCAGGGCAAAGTCCAACCCTCCGTGGAGGTGCTTTTGGTGAAAGATTATGACGACCTCCTCTTGTTGCTCGCCATGCTCTGGATGGGGGGATCCACCTGACTAGAGCTCCTCCCATGCTTGTTTATCTCTTCGGATTCTTCGTTTGCGAGCTCCGTGTCATCCAGTGAATAATTGAGATAGCTCGGTGAAGTTGTGAATGGTTCCCTCAGGTAGGGACTGATACCAGTTGAGAGCGCCTCCGCGTAGGGTTTCTGTGAAGATCTTGCAGCTAATTTGGTCAGAAAGCCGGAATGTCTCCATTGCGGCCAAGAAGCAGTTAACGTGTTCGTACGGTTTTTCTGTTCGGTGAAACTCTCTATAGCGTGGGAGCTTAAGTCATGAGGGAATCAGATACTTCAATATTTGTCTTGACTGGGGGGATCATTCTAGCTGGTGTGTAACATCATTTGAATCCTGCTTCGTCGTTGGAGGAGCCTGCTTTGTCGGCTATGTCGAGCCACTGTGGTAGGATGGGTGCATCGATGAGCGTTTTCTCCCCTGAGCCCGCAGGGATGGAGGAACTACAAGCGTCTGAAAGTGCCTAGTGAGTGTTCATTCCTGCCGGTCCTGAGTATTGCGGTGAAGCAGATGTTGTTTCTAGGAAGCCTTTGTAGAGTTTTTGAGAACACTTTCTCACAGATGACGCCAAACTGTTGCAGGTTGCTCGAGTGCTCTGGTAGACCGGTCCAATTAAACCGCCTTAGCTCGGAAGCGAACCAAGCGCGCAAACAGTTAATGAAAGAAGTTATTAAATGACAAGAGGACCTTTAACGTGGAAAACCCAGAAAGGGTGAAAAACCACGCGGTCGGGGCTGTGCCGACCAAACTCAACTATCTTCTGGGGTGTTACAGTTTGAAATTAAGAACTCGATCGCGATATGTCGCTGTTCGTTACAATGTTGGAAAGAGAGAGAGAACTATGAGGGTGACAGACCACCTCTCGGAAAGCTGAACGTTTCCTCTTCTGAACAAAAGTGAGAACAAAAGTGAGATGACTGAGTCGCCTTTCTGGACCCAAAGGATTCTCAATTGCTTAGGAAGATTGTCTTCCGAAGTGAAGAAAATCTTCGAGCACTCGAAGGAGATCTTCGAAGCCTCGAAAGAGATCTTCAAAGGCCGAAGGAGATCTTCAAGCGTCGAAGGAGATCTCAGAGGAATCTTCAACAGAGTTAGCTTGGGCGTAGAAGGCAAGGTGCCTTGAAATGAAGACTCTGGGCTCCTTTTATAGCTTTGGACGGGGTACCCCAGTAATTTTGTCGTTGTAACCACCTGACGGACGAATCACGTTTGCCGATTCGGAGCACACGGATCACCATTTTTCGTAAATGACCGACTCGCCCTTTTGGTAGTTCGGGCAGGTCGAGCAGCTTCGTTGAAAGTGATGAAGGCGACGAATGAGACCTGCGATATGAGAAATTAAGAAAGGTTAACTGCGCGCTTGTCGGAAACTTGGAAGCGTTCTGAGCGTGCGCGGAAGTGGTCTAAGCGCGCAATGAGCACGGGAGCGCTCTGAGCGCGCAACAAGCACAGGAGCGCTCTGAGCGCGCAACGAACATGAGAGCGCTCTGAGCGCGCAACGAACTCGGGAGACGAGAAGCCATGCCCCAAAGGGGAAAATGGGTTCCGGCCGCATCCGACGAGGGGGTGCGGTTTCGGCCCCCGCCCCCGCAAGGCGTGGAGGGGGGGGAGACTTGGCCGCACCCGTTGGAGGCGCGACGGGCCCACACCCGTTGGAGGCGCGGCTTGGCCGCACCCCTTGGGGGTGCAGCGTGGTCGCACCCTAGTGGGGTGCGGTCTTGACTGCGCCTGACGCTGATAGAGCGCGAGTTGCGCGCGGCGGGTTTCTCCACTCTCATGATCATGGGTTGGATTTTGACCTCATTAACTCCACCTCTCCTTTGTGAAGCCTCCTACACAAGTAGCTCCTATAAATCTACATGTGCACATCAGATCTAATAACAAACTTTGTACCGAAGTGTTTATTTAAACATATCAGGATGAAATGATAAAGCTATAATAAACATAACGACACAGTTACGGTGCGTCGGCATTTCTTCTCTTTTTCTTTTTCTTAGAAATTTCAATTTTAAGTGGACCCTAAGTCCCTAAGTATATAAGACCAAAATTTTGTTGTTTTGCTAATTTAAAAGCATTTATTTAATTAATTAATTTAGAAAGGAAGGATGGGTTGGGTTTGTATTTTTCGGAGCTTCTGCAACCAACCCCCCAACTGAGTAGCTACAGCTGTGAGGCTTGATGGCGTGGGGTCACCAGCGTGGCCTCGTGCTACACGTGCGCAACAACGCGACCCGCGCTTCTCATATTCTATGATTTTCTATCATTATGGGCGGAATATATATATATATATATTTATTTAATTAATGTTTTAGTTCCTGTTTCCTATTGTTTTTTATTTATTTTGTTTTTCTATCGCCTACCTACCTCCAGGTTTTATGGAACTGCATCTCCTCCGTCCATCTCGCTGCCCGTTTGATTGATGGGATTCTAGGCTACAGCGGTGAGAGATGCTCCATCACTCCAATTAACAATGTTATGCTTAGGGCTGTTCACAAATAGTATAGTTCATGAATAGTTTGAGATTCTATTTGTGAAGATTCGAATAAAATTTGTATTTTTTGAATTCAAATCCGGATTCGAATCCGAATTCAGATTCGAATAATTTTATTCTTATTCGAAGGATTCGCGAATAGTTCTCGAATTGTAAAATATATAGTTAAATAAATTATATATATAAATAAATATTAAATATAATTATATTTAAACATTATATATAATTAAACATTATAAAATTCGAATTCGAATTCATGTTCGAATCCGAATTCGAACCTAAATTCGAATTCAACATTTCCTGTCGAATCCGAATCTGAATCCGACTTCGAATATTCGAACGAATCCGAATCCGAATCCGAATATCTACATTCTATGTCAAATTTGGATTCGATTGAATAGCTATTCGATTCGATTCGGTTCGTGAACACCCCTAGTACTTATGAGTCATGCTAGTGATCAAAATTCGTTTTCTTTGATTTTAGCTTGGTTTGGATGTGTTATTTGGCGTGGCTTCATAATATTCCAATATTGCTTAAATGTTTGAATGTATTGGAGCTGAGAACTGAACTCACCAGAAGTTCAAACTGTATGCTTGGAGGTTTACTAGCTAGTTAGATCGAGATTATCCTATTGCTCAAATAATGTGGTCGTGTTACAATGTATGTGAAGGTTTTGTTGTAAACTAAGGCTTAGGTTGGCACAGCGGTGACGGTCGTGAATGTATGAGTTAAACCGTCATTCGTTAACGATCACCTAAAAAACTTCATCTGTTTGAACATAAAAGTGAGTGAAGTTCCTTAGGTGGGAGTTAATGAATGACAGATTAACCATCATGTTCATGACCGTCACCACTGTGCCAAACAGAGCCTAACTCTGCGACTATTTCTCATTTGCAATCCCAAAATTGATTATCACATTCAGCATTAAAATTTTACAAATTTAGGCTCTCATTTGCGTGACTTTTTTGCTCCAGTCAGTTGGACAAAAATGCCACCGGTATAGAATGTATGTTTGACATGACAACGATTATTTCTGGAAAATTGGTTTTGAACATAAAAGTGGTTGAAGTTCCATGGGTGAGGCCGGGCGACGTCAAACGAAGTCTTATACTGTGATTATTCGTTACAAAAATACTTTTATTGTCTTGCAAATAATTAGAATTTATGGTTTCTTAATTTGAAGGAATTCATTATCTTGCCAATATACATCTAAGAAATTATGAAATTAAAAAATATCATTTCGGCTCCGTTTAGCGCGGCTTTTTTGCTCCAATGAATTTGGAAAAAAATGCCACAATTATAGAATTGTGTGTTTGGCATGACAATGGTTAATAATGTTCGCCACCAAGAAAATAAACTAGTTTTGAATATGAAAGTGGACGAAGTTTCTTAGGTGAGGTTGGGCGGTCGCGAACGACGGTTCATAACTACCGCTAAAAAGCGCCTATGCGGGTCTTTCGTGTCCCACCAGCCCTAGTTATAAATTTGGTAAAACTCAAATTTTAGCGAGAATTTTCTGGGTTTTAAGGTGGGAGGGAGGTCGGCACTTAGCAAATGGTCAGGATTGATTTGAATATTTTTTAGCACGGTTAAATCTTTGTTACTCTTGGTTCTTTAGGTTTATTTTTAGGAGCACAGACAGTGCACGGGAGCTCTCCGTGTGACCGCGACAATATATTCAACGGTTACGAACGCGCTTCGCATACCGCAACAGCGCACAGGGCATCTGGCGCCTTGTATTAAACAGATCATATTATTTTAAGGGGATGGTGAGAACATTGACGCAATCTATGGGAGTAATTGCTTACAAGTACCATCCATTTTTTCCTAAATAAAGAATTGTAATTGGAGTTTGTCGGCAGGCTAGGGTTGGGAATTGACATTTTACACATTTTTAAGGAGGTGCAATCCAAAGAAATCTACACTACAATAAAATGGGCCTATCGCCGCACTTTTATTGGCTTTAGGTGACGTTTTTCAAGTGCCGCGAAAGCGTCCGCGGCGTTTTAAAAAACACTGCTAAAGTGCCGCCATTGCGAGCGTAGCGGTAGAGCACGAGCGGGAGCTGTCACGGTTCTGGTTTAGTTCCGGTTCTACTAAAACTGTGAACCGAACCGCTAACGTAACGGTTCTTCAAATTAGAACCAAAACTGTATTTGGTTTGACCGATTTCTGTTATGAAGTATGACGTCCACATAACACACAAGAATCGTAGAAAAATAAGCAAAAACACACAAAGATTTTAACGTGGAAAAACCCCAAAGATCGGGGAAAAAATCACAGCCACCCGTGACCAGAAAATCCACTATGAAGAAAGATCAAAGAAGAAATACACCTCTCCTCTTTCGCCGCTCCTCGTCAGGTTTTTCAACTCTACAAACCCTAGGCCGAAAACAAGGTCTTTTATGCCCACAGTATAACAGCAAAGGAAAAAATTACACCCAACGCAGTCAGACTCCACATTCTAACAGTTCCGGCTCTGGTTCCGGTTCCAACATAAGTTTTGGAACCGTCGTGTTAACGATTCCGGTGACGGTTCAACAAGAACCAAAACCAAACGATCACTAACGGTTCGGTCTGGTTTTATGCGGTTCGGTCCGGTTTCATTCGGTTCCAACTAGAACCAAAATCAAACTTGACGGAATGAATGAGGGAGGTCAAAAATAAAAAACAGAAGGGGAAAATTATACCCGTTCAATTTTTTTTTGCAAGAGGGACTTCGAAGTCTGAGGCTCAGGCGCAAAAATTTAGCATACACCAAGGGGGAGTACTTTTGTATAATATATAGTAAGTCAGACTAAAAATTAAAAATTGAAACCGCAAAATTACACCAGAATGCACCGATTTTAAAAATTCAAAGATCACGATCATGTAATGTTGATGCAATGTTAATGTTGTTGAAGATCACGACTCAACATAGGGTAAAGAACTTTGAATTTTTGCTCCTAAAAACTTATTTTCCAATTAAAATTTTGTTTGAGGAAAATATATTAGTTAATTCAATTTGCCTAATTTATCACCTACAGTTATATTTGTCTTTCATGATTACTATTAAATAGTAGTTATATATCCTCTATATTTTTAAAACAAAATATTTTCGAAAAATATGCGAGTAAAATTGAAAATATATTATATGACTATAAAAACCGAAAGTACACCGTAAAAATCGACTTCAAATCGCACCAATGTCAAACCACACAGCACGGTTTTTGTGCGGTGCAATTTTGTTCAGTCTAAAACCAACCTCCTTTGTTGTGATTGCGGTTTGGGTTCAAACCGCATTAGTTTCACTCATAATAGTAAGTATAGATTTTATAGATATATTATAAAAAATAATAATATTATAATTATATTAATAATAATAATAATAAACAGGTTGCGGTTCGGTTCTGCTTCGGTCCGGCTCGGATCGGTTCTAAAAATCTTGAAACCGCTTGAGACTTGTATATTGCGGTTCCGGTTCCGGTCCGGATAATAAAATGAAGAACCACACTCAGACAAATGTTGTTCACAGTTCCAAAATTCAAACCGGAACTCAAATAATTAGCAAACGGTTTGGTCTGATTCTTTGCGGTTCCGATTCGATTTACGATTTTCGGTTTTAACTGACAACTTTAGATAGATATGCACGGGGAATTTTTTTTTGTTAGCTACGAAGATGTATTTTTTTCTCTTAAAAACGTCGTAAAGAATACACCTACTACGAAGGTTTTAACAAAACAGAACAATAATTAAAATCTACAACAACGTTTTTAAAATCGACGCAAAAAAGTTATTGTAGACGCCATCTCTTGTTGTGCTAATGAATAGTGTGATTGATATACGCACATCCAATTTGGTTATTTGCAGCCCTTTGATGTACACATTCACTAAACCGCTATTTGTACACTATGTTGCTATTCATAGCCCAAAAAAAAAAAAATTTGTATTCAAATTTCTAAATTTTGACTACACATTCATGCACTACATCAAGATAGGAAGAAAATAAATGTCATTAGGTGCTTAACTGTTCCATTTTATCCAGTTGTTTAATCTTTGAAAGGGATTATATTTTTTAGGAGTAATGGAATTGAAGCTACTAAGTTCGTTCCAAATTTATTGTTGTGGGTTTAAAATTAGAATATTTTGAGCTGATATACTTCCAATTTTGTAATGACTTAAAAAATTTAGGTGTCTTAGTGTAAATGGCCTTTGCAGAGTGCAAAACATTTAATTTTTTCTTTCATTTCTTCTAGCATTAGTTAAACATCTTGACCTACCATTTGAAAGAACTATTTTTCTGGTACTGGTAAGTTATTAATCAAGATTATTAATCGTGAAAAAAACTCTATAATCATAGAAATATGATAAGATTTAAAACTCTCATCATGCCATGTTGGGAAGATGAACCCTAAAACCAAAAAAATGAGAAATAGAGATGGAAAAACTACCTAGGGCATCAATAGCATCCGTGGAAGTCCCTCCGCCGGGATACCTCCGGTGTTGGCGGCAGAATGGAGAGCCGGAGATGTTAAATTTTGTGAAGTGAGCTAGCGCTGGCGCTGGCGCTAGCGCCAGCGGTAGCTCCGCTTTCTGGTGGCGACTCCGGATCCTATAAATAGGGGGCAATCCCCCCCAGAGAGAATCAAAGACATGAGGCGACTTGGGTGGTCTGAACAGGCGATCTCAAGCAAAAGAGAACTCGGAGTGAGTTCGGAGCGAGATTGGGCGGTCTGGGCTATCTGACTGGGTGGTCTCAAGTGGGAAAGAACTCAGAGTGAGTTCGGAGCGACCTAGAGCAAGGTTTGCGAGTTGTGGCTAGAGCTGGCGGTAGTGATAGCGCTGGGCGGTAGCGGGTTGTGTGAATTGGCGGTCTGCATCTGCGGTCTCGTCAGGAGGGAGTGCGAGCAGCGAGCTCGCACGGTCTGGAGTTAGCGCAGGCAGTAGCGCTAGCGTAGGCGGTAGTGAAAAGTAGAGAAGCGGACTCTGTCCGCGACCAGTTTTTTGTTACTTACTCTCGGCTGTTGTGAATCAAGTTGTATGCAACTTGTATTCAGCCCGTTTCTCTTGTAATTGCTGTAACTATTTGCCAAGTAATAAAGAAGTGTTTTTTGTTCATTCTTAGTGTGCTTGTCTCAGTGTTCCATCGATCTAGAAAATTTCACATGGTATCAGAGCCAGGTTGGAACAAGCACTGAGTTACAAGTACTGAGGAACCAAGATGGACGTCGGAGGAGGCTATGCGAGAGGTCTTGGCATTGAGTTACTCACTCAGACAAACTACAAGAAGTGGAAGTCTTGTATGGAGAGTTACCTGCTTGGAGAAGACCTATGGGAGGTCGTTGGTGGAAATGAGCAAGAGGAAGTCGTAGCTGTCGGAGACAATGGTCCAGCTGTTAGAGCTTGGAGGAAGACTAACGCCAAAGCGGAGTTCACTCTGAAGAGAGCAATTTTACCTGACTTGTTCGACCACATCATAGGTTGCAAGTCAGCGTCAGAGATCTAGAGAGACCTTGATGGGTTGTTCAACAAGAAGAATATAGCGCAGCTACAGTTTCTGGAGAATGAGTTAGCGCGGTCCACTCAAGGAGAGTTGTCAATTTCCACCTTCTTTTTTAAGGTGAAGAACTTGTGTGCTGAGATCTCGTCTTTGGATCCTGATGAGCCGATCTCTGAGGCGAAGCTGAAGAGGCATATACTCCGAGGCTTGCGGAAGGAGTATATTGCGTTTGTTACTTCTGTTCAAGGATGGGCTACTCAACCCTCCCTTCTGGAGCTGGAGAACCTGCTGTCGTCACATGAGAGCCTGACGAAGCAGATGACTGGAGCGTCTATCTCAAGGGGAGATAACGAGGTGTTGTTCTCAGGCAAGAAGAAGACCTGGGATAAGAATAAGAAGAACTCCAGAGATGGACCCTCAACGTCCTCTCAAGGAGATAAGGGGAAGTTCCTCCCTACTCGTGATGAGAGGGGGAGATCTCTTTGCTTTGCTTGCAAGAAGTACGGGCACATGGCAAAGGACTACCAGTCAAATTGAAGGCCGGTCATGTTGCTGAGAAAGAAGGAGGCCACTGGAGAGGTGGAGCGAGAGGTGGAGGTCACCAGGGTGGTGAAGGCGAAGACAACTGCTTTCTGGCTGAGATGGCGGCAACGTCGGTCGATGTTTTCGCCTCCGTCAACTTTGAGAATGACTGGATAGTGGACTCCGGTTGCGGGCACCATCTCACTGGAGATGTGTCTAAGTTTGCCTCCTTGAAGGCATATGGTGGAACTGATGCCATCATCACTGCAGATGATACGGTGCATCCTGTGGAACAAGAAGGGATGGCGTCCCTGGGAAGCGAAGAGAAGCCGGTTACACTGAAGAGTGTTTATCATGTGCCTGACATGAAGAAGAACCTCTTCTCGGTTGTGAATGCAGTGGATGCAGGATACCACGTGTTGTTCAGACCGAAGGAGGTGAAGTTCCTGAAAAAACTGTCTTCAGTTGATGTTGATGTCACGCTCACCGGGACGAGGGTGAAGGATTTGTATGTTCTTTCTGCAAATGCCTACGTGGACAAGCTGAAGACTAACGACAGCGCATCGACCTGACATGAGAGGCTAGGTCATGTGTTGATGGACAAGTTGAAGATGATGGCTGTTAAGGGTCTGGTGAGTGGCCTGCCTAATCTCTCTTCTTGCGGCGACGACCATGTGTGTGAGGGCTGTCAGTTTGGAAAGTCACATCAACTTCCATTTGACAAGTCGGAGACCAGGTGTAAGGCACCTCTTGAGTGCGTACACACTGATGTGATGGGGTCGTGTGCCACCCTGAGTTATGCAGGAAACAAGTATGCGCTTGTCTTGGTGGATGACTACACCCGCTACACGTGGGTTTACTTCATGAGGGAGAAGGCGGAGGTGTTCGAGAAGTTCCAGGAGTGGAAGGAACTTGTGGAGGGGAGGCTGAACCTGAGGGTGAAGAAGCTGCGAAGTGATAATGGGGGGGGGGGAGTTTACCTCTAACGCGTTTGCTTCTTTCTGCAGGAAACACGACATCCGGAGAGAGCTCTCTTGCGCCCACACCCCTCAACAAAATGGGGTCGCAGAGAGGAAGATCCGCCATCTGGTGGAGACTACCAGGAGTTGGCTGCATGTCAAGGGGATTCCCAAGGCCTTGTGGGCGGAGGGAATGTCATGTGCTACCCACGTGATCACTCGGTTACCTCTGAGCCCTAACATGATGGTGTCTCCACACCAACTCATGTTTAGGGAGAAGCCAAATGTGAGTCACATTAGGGTTTTTGGCTCTACCTGCTTCGTGCACGTTCCGGAGGCTGAGAGAACCAAGTTGGAGCCAAAAGCGAGGAAGTGTGTCTTCATCGGCTATGACGAGCGGAAGAAGTGGTGGAAGTGCATGAATCCGCAGACCCACAAGTTCGTCGTCTCGCGCGACGTGGTGTTTGACAAACTGATCTCGTATCAGGGAATCTCTACTGTGGTGCTGCCGGAGAGTGGAGGTTCTAGCAGGAGTGAAGAGAGAGTCACTGAGGACTCTACTGTGGAGTTGGAGCTATCTCCCAGTGCCCCATCGCCATCTGGCTCAGGGGGAGCTTCAAGTTCGAAATCAGGGGGAGCAGTGCTCCAAGAGAAGAGGAGAGAAGAGTTGTAAAGGAGGAGTCTACCAAGGCGGTAGATTGTGGCCAAGCCTTGAGAAGGTCGAAGTGGACCATCGTCCCGCCTTCTCGCTATAAGGAGGGGAACTTTGTGAGTTTGGTCTCCTGCTTCTTCCCAGGACCACTCGACGAGAGGGAACCTGCCCTCTTTGAAGATGTTGTTGGTACTAAGGAGTGGGACGTGGCCATGGATGAGGAGATGAAGGCTTTGGAGAAGAATGAGACATGGGACCTTGTTCCCATGGTGGAGGGCATCAAACCTGTCACCTGCAAGTGGGTGTACAAGGTAAAGAAGAGAGCTGACGGAGGAGTTGAGCGGTACAAGGCTAGGCTTGTCGCTCGAGGTTTCTCGCAAACCTATGGTGAGGACTATAAGGAGACATTTAGTCTTGTGGCAAAAATGACGTCGGTGAGTACGGTCATAGCTCTTGCGGCGTGCAGAGGGTGAAAGTTGTGGCAGCTTGATGTGAAGAACGCGTTCCTGTATGGAGAGATTGACAAGGACATATTCATGGTGCAACCACCTGGATACGTGTCCAAGTCACACCCACATCATGTGTGCAAGCTGAAGAAGGCCCTCTACGGGTTGAAACAGGCACCGAGAGCCTGGTATGGGAAGATTGTGGAGTACCTGCAGTTCTGTGGTTATGATGCCTCAGACTCAGACTCCATCATGTTTGTTAAGAAGAGTGGAAATCTTCATGTGCTGGTGCTGATGTATGTTGACGACATGATTGTGACCGGGAACAACAGTGAAGAGGTTGCGACACTGAGACAACAGTTATCTATCTGCTTTGAGATGAAGGATCATGGTGAACTGTACCATTTCCTCGGACTTCAGGTAGAGAAGAAAAGTGGCGGACTGTTCGTTTCCCAGAGGGCTTACGCTGAGAAGATCGTCGAGAGATTCGGCATGAAGGAGGGGAAGAGCGGCTCTGTTCCACTGGAGGTTGGGATGAAGCTTCAGAAGGAAGAAGGGAGAATTCTTTCTGATCCGAAGGTCTTCCGGGCACTGATGGGGAGTTTAATCGACCTGACTATCACGAGGCCGGACATCGCTTTTGCTGTCGGCCGAGTTAGTTGGTACATGCAGTAGCCGCGGAAGCCTCATCTGGAGGCAGCTAAAGGAATTCTGAAGTACGTGAAGGGGACCCTTGAGATGGGGGTGTCCTATGGAGAGAAGTCTGACTTCAAGCTGCATGGGTACACGGATGCAGACTACGAGGGTGACGCTGATGATCGCAAGTCGACCTCAGGTCACGTGTTTCTATGTGGAGCTGCTGCTATCTCGTGGTGTAGTAAGAAGCATGATTCTATCTCATTATCCACTACAGAGGCTGAGTACAAGGCATCGTGCTTAGCAGCCCAGGAGTGTGTCTGGCTGAGGAGGTTGGTGGAAGACGTGGACGAGAAGGTCAGCGGACCTACTGTTCTTCGCGGTGACAACGAGAGCGCCCTGAAACTGGTAACCAATCCAGTCTGTCATGTGAGAACAAAGCATATAGAGATCGAGCATCACTTCATCAGAGAGAAGGTGTTGGGTGACTTGATTGCGGTGGAGCATGTGCGGAGCGAAGAAAACATAACGGATATATTCACAAAGCCCCTATCTGCGGGGTCGTTCAGGAGGCTTCGCTCGCTGCTCGGAGTGGTTGACGGAGCTCACTTCAAGGGGGAGTGTTAAATTTTGTGAAGTGAGCTAGCGTTGGCGCTAGAGCTAGCGCCGGCGGTAGCTCCGCTTTCTGGTGGCGGCTCCAGATCCTATAAATAGGGGGGCAATCCCCCACAAAGAGAATCAGAGACAAGAGGCTACTTGGGCGGTTTGAACAGGCGATCTCAAGAAAAAGAGAACTCGGAGTGAGTTCGGAGCGAGCTTGGGCGGTCTCGGCGGTCTCAAGTGGGAAAGAACTCGGAGTGAGTTCGGAGCGATCTAGAGCAAGGTTTGCGAGTTGTGGCTAGCGCTGACGGTAGTGATAGCGCTGGGCGGTAGCGGGTTGTGTGAATTGGCGGTATGCATTTGCGGTCTCGTCAGGAGGGAGTGCGAGCAGCGAGCTCGCGCGGTCTGGAGTTAGCGCAGGCGGTAGCGCTAGTGCAGACGGTAGAGAAGAGTAGAGAAGCGGACTCTGTCCGCGACCAGTTTTTTGTTACTTACTCTCGACTGTTGTGAATCAAGTTATATGCAACTTGTATTCAACCCGTTTCTCTTGTAATTGTTGTAACTATTTGCCAAGTAATAAAGAAGTGTTTTTTGTTCATTCTTGGTGTGCTTGTCTCAGTGTTCTATCGATCTAGAAAATTTCAGAGGAGTAGCCCCTCCGGCGAGGTTGCACGCTCAGGCGAGGGGGCGGGCAAGACAGCGGCGAACTGAGCGGAATAGAAAGGGAGGCTGAGATTATGAAGAGTAGAGTTTCTCATTTCTATTTTTAAAACTTAAAACTTAGTCTGTGACTAGCCAATTAATTATGTGTGCGTATATCAATCGCCATGAATAAATACTGATAGCCTTCAAATATCATCATTGGGTTAGAACTCTCAAAAATATGTGAAAGTAATGTAAAGGAAGAAACTCAGATCTTGGGAAAATGTAAACAAAAGAATTTCATGATAATCTCTATTAGCGTGACTCTTGTCCTTGCACGCAATGTTAACCAACAAAACAATAATCAAACATCAAGTAAAATAAATAAGTTAACGAACAAACAGAGAAATTAAAACAACTTACTACAAACTACAAAGTAGTAAATTGCAATAAATTATGAAAGCAGCATTCATTCATTAGAGCATTCCAAATGGATCAAGTCCAGTGCATTGGATGGCGGAACAGAAGGTACAGAGAACTAAATTGGCGCAATCGCATGGGAAACCAGATTAGATTGATGGCCGGAGTTGGTAAAGACAACCACGGAAAGTGCCCGAGCCATATCCAAAATAACAACAATGAGTGGGCGATCCAAGGAGAGTGGCACCGCCCCCGCCGCCAAATGCCCAATCAGCATAGCACAATCCCCCCTCAACTAGCACGGAAGCCCAGTCAAATGTCACCGCCAACTCCATGGCCAAGCGAGTTGCATACGCCATACGCATCAGCCACCATAGGAGACAATACATGGCCCCAGGTCCCCGAGCGGCAAGCCAAGTACGTCCAAGAGAGACCTACTTTGGTAATAATTAGCTAGCAAGTAGGCTTGCATGCCAATTGCAAGTATGCGACTTAGCTAAACCGCTCCTTAATTTTCTAGCATAAATGGACTCAATTTGTTATAAATACGAAGTTGATATGAATTGCATTTGGGAGAAGGTTAATTTAAGCATGTATGCATACGAAAACAGACCCTAAAACCTAGCTAGGGGGTTAATTCGGGGGCCAGCGCACCCCTGAGCGGGGGTTTGGGGGCAGTGCCCCCGAAGTATTTTTTGGGCAGAGATATTTATGTAATTTATGTTGGTGCTGCTCTCGCTCAAGATAGTCTACGTAACCACTATCAAGTTTGGAATATGGTTATATTGTATCTCCAGCTTAGAGCAGGACCCTAGAATGACACGAAACCCGTTAATGCTACCGAGTCGGTTCTGACTCGCGCAGACATATTATTAAATATTCAACAATCTCCTCATATGTCCACGGTAAACCCGACGTTAGTTATGGTGGTTTGTGCAATATTCAACCAACCGTGAATTATTCACAACCGTGTCCAAAACACTTGTTAAAATATACTAGACTTAAAAAGAAAAAACAGTGTATACACATAAGAATAAACATAAACTCAACAGCACCACATGCATTCTAAAGTTCAATAATAACACAGGTCCAGCATGCCTAGTGGCTATGGATCAACAAAGAGCCAAGTATATAGTCCAATCAAACAAGTATAACAACAGAGCTAAACAATGCTCATAATATAGATAAAAATAGAAAGAAGTCCAATAACACTCTAGATGTCATCATCCAGCGGGCCATCCTTGTAAGGATCCCAGTCTGCAAATGCTCCTCCATCAACTGCAACTCATGTAAATTTCAACAGAGAATTTCATTTAGAATGAATTCAAAACCTTTGAAAATGTACATGTATCTAGTTCTACAATAAGAGCGTAGTACTTTAAAAATAACTAGGAGGACACATACACAAAGTTATTATAGGTTCTACCTCAGAATCCATTATCGGTTTCCAAAGAAACGATTTACGGATTTCTGGACACTGCAACTATACCTGTGTTCCAATATGGAAAATCACGGTTACTGTTCTTCTAAGGTTAACTGGAAATTATCAAGTTTGGAATGAGACCAATTAACGGAAGAAGAGTCAAATCGAGTCAGATCGTGTTATCAAGTTTGGAATAACACTCTCCTTCAAGGTAAAAAAGATGAATCCAGGTGAAGTTATTAACATTAGATTTGGAATGAAATAACTTACTAGATTCATGCTCAGTAAACAAGAGCATCAACGGAACACACCAACTTGCTTTGACAAAGGAAATCAGAATAATCAAAACATTTGGACTAGGGCTGAACCAATTCGCCTAACCTAGAACTTCGGTTGAACTAAATCGCCTTCAGTCCTATTTCCCCCACTATTTTGTTTAATCAGTCTTTGGGCATTCCTTTCGTCAATGGATCAGCTAGATTATCTTTCGACCGCACATCAACCAAAGAGATAATTCCTTGTTCTTTTAGATAATTTAGCTTAGCGTGTCTCAGTCATACATGTTATATGTTAGTATTATAGAGAGCATTCTTAATGGCTTGAGCTGCTGCTTGGTTATCGCAATACAAGCTCAAAGAATTGACTTGTATACTTGACAAAGGAATATCTAGTATAAGATTCCTGATCCAGTATGCCCTTCACCAGCCGAAGCTGAGGCAAACAACTCAGCTTCCATAGAAGACAATGATATACAGGTCTGTCTTTTAGATTTCCAAGTGATGACAACTCCACCTAGAGTGAATATGTATCCACTAGTAGATTTGTTGTTACCAACTTCTGAACACTAGGAGGCGTCGGTATATCCATCCACAGTAGGAGTGTAACCAGTGTAGTATAGAGAGAGATTTGTAGTACCACTCAGGTATCTCATCAGCCTATTTAGGGCATCCCAGTGCTCTTTGTTTGGACTACTGCTAAAGCGGCTCAGCATGCCAATAGAGAATGCAATTTCTGGTCGTGTGCAACTTATGGCGTACATGAGACTACCAATTATCCGAGAATAAATGACTTGATTTATGTTGGTTCCCACATTAGGATTCAACTTAACATTGTGATCAAATGACGTCTCTACTAGCCTACAGTCTTTATATCTCCAGGTAGAAAGTAGTTGCTCCACATAATGAGCTTGACTGAGAGTAACATGACCCTTGTCAATTCTAATTTTCATACCTAACAAGGTATCAACAGGACCGAGGTCCTTCATGTCAAATGCTTGTGCGAGGGTGGATTTAATATCCTCCACTCCAATAAGATCTGACCCCAGTATCAACATGTCATCCACATATAGACAAATGATGACTATTTTATTTGATATAGAGCGGTGATAAAGGCATTTATCAGAGATACTGGACTGAAATCTAAAGCTATTTACCACTTGGTCAAATTTCATGTGCCACATCTTAGACGCTTGCTTAAGCACATATATGGATTTGTCTAATTTGCACACTTTATCTTTTAGAACTTTATGTATATAACCTTCAGGTTGTGTCATGTAGATCTCTTCATCAAGCTCTCCATTTAAGAATGTTGTTTTTTACATCCATCTGATGAACTATAAAGTTCTCGATATATGCCAAGGTAAGAAGAATCCTAATAGTGGATAGATGGCACACAGGTGAATAGACGTCAAAGTAATCAATTCCCCCATGTTGCTTATAGCATTTAGCGACTAGACGTGCTTTGTATCTGGCTACAGACCCATCATTGTGTAATTTATTCTTCAACACCCACTTGCATCCAATGACTTTGGCTCCTTTAGGGAGGTCCACTAGACGTCAGGTGTTATTTCGTAGCAGCGAGTTCATTTCATCATCAATGGCTTCTGCCCACATCAATAAGTCTCTAGATCTCATTGCTTTCTGGTAGGAGAATGGATCATCCTCTAAGTGATAGGTGATGAAGCTTTCACCAAATTTCTTAGGGATTCTATCTCTTGTAAATGCTCTAACTAGAACAGGTACAACCTTTAAAGGTAGGGGAGCAGTGCCAGAGGGGCCAGCTTCATGTTCTATAGTAGATTCTGAGATCATGTCATTAGACTCGAAGACGGTTAAGTCATTATCATTGATAAATTTATTTTCAAAGAATATAACATCTTTAGCTTCTACCGATGAGTTAGTAGATAGATCCATAAACCTGTCAGCCGCACTATCTTTTGCACTACCTAGATAGACACAGGTTGTCGTTCTAGGTACCACCTTAGATCTCTTAAGGTCTTATATTCTAACATAAGCAATACAACCCCAAGTATTTAGAGTATCGTATCTACAAGGATGACCAAGCCACAACTCATGCGGAGTGAGAGTGAGCTTAGCATGAGACAATCTATTCAGAATATGATTTGTAGTTGGGACTGCTTCTCCCCAAAAAGAATTAGGCATGCCAGTCGTGAGTAGCATAGAGTTCAACATTTCTGTTAAAATTTTATTCTTCCGTTCAGCGATACCATTTGGTTGGGGTGAGTAAGGAACAATGGTTTCAAGGATTATACCATCAGAAGCAAAGTGTTCCTTAAACCTTGTTACAATATACTCTCCTCCTCGATCACTTCTAAATCTTTTAATCTTTAAGTTTAATTGATTTTCTACCCCAGATTTGAAAAACTTGAAAGTCTCGAACGCTTCGTCTTTCGATTTCAATAAGTATACATGATAATATCTGGAATAATCGTCGATGAAAGTAATGAAATACTTCCTTCCCCCTCTAGTGGCATGACTCTGGAATTCATAGAGGTTGGAATGTATCCATTCAAGGAGTTGTGTGCTTCTAGAAACCGACTTGTAAGGTTTTCTAGTGATCTTGGTTTGTGCACACACCTCAGACATATCAAATCGAATAGATAGATCTAAAGGGATGTTATGACTCTTAGTTAAATTTTGCATTTTCCTGTAGTTCACATGTCCTAGTCTGTTATGTAACAACTTATGATCTATTAGAGTTGAACTAACTTGGTTTATGCTATCATTGTTAAGGCTAAGTCTATACATTCCGTTGATCAAATACGCACAACCAAAGTAGTGAGAATTAATTGTTAGAGTTATTCTTCCGTTAAAAGTTGTGAAAGGCATTCCTGCTTTATCTAACAAACTCATAGAAATAAATTCTTAGTTAAATTTGGAACTACTCTAACATGTTGTAAAGTTAGAGTTTTACCTGAATAGAGGACCAGATGTGTTGTCCCAGCATGCTTAACTTCAGACTCTCCATTGCAGTTTTCCACCTTCTCATGGACCTTAGTGACCTCTAAAAACAAAGCTTTATCATTCGTCACGTGACGGGTAGCACCGTTTTCCAGCCCCACTCTGAAGATGTACTGTGGTGACTGCTCCCAATCATAGTCACAAAGGACTTTGGATCAGAGGTATCGACCATCATGTTCGTTGCCTTCTGTAGAGCTTCCTCCTTCTTTTTCGTACCCTTGCATTCAGCGACCCAGTGACCCCACTTGTCACAGATATGACACTTGCCCTTCTTCCTCTTGAAAGAAGGCTTTTTGGCCGATAGCTGTGCAGAGGCTTCACCTTCAGGTATCGGGGTCTTCCGAGGAGGCTTGCTGGACTGTGAAATGAAGTTGGCAACCTGCGAGGATTGGTCAGCTTGCTCCAGGCTTCTACCAGCAGCGTTTTGATCTTCAATGTGAATGAACCTTTTGATCTTCTACCAGCAGCGTTTTGATCTTCAATGTGAATGAACTCAAAATTTTGAGTTCATCAAAAGCGATCCTCTCCTTTAGTCTGTGAATGTCAATCTAAAAGGAGTTCCACTCAGGAGGCAGCTTGCTCAGAATCAAACACACAAAGAGGTTGTCTGACATTTCAGATTGTTCCTCTTCCAGCTTAAGACACAGGTTTTCCAGGTCTATCAGTTGAGAGGTGATTGACAAATTCGTATTGAGTTTGAGATTAAAAAATTTCTCTCCCAGTAGGGTCTTCGACTGTCCATCTTTCTTTTGGAAGTGTGTATTCAGACGGTCCTAGATTTCTTTGGCGGTCTTATAGGCTATGTAGGCCATGGCAAGACGAGGGTTCGGGGAGTTCAGGAGGTATTCCCTGCAGAAATCCTCTTCCTTGCTCCACTAGTATTCGTCCACATCCCCACGGGCAGTGGCGAAATCATTGAGAACTGTTTAGAAAATTTCACGCTCTTTCATGCCCAATTGGACATGAATCTTCCACACATGGAAGTCTGTGTCATCAAATGACTACAGCTTTACGATGTCATGGGTGATGCACTTCGACAACTTTCATGTGCTTTTGAAACAGGAAACACAAAAAATGAAAGAAGACACCTGATCCGAGTGGAGACGAGTCTAACTACTTCAGGTCCAATCCAGAGTCACGTATGATTCTCAAACTGGCTGTGAGAAAGACCTGCGTCGAATAGACATGACCTACGTCGAATAGGTCGGCGTCGAATAGACAGGACCTGCGTAAAATGGGATTGGCGTCGAGTAGACCTACATCGAGTAGACCTGCGTCGATTGGTCTGCGTCGAAAAGACTTGACATGCGTCGAATGGATCGACGTCGACTGGGTCTGCGTCGAAAAGGATTTGCGTTGACTGGATTGGCCGCATCGAGTAGATCTGCTTCACCTGGACTGCGTCGATTGAAGAAGTTGCGTCGACTCGTCTTGCGTCGAATAGACTTAGGGCAAAAGACTGGGTCTTCTCCTCCAGCGGCTGCGACGAGCGCGGCGAAAGTGACGACGACGGTGGCAGCTCTTACTCGGAAAGAAACTCCTCCAGCATCGACGTAGAAAGAAACAACAAAAGAAAGCAGAGTTACGAACGAAGAACGACGGCGAACAAAACAACGACTAGAGCGTTGTTTCCTTCCTCCTTCGCAATCAAGGAACGACCGAGATCGAAAAACTAATCGATGGGCTTCAACTTCTTCTCGATCCACGAGCGCAACGAAAGAAAGCACGAGCTCTAGAAGATCGCGAGAGACGACGGCTGCGTGAGCGGAAAAGCCCGAAGGAATATCTTGAGAATGTTGGTGATGTTCTCGCTCAAGATAGTCTACGTAACCACTATCAAGTTTGGAATAGGGTTATATAGTATCTTCAGCTTAGAGCAGGGCCCTAGAATGACACGAAATCCGTTAATGCTACCGAGTCAGTTCTGACCCGCGCAGACATATTATTAAATATTCAACAATTTCATCATTACGGTAGCCCTAGACTTGAAGTATAAAATGACTTTCTTGCATCTCGCTTCTGTACCTAAAAAATATAGTGAAAAATCTTAGTGCGGTCAAGGGCGTAGGCAAGATTGTCGAACCACTTAAGTCTGTGTGTTTTCTATGTTGATTTCTTTTTTTTCTTTGTTGCTTTCGATCTTCGTAACTATGAAGTGATTCATAGAAGAATATGAAGTGAAGGGAAACACAAATACACCAATTTTCCTGATTCATCATAAGATTGAAGGAACAATACTTGGAGGTGACAGAGATCGATCGAAGCAATATTAAATGAGGAAGTTCAGCTAACCTTGGCGAGGAATCCATAGTAAAGGGGAGTCCAAAGACACCAATTCTCCCAATTCGTAAGATAGAGGAACAGTGTGTTCTATGCGTAGGTACCATTTTATTTTGCAACAAACCTTCCGGCGAGCAGCAATCATCGAGGAGATTTGTGGTTCTCCTCAGCGCGTAGACAACACCCGTCGACGACGGAGCTTCGTCTGGCGCACATGTCAATTGTCGAGCAGATCTTGGACATCAGGAACTTCCTCCGTGAAAATATCTGAAACTTGGGGGGTCATACATGGGTTTCCCTGCGCAGAAATGCAACCGTGAATATATCTGATTTTCGCTCGAGTGACTGCCAAGCAATATGGATGCCGCTCATTGTAATAGAGAGGACAATATATACAATGTCGTTCACTCCCGAGAACCACGTGTATATATATATATATATATATATATATATATGTATGTATATATATATATATATATATGTATATATATGTATGTATATGTATATATATATATGTATATATATGCATGTATGTATATGGATGTATGTATATGCATGTATATATATGCATGTATGTATATGCATGTATGTATATGCATGTATATTATTTCTCTTGTTATTACTCTCAAATCACTATTTTTCTTAAGAGTAAGGTGACTTTTGGTCCTTAAAATTAAAATTTTAGGGCTCAGTTCGCCCCATTTGGTTACCTTCTTTAAAACTTTTGCATCCCAATTCACCCCTATTAGAGTAAGGTGTCATTTGGTCCAACAATTGGCAACAAAGTGATGACATTGTTGATGAAACCAGTTTCCCGGTCTCAGCGTTCGAAAGGGGGTTGCGACTAACCCTTACTTGACCTAAGCCTAGACCCTTGACCGGTCACTAGGAACTGAAAGACTTGGACTTGATGAACACTTGAATCCACAAATGGACCCCTTAAGATGCAGCGCGGAGATCCCACCACATACCCGGAAGATCTTAGAGCGCTTCCCCTCCCAAGCCAATGCTGAGCCTGGGCACCTTGGAGGGCACTAAGAACCACCTCACTGTCAGCTGAAGGATGACAAGGGAGGGGGGGGGGGGGGGGGGGGGTGCTTGCTCACAAGACACACGCAAGGGAGGGGGGGGGGGGGGGGGGGGGGGTAGTGACCAACCCTTCCCAAGGTGCTCATGGGGGTCTATTTATAGACTTCCCAAAAAATGGACTGCGGATAGCAAAAATCCTACTATCCGCAGTCCAACCATGACCGCAATCAACCACGCATGAGGGGGGGCGAGTGGGACTCGAAGTGCCCACTCCCCCCCCCCCCCCCCCCTCACGGGAGGTCATACCGACCTCCCCACCCATGACGGGCGAGTGGGAGGAGAGGTGGGCGAGTGGGGGGGGGGGGGGGGGGGGGGGGGGGGGGGGCTGCCCCCACTCGCCTCCCTAAGAGGGAGGTGGCCGAGTGGGGGGGCTGCCCCCACTTGCCTCCCTAAGAGGGGGTGGCCGAGTGGGGGGGCTGCCCCACTCTCCTCCCTAAGGGGGAGGTGGCCGAGTGGGGGGGGGGGGGGGGCTGCCCCCACTCGCCTCCCTAAGGGGGAGGTGGCCGAGTGGGGGGGCTGCCCCCACTCGCCTCCCTAAGAGGGGGTGGCCGAGTGGGGGAGCTGCCCCCACTCGCCTCCCAAGAGGGGGTGGCCGAGTGGGGGAGCTGCCCCCACTCGCCTCCCAAGAGGGGAGGTGGCTGAGTGGGGGGGACTTCTCGCATTTGTCTTGCTTGGTCATTCTTCCCTCTCTCGGGTCATTCCTTAGCCTCGCTCGGCTTTGGTCTACTTCGTCGCTGAACCTTTCCTATTACAACCTCACCCGGGTCGGGTCGCACCGACTCGGAAAATATGAGGGTTGTACACAATCCCCGCTCTTTTCGAGCTTGCCCCAAGCTCGAAAAGAAAGTTCAACCCACCGATTTGACGAGTTATTGGGACCTGAGGGGAATCCACGAAGGGACTTGCCAACGGGACATCCTTGCCGAGCTTTTCGGCTGATCCTGACTTGAGACGGAAGGTGAACCTTTTTCCCCTAAACACCCCTCCTATGAGCCGAGCTCAACTGGAGGTGGAAAAAGCTCAACACCTTAGGTCGAATTGACTTCGATTTGAGGTGGAGGAAAGACTCAGCACCTCTAGTCGAGCCGAGCTCGACCTGAGGTGGGAGGAAAACCTTTCTCCACTAGACGCCCCTCCTGCGAGCCGAGCTCAACAGGAGGTGGAGAAAGCTCAACACCTTAGGTCGAATTGACTTCGATTTGAGGTGGAGGAAAGACTCAGCACCTCTAGTCGAGCCGAGCTCGACCTGAGGTGGGAGGAAAACCTTTCTCCACTAGACACCCCTCCTGCGAGCCGAGCTCAACAGGAGGTGGAGAAAGCTCAACACCTTAGGTCGAATTGACTTCGATTTGAGGTGGAGGAAAGACTAAGCACCTCTAGTCGAGCCGAGCTCGACCTGAGGTGGGAGGAAAACCTTTCTCCACTAGACGCCCCTCCTGCGAGCCGAGCTCAACCGGAGGTGGAGAAAGCTCGACACCTTAGGTCGAATTGACTTCGATTTGAGGTGGAGGAAAGACTCAGCACCTCTAGTCGAGCCGAGCTCGACCTGAGGTGGGAGGAAAACCTTTCTCCACTAGACGCCCCTCCTGCGAGCCGAGCTCAACAGGAGGTGGAGAAAGCTCAACACCTTTAGGTTGAAATGATCTTAACCTTGGGTGGAGAGAAACTCAACACCTCTAGTCGAGCTGAACTCGACCTGAGGTGGGAGGCGGGAACTCCATACCTACCAGGGAGCCGAGCTCACCTAGTGGGGAAGGGAATCAACACCTAACAGGGAGCCGAGCTCACCTGGAGGTGGAGGGACTCAACACCTAACAGGGAGCCGAGCTCACCTGGAGGTGGAGGGACTCAACACCTAGCAGGGAGCCGAGCTCACCTGGAGGTGGAGGGACTCAACACCTAACAGGGAGCCGAGCTCACCTGAAGGTGGAGGGACTCAACACCTAACAGGGAGCCGAGCTCACCTGGAGGTGGAGGAAACTCCACACCTAACAGGGAGCCGAGCTCACCTGGAGGTGGAGGGACTCAACACCTAGCAGGGAGCCGAGCTCACCTGGAGGTGGAGGGACTCAACACCTAACAGGGAGCTGAGCTCACCTGGAGGTGGAGGAAACTCCACACCTAACAGGGAGCCGAGCTCACCTGGAGGTGGAGGAACTCAACACCTAACAGAGAGCCGAGCTCACCTGGAGGTGGAGGAACTCAACACCTAACAGGGAGCCGAGATCACCTGGAGGTGGAGGAACTCAACACCTAACAGGGAGCCGAGCTCACCTGGAGGTGGAGGAACTCAACACCTAACAGGGAGCCGAGATCACCTGGAGGTGGAGGAACTCAACACCTAACAGGGAGCCGAGCTCACCTGGAGGTGGAGGAACTCAACACTTAACAGGGAGCCGAGTTCACCTGGAGGTGGAGGAACTCAACATCTCTAGTCGAGTCGAACTTGACCTGAGATGGAAGGAACTCAACATCTCTAGTCGAGTCGAACTCAACCTAAGATGGAGGGAACTCAACATCTTCCAGGGAGCAGAGCTCAACTGGAAGTGGAGGCAGCTCAATAAGAGCCCGCGCGTCGGTTTCTCTTCTCGCCTGCTGAAGCCCAAAGACAGCTAAGGGAGAAAGGAGAGAGAAAGAGGCGAACCTTCGAGGACAGCGACGGCTGCCCCCACCTTGCCCTGCTGAAGCCGAGTGTACTCACAGGAGGATTGTGACGTCAACGACCCAAGCCTTGGGGAGCCGCCTTCATGAGGCGGATGCTCTCCGAGACAGCTAGAGGGGAGTCTCTGCCGATGACATCCTGCATGGGTTCACCCCTTCTCCTGCGCAACCCGACTCGTCCCCTTGCAGCGGTGGCTATTCCCCTGAACGTGAGGGTGGCTAGGGACTTCTTCTCTTCTTTGGATCCTCGTAGGAGCCATGTATCTCCTGCATACCTGTTTCCTTTAATCTTTCTCCCTTTACTGCTTGAGTATTTGATACCTTACTTGAACCGATCATTGGGTAGTTAATCGATCCGATGAGCCTCCCATCTGCCGACATGACTGAGCCCGGAGAACGGTATGTAGTCAGGGATCTTACCGATTGGAGGTGGAAGTACCCATCCACGTCCTAGGTACTTTAGCCTACCTGGAGGTAGAGGAACTCAACGCCTTCCAAATCCAACTGGAGGTGGAAGTACCCATCCACGTCCTGGGAGTCTTAGCTCAACCGGGGGTGGAGGAACTCAACGCCTTCCCAATCTGACTGGAGGTGGAAGTACTCATCCACGCCCTGGGAGTCTTAGCTCAACCGGGGGTGGAGGAACTCAACGCCTTCCCAATCTGACTGGAGGTGGAAGTACCCATCCACGTCCTGGGAGTCTTAGCTCAACCGGGGGTGGAGGAACTCAACGCCTTCCCAATCCGACTAGAGGTGGAAGTACCCATCCACGTCCTGGGAGTCTTAGCTCAACCCGGGGTGGAGGGACTCAACGCCTTCCCAATCCGACTGGAGGTGGAAGTACCCATCCAGGTCCTGGGAGTCTTAGCTCAACCGGGGGTGGAGGAACTCAACGCCTTCCCAATCTGACTGGAGGTGGAAGTAGCCATCCACGTCCTGGGAGTCTTAGCTCAACCGGGGGTGGAGGAACTCAACGCCTTCCCAATCTGACTGGAGGTGGAAGTACTCATCCACGTCCTGGGAGTCTTAGCTCAACCGGGGGTGGAGGAACTCAACGCCTTCCCAATCTGACTGGAGGTGGAAGTACCCTTCCACGTCCTGGGAGTCTTAGCTCAATCGGGGGTGGAGGAACTCAACGCCTTCCCAATCTGACTGGAGGTGGAAGTACCCATCCACGTCCTGGGAGTCTTAGCTCAATCGAGGGTGGAGGAACTCAACGCCTTCCCAATCTGACTGGAGGTGGAAGTACCCATCCACGTCCTTGGAGTCTTAGCCCAACCGGGGGTGGAGGAGCTCAACGCCTTCCCAATCTGACTGGAGGTGGAAGTACCCTTCCACGTCCTGGGAGTCTTAGCTCAACCGGGGGTGGAGGAACTCAACGCCTTCCCAATCTGACTGGAGGTGGAAGTACCCATCCACGTCCTGGGAGTCTTAGCTCAACCGGGGGTGGAGGAACTCAACGCCTTCCCAATCTGACTGGAGGTGGAAGTACCCTTCCACGTCCTGGGAGTCTTAGCTCAACCGGGGGTGGAGGAACTCAACGCCTTCCCAATCTGACTGGAGGTGGAAGTACTCATCCACGTCCTGAGAGTCTTAGCTCAACCGGGGGTGGAGGAAATCAACGCCTTCCCAGTCCTCTTACCGATTGGAGGTGGAAGTACCCATCCGCATCCTTGGTGCTTACCTTCACCTGGAGGCAGGGGAACTCAACGCCTTCCCGATCGGTTGTTGAACCGCGAGTCGACCTGACGAGTCCCCCATCTACCAGCATGACTGAGCCCGGCGGGGGATCTCCAGTCAGGGATCTTAGATCGGGGCATTACCCCAGAACCCTTTTTCATTCCTAGTTCGTCTATTACAACTTCACTACCCTACGCCCCTCCAGGGCACTTCATTACACCTCGCCCTTCTTGGGCACTTCACTTACATCTCGCCCTTCCTGGGCACTTCACTTACATCTCGCCCTTCCTGGGCACTTCACTTACATCTCGCCCTTCCTGGGCACTTCACTTACATCTCGCCCTTCCTGGGCACTTCACTTACATCTCGCCCTTCCTGGGTACTTCACTCGGCCGCATGCTCCTTGGCCATCTTCTTCACCACTTCCTCCGTCTCCTCAACTTCTTCTTGGTCTTTCCAGGTGAAGTTACTCCCCCTTGGTTGGACGGGGGCGTTCCTATCACCTCCCTGCCGGGGTAGCTGGTCCTGGGCGAGCTGCTGAAGAGCACTCGTTCCTGGAGGTTCAAACCCTCCTCTGAGACTGGCTTTCTCCCTTGCTGACAGGTTCTCCCTACTTCCATCAGAGGTGGTGAGGCGATCCTAGGTGCAGGTGATGTCGAGCACTCGCCGCGAGTGGAGGGTGCGTCCTGCATGAACTCCAAGATTTTCTCGCTGAATTCGTCGAAGTCGCTCTTCTTCACGTACTCGCAAGGCGGAGGCGGGTCTCCCAACTCGTCGCTTCCAGCCATGAGACTTGGCTCAGAGTTTTCCGAACTAGTCGCTTCCACGCTCACCGCACCAGAATGTTGAAACCAGTTTCCCGGTCTCAGCGTTCGAAAGGGGGTTGCAACTAACCCTTACTTGACCTAAGCCTAGACCCTTGACCGGTCACTAGGAACTGAAAGACTTGGACTTGATGAACACTTGAATCCACAAATGGACCCCTTAAGCTGCAGCGCGGAGGTTCCACCACATACCCGGAAGATCTTAGAGCGCTTCCCCTCCCAAGCCAATGCTGAGTCTGGGCACTTTGGAGGGCACTAAGAACCACCTCACTGTCAGCTGAAGGATGACAAGGGAGGGGGGGGGGGGGGTGCTTGCTCACAAGACACACGCAAGGGGGGGGGGGGGGGGGGGGGGGTAGTGATCAACCCTTCCCAAGGTGCCCATGGGGGTCTATTTATAGACTTCCCAAAAAATGGACTGCGGATAGCAAAAATCCTACTATCCGCAGTCCAACCATGACCGCAATCAACCACGCATGAGGGGGGCGAGTGGGACTCGAAGTGCCCACTCCCCCCCCCCCCCCTCACGGGAGGTCATACCGACCTCCCCACCCATGCCGGGCGAGTGGGAGGAGAGGTGGGCGAGTGGGGGGCTGCCCCCACTCGCCTCCCTAAGAGGGAGGTGGCCGAGTGGGGGGCTGCCCCCACTCGCCTCCCTTAGGGGGAGGTGGCCGAGTGGGGGGGGGGGGGGGGGGGGGGGGGGGGGGGGCTGCCCCCACTCGCCTCCTTAAGAGGGGGTGGCCGAGTGGGGGGGCTGCCCCCACTCGCCTCCCTAAGGGGGAGGTGGCCGAGTGGGGGGGCTGCCCCCACTCGCCTCCCTAAGGGGGAGGTGGCCGAGTGGGGGGGCTGCCCCCACTCGCCTCCCTAAGAGGGGGTGGCCGAGTGGGGGGGGGGCTGCCCCCACTCGCCTCCCTAAGAGGGGGTGGCCGAGTGGGGGAGCTGCCCCCACTCGCCTCCCAAGAGGGGGTGGCCGAGTGGGGGAGCTGACCCCACTCGCCTCCCAAGAGGGGAGGTGGCTGAGTGGGGGGGGGGGGGGGGGGGGGGACTTCCCGCACTTGTCTTGCTTGGTCATTCTTCCCTCTCTCGGGTCATTCCTTAGCCTCGCTCGGCTTTGGTCTACTTCGTCGCGGAACCTTTCCTATTACAACCTCACCCGGGTCGGGTCACACCGACTCGGAAAATATGAGTGTTGTACAATTGTATCTTTATTATTTATAGACTAATCTCCTTAGCGCACATTGTGTAAATGACAAAAATTTTCTAAGGCTCCGTTTGGCGCAGCGTTTTTTGCTTCTGTGAGTTTGGAAAAAATCGCTACAATTATAGAATGCATGTTTGGTGAGACAATGGTTATGACCGACGTCACCATGAAAAGAATACTACTTTTGAACATAAAAGTGGATGAAGTTCCTTAGGTGAGGTCGAGCGTTCACGAACGACGGTTCATAGCCACCGTGTTCACGACCGCCACCACAGTGCTAAACGGGGCCCCTAAGGCTTCGTTTGGCACGAGGTGACGGTCATGAACGCGGTGGTAAAACTGTCATTTGTGAACGGAGCACCTAAGAAACTTCATCCACTTTTATGTTCAAGTGGATGAAGTTTCTTAGGTGGCCGTTCATGAATGACGATTTTACCACCACGTTCAAGACCGTCACCACTGTACCAAATGAAGCCTAAATCTATAATTTTGTTAATTCAAATCTTATACAAAACTAGAATAAACCGCTACCTACTAAAACAATGTTTGCCCTAATTAAACCTGAGATGCAAGAACAATACACACGGAGATTTAATATAGTGGCTTAATTAATGTAATTTATGTATAGGAAATTTGGGGTAAAGTAGTACTAATTAACTGATCATGAATGGGGCAAATTAATAAAGTGAGAGAATGTAAGATTAATAATCATATACATCAATAATTGGTTTTTTATGTTTCCTTATGAGTTTATTATTATTGATATGTTTACATGTTTCTTAAATATTTTTAAAGGATATAATTTTTTTAGGGCGCTGCTATTAGCACCGCAATTTTGGCTAGTCGCACCGCACTTTCTCCTAATTTTTCGCGCTTGTTAGAAATACGCGTTGTACATGCATTTTTAGGAAAATTGTCCAACACGAAAGTTGTAGATTTTGACGAGATCTACAACTTTCGTTGTGAACATTTTTCCTAAAAATACATGTAAAAGGCGTATTTCCAAAAGACGCGAAATCTTTGCGTATTTTCAAAGTACGTCTTGTACATGCATTTTTAGGAAAAGTATTCAGCACGAAAGTTGTAGATCTCGTCGAAATCTACAACTTTCGTGTTGGACAATTTTCCTAAAAATGCATGTACAAGCAAAAAATTAGGAGAAAGTATGATTCGACTAGCCAAAACTACGGTGCTACTAGTAGCGCACTTCTTTTATTATAGCAGAAGTTTGAGAACCAAGAAAAGTTGATTGAAAAAAAGATATTATTTCGCACCTTGCCTTAAAGTACAACTTTATTAGTTGACGCTACCTTTGATGTTTCAATTATTTATGAAAGTTTTAATGGATTGTTACCCAATGTATGAAAGATAATATATTTTTAAATAATATTGAAATAATAAATTAAAAAAAATTATAAGAATTGATGTGCACTCATAGATTCATAAGCACTCTCGGAGTGCGTTTATAAGAGGCTCCACTAAGGAGAAGTGGATTTAGTGAGGTCAAAGTTCAACCCATGATCATAGGGGTGGAGGAATCCGCCGGCGTACGATTTGCACTTCGTCAGCACCGGGCATGGTCAAGATCGCACCCCACTACTGGGTTGCGGTTAGCCCACACCCCTCTAGTGGGGTGCCGGTAGCCCGCACCCCCTAACGGGGTGTGGCCGCACCACCCGTGGTGTGGTGCAGCCAAGCCGCACCTCCCCATGAGGGGTGCGGCCAAGCCACACCCCCCATGGGGGGGTGCGGCCAACCCGCACCCCTGATGGGGGGGGGGGGGGGGGGGGGGGGGGGGGGTGCGGTGGCCAAACCGCACCCCTCATATTGGGGTGCGGCAAAACCACACCCCCCATGATGGGGTGAGGTCGAGTCCCCACGCGTCTTGCAGGGGATGCGGCCGAAACCGCACCCCGATCGGCAGGTGCTTGTCGGGGACCGTTTTCTCCTTGGGAGGCACGTTTTCTCATTTTCCGAGTGGCGCGACCTTCGGAGGGCGCATCCTCGTGTTCATTGTGACCGCTCTCCAACGACGCCCGTCTGTTCCCTTGGTTCTCCATTCGCTCAGAACGCACTCGTGTTCGTTGCACGCTCAGAACGCTCCGTGTTCGTTGCGCGCTCAGAGCGCTCTCGGGTTCGTAGCATGCTCAGAACGCTCACGTGTTCGTTGCGCGCTCAGAACGCTCACTTGTTCGTTGCGCGCTCAGAACGCTCTCGTGTTCATTGCGCGCTCAGAACGCTCTTGTGTTCGTTGCGCGCTCAGAACGCTCTCATGTTCCCAACACACGCACAGTTAACCTTTCTTAATCTCTCAGATTGCAGGTCTCGTTCGTCGCCTTCATCACTTTCAACGAAGCTGCCCGAAGGGTGAAACGGTCATTTACAAAAAAAGGTGATCCGTGTGCTCCAAATCGACCAGCGTGATTCACCCGTCAGGTGGTTACAGTGGTTACGATGGCAAAATTATCGGGCTACCCCCGACCAAAGCTATAAAAGGAGCTCAGGGCCTTCATTTCAGGACACCTTGCTTTCTGCACCCGAGAGAGCTCCGTTAAAGATTTCCTCTCAGTTCTCTTTCGGGCTTCGAAGATCTCCTTCGTGGACTTAGAGATTTCCTTCACTCTTGAAGACCATCTTCCTAAGTGATTCGGGCCTCCTTCGAATCCCAAAAGGCGGCTCAGTGTTCTCACTTTTGTTCTCACTACCGTTCTCAGAAGAAGAAATACTTAGTTTTCCGAGAGGTGGTCTATCACCCTCGGAGTTCTCTCTCTCTCTCTATCATTATAACGAGCAGCGGCCTGTCACACTCGAGTTCTTAATTTCAATATGTAACACCCCCGAATGTTGAAACCGGCAACCGGTCTCTTAAATTCGGACCCACTGGGGGATGTAGCCCGCACCTACTTATCCCTAACTTTCACTCTCGACTATGGACGAAGAATTATGAACTGACTGAAAGTTGTAGCGAGAAGGTCCTTTCACACACCCGGAAGATCTTAGAGAGCTTCCTCTCCCAAACCAATGCTCAGTCGGGCACCTTGGAGGGCCCTAGCAGCCAACCAAAACTTGCCTAGGAGGAGAGAGCTCAAAAAGATCGGGTCTCCTCCAAGATGCCCTTAGAGGTCTATTTATAGATTCTCTAGGCTGAACTGCAAATAGCATGAATCTGTCTTTTGGTTTTACTAATCGCACCCCAAATTGGTCTGCTAGCAACCTAACTCCGCTGTTCTGAAGAGCTATTGACAGCCCAGGATGGGTATCTAGGTAATTTCACCCCCAAAACCCATGGGCGAGTTGGGTCCCGCGTGCCAGGCAAATACGGGGTTGTACACCGAAGATAGTGGAGTTTGGTCGGCACATCCCTGATCGCTTGGTTTTTCACCCTTTCCGGGTTTTCCACGTTAAAAGTTCTCTTGTCATTTACTAACTTCTTTCATTGTCTGTTTGCGCGTTCGGTTCGCTTCCGAGCTAAGGTGGATCAATTGGATCGGTTTTCAGAGCACCCGAGCGACCCGCAACAAGAATAATTAAAATGAATATAGCAAGATCATCTTTTGTTTTAGGAGAATAATTAAGTGCATTTATTTTTACATGGACAAAGTCTTGAAAAGAATAATTAACCTTTTGAAAATAATGAACAGACGATGGGAAGAAAATGAGTTATTTAAGAAAAAAATTCGTGATGACTTAATCTTCTTTCACATGCGGCGAATCAAAAACATTACAAATGAAGGTAATATGCTTAGTAATGTGCTATGTGAAATTAATTGCTATGTCAATTTTATTATTAAAAAGTTGAAGACATGTATCTACTTGGCATTTTTCATGCATGCTTCATATGCACCATCATATAGTGTTAGAGACTAGTCTAATATGGTAGATCTAAAACATTTATGAGAGCATCAAATGCATAAAGTAGCTTTCATACAAATAGAAAAATGGTTCTTTTTGTTATTGTTCATTAAATGCATTTTCAAGCTATTTTGATTAGTATACAAAAAATGCAAGATATATCACCTTTGCAGTGCTACCATACACATAACTTACACCAACAATACTTATTTTAGACAAAACGAACATGCATGGACATAATATCATGCACATATAGTACTCTCGATAGCTTTGTGTGCGGACTTAGCTCCTTTCTATGCAATTCGTAGTAGCTAACTCAGCCTCACGACAACACATGTATCGGTGCTAAAGAACAAAAATGCTAACTCAGCCAGAGCACAAGAGAAAGTCTAGGAAGAGAAAGAACTCAAGAAATTATATCATCATCTCCCATTTATATGTCTCATTACTTATTATTCTAATTTGCATCTGCATCATGGTTCTCCTTATTTTAATATACACATATATTACACTCCTATTTTTTTTTATTACACATGCACATTATATGCATATTAAATTTATTTAGATATATGTATATCACACTCCTTTTATTTTATTGTACATATTTTCATGACACTATGTTAATTAATATACATTACATGTACGTGAATAATTATAAACACTTATGACATGAGGCGTATTATCATTATTTTGATCTAGTCAGTGAAAATCGAATTGCATTATAGCTTATTGACAAGATTGTTACAATATGCTACTCTATAATTTGTGTATAGATTTATCTTCGCTAAGGGTCCCAGTCCCTTCAAAATTCTTGAAGTTCTTCATTATCAACATGTGATTCATCGGAACCCTCCTGATCTCCCCAAGATGACCCCCCTCAGCGATGATCAACCTCAGTGATACTTCACCCGAAGAACCTGATTGCTGAAGAACTGGCCCGTGTCGTCTGCACTGATTCTTTCTTCTTTGCTTGTCTCAATTTCTTGGTATGATCGAGTTGATCGCGACTAAGATGCAGAGTGATAACCTGTCATCAGACCCCCTCAACATACCCTACATTCAATTTCTAAAGAAAATAGTGGTGTCATGGGTTAAAAGTCCGAGCTGATCTAGGTTTATCAACTGAAAACCGGATGACAATTTTCATTGTCCGCATTCTTGATGTGTTCTTTGTCATGAGTTCTATTGTCCGTTAACTGCAAAAGCAATATATATTTATAGAGATTCAGTAGTCATATCCAACATTTTTAATGTAGTAAACATTCATTATATACTTTTGAAGAGTGTAAGAATAATTAAAACACTAGACTTATTTCATTTCGTTTCGTTTACTACCTTATACGCAACACTTATGCTTGGATGAAACATGGTTGTGCATGTGGGCCTTAAATTTATCATTTCTTTTCGATTCATTGTTAATTGTTATCTTGTTACACGAAGAGTTGTTGTGCAAGTTTATAAATTTATCATTTCGTTTTGATTCATTGTTGTTATATTTTGATAGCTTTCATTATTTTTCCCTAGGATTTATATAGGTTGAGGTTGAGGTCTAGTTTAGATCAATATTTAGGCATGGTATGGTAGAGGTCTGCTACCGTCGCACCTGAAAATGCTTTCGTGGTTGAAGGTAATGTTGTGAGCGCACGTTCATTAAACCCACGAACGAGCGGAGCATGTTTACAATCGGCAAAAGTACAGTCCCGATCGGGGTATAAAATAAGAAATTTAATTATAAAATATACAAATTATATACGAATATACAAATGAAAAGATAATTAATTTTTGACAAAAATCAAAATCATTCCCTAAACTTTGTGTACTTTTTAAAATCAGTCCTTAAAATTTTTATTTGATTGAAATCAGTTCGCAAACTTTTGCAAAACACACAAAAGAGCCCTTATTATATTCCATTAAGACAGTTCTACCTTTCCATTGTTTAATATTATTAAAAAAACTTTTTAAAAAATAATTTATTAAATTAGTAGGTTAGGGCATGTTTCCTTTTCGACAAAAAGGCCTCCCCGTCAATTATTAAATTGAATATTGAGCAGCTCCGATGGAGGAGATCCCGCGGGCTTCCTGCACGCTCGGCTAGGGCGAAGAAGGGGGATATCAAAGGGCAGCTCATCACCGTGAAGATAATCTCTAAAGCTAAGGTGTGGTGGTATGTGAAAGACGGATTTCTTCAGTTTCTCTTTTGGTTCTTAACGATTTTGAACTCTATTTGCGACGGTTTGGTCATTGGTCGCCAACTGTGCAAGCTCGGTTATAGATTCTTGATCTTATGTTGGCTTTTAGAAATTGGTTGTGCTCCTATGGACACAATGTTGAAGTTGAATGCAATGTTGAATATTATTTTATATTTGCTTTAATATTTTGGATCATTGCATGTAATGTTGAAGTCTACTTTTATTTGCTTTAATATTGTTTTGGGAGAAGCTTATGCATTATATGTTGAATAATTGTATTTGCAATGCTCTTTAGCATTCACATTTCAGCTTTCAAAATATTATTGCACGAGGATTGATTTTAACCGAACTGCCCTAATTACCCGCTAATTTAATAAATTATTTTTAATAGTATTGATAGTTACCCCTAATTCGGGCTGCGAATAGTCAAAGCATCCACCTCATTTAGTGGAGAAAATGAGGTTGACCAAAGTAAACATCACTAGCCCCGTAACCACCCAACATGAGATGCAAATAGTGAAATCTCTCATTGTGCGGTGCAGATAGTAAAACCTTCCAACATGGCGTGCAAATAGTGAAATCTCACATCATGGGGTGCAAATAGTAAAATCTCACATCATGGGGTGCAAATAGTAAAATCCCACATCATTGGGTGCAAATAGTAATATTCAGCTCCATCATGAGGTGCAAATAGTAAAATCTCATTTCGTGGAATGCGGATAGTAAAATCATTCAATACGATCTGTGTATAGCAAATAATATGGTTATGGTGTGCGCATAACCATATCCGTCATATGAGTACATATCACCACAAAACTATACAAACTGGTGTGCGCGTAGCCATATATATTCATAATGAGTGTGCGTATGCACATAAATTGGTTATAATGTGTGCATAACACATAAATTGGTTATGGTGTGTGCGTAGCCACATAACCACCATAACCACCATAATCACTCATTTAATTACGAAAGTGTCACCCTCAAAAACTAAAAATAAGACCCAAAGGCTTCTCTTTTTTCCATCTTTCTCTTCTCCCACCTTTCTTCATAAGTGCAAGAGAGAGAACTCGTCCCTCATTTCCTCTTTCGAGCAAGGAAGATCTTCGAGCGCCTTCGAAGATCCCATTCGCCTTCGAAGATCTTCGAGCATCTTCAAAGATCCTCAAGCATTTTCGAAGATCTTCGAGCACCTTGAAGATCCTACGAAAGCGTGCATCCTCCTTCGAGCGAGCATTCCGCTCCAAGCGCGCATTTGCGCGCTCCGCTCTCAAGACCGCTCCAAGAGCGCCTCCGCGCGCTCCACTCTCCAGACCGCTCCAAGTGCGCCTCCGCTATCAAGACCGCTCCAAGCGCGCCTTCGTGCGCTCTGCTCTCAAGACCGCTCCAAGCGCGCTCCGCTATCAAGACCGCTCCAAGCGCGCCTCCGTGCGCTCCGCTCTCAAAACCACTCCAAGAGCGCCTCTGTGCGCTCCGCTCTCAAGACCGCTCCAAGCGCGCCTCCGCGCGCTCCGCTCTCAAGACCGCTCTAAGCATGCCTCTGTGTGCTCCGCTCTCAAGAGCGCTCCAAGCGCTCCTCAGTGCGCTCCGCTCTCAAGACCGCTCCAAGCGCGTCTCGCTCTCAAGACCGCTCCAAGCACACCCCCGCGTACTCAAGAACAAGCACTCCACGCACTCAAGAACAAGCGCTCCAGCCTCTAGCAAGATTAGTACTCCAACCTCCTCTCGCGCAGCAGGACACAAGCCGCAGAGACAAGGACGCACAAGAGCGCATCAATCCAACCTTTAAGCAGCAGTCAAAATGTCCAGAGCGCTCAGAGCGCAGCATTCCCGTCTGCAGCAGACTAAAGACTTAGATTCCTGAGCGATGGTCTGTCACCCTCTGAGCACCCTCCGAGCACCTCTCTCTCTCTATCTCAACAATTGTAAAATCTCATATCGCGGGATGCAGATAGTAAAATCTTTCAATACGGTCTGTGTATAACAAATAATATGGTTATGGTGTGCGCATAACCATATCCGTCATATGAGTACATATCACCACAAAACTATACAAACTGGTGTGCGCGTAGCCATGTTCATAATGAGTGTGCGTATAGCACATAAATTGGTTATGGTGTGTGTATAACACATAAATTGGTTATGGTATGCAGGTAACCACATAACCACCATAACCACATTAACCACTCATTTAATTACGAAAGTGTCACCCTTAAAAACTATAAATAAGACCCCAAGGCTTCTCTTTTTTCCTTCTTTCTCTTCTCCATCCTTTCCTCCTAAGTGCAAGAGAGAGAACTCCTCCCTCCTTTCCTCCTTCGAGCAAGGAAGATCTTCGAGCGCCTTCGAAGATCTCCTTTGCCTTCGAAGAATCCTTCGGAAATCATCGAGCATCTTCGAAGATCTTCAAGCATCTTCGAAAATCTTCGAGCACCTTGAAGATCCTACGATAGCATACATCCTCCTTCGAGCGAGCATTCCGCTCCAAGCGCGCCTCCATGCGCTCTGATCTCAAGACAGCTCCAAGCGTGTCTCTGCGCGCTCCTCTCTCAAGACCGCTCAAAGTGCGCCTTTGCGCACTCCGCTCTCAAGACCACTCTAAGCGCGCCTACGCACGCTCCGCTCTGTAGACCACTCCAAGCGCACCTTTATGTGCTCCGCTCTCAAGACCGCTCCAAGCGCGCTCCGCTCTCAAGACCGCTCCAGCGCGCTCCGCTCTCAAGACCGCTCCAAGCGCGCCTTCGTGCGCTCCTCTCTCAAGACCGCTCCAAGCGAGCCTCTGTGCGCTCCGCTCTCAAGACCACTCCAAGCGCGCCTCCGCGCGCTTCGCTCTCAAGACTGCTCTAAGCGCGCATCTGTGTGCTCTGCTCTCAAGACCGCCCCAGGTGCTCCTCAGTGCACTCCGCTCTCAAGACTGCTCCAAGCGCGCCTCGCTCTCAGGACCGCTCCAAGCGCACCCCCGCATATTCAAGAACAAGCACTCCGCGTACTCATGAACAAGCACTCTAGCCTCCAGCAATATTAGCACTCCAACATCCTCTCGCGCAGCAGGAGACAAGCCGCAGAGATAAGAACGCACAAGAGCACATCAATCCAACCTTCAAGCAGCAGTCAAAATCTCGAGAGCGCTTAGAGTGCAACATTTCCTTCTGGTGCAGACAAAAGACTTAGCTCCGTGAGCGGTAACCTATCACCCTCCGAGCACCTCTCTCTCTCTCTCTCTCTCTCAACAATTGTAGAAAGAGGCGGCATGTCGCCCTTGAGTTCTTCAAAATAGCTTTGTACAACAACCAACAAATAGTTGAGGTTTTGGCCGGCACAGACCCGACCGCGTGGTTTTTCACCTAGTTGACGGGTTTTCCACATTAAAAAAAATTGTCTTGTCAACTTTCTTTTTTTCTGTGATTGTTTGCGCGCTCGAACGCTCGCGGACTAAGATGGTCCAATCTAGTCTGATCTATCGGAGCCTTGAGTGGTCCGCAACAGTTTGACGCCGTATGTGGGAAGGAGTTCCCCCAAATCTTGAAGAAGACTCTGAAGATAGTGTCCACTGCACAACGGTACTCGTGACTAGAGATCATGGCAGGAAAATTCGTCTGCACAAGTGAAAGATTAATTCTCGGGGGGCATGTCGATCTAGCTCCCCTCCACTCGCTCACCAACAAACCCGAAGGAGAGCTCCCCATTTCTAATGTCCAAGGCCGCGGGGCCCGACCTGATGGAGGACCTGAAGCTCAGTATCACCGCAACCACCCTGAAGAGGCAGGCCATGAGCCTGTAGATGGTAGGCTCACACGTGAAGAAGTTCGTGACAGAATTTTTGAAGAGCACGAACGAGCAAGACAGCGTGCCGCTTTGGTCCCTCGCCCTCTCCATTGTCGCTCACCATTCGCATCTGAGATTTTGGAACACCCAATACCCCTTGGCTTCAAGCTCCCAAAAATTGAGACATACGACAGAGCGAACGATCCATCGGAGCACATCAGACACTTCACGATCATGATGCAACTTTGTAATTCCCCATATCCATTGTTGTGCCAAGCATTCCATATGACTTTGAAAAGACATGCTCGTACCTGGTTTCTATCCCTAAAGGAGGGAGAAATCAAGGATTTCACAAAGCTGACTCAATAATTCACGGACGAGTTCATCGCTAGCCGCCGGATAGTCATAGATCCCTCCCAGTGTCCGGGATCCGTCAAAGCAAAGGGTAAACCCTTAAAGATTTCTTCCTTCGTTTCACCACTGAGGCACGACAAATTCTTGGAATAAAATCGGAGCTCCTGCGTGGGTTTCTCCTCGGAGGGCTCCGCCCTGGTGGCTTTTACTTCGTACTAATGCATGAAATTGTACCCAGCTACCCAGACCTCGTTCACCGAGTCGAGACCCATATAATGTAAGACGCCATTTTTTTTCTTTCAAAAACTAGGGTCTTATGCCCAGAACCGCCGCTTTGCGGTGACACCCTCACTCGGGAAGGTCGCCACTACAAAACGCCGATCCTGCCGGTCATATCGATCACAGAAGAAGAAAAGTATATTTGAACATATAGAAAAACTCTAAGTCCACATCACAGGAAATATATAAAACCATAAATGGTAAATGTCCACAGAGAGTAACTGAAATAAAAAGATAACAATAATAAAGGGCTCATGCCCTGTACATCATATCCTCACTATAAGGTCACTCGCGGAAGCTAACTACCAATCACTCACTGATCATGAATCTTGTGCTCCTGTACTGGAACGGCCCGCCTCCGTCTGCACCGGCCTCTAGTGTTGTTGCGTCTCTTTGATCCCCTAAAATGATATGGTCCACCGACCGTTAGTAAAAAAGACTAAGTCAATCCCCCACCCCTCCACCGGTGACTCCTAGGCACCGTGCGGGAAGGATGAAGCGGAGGACAACAAGGGGTGTAAACAATAGCAGGTGACAGGGGTACAGGGAATGTTTCTACACTACACATGTATATATAATTGAAACGGTAAAAGAGCATAGTAAGAGAAGGTAAAGAATATATAAAGTGTAGTAAGTAAAGACATGTATATAATAGAAAAGTAAGGAAAAGTAACCGTTGATTTATAGGATTGCCCACACAAACCTATAGACCAAGGGGTCGTTTAGCAATGCCTATCGTATAAGAAGTCCCATAACCGACTTATACGATATGGGTAGGGGTTGAAATGCAATATTTATGTCATGACATGCAAGGTATGTTGTTTATGCTATGTTCATACAAGTGCAACTCACACACTTCGACTCTATGCGCACAGACCTTTAGTTCCCCCTTTTTGGAGCTAGCAAAACTCCCAGGATACTCCCGTAGTGGCAAACGGAAGCGGTGGGTTGGGCCTCGCCCACCTCTAGGTTGGTATTCACACTACCTAACCTAGACCAATCGTGCGCCTCAACGCAAAACTGTGGAGCATCTGCGTACTCTTACTGGCTGGACCACCAGACTTTCATGGCTAAGTGCAAATTCCACACATGCCGAGTCAACGTATTGACGTCAGTGTGAACAACCGTCCAATACCGGAGACCCACCACCTTTATGCACATGCAAACATGTTCTACTATATCCAAAGCCATAAACTCCCCGGGATAACCTGCCCGTCATCAATAACCTTCTGAGCCACCGGCTCGCCGGACCAACCCGTCCGTACCAACAAACACTACTGAGTCACAAGCTCACCAGACTAACTAGTCCGCTGCTTCAACCACCGAGCCTACCGCTCGTAAAACTAAACCAACTAACCTCTCGTAACCACAGGGTGTGGGTGTGTGTATTTTTAAGTTAATCTTGTACAACATCTTACTCCTACAGTTTATGGTGAATCTTGGACTTCCCGAGGATTACCCTATAAGGGGCTCGCTACGGTACTAGGAACTGTAATGGGATGACACCCCAAAGTTCCCTTTCTCAAGACACTTAGTGTTGTTGGTATCTACGCATAAGATTACCCCTCCTTGTTATTACACTTGGATTACCCTAAGTATTTTATGACCCGCTAGGGGAAAGACGATCCTTCGTCAACCCCGAACACAACTTTACCCTTAACTCACCAAGCACACCCTCATCACCTAAACTCCTTTTGGTGACCTTCAATCTCTTCAACCTGACTATGTACACCAACTACATGCCACTTCCACTCGGTAGACCCCTAAATATCCAAATTTCACATTTTTACTATACACAGACCAACTAACTATATGAAGCTTATAAGTAGAGGTACTCCAAATATTCATCAATCTGACTCAAGATATTTACTGGAGGTCTATCATGATGTTTCAAAACTAAATCCAGAGAATCATATTTTTCTTCAACATTTTAACATTTATTTAAATTTCTCCAATATTTGCCAAGTATGAATATGAACATGAAGTGTAAGGTATTCTCAATACATGATCTTCATAAAATTCAGATAAATCTATCATGCCAAAATAACAGTAAATGATGAATACCACAATTTTACAGTAAGGAAATGTCCTCTATTTTTAGTATTTAACTTCTATCCAAATTTGAAGATTTATGAAGGAACTACCAAGAATTCCTATGCCAAAATTATAGAAAAATTACCAGACCTCAATTATGTCAAGAAAAGCTCAACTACTGAGTTTCACAACTTATGGAAATCATTTTCTTACTGAAATAATTAATCTAAATAATTCCTAGTTTGCACATGTTGTGAAGTAACCTACTGATATCTATTTCCAAAAATTCCATAAAAATTCACAGAGCTTTCTAGCGCTCTGAAATGTCTTATCACCAAGTTGCACATTTTTCAGAGAGTTTTGGACACTTAATTATATTTCTTAAGATTGAGACAAAATAGGTGTCTTGAGGATGAAGTACTAGTTAAATCATAAAATAAATTATGCAAAAATTACCAAGGGTCTAAAATATGATTAAAAATGCACCACCAAGATTTCATCTTCATCCAAGATCATTTGTGCATGTAAGTATCTCTTAAAAGAAGTTTACCTAAAAGGATTATGTCATATTTCAAAGGGGATAATTGCTCCTAAAATCCTTATAAAATTACCTAGGGCCTAATTACATACCATGAACTTATCAACCAAGTTCCATGACCATTCAAGAACATTTGACCCAATGTCCTTCACAAGGTTCAAAGAGCAACCCTAAGGTTAAAACTAGGGTCCTAGGGCATATCCACCTCTACACCACCCCATCTTACTCATGAAGGTGTTTTAGGTGATCCTAAACCAGTGGCCAAGGTTTAAACTCATGGTGATGAGTTCTGACCACCATACCCCAAGATAAACATCATGCCCTAACTTTGACCCAATTTGATCTAACTTTGGTTGACAAATTACCCAACCAAATCAGTCCCAATTGGGCTGAGATTTTTACCAAGGTTGTGTGATAACCCTAAGAAGTACCCACCAAAATTTGGAGGGCATTTAAGGTCATTTGACTAAATTATTAATTAATATTTGATTTATGCAATTATTACAAAAACCTTATAAAAAATATTCTCCTAAAATTCCCATTTTTGGATATGATGTATGTGTAGGTGTAAATAGCCTATGTTTCAATTTTCAAGTCAATCCCATAACCCAATCAAAAGTTATTCAAGATATGGTGGTTGTCTTACACTAGGGACCAGTCCCAGCAAAATGGACCTATAGGGAGCTACAAAACTCCTTCTGGGGTAAAATCAATTTTAAAATAAACTAGACTCCAAGGGCTACAACATTGGTGTTGACCACTTTTTCTGTAGAGTGCCCTAAATATTTTCTATAATTATTTCTAATTACAGCCAGTAATGAGAAAATAACTATTATAAAATACAAGTCTCTGCGTTCGACGAATTCTGTTCTGCGTTCGACGAAATCCAGTCTGCGTTCGACGAATTCTGTTCTGCATTCGACGAACGTCGTGCTTCAGTTCGTTCGACGAAATCCGATCTTCGTTCGACGAATTGATCCAGTTCGACGAATTAGTTCTGTTCGACGAACTCCGTCCTCGGTTCGTCGAACTCAACTATTAGATCGACGATCTCCATGATGTGTTTGACAAACGACATTCCGTTCGACGAACTCTGGTTTCCGTTCGACGAACTCAACTATTTTATTTTATTTTCTTGGTGAATTAATTCCGTTCGACGAACGCCGGGTTCCGTTCGACGAACTCAACAATCAGTTCGACGAGCACCAAAGTTCGTTCGACGAATGAATTTCGTTCGACGAACCCCGGGTTCCGTTCGACGAACTCAATTATTAGTTCGGGGAATTTCTTCTAGTCAGGTCGACGAATTAATTAAATAAGAATATAACATAATCATTTATTCCGGATTCAAAATGAAATAATATTATCATATAACATAATCACATGAATCTTGCTGATCACGGCAAATCCGACGGTTCTTGGTCATCATCCCCGTTGGACGGAAGGCGCGTGACAGTCCGTCCTGGTCTTCTTTGCGGGATGATTTCTCGGCCACCTGTGTCGCTTCCCGACCAGCCAATGCCACCACCATCTCCGTTGAGGTGGTTGCCGGCGATAGGGGGTGGTTGGCCGGCCGGAGGTGGTCGGAATCAGAGTTTTGAGGAGGGGAAAGAGAGCTCAAACCGAGCCCTTTCGGAAGCACGATCCGAGCCCAATTGAGCATGGATCAAGCCCCAAATTTTGAAAAGATCTATCACTAAGGGAGAGGAGGCGGATCAGACCTGTGTGGGGGCTTGGTGGCTCGTATTCCGGCGAGTTGCCATGGCCGGAGGTGGAGCTTTCGGCGCCATGTCGATCCTAGCTTCTGGTGCTCGATTTCTTCAGGTGAAGAGGGGGTTTCACTCCTTTCCAACCCCTGAAGATGTTAAAGGGGTCAATTGAGGCTAAGGGGGAGGAGTTACTCGGATTGCCATTAATGGACATTAGTGAACGCATCGGTTATACTTGGGGGAGTGAATCTGGGCATCAATGTGGCTGGGGAATGGTTGAAAACTTCCCCTCTCCCCAAGGGGAGATGAAAGGTGCCATTAATGGAGGAGATGGAAGGTTTCCACTTCCTCTCCATTAACTCCCCCTTCTTTCTCTCTCTTCCAAATTAGGCTCTCTCTCTCCTGGACGATTTCCCTGAAATTAAATGGTCCAATCAGTAGCATTCAATCCCATTTGGTGGTGGACCACCTCAATTGGGTCTAGCCCAAATGGATTGGGTTTAATTTGGGGAAAATTGGGTTATTTTGACCTAATTTAGGATAAGGTTGACTTTGGTCAAATTGACCAATTAGGCTGACCCCACTGAGTGGCTTAGGTTCCAATGGCCTCCCTTAAGGGTTAGGAAGGTGTATGTGGAGTCAATTTGGCAAGGTGAGGGTGAATTGTCCCTTTAAAGGGCACTTTGACCGAAACTAAGGCTAATGTTGACTTTAGCCAAATTGGCCTCTTTGGTTGACACCAATGGGTCCTTAGTGCTCTAAGGGGACCCATAATGGGTTAGGTATGCTATGGTGAGGTCAAAGGGTCAAGGAGACGCCCTTGAGTCCAACCTTAGACTAGGTATCTGAAAACTGCTATATGCAGACCACTGGGATTTCCCCTTCTCATCCAAGCTCACATGGTCTTAAGCTCTTCCTATGGTTTTGTCATGACCTAGTCATGATAAAACCAACTTAGGGGGTCTAGTTATTTGGGGGATGTTACATATAACAGCTGACGAAGCAATAGAGGCTCATCGACAACAATTTAAAGGCAGTCTATAAAGAAAAACAGAACAAGACCCACCAACAATATCGAAGAGGAACGACATGCCTCGTGGCGACATCCGCCAAGCCGGTGGGAACCATCGACATCAAACCTTCACCCCACTCAATACCTCATGAACGGAAGTATTGATGGCCATTTGCAATCATCCCTCTCTTCAAAGACCGAGAGCTCTTACATTAAACTCTGGAGATCAATCCAAGTACTGCGACTATCATCGAGGTCACGGGCATAAAGAAGAAGGTTGTTCGCGACTGAACGCAGAAATCAAACGATTCATTTGTATGGGACTCCTTGGAAAATTTCTTCAAACTAAGGTCACTGAATCAATAGGTCAAGAATGCCCAGCAGGGGAGCAATCCCCAGGGCTACCGTCCCAAAGAAGAGCCTATTCTCTACCTGTGGAATGTCCCGGGCACCAAACATATATACTTGTATCCCATGTTTGCTGCATCAATGTAACAAACAAGTGTCATTCTTTTTTTATCATGCGCCCAAACAATAAGCGTTGTTTTTCAATTTTACTGTTTGTCTCAGAACAGAGTGTTCAGATCTCCCAACAAAGGACTCCGGCCTCTCTCAAAACAGAGTATCGGATTTCCCAACAAGGGACTCCGGCCTATCCCAAAATAGAGTTTTCGGATCTCCCAAGAAGGGACTCCGGCCTCTCCCAAAACAGAGTGTTCGAATCTCCCAACAAGGGACTCCGACCTCTCCCAAAACAGAGTGTTCGGATCTCCCAACAAGGGACTCCGGCCTCTCCTAGAACAAAGTGTTTGGATCTCCTAACAAGGGACTCTGGCCTCTCCCAAAACAGAGTGTTCAGATCTCCCAACAAGGGACTCCGACCTCTCCCAAAACAGAGTGTTCAGATATCCCAACAAGGGACTCTGACCTTTCCCAAAATAGAGTGTTCGGATCTCCCAACAAGTGACTCCGGCCTCTTCCAAACCAGAGTGTTCAGATCTCCCAACAAGGGACTCCGGCCTCTCCAAAAATAGAATGTTCGGATATCTCGACAAGGGACTCCGACCTCTCCCAGAACAAAGTGTTCGAATCTCCCAACAGGGGACTCCGACCTCTCCTAGAATAGAGTGTTCGAATCTCCCAACAAGGGACTCCGGACTCTCCCAAAGCAGAATGTTCGGATCCCCCAATAAGGGATTTTGGCCTCTCCAAGAACAAAGCGCCCGGATATCCCATGCAGAGACGCCGAGCTCTTCCGAACAGAACGATCGGGTATTCCAAGTAGAGATTCTGATCTTTTTCAAAGGATCCAACGCCGACCAGAGAGAGAGAGAGAGAGATCTCACTTTAGTCCCCCAGTGACCTCTCACTACTCGACTCGAAGCGTCCACCCTTCGCCCACGTAGTAGGTTCCAACACCACAAAATCTCTACTATCATAAGCAAGTACTCAAAGCTAGGACAGTTGGCAAACAATCAAACAATGCTTAAGAAGCGACCAAAGCTTCACAGGCAGAATACAAAGCCACTACATAGTGCAAATGGGCAAAGAAACAATAAAGGCGGAGGCGCCCCTCTCTCAATCTTGAACAGACCTTCGATATCAAACTCGGCTACACCTCAACACTGTGTCAAACGCCGTCGTACGGGGATCTCCACTCCCAGCCTTGCAGGTATCCCATACCGTCACAGTCAAATGTCAACATACTCCACAATAAGGAGCGTCGCTGCATCAACTTCCCCCAAGAACAATGCTTGGCTACCTGAAGGGCCAAGGAGTCGCTCGAGTCCTCACAAGCAAAAAACCCGCAGATACTGTTGGGAAAAACTCCTTGGATTTAACTTAACAAATTATCTAGAGTGTTTTAACTCTTAGGTTTTAATTACCCATTGTATAGTGAGGGTAATTTGGTCATTAGATGGTCTTAGTATATCACACATAACTTGGAGTGTCAAGACCAGAGCAAGACAAGCATAAATTGGGTTGAGTTAACAATTGCGTCGAATAGTATTTGCTGCAACTTCGACTTCATGTCAACGCAACTTATACTAGAAGTCCAAGCAACTCTACCTTTCTGTCAATGAGATCAAGTCGACGCCACGTTGAAAGGATATTGACGTAGATGAAATGAGCATTTGAAGTATCATTAGAAGTCGACGAAGCTTCGACTTCAACTCAACACAGAAGGAAGAATCTGTCGAAGCCATCTGAAGTAGACGCAACGTCGAATACAATTCGACGCAGATGATGAAGTTAAAATTCAAGTCTTTAACTCGATGGTTACGTCGATAAGTAATCGACGCAATGTCGACATCAGGGTTCAATCAGAGCAAGAAGGTATTCAAAGCTGCTCTTACAAGAACTTGAAGGTGCGTCGATAAGAGAGAAGATGAAATCGACGCAGCGTCGAATACAGTCTGAAAAGGAAACCCTTTCAGCTGTTTCTTTTGCACTCTCTCTGAGGGCCCACAACACTATAGACCATTCTACAACGGCTGAATGGAGAGAAGCATTCAAGAAGACAGAAAAATCTTTCTTGGAAAGGATTCAAACAGTTGGCAGACGGGTCGTGAACAAAAGAAGGAAGAGAGATTAATTGTCCAAGTCAATACCATTTTAGGACAACCCAAAAGAGGAAAGGAATTCAAGTTAAATCATGGACAATAAATAAGAATAGTAGTGAGAAAAATAGCAGAGCATTCATCACAATTGTCTGCATTTTGTCGATTAGGGCTTCCTCGTTTTTCTTCCTCCTGGAAGCCTAAAAGACAGAAAAATAAGAACTGCTCTCCCTCTCAGAACAGAACAACTGAAGGTTGCTCTTCATCAATATCTCATTGCAGCCAAAGTTCAATCAAAAGAAAGTAGAAAGGATCTGAAGATTATAACCCTTGCAAATCATCACAATCATAGGCAAGGATTCATCATTAGCAGATCGAGCAAAAGAAAAAAAAGCTGAAGGCTTCAATAGAATTCTGAGAATAGAATTCTTCTTTTTACTTCTTCCTCATCCTTCTCTCTTCAATTCAACTGTAAAGAGTTTTAAGAATCCCTCTTCAAAAGTATTCAGTGGTTCAAGATCTCATAATCAAAAGATCTGTGGTTCAAGATCTCCTTATCAAAAGATATGTGGTTCAAGATCTTCTTATCAAAAGATCTTTGGTTCTAAGAGTCTCCTTATCAAAAGACTCATGCACATGTTGTGCATTTCTACCAGGTGGTAGAAGAGAGGAGTACCCACATTTTGGGGAAACTCTACAAAAATCTGTGTGTCTTTGCTGTGACTTTCTGTGCTGTCGCATTTACATTTTCTGCATTCATTTCCAGCAATACTTATATTATTTATTTTGCCATGGGTTTTGATTGTGTGCATAATACCTTAGTAAGTTTTATTGTTTGAACAGTTAGGATAGAAAAATATTTAAATCTCTCTTCACCCCCTCTAGAGGATTCTCAGAGGTACACTGTGCACTTTCAGGTACGAGCCACAGCACACATGCGCCCTTCCCGCACGCGGAAGCTTGTAGGTGCACTTCCCTCGCGCGCACAGCGCACAAGCAACCTTCCCGCGCACCCACAGCGTGCGAGCACACGCCCCGAGCATGCACAACGCGCGGGCGCTCGCCCTACGAGCGCACACCGCAAAAGCGCAGCCCCCGCATGCGCGCGCGGGCCCACGTACTGCGCACGCTGCATGAGGGAAGCCTTCCCGCGCCCGCACAGTGCGCGGACGCCCGTCCCACACACGCATACGCACAACTTGCGCGCGCAAAGTGCGCGGCCGCACTCCCAGTGCGCGCACAATACATTGGAGGCCGTCCCACGCACGCACAGTGTGCGGGCGCACTCACATGCACACAGCACGCAGGCGCGCCTTCATCACAGCATTCCCAGCAAGCATGAAAGCCAAACATTATGCCCGTTGGCTAGTTTATCTTGTGCACTTCTTAGACATTTTGTCGTACGGACACCATCGCCAAACATTATGCACGTCGTCCAGATTTTGAGTAAAAGTCCCCGCCCTCCATTCTCTTCGACTCGAAGTTGCGGGGACTTGGGGGGCAAATGATAGGTACCCCGACCCTAATCCACGCTGTGAATAGCCAAAACATGATAGGTACACCCACCTCATTTGCTGGAGGAAATGTGGTTGACCAAAGGAAACCCCACTAGCCATATAACAACCCAACATGAGATGCAAATAGTGAAATCTCTCATCATGCAGTGCAGATAGTAAAACCCTCTAACATGGGGGTGCAAATAGTGAAATCCCACATCATAGGTTGCAAATTGTAAAATCCCACATCATGGGGTGCAAATAGTAAAATCCCACATCATTGGGTGCAAATAGTAAAATTCCTCATCATGGGGTGCAAATAGTGAAATCTCATATTGTGGGATGCAGATAGTAAAATCCTTCAATACAATCTGTGTATAGCAAATAATATGGTTATGGTGTGCGCATAACCATATCCGTCATATGAGTACATATCACCACATAACTATACAAACTGGTGTCTCGCGCTCAAGACCGCTCCAAGCGCACCCCCGCGTCCTCAAGAACAAACACTCCGCGCACTCAAGAACAAGCGTTCCAGCCTCAAACAGGATTAGCACTCCAGCCTCCTCTCGCGCAGCAGGAGACAAGCCGCATAGACAAGGACGCACAAGAGCACATCAATCCAACATTCAACCAGCAGTAAAAAACTCCAGAGTGCTCAGAGCGCAACATTCCCGTATGCAGCAGACAAAAGACTTAGCTCCGTGAGCATTGGCCTGTCACTCTCCGAGCACCTCTCTCTCTCTCTCTCAACAATTGTAGCGAGAGGCGTCTGTCGCCCTCGAGTTCTTTAAAACAGTTATGTACAACAACCAACAAATAGTTGAGGTTTTGACCGGCACAGACCCGACCGCGTGATTTTTCACCCAGTTGACGGGTTTTTCACGTTAAAAAATTGTCTTATTAACTTTCTTTTTTCTGTGACTGTTTGCGCACTCGAACGCTCCCGGGCTAAGACGTTTAATCTAATTCGATCTATCAGAGTCTTGAGTGGTCCACAATAAGTATTAAATAAAGGAATTGTAGAATTATGTTAACAGAATATAAATAAGGATTCTTTTGTGTTTTGCAAAAGTTTGAGGACTTATTTCAATCAAATTGAAATTTAAAGACTAATTTTAAAAAATACCCCAAAAAAATTTGACTGATTTCATATTTTGTCTTATTTTTTCCGGCAATGTTATAAGCAGTCCTGATGTGGTTCCCCTAAACCGGTCCGATCGAACCCGAAATCACCCAACGCCAGCCGCTCTCGTCGCCACTAACGACATAACCGCTCACGACGTAACCGTCCAGCGTAACCGCCTTGGCCGTAACCGCCGTCGTCGCCGCCGTGCACGCCCCCCGCTAGCCCCGGATGGGCGGCCAATCTCGCCGCCCTCCACGAGGGCGGTCTCCTTGCGGACACAGATCGGGCGGCCAAACCGGCCGCCCGATCCTGCTCGCCGCCCCTGTAAGGGGCGACGCCTCTGTACCCTGGGACGGGCGGCCAAAGCCGCCCGTCCCCTGCTCTTCCCGCCTGGGCGGCGTTAGAGCCGAAGGGGGCGGCCAGCCCCCAGGCTGCCGTCCCCTCCTCTTCCCGCCTGGGAAGAGAACCGCCCAGGTCGGCGGCCCTCTGGCCGACCGACCTGGGCGGCGTTCGAGCCGAAGGGGGCGGCCAGCCCCAGGCCGCCCCGATCTGGGGGCCTCCGCCCTACCCGCAAGCAGCAGGGAGGCCCCCGCCGCCGGCCTCCCCTTCGCCGGAAACGGGCGGCTATTCAGCCGCCCGTTCGTCTCCGCCGCCTCCGCCCTCGGCGCCTCCGGCCGCTACCCTCGCCGGTCGCTCCTCCCCCGAGGAGCGGGCGGTTATTTTCCGGCAAGGGCGGTTATTTTTCCGACCGGGGGCGGTCCCGTCATTTCTCTAAATAGGGCAATCCGTGTGCCCACTTTCAGACGATCCTATTGGTTCGTGCGGTAGTTACGAGGAATAATTACCGAAGCGCCCCCACTCAAAATCTATAAATGGGCTCATTCCTATTCATTAAGGGGAAAAATTCTGGGGGGAAATCCAGACTCTCTCTCTCCTCTTCTCTCCCAGAGAAATCCTCCTACGGATTTTCTCTCTCCCTCCTCCTTGCGCGCTCACAAGCGCGCCTCAGTGCGCTCCGTTCCCCAGAGGGCTCCAAGCGCACCTCAGTGCGCTCCGCTCTCAAGACCGCTCCAGGTGTGCCCTCGACATGCGCATTCTGCTCCAACGTGCGCATTCTGCTCCAAGGCACGCACTCTCACAGCAAGCAACGAGGCTTCCGACCAAGGCAAAGCTTAGAGCACAAGTGAAGCCACGATCCTGAAGAGTCCGGGACTTAGAGAATTTTCCCAAGTTATTCAGCATCGCGAGAGGTGGCCTGTCACCCTCCGAATATCTCTCTTACTCAAAATTGTAAAGAGGCGCGGCCTGTCGCCCTCTATCTCTCTAAAGGTTGTAACCTCCAGCAAAATAGTGAAGTTTAGTCGGCACAGCTCCGACGACGTGGTTTTTCACCCCGCCTTAGGGTTTTCCACGGTAAAAAGTCTCCTTGTCCATTGCCGTCCACATTGACTGTTTGCGCGCACCGGCTCGACTCTCGAGCTAAGGCGGTCGATTTAGACCGGACCGCGGAAGGGCCATGTGCGACCCACAACAGTTTGGCGCCGTCTGTGGGAAAGTGTTCCCAAAAGCTCTAGAATCCAGAAGACAGTATCCCTGCATAGCGATACTCGTGACTGACGGCAATGGCAGGGAGAGGTACACGCATATGTTTGATGGAGGTACGCCAGGATGGGGTGCTCAGATTGCTAAAAGACATCGGGGCCACTTGTGCCCCTGACACTATCTTCGCATCAGGGGATCCACTGTCGTTGATCCCCAGCCCAGTGGTACCTGAAGACACTGCTCGTCCAAAGGATCTCAACACGCAAGGGTTACACCTCCTTTTGCCCGATCACCTTCCTAAGCATGTGCAAGACATCGATCAAGCTTCGACAAGAGCAGCCGCTCAAACCGATGAAAGACTCACGCGAGAGGAAGTGAGGCGCATGATCGAAGAAGAACGGAGACTCGGGGGGCATCGTGACGCAACCGCACAACGCCCTATTCACGACATCTCCCCGCTAGCGCAAGAAGTCCTGGCGCATCCTGTTCCGCCCGGGTTTAGGCTTCCCAGTTTTGAGACATATGATGGGACAAACGACCCCGTGGATCACATTAAGCACTTTGCAACTATCATGCGCATCTACAGCGCTCCAGAACAGTTATTATGTCAAGTATTCCCAACAACTCTGCAAGGGCCAGCCCGCATCTGGTTCCATTCTCTAAAAGAAGGAGAAATTAGCAATTTTATGGAGCTAGCTCGCTTGTTCATAGAACAATTCGTCGCAAGCAAACGAATCATTCCAGCCCCATCACACCTCTCAGGGATCCGACAGATCGAGGGGGAGACACTCAAAGATTTCTTCGGACGCTTCACTATGGAGGCACGCAAAATTCCAGGAGTCAACACCGAGCTCCTGCGCGGAGTTTTCCTCGGAGCGTTACAACCAGGAAGATTTCACTCCACACTAATGAGGGAAACGACACCAACATATCTTGATCTTATCCGTCGGATCGAGGCTCAAATTGCGGCAGACGAGGCAATCGAAACACACCAACAACAGTTTGGCGAAAGCTCCAAGAGGAAAAGAAACCAGAAACTGTCACGAGACTTTGAAAGAAGCTGCGAGCATCGTAAAGGCCCCCGTCAGAATCGAGGAACTCTCTCGCGGCAGGAGTACACTCCCTTGAATACCACCCGGGCCAACATTCTCCTCGCCATCAACGACAATGACGATCTCCACAGGCCAAAGTTACTTACGTCGAATCGAGGAAATCAGTCGCAGTACTGTGACTTCCATCGCGGATACGGCCACAGAACCGAGGGATGCAACCAGCTGAAGGACAAAATTGAGCGCCTTATCCAGCGAGGACTTCTTAGACAATTCTTACAGTAACCATCTCAGGGCCCAGTGATGACAACCAAGCGAAAGGTTGTGCATCAATCCAGCTCGGATGCACCAGAGATCCTCGACAACGAACTCCCTGCCAAAATGATCACGCAAAGTTTGCGCCTCACAGTTTCGCACTTACATTTTTTCATTAACACAATGAGCTGTATGACATCGTAATCCTGGGTTCTAACAATAATGAATCCTCAGGCTAAATTCCAAATCATGGAATCAATGACACAAGGAAATGTGCCACGTCTGACAGGACGACATCAATCGCTCCCACGCTGCTAGGGCTCATGGCCCCCGCATCGCTTGAGCTCAATCGCTCCCACGCTGCTAGGGCCCATGGCCCCCGCGTCGCTAGAGCTCAATCGCTCCCACGCTGCTAGGGCCCATGGCCCCCGCGTCGCTAGAGCTCAATCCCTCCCACGCTGCTAGGGCCCATGGCCCCCGCGTCGCTAGAGCTCAATCGCTCCCATGCTGCTAGGGCCCATGGCCCCCGCGTCGCAAGAGCTCAATCGCTCCCATGCTGCTAGGGCCCATGGCTCCCGCGTTGCAGAGCTCAATTACACAAGCCGCCTCCAGGAAGCGCGCTCCATCATAGCATCGGCCCCAGCATGGAGCACACTATCCCCTCATAACGATCTAAACAAAGGCAAGGTCGTGCGCCATCGGTTAAATGGGAGAGACCAGTTACCGTAACGGCCGGCCTGCACCTCCATCATTGGAGCTCGTTCCCCTCGTGGCAAGCAAGGCGAAGGCAAGGTCGGGCAAAGGATCGTACCTACGCCTATCTCAACGGACGACCGGACCCTCGGTCCTCGTCCAAATCAAGCAATAGGACCCTCGGTCCTCCCTTGGAGGCAAGGTCGGGCAAAGGATCGTACCTACGCCTATCTCAACGGACGACCGGACCCTCGGTCCTCGTCCAAATCAAGCAATAGGACCCTCGGTCCTCCCTTGGAGGCAAGATCGGTCAAAGGATCGTACCTACACCTATCTCAGCGGACGACCGGACCCTCGGTCCTCGTCCAAATCAAGCGACAGGACCCTCGGTCCTTCCTTGAAGGCAAGATCGGTCAAAGGATCTTACCTACACTCGTTTCAACAGACAATCGGACCAGCGGTCCTCGCCCAAGACAAGTGTCAGGCACTCGCTCCTTTCTTGAAGGCAAGGTCGTGCGCCAACGGTTCGAATGGGGGAGACCATTCGCCAAAACGGTCGGCGTACACCTCCAGCACCGAGGTTGTGTCCCTTTATGACGGCCAAAGCAAAGGCTAGGTCATGCGCCATCGGATCGATTGGGAGAAACTTGCCACCACTACAATTGGCCTGTACTCTCGGAGCAAACAGCGAACGAGCTCAGTTCTCGTCCATTGTCAGCAAGCAGCGACATCCCCTGAGCTACTCAGGTCTCGTCCTTCGCCAGCAAGAAGTGATATCCTCTACAGCGTTCGGCTAAGGCACTCTCCATTTGGCTCGAAGCGTTCTCCCTTCGCCAATCGAGATCGGGCACTAAACTACCCGGGACTCGTCCGTCCAGGATCGACCCTGCAAATCAATCCAGTATTGCCACATCGCAAGTATGATAGAGCACGAAATGCAGTTCGGAGCTGATGACTCAGATTCAAATAAGTCAACAACTACGTCAAAAAGACTTCTCATGCTGCGCCCCCGCGAGCACTTCGCACCTTGCGTCCAGCGCGCACTCCGCACATTATGTCCCGGGCACACGCAACACATTGCGCCCCACACGCCCACAACTCACGTTGGGCAAGTCGTGCACATTGCGCGCAAGCGTCACAAGTCTCGTACACACCACGCCAATTGAGTATACCGCGCCCGGCATTCAATGCAGCCCTTGCGCGTTCCTTTATTTTCGCCTTCAAGGCGTCCTATCGTGCACACCGTCACAACGAAAACGCTACACGCATGACATGGTTTAAGAATTAAAGTTCTCTCACTTCATTCGCTTCGGCTCGAAGCTGCGAGAACTTGGGGGGCAATTGATGTGGTTCCCCTAAACCGGTCCGATCGAACCCGAAATCACCCAACGCCATCCGCTCTCGTCGCCACTAACGACATAACCGCTCACGACGTAACCGTCCAGCGTAACCGCCTTGGCCGTAACCGTCGTCGTCGCCGCCGTGCACGCCCCCCGCTAGCCCCGGACGGGCGGCCAATCTCGCCGCCCGTCCTCCTCTGCCGCCCTCCACGAGGGCGGTCTCCTTGCGGACACAGATCGGGCGGCCAAACCGGCCGCCCGATCCTGCTCGCCGCCCCTGTAAGGGGCGGCGCCTCTGTACCCTGGGACGGGCGGCCAAAGCCGCCCGTCCCCTGCTCTTCCCGCCTGGGCGGCGTTAGAGCCGAAGGGGGCGGCCAGCCCCCAGGCTGCCGTCCCCTCCTCTTCCCGCCTGGGAAGAGAACCGCCCAGGTCGGCGGCCCTCTGGCCGCCCGACCTGGGCGGCGTTCGAGACGAAGGGGGCGGCCAGCCCCAGGCCGCCCCGATCTGGGGGCCTCCGCCCTACCCGCAAGCAGCAGGGAGGCCCCCGCCGCCGGCCTCCCCTTCGCCGGAAACGGGCGGCTATTCAGCCGCCCGTTCGTCTCCGCCGCCTCCACCCTCGGCGCCTCCGGCCGCTACCCTCGCCGGTCGCTCCTCCCCCGAGGAGCGGGCGGTTATTTTCCGGCAAGGGCGGTTATTTTTCCGACCGGGGGCGGTCCCGTCATTTCTCTAAATAGGGCAATCCGTGTGCCCGCTTTCAGACGATCCTATTGGTTCGTGCGGTAGTTACGAGGAATAATTACCGAAGCGCCCCCACTCAAAATCTATAAATGGGCTCATTCCTATTCATTAAGGGGAAAAAATTCTGGGGGGAAATCCAGACTCTCTCTCTCCTCTTCTCTCCCAGAGAAATCCTCCTACGGATTTTCTCTCTCCCTCCTCCTTGCGCGCTCACAAGCGCGCCTCAGTGCGCTCCGTTCCCCAGAGCGCTCCAAGCGCACCTCAGTGCGCTCCGCTCTCAAGACCGCTCCAGGTGTGCCCTCGACATGCGCATTCTGCTCCAACGTGCGCATTCTGCTCCAAGGCACGCACTCTCACAGCAAGCAACGAGGCTTCCGACCAAGGCAAAACTTAGAGCACAAGTGAAGCCACGATCCTGAAGAGTCCAGGACTTAGAGAATTTCCCAAGTTATTCAGCATCGCGAGAGGTGGCCTGTCACCCTCCGAATATCTCTCTTACTCAAAATTGTAAAGAGGCGCGGCCTGTCGCCCTCTATCTCTCTAAAGGTTGTAACCTCCAGCAAAATAGTGAAGTTTAGTCGGCACAGCTCCGACGACGTGGTTTTTCACCCCGCCTTGGGGTTTTCCACGGTAAAAAGTCTCCTTGTCCATTGCCGTCCACATTGACTGTTTGCGCGCACCGGCTCGACTCTCGAGCTAAGGCGGTCGATTTAGACCGGACCGCGGAAGGGCCGTGTGCGACCCGCAACAAGTCCTATAACAACTAAATGCAGTCCACTTATATTTGCAGTCCAATTATGAATTTACGTATTTTTAGGACGGAGAATAATCTTTTTATGTGTTTATAGGACTACGAATAGCCCTTTTTTGGGGTATCATATAAATCATGTTAAAATTATTCAACTAATACAGCATGTATTAACGTGTGTGGGAAATGGATTTGTGGATTCCTTTACAAAAAATCACAAACCACTTGCTCTGAAGAAGTCTACACCGTCCTGTTTTAAATAGCCCCTTCAACCCATCCCTCCCTCTCACCACTTCCACACCAAGGCTCCAAGCCAGCAGCACACTCGCCACAGGCAGGGGTGAAGATTGAAGTCATGGACGTCGCCGGAGCCCACCGTCCTCACATCGCCGTCCTACCAACCCCCGGCATGGGTCATCTTTTCCCCCTCGCGGAGCTCGCGAAGCTCCTCGTCAGCCGCTACCAGTTCACCGTGACCTTCATCACCTTCGCCGCCGCCGACAACAGAGCCACCAAAAACTTCCTCTCCACCCTTCCCTCCGGCATCACCTCCGTCTCCCTCCCTCCCGTCCCCCTCGAAGACGTTCCCGAAGACGCAACCATCGAGACCCGAATGTCAATCGTCACCATTCGCTCCCTCCCCGCCCTCCGCTCCATCCTCATCGACCTCCAATCCACCACCAACCTCGTCACTTTCCTCGCCGACTTCTTCGCCGCCGACGGCTTCGAAATAGCCAGGGAACTGGGCATCTTCTACTACATGTTCGTCCCCACCAACCTCCAATTCCTGACCCTCATGCTCGAGCTCCCGGCGCTCGACGCCGCCGTGAAGTGCCCCTTCCCGGAGCTCGAAAACCCGGTCCGCCTCCCCGGCTGCGTGCCCATTCCAGGTCCGGATATACTCACCCCGCTAAGGGACCGATCGAACGACGCCTACAAGTGGATGCTGCACCACGCGCCGTTGTACCGCCAGGCGCAGGGGATTCTGGTCAACAGCTTCTCGGCTATAGAGCCGGGGGCGGCGAAGGTACTTACGGCGGAAGAGGAGGGTCGGCCACCGGTGTACCCGGTTGGGCCGTTGATACAGTCTCGATCTGCCGCTGCCGCGGTCGCCTCCGCCGCCCCATGCTTAAAGTGGCTGGATGACCAGCCGCAGGGGTCGGTTCTGTTCGTTTCGTTCGGGAGCGGTGGAACGCTGACGCGGAAGCAGCTGGGAGAGCTCGCGCTGGGGCTTGAATCCAGCAAACAGAGGTTTCTTTTAGTGGTTCGCAGCCCCAGCGACAAGGACTCGTCCTCCACCTACTTCACCGCGCACACGAAAGAGGACCCGCTGTCCCACCTTCCCGGCGGTTTCCTCCACCGGACTAAAGACGTCGGCTTTGTAGTTCCGTCATGGGCGCCGCAGATCGAGGTGCTCGCGCACCCCGCGACGGGTGGATTTCTGTCGCACTGCGGGTGGAACTCGACGCTGGAGAGCGTGAAGCACGGCGTGCCGATAATAGCATGGCCGCTGTTCGCCGAGCAGACGATGAACACCGTGATGCTCGTTGAGTCGGCTGAGATTGCAATCAGGCCGAAGCCCGGAGAGGACGGGGTAGTCGATCGGGAGGAGATTTCGAGGGTGGTGGTGGAGTTGATGGAGGGGGAGCAGGGTAAGGCGATGAGGAACAGAGTGAAGGATCTGAAGGAGGCGGCGGAGGCGGCGCTCAGTGAAGCCGGGTCGTCATATACTAAGCTTAATGAGGTTGCGGCCAAGTGGAAGAAGGACTTCGTGTCTGCATAGACCTGTCATTTGTATATTATTTTCTGTTCTCTGTTTCCACACAAAAAAATAATATTACCGTAATGCTGTACTGATTTTCCTGTGTGAACTGTTCTAGAATCTATTGAAAAGGGGTGATGTGGATGTGTGCAGATGTTTAATAATAAAAAATCGAACTTTGTTTTGGTGACAATGTGACATTGTTGCACTCGATCTCTGTTCTGACTTTTCTTTGAACTAATTTTTGGGGAAGACGCAGCAGGAGGAAGAGAATAACTACTCTGCAACTACACCTGATACAGGTGAATGAGCTCAAGATAAGGAAAATGTCCTGATGATCAAAATTTGGTCTTCTCGTTGTTTTTGGCTATTCGCACTTTTGACTATCTTCTCCAAACATATTTTTTAGAAATCAATATCGGTAAGCATGAAAGCTGCTCGTACTCAAAATTTGAAGAAAAAAACTTCATCAAACTAACTAATGTGATTAACTCAATGGAATCCAACCATTTTGATTACATCTGTTGTGCTAAAAACAATATTAATTCTTTTCCAAAGGACTTCATAAACAAACTAGAATTAATTTCCATCATAAAGAACTCTAGAGATTGAATAATTAAGAACATTTGTGTAGAAGAGGTGCAGGTAATCTAGCAAGCAGAAGGTGGGCTGAACAATTTGACTCTTCGCCCAAAAAATTAAGGTGTTGTTATGCGCAGATCAATTTTGGGTATGTGCAAATCCAGGTTAAGTGCAAACCAAACTAAAAAATCATAAAGACTTGTGAACCCGTAAAGGGTCGGCATACACATAGCTGTTTTGACATTTTTTTTGAATGTATAGTTTGCGTATAGCCGAAATTGGTTTGCACTTAAATTTTTTCAAAAATTATATGAATGGGTATTCATACCCACCGCTGAACATGAAAACTAAAATGTAGTGAGGTAATGGAAGAAGGCAAGCAAGAAAATACCTGCTAAAATGGCGAGGATAACTGCGCCACTGTCAGGGAAGGAGGAGAGCCTGAAAATTGCGAAATGAGAGGGGTGAAAGGCGTGCGTGAGCGCGCGCTGGTTGACTGTGTGCAGTCATGGGGTTTTAAGAAAATCCTTAAATATTAAAAACTTGAATGCTAATAGCCAAAAACCGAGTGCTAACACAAATGTCCTTTTTAAAAAGGGAATTGTTATTCGCAGATCATAACTGTCTATCCCCATATCAACTTTTTCTAGTTTACAAATTGTTATCCGCAAATCAATTTTAGACTTACATTCAATATCTGTTCTCCTAAGCAGGGCACGACAACGAAGGAACATATCTGACGACCTTCTGAGCACTTCAATGTGTGCACGATCGTCTTTTTTCATCGACTCGGTCTTTTTCCATGCATTTATTTTATGAATCGCGATCGGCAATACATTAAAAATCCTTCCAGCGCAATACATTAAGTTGGTCTGCGAATAGACATTTATGTTCTGCGAATAACAATTCCCTTTAAAAATCCAGCTACTAGCGAATACTTGGATGATATTAAAAAATAATTTGTCAAATCAAATCAGATTGAATAAAAAATAAAGTGTAGTTCAAAAATTGGATGATAAAGATTTACATATTTTGAATTTTTTTAGGGCGCTGCTATTAGCATTGTGTTTTTGTCAATTAGCACTTAAAATTTTAAAATTTAGGGCTTATTAGCACTCACTTTTGTCTATTAGCACTCAAAAAATTAAAATTTTAGGGTGTTATTTTTAGAGCATTGTTAATAGCACACCCCATTGTGCTATTAGCACACGCTCAAGTACGAAATAAACATCCAACTCTTCAGGTATAGTCGCACCCCTCTATTTTTTTTCCCGTGAATGCAAAAGCCGCAGCAGGTTAGGGTTCGGTGGCCTCTTCTTCCCCGTCGCTCCTCATCGCGCGATTTCTTCCCCGTTTCTCTCACGCAGGTCGCCGACGGCGGGAGGTTTTGCGATAGTGGAGTAGTGTCGGCGGCGGGAGTATTTGCGCAGGAGTATTTCACGTCTTCTTCCCCGTCGCTCCCGTGTTTTTTCCCGTCGTAGGTAATGCCTTCCCCGTCTTCTTCCCTGTCTTCTTCCCCGTCTTCTTCCCCGTTTCCAGATCTGGGTTTGCTAACATGTTCCCCATTTTATTCAGATCGCTGAATTGGAGCCGACAATGCCAGTTCCCTTTCTCCGCTGATTTCCAGTTCCCTTTCTCCTCTGAAATCACAGCATCTGGATCTCCGATTTACTCCTCCATTTGCCTTTCTAAGGTATGCTTGTGTTTGGATCATAATCTTGATTTCTCCATTACTTGTGTTTGTTTGTTCTTATAGTGGGTTATTTATTGTGCGATTGATCATAGGTATATTGATTTGATATTATGGAATCTCCCAAGTTGCTCACTATGGGTGAGCAACCTAAAACGGTCCAATTAGATGTGTCAGCTCATTTTGTAACGAATTTGTTATTTCCAAGTAAAGACGACTTAATTGAATGGACCCGCAATACTGGGAGAGGTTTGGGATTTGTGGTGACAATTCAGAGAGCCGATAAAATAGCAGATAGATCAAGGCCTAGAGTATTTCTTGGTTGTGATATGGCCGGTTTTCAACGTGACAATCAGAGGAAAGGATGGGTTAAGAGGAATTTAAGAAAGAGTAGCACAAAGAGGTGTGGTTGTCCATTCTCAATTCTTGGTCAAAAAGAACCTTGTTCAGATGATTGTAAAGTTAAACTTAAAAATGGGATTCATAATCACGAGTTTGTTCATTTAGAGGCGCATTCGTATGTCGGACGATTGAATGAAGGTGAGCAAAAGATTGTAGAAGAGATGTATGCCACGGGTGTTAAACCTAGAAAAATCTTAAGTACTATCAAGAAAAGAGATGCCACCAACTCCACCGTGATGCGAACTATTTATAATGAAAAGTTCAAGTTGTATAAGAAAGAGCTAGCTGGAAGTACCCCTATTCAGTTTTTATACAAAGCTATCAATGAATTTGGATATATAAGTTACAACAAAGTTAACTTCAATAGTAACTTAGAAAGCTTGTACTTTGCTCATCCTACCTCTGTGCAACTAAGTAATATGTTCACGGATGTTTTTATCATGGACTGTACATACAAGACAAATCGATATCGATTACCATTACTTTCCATTGTTGGGGTCACTTCTACAAGTTTGAGTTTTTTCTCTGTTTTGCATTTATGTCTAACGAAACAGAAGCGAGTTATGTTTGGGCACTACAATGTTTTAAGAGCAATTTAAAACAAGGTACTCTACCGGGTGTACTTGTAGTTGATCGTGAAATAGCATTGATAAATGCCATCAAGGTGGTGTTTCCAACTTCAGCAATCATATTATGTCAGGTGCATATAAGCAGGAATATATTAGCACATTGCAAAAAGTATTTTAAGCAAGGCAAAGACTGTGAAGGGTTCTTAATTATTTGGCACCAATTAGTTAACTCTCCAACATTGCATGTATTTCAAGAGAGATTTAACTCAATGTTAAGTATATTCAGAGAAGTATCCAAATGTTATCAAATATGTTGTCACTACTTGGATAGAGCCTTACAAAGAGTATTTCATTTCTGCATGGATAGATAAATATTTGCATTTGGGAAATTCCACAACTAATCGTGTGGAGAGTGGCCATAGCCAACTCAAAAGATTTTTAGAAGTATCTATTTGCAACTTAACTTCTGTTTGGAAATCATTTGATCAAATGCTTGAACTACAACATACGGAAATTAAGAGGTCTTTTGGTCAAAGTGCGATGCAAGCCAACACAGGTTATAGAGGATCACTTTATTTTGAGTTGCTTGGTTCTATTTCTATTTTTGCGTTAGAGATAATTAAAAAGGAGGAAGAAGTAGCTAAAAGTGGTGGTGGTGATGCAAAAGAGTGTTTACATAAGGTCAGATCTACTATGGGTTTACCTTGTTCTCATGAGTTGTTGAATTACATGAAGCAATCAACTGCCTTTCCTTTATGGATGATCCATAAACATTGGAAACAACTTACATTGAATCAAACTATTGCGGCTCCAAAAACTGTGCATGTCAAGAAAGAAAGTAAACAAGCACCTGATATACACCTTGAGTTGGATGGCATACTTCAGAAATATGAAAATATTTCCGATTTACAACGACAAGAAATGAAGAAGAAGCTGCGTGAGATATTGGATCCAACAACAAGCCAAACATTGGAACCGGTAATGCCCAAGAGATTAAAAGGTCGGCCAAAACGTAGTTCAAATAAATGCAAAGAGGACTACAAATCAACGAAAAGAGACCCATCTCTTTTTGAACATGTTCTTATTGGTGAACAAAAAAGTTAGAGAAGCAACGAAAGACATTAGCACATAAAGTTCAATCCGTTAGTAGATTTGTTACCTCTATTCGTAAACAAATGTCTTCTTACATTGCAAGTCACATAGTTGATGCTATCAACGTGGCGGGGGATGGCCATTGTGGTTATCGAGTTATTAGTGATGCAATGCATATGGGTGAAAATTGGTTGCAGGTGCGCCTTGATCTTACAAAAGAAATGACATGTAATGAGAATCGATATACACACATTTATGGAAAATCAAGACTACAAGAGTTATTGGATTCTCTGGATTGTAAGGTAGCTCCTGCGCCATTGGACAAATGGATGTCGATGCCAGACATGGGCTTAGTCATCGCATCATGCTATAACATTGCTCTGGTTCATTATTCAAAATATCAGTCATTTACATTTCTTCCTTTGCATTCCGAACGCATGGATAATCATAAGATTGTTTTCATTGGCTTTGTTGATGGGAATCATTTCATTCGCTTGCTTATGCGCGAGGATTGTCCGCTTCCCCCTGTTTATTCTGTATGGACAAGATATCATAGTGCTATAGCCGAGACATGGGACTTGCCATATATCTCACGTATTAGAGTTCATGCTACCAAGAATGTTATGAAGCAAATTATCAACGTATCTGATCCATAACGACCAAGAATGTTATGAAAGGTAATGCATAACAATGGCTGAAAAAAAGGTTTACTTGTTTAATTTTCATTTAGCTTTGGCTTACTAGCATACATTATTTGGAGAGGCTAATAGTATTGATGTGCACCCATAAAGATGATATGTGATATGGTCTCACAAAACGTTCAGGCAATGCACTAATGAACATCACTCGCCTCATTTGGTGGAGGAAATAGGGTTGACCAAGATGAACCCCACTATCCTTGAAAATCCACCATCATGGGGTGCAAATAGTAAAATCCCCCATCATGGGGTGCAAATAGTAAAAATCCCCCATCATGGGGTGCAAATAGTAAAATTCCCCATCATGGGGTGCAAATAGTAAAAATCCCCCATCATGGGGTGCAAATAGCAAAAATCCCCCATCATGGGGTGCAAATAGTAAAATCCCCCATTACGGGGTGCAAATAGTAAAATCCTCCAACATGGGGGTGCAAATAGTAAAATCCCTCATCACGGGGTGCAAATAGTAAAATCCTCCAACATGGGGGTGCAAATATTAAAACTTCAATACGGTCTGCGTATAGCAAATAATATGGTTATGGTGTGCGCATAACCATATCCGTCATATGAATACATATCACCGCAAAACTATACAAACTGGTGTGCGCGTAGCTATATTCATGATAAGTGTGTGTGTATAACACAAAAATTGGTTATGGTGTGCGGGTAGCCGCATAACCATCATAACCACCCTAACCACCCATTTAATTACGAAAGTGCCACCCTCAAAAACTATAAATAGAACCCCAGAGCTTCTCTTTTTGGGGTCTTCTCCTCCTCCATCTCTCCCCTCTTTTGAGACTTTCTCTCTCTCCGACCTGGAAAATCCTCCTACGGATTTTCTCTCTCCGCCTCCTCATTGCGCGCTCACAAGCGCGCCTCCTCCTTACGCGCTCACAAGCGCGCCTCCTCCTTGCGCGCTCACAAGCGTGCCTCCTCCTTGCGCGCTCACAAGCGCACCTCCTCCTTGCGCGCTCACCAGCGCGCGTCCTGCTTGCGCGCTCACCAGCGCGCGTCCTGCTTGCGCGCTCACAAGCGCGCCTCCTCCTTGCGCGCTCACAAGCGCGCCTCCTCCTTGCGCGCTCACAAGCGCGCCTCCTCCTTGCGCGCTCACCAGCGCGCGTCCTGCTTGCGCGCTCACCAGCGCGCCTCCTCCTTGCGCGCTCACAAGCGCGCCTCCTCCTTGCGCGCTAACAAGCGCGCCTCCGTGCGCTCCTCTCCAAGTGCGCCCCCGCGCGCTCCGCTTCAAGTGCGCCCCCGTGCGCTGCGCTCCAAGCGCGCCTCCGTGCGCTCCGCTCCAAGCGCGCCTCCGTGCGCTCCGCTCCAAGCGCGCCTCCGTGCGCTCCGCTCCAAGCGCGCCGCCGTGCGCACCACTCCAAGCGCGCCTCCGTGCGCCCCGCTCCAAGTGTGCCCCGGCGTACTCAGTAACAAGCATTCTGCGCACTTAAGAACAAGGGTTCCAGCCACCAACAAGACCATCACTCCAGACTCCTCTCACGCAGCAGGGGACAAGCCGCAGAGAGAAAGGCATGCAGAACACACCGATCCAACCTTCAAGCAGCAGTCGAAGACTCCAGAGCGCTCAGAGCGCGTCATTCCCCCTCTACATCAGGCAAGAGTCTTAGCTCCAGGAGCGGTGGCTTGTCACCCTCCGAGTATCTCTCTCTCAACAATTGTAACGAGAGGCGGCCTGTCGCCCTCGAGTTCTTTAATGTAGCTTTGTACAACAACCAACAAATAGTGGAGGTTTCGGCCGGCACAGACCCGGCCGCGTGGTTTTTCACCCAGTTGACGGGTTTTCCACGTTAAAAAAGTTGCATTGTCAGCTTTCCCTTTTTCTGTGACTGTTTGCGTGCTCGAACGCTCCCGGGCTAAGGCGGTCCAATTTAGTCAGGTCTACCGGAGCCTTGAGTGATCCGCAACAGTTTGGCGCCGTCTGTGGGAAACGGAGTTCCCCCAAAGCTTGAAGAAGAATCTGAAGATAGTACCCACTGCACAATGGTACTCGTGACTAGAGATCATGGCAGGAAAAGCCATCTGCACAAGTGAAGAATCAATCCACGGGGGGCATGCTGATCTAGCTCCCCTCCATTCGCTTATCAGCAAACCCGAAGGAGAGCTCTCCAGTACAAATGTCCAAGATCGCGGGGCCCGTCCTAACGGAGGACCTGAAGCACAGTATCACCGCAACTGCCCTGAAGCGGCAAGTCATGAGCCTGCAGATGGAAGGCTCACGCATGAAGAAGTTCATAATTTTTGAAGGGCACCAATTCGGCCAGTAGGAGATCAGCTAGCAGCCTGCCATGAAGGACTGGTGGGCAACCCTCAATACGGATATCCCTGGAGAAAGGCTTGTATAAGATAATCATTGTCCGCGCTACCAAAGCTACGTATTCACAGCTCCCAAATGAGAGGACGTCTATCTATCTTAACAGCAACTGCCTCCGGGCAGCGCGCTCACGTCAACCTCTCACTGCCGCTGATCGAAGGTCTGCCCTTCTCCCCGCAGTAGGTTGTCGCGTCAGCAGGGCCAGCCCCCCTCACGCTCACGGTTCGAAGCGTCTGCCCTTCACCACTACTATCAACGACATCCCCCAGGACGGTAACGCGAACCTCCCACTACTCGGCTCGAATCGCTCGCCATTCGCCTACGTAGTAGGTTCCAACACCATCTGGGTCTCGTCCTCTACTATCAACGACATCCCCCAGGTCGGTAACGCGAACCTCCCACTACCCGGCTCAAATCGCCCGTCATTCGCCCACGTAGTAGGTTCCAGCACCACCTGGGTCTCGTCCTCCAACCGTCAACATCAAAGAAGCAACACATAGTTAACCGCGCAAAACGCCGGTTCCAACACCACAAAAGCTCTACTATCACAAGTCGGTGCTCAAAGCTAGAACAGAGTGTTCAGATCGTCCGACAAGGGACTCTGACCTCTCCCAGAACAGAGTGTTCAGATCGTCCGACAACGGACTCTGACCTCTCCCAGAACAGAGTGTTCAGATCGTCCGACAACGGACTCTGACCTCTCCTAGAACAGAGTGTTCAGATCGTCCGACAACAGACTCTGACCTCTCCAGAACAGAGTGTTCAGATCGTCCGACAACGGACTCTGACCTCTCCCAGAACAGAGTGTTCAGATCGTCCGACAACGGACTCTGACCTCTCCCAGAACAGAGTGTTCAGATCGTCCGACAACGGACTCTGACCTCTCCCAGAACAGAGTGTTCAGATCGTCCGACAACGGACTCTGACCTCTCCTAGAACAGAGTGTTCAGATCGTCCGACAACGGACTCTGACCTCTCCCAGAACAGAGTGTTCAGATCGTCCGACAACGGACTCTGACCTCTCCCAAAACAGAGTGTTCAGATCGTTCGACAACGGACTCTGACCTCTCCCAGAACAGAGTGTTCAGATCGTCCGACAACGGACTCTGACCTCTCCCAGAACAGAGTGTTCAGATCGTCCGACAACGGACTCTGACCTCTCCCAGAACAGAGTGTTCAGATCATCCGACAACGGACTCTGACCTCTCCCAGAACAGAGTGTTCAGATCGTCCGACAACGGACTCTGACCTCTCCCAGAACAGAGTGTTCAGATCGTCCGACAACGGACTCTGACTTCTCCCAGAACAGAGTGTTCAGATCGTCCGACAACGGACTCTGACCTCTCCCAGAACAGAGTGTTCGGATCGTCCGACAACGGACTCTGATCTCTCCCAGAACAGAGTGTTCCGATCGTCCGACAACGGACTCTGACCTCTCCCAGAACAGAGTGTTCAGATCGTCCGACAACGGACTCTGACCTCTCCCAAAACATAGTGTTCAGATCGTCCGCAACGGACTCTGACCTCTCCAGAACAGAGTGTCTAGATCATCCCACAAGAGACTATGGCCTCTCCTAGAACAAAGTGCTTGTATATGTCATACAGAAACAAAAACAACTGCACACTCATCCTTCAACAGCAATTTCTACCCAAGGCGCCACGAAGATAACAATGATCGAAGCCGCCGCAGAAATATCAAAACCTCTGAACTCCTCCGCACAGTAATTCGGACTCCGAAGGTTTGGGGGGCTTATGATGTGCACCCGTAAAGATGATATGTGATATGGTCTCACAAAACGTTCAGGCAATGCACTAATGAACATCACTCGCCCATTTGGTGGAGGAAATAGGGTTGACCAAGATGAACCCCACTATCCTCGAAAATCCACCATCATGGGGTGCAAATAGTAAAATCCCCCATCATTGGGTGCAAATAGTAAAAATCCCCCATCATGGGGTGCAAATAGTAAAATTCCCCATCATAGGGTGCAAATAGTAAAAATCCCCCATCATGGGGTGCAAATAGCAAAAATCCCCCATCATGGGGTGCAAATAGTAAAATCCCCAATTACGGGGTGCAAATAGTAAAATCCTCCAACATGGGGGTGCAAATAGTAAAATCCCTCATCACGGGGTGCAAATAGTAAAATCCTCCAACATGGGGGTGCAAATATTAAAACTTCAATACGGTCTGCATATAGCAAATAATATGGTTATGGTGTGCGCATAACCATATCCGTCATATGAATACATATCACCGCAAAACTATACAAACTGGTGTGCGCGTAGCTATATTCATGATAAGTGTGCGTATAACACATAAATTGGTTATGGTGTGCGGGTAGCCGCATAACCATCATAACCACCATAACCACCCATTTAATTACGAAAGTGTCACCCTCAAAAACTATAAATAGAACCCCAAGGCTTCTCTTTTTGGGATCTTCTCCTCCTCCATCTCTCCCCTCTTTTGAGACTTTCTCTCTCTCCGACCTGGAAAATTCTCCTACGGATTTTCTCTCTCCGCCTCCTCATTGCGCGCTCACAAGCGCGCCTCCTCCTTGCGCGCTCACAAGCGCGCCTCCTCCTTGCGCGCTCACAAGCGCGCCTCCTCCTTGCGCGCTCACAAGCGCGTCTCCTCCTTGCGCGCTCACCAGCGCGCGTCCTGCTTGCGCGCTCACCAGCGCGCGTCCTGCTTGCGCGCTCACAAGCGCGTCTCCTCCTTGCGCGCTCACAAGCGCGCCTCCTCCTTGCGCGCTCACAAGCGCGCCTCCTCCTTGCGCGCTCACAAGCGCGTCTCCTCCTTGCGCGCTCACCAGCGCGCGTCCTGCTTGCGCGCTCACAAGCGCGCCTCCTGCTTGCGCGCTCACAAGCGCTTCTCCTCCTTGCGCGCTAACAAGCGTGCCTCCGTGCGCTCCTCTCCAAGCGCGCCTCCGTGCGCTCCGCTCCAAGCGCGCCTCCGTGCGCTCCGCTCCAAGCGCGCCTCCGTGCGCTCCGCTCCAAGCGCGCCTCCGTGCGCTCCGCTCCAAGCGCGCCTCCGTGCGCTCCGCTCCAAGCGCGCCGCCGTGCGCACCACTCCAAGCGCGCCTCCGTGCGCCCCGCTCCAAGTGTGCCCCGACGTACTCAGTAACAAGCATTCTGCGCACTCAAGAACAAGGGTTCCAGCCACCAACAAGACCATCACTCCAGACTCCTCTCACGCAGCAGGAGACAAGCCGCAGAGAGAAAGGCGTGCAGAACACACCGATCCAACCTTCAAGCAGCAGTCGAAGACTCCAGAGCGCGTCATTCCCCCTCTGCATCAGACAAGAGTCTTAGCTCCAGGAGCGGTGGCTTGTCACCCTCCGAGTATCTCTCTCTCAACAATTGTAACGAGAGGCGGTCTGTCGCCCTCGAGTTCTTTAATGTAGCTTTGTACAACAACCAACAAATAGTGGAGGTTTCGGCCGGCACAGACCCGACCGCGTGGTTTTTCACCCAGTTGACGGGTTTTCCACGTTAAAAAAGTTGCATTGTCAGCTTTCCCTTTTTCTGTGACTGTTTGCGTGCTCGAACGCTCCCGGGCTAAGGCGGTCCAATTTAGTCCGGTCTACCGGAGCCTTGAGTGATCCGCAACAAGTATATTTATTTTTTTGTAGGTTGCTTCAACATGGATTTTTGAAGATTTTGTGGAGTTTTGATCTATACTTTCGATCCAATTGTAGGAGATATAGTATGATGTAACTTTTCTCCATACTATTTAATGTGGATGTGTTTTTGATAGTGTTTTGAAAAGTATGACAATTTTTTTTTAATTTTTTGGGTGGTGTGCTAATAGCCAATATGTGTGGAATAGAATTTTGTGAGGTGCTACTATCGCTGGGTTGCTATTAGCGAGATGAGGTGTGCTATTAACAATGCTCTATTTTTAATAGCCGCAAGCAGCCCTTTTCCCTTAGATACACGCCCCTACACATCTCCTCTCGCAGAAACGACGTCGTTGGAGTCGACGGCGATGACGATGACATTGGCGGCGGGGACGATGGCGTTGGCGGAGGCGGAGGTGACGATGGCGTTGGAGTTGGCGGCGTCGGCGATGGCGTTGGCGGCGGCGACGATGGTGTTGGTGGCGGCGACGATGGCGTTGGCGGAGGCGACAATGGTGTTGGAGTTGGCGGCGACGACGATGACGTTGGAGTTGGCGGCGACGACGATGGCTTTGGCGGCGACGATGATGGCGTTGGAGTTGGCGGCGACGACAATGGCGTTGGCGGCGTCGACGATGGCGTTGCGGCGGATGTCGTTGGTGGCGGCGACGATGGCGTTGGCGGCGGCGACGATGGCGTTGGCGGCGGCGACGAGAGTCAAACATACTTGAGCATATACATATTTAAACTTCTTGTACTTATTATAAAATTATTGGGTATGCATTAATATTTATATTACCTATAATAACTTTATTGGGTATCCAAAAAAAGCAGAGCAAAGAATTGACAATCTATTTTTTGACATTTATTTTATAAAATGTGTTATCTTTTGAAATGTTATTTTAGAATAGTGAAAATGATATTTTTATTATGTTAAAAAAAATTGACAAAAAGTGCTAATAGTAATATTGTTTTGCTAATAGACAGGTTAAGTGCGAATAGACAATCACTTAAAACAGCGCTTGCTAATAGCGACGAGTGCAAATAGACAAAAGCACAATGCTTATAGCAGCCCCTTTTTTTAAACCTCACGCACAGCAATTCATGTTTACTAGTTTTAATGGAATCCAGAGAAGAGTTATTATTGTCAGGCTCAGTTTTCTGGGCTTGATGATAAAGCCAGCACATGCTTGCTCCCTCCTAATTTCTGTAGTACTTCCCGTCTCTTGACTTGGATTTTAGTATCTCTAAATAGGATATTCTTTTACGGTCCGTTTGTTTGAACGTAATTAACGAAAATTAATATTTACATGAATTTGTTTTGTACAGAGTTTTAATTATTTTGTTCTGCTATAAAGATTGAATTCAGTCAACAAAATTAAAATTATGACACAAAAGTTGTTCGGCTGAATGATAGAAATGAAATTGACATTATACAATAATTTTATAAAACCCAAAATAGGCGTCAGCGTCGAACACATTGAATTGTTTAATATGTTTTAAGACGCGCATTTTTCACCCAAGCGTAGCTTTTTTGCCCAGGTGCGCGTTTTTTCCAGGGCGCACATTTTTCTCCACGGTGCACCCAGGTGTGCGTTTTTTCGCACAGGATCGTCTTTTTCGCCCGATCACGAGTTCTTTGGTCGAGAGTGCATTTTTTGGCACAGAAGCACATTTTTTCTCTGGACGCACTTTTTTTGCATTGGCTCGCATTTTTTTAACTAATCACACTTTTCGCACGAGCGCGTGTTTTTCGGCCCAAATGCGCATTTTGTGGCTCAGGCAAAAAATGAGCGGAGGGGAGATACATGCGCACCCGAGCAAAAAATGAGCGTCCGGGCCGAAATAAACGCGGTCTGACAAAAAATGTGCGCACGGGCGAGAACCTTATGGCCCAGCTAAAAACGCATGCCCGGGGGAAAAACTTGTTCCCGCACAGAAAATGCGCTTCATGGCGAAAAAAGCGCGCCTGGGGAAAATCGCGCGCCCGATGAAAAACACGCGCCCTGGCGAAAATGCGCGCCGGGGAGAAAAAATGCGCGCTCGGGCAAACTAGCGCGCCCGGGAGAAAAAACGCGCGCCCGAGCGAAAAACGCGCGCCCGAGCGAAAAACACGCCGGGCGAAAAAACGCACGCTTGGTCGAAAAACATGTGCCCTAGTCAAAAAACGAGCGTCCGGCTGAAAAATGTGTACCCGTGCGAGAAGCAGGGGCCTGGGCAAAAAATGCTCACTCTAGCGAAAAATGCCCGGTCGGCCGAAAAACTCGCGCTTGGGCGAAAAACGCGGGCCCAGGCGGAAAAATGCGCGCCCGACTGAAAAATGTGCGCCCAACTGAAAAACATGCGCCCGGGCGGAAAAATGTGCGTCCGACCGAAAAACATTCGCCAGGTCAAAAAATGTAAGACCCCATTTTTTTTTGCAAAACCACCGGGTCTTAGGCCCAGAACCGCCGCTTTGCGGTGACACCCTCACCCGGGAAGGTCGCCACCACAAAACGCCGATTCTGCCGGCCAAATCGATCACAAAGGAAAGTTCATAAAAGAGAAGACAAGTCCACATAATCAACATGAAATATAAATGTCCACACATATATTAACTGAATAAAAGAGATACAAGGGATACAATAATAAAATGGGCTCTTGCCCTGTACATCATTTCCTCACTACAAGATCTCTCGCGGAAGCTAGCTCCTAAGTAAAACTAAAGCTAATCGTCACCGACACTGAAACCGGAGTACTCAGACTAGTCTGACCCATCTCTGCAGACTCTGTACTCCACTGGTGCTGCAACACTGGATGCTTCTTCTCTTTTGGCCTGCGGTCGCTGCCTCGCAATCTACGTCTACGTCTTCGCCTTCGGCCTCCTGGTCGCTGTGCTGGAGGGGTTCCACCCATCATGGGGCGTCTGACTCGAGTGTGTCCCGGCTGGTGACAATGGTAGCATGGCCGTGGGGGCCACCATGTCGGGTCATGTTGCACCTGTTTCTCTGACGATGCTGCGTCTTCTCGAAACCCTAAAATGATATGGTCCACCGACCGTTAGTCAAAAAGACTAAGCCTTATGTTCCCCACCCCACCCCCAATGCCTCCTAGGCACCGTATGGGGAGGAGGAAGCGGAGGACATTCAAGGGGTAATACAAAAGTAGGTGACGACGGATCTACAACTTCACAGGTGTATATATATATACGAAGCAGTAAGTAAGCATAGTAAAGTGCATGTAAAGAACAGTAAGCAGTATAAATAATGGCAAGCGAAGTAATATAAAAGTAACCATTGATTTATAGGAATGCCCATACAAACCTATAGACCAAGGGGTCGTTTAGCAGTGCCTACCGTATAAGAAGTCCCATAACCGACTTATACGTTAGGGGTAGGTTGAATGCAATGTTTATGCTATGTCATGCAAAGTATGTTGTTATGCTATGATCATACAAGTGCAACTCACTCACTACGACTCTATGCGCATAAACCTTTAGTTCACCCTTTTTGGAGCGAGCTAGACTCCCAGGATACTCCCGTAGTGGCAAACGGAAGCGGTGGGTTGGGCTTCGCCCACCTCTAGGTTGGTATTCACACTACCTAACCTAGACCTATCGTACGCCTCCACAAAACCCGCGGAGCGTCTGCGTACTCTTGCTGACTGGACCGCCAGACTATCAAGGCTAAGTGTAAAACCACACTTGCCGAGTCAACGTATTGACGTCGGTGTGAACGACCGTCCAATACCGAAGACCCACCACCTTTATTGCACATGCAACATGTTCCACTCCCTACTTCCGAGCCATAAGCTCCCCGGGCTAACCTGCCCGCCATCAAACACTACTGAGCCACAAGCTCACCAGACTAACTAGTCTGCTGCTACAACCACCGAGCCCACCGCTCGGACAACCAAACCAACTAAACTTCCGAAACCACAGGGTGTGGATGAGTGTGTTATTAGTTAATCTTGCACAACATCTTACTCCTATACTTTTAGGGTTAATCTTGGTCTTCCCGAGGGTTACCCTATGAGGGGCTTGCTACGGTACTAGGAACTACCATGGGATGACACCCCAAAGTTCCCATTCCCAAGACACTTAATAATGTTGGTATCTACCCATAAGAAAACCCCCTTAATACTACTACCTGAATTAAACCTAAGGGCTTTGAGACACTAAAGGGAAAAGACGATCTTTCGTCAATCCCAAGGTGACCTATCCCAAGGGTGGCACCCAACCATCCTAGGCCTCACCAAACCCTAAATACCTCCAGGGGTCCTCTCATAGCCATATAATCACCATTAAACTCTCACATCTCCAATCAATTATGAGAAAAATACTGTGGGTTCATAATGGTATGAAATGTCATCCAGCAAAGTTTCATGCAATTACAGAAAACTAACACCCTAAAATTGTTCATCCCAAAAATTGTCAACAATATGAATAATTACAATTTGGACCTCCAAGAGTTTTCCAATGGTTCTAATAGAATCTACAGGGGTTTATAAGATCAAAGATAAGTTGGTGACAGAAGATGGTTAATTACTAAGCATTATTTCTTCCTAAATCCCAAAACCCAAAATAATTACAAATCTACCCAAGGATTTATTACCTAGGATTGGCAACTCCAAATCCCTCCAATTTCTTACAATAGCAATCTCTGGTCACCATGACCATATCCCCAAAATTTCAAGTCAACCCATTAAGGTTTGACCCCTCTTCCTTCATTGGCCTCTAATTGCACCCCTTTAGGGTTTAACCTAGGGTTAGGGTAAAAACTTCTCCAAATCCACCCAAACTTCTTGTGAGGGTGTTACAACACTCATAGACCTCAGGGGAGTCCAATACACCCCTCTCCAAGGACAAACTCTCCTATGTCCTTCACAACCCCAAATTCCACTCCATAGGGATCAACCCTATGGCCTTGAGCAAAACAACTCTAATGCTCACAAATCTTCCTCATGGGGTCTCAAATTGACCCCACTGACCTTCCCAAGAAGACTCAAGTCTCTATGGGCCCATTTGACCAATGGTTCTCTTCTTGGCTAAATGCACCCCAAGGTGCTCCAACCCCATGACCTAGGGCAAACCAACTCCCCATGGCCCATAACTCTCTTGGAGGTGATTTGGGTGATATTAGGGCAGTGTCCAAAATCCCACTCCAATAGGAGGTGGTTTGACCATGAAAAATCCCAAATAGCCCTTATTCACAAATTTCCCCTTAATGGACAAATCTTTGGCCTAATGATTACCTAACCAAATGAACTCCAAATGAGTTGAGATTTTAACCAGGGGTTTATCATGACCCTAATAACAGCCCACCAAAATTTGGTTGAGATTGGAGGTCATTTGACCCTCCAAATAATTTGTGCAAGGATTATTAAATATTTACAAAAACTTTAGGAAAATGTTCTCCAAAAATTTTCATTTTTGGATATGTTATAGCCCTTTCTATGACTCATTACTAGTCCAAATTTCAAGTCATTTGGACATGTGGTTTGGTGTGGGCACCAATTCAAAGTTCAGTCAAACTTTGCACTAGAATGGGTGCTGAGGTCAAACCAAGACTCCTAATTGGGTGAGGTCAATTTTGTATGATCTTAGGGGTCAAGGCCTACAACTTTCATGTTGGGCACTTTTTCTGTAGAGGGCATCTAGTATTTTTAATATTTAAATTACTTCTGCAGTTATAAAAGCTAAGGGAAACTAATTAATAATAATAATAAAATTCATATCCAGCACAAATCTTGAAGCAGGATTCACGGCATCCGGTCGTCTTCTCCAAAGATTCAACGGCTGCGATAGCCCGCTCCTGGGCTGCCTTCAACCTTGATTTCTCGGCCACCCTCACATTCCCCCGGCTGGCAAGTGCCACCACCACCTCCGTTGAGGTGGTGGCCGTCGATAGGAGGTCGTTTGCCGCCCGGTGGTGGCCGGAGTCGGGGTTTCGGGGAGGAAAACTATGCTCGAAAACGAGCACCTTTGAGTGCACAATTCGAGCCCAACTGAACTCGAATCAAGCCCCAGTTAGATTAGGATCTAAGCACTGAGAGAGGGGAGGGGGATTGGACCTGATTTGGGGCTTGAAGCCTTGCCGATTGGGGGATTGCCATGGCCGACCTCCATGCTTTCCGAGTTCTGCAACCACCACCCCACACTGCCCGACCTCTTCTGAAAACAAGGGGGTTTCACTCCTCTCCGGCTTCTGAAGATAATGGGGGGTTCAATTGAAGGCAATGGTGGCTTTAACTACTAATGCCATTAATGGCCTCTTTGAATTCCTCCAAGGCCGGCCCCCATTCATTCCCCCTGCCTTAATCACCCTTGGAAACTGCTGGAAACTCCTTGTAGTCGGCAGAGGAGATGAAAGGGAGTGTTAATGGGGGAGGCCAAGGGGTGAATCTTCTTAATGGCCATGAATACCACCTTCTCTCTCCATTAAACTTGGGTTTTTCTCTCTCCTACTCACCATGGCCGACTTTCCTCTCTCTCCTGGGTTAATTATCAGTCTACTAGGCTGGTCAAGTGGTCAATTTGGGCTTAGCCCAAAGGGATTGGGCTAGATTCAAGAGATTTGACCTAATTTGGAAAAATTTGACTTTTGGTCAATTTAACCAATTGGGTGACCCTAGGATGGGGCTTTTGGGTCCATTGGATTCCAAATTAGGTTTAGAAACTATTGGTGGGGTCAATTTGGTCACATGAGTCTTAGTTGACTCAATTTAAGCTGATTTGACCAAAACAGGCTAAGTTGACTTTGGTCAAATTGAGCCCTAGGGTTGACCCAGTTATGGGGCTTTTTGGTCCACTGGGTCCCCTATGACATGATAACCCTAAGGGTAGGGTCAATTTAACATGGTGATGGTCAATTTGGGTATTTAGTGAAGAATTGCCATTTTGACCTAACAAGGGCATTTTGGTCAATTTGCACCACTGGGGGTCCCATGATGGGGCTTTGAGGTCTACTAGGTCCCTTATGGTATTATAGACCTAGATGAGTGATCAATTTGTCATGGTGAAGGTTAATTGGCTCTAAATAGGCTATTTTGACCAATTTAGGGTTAGGGTTGACTTTGGTCAATTTGGCCCCTTTGGTTGACCCCAATGGGCCCCTGGTGCCCTAAGGGGACCCCTAATGGGTTAGGGATACTATGGTGGGGTCAAATGGTCAAGATGAGGCCCTAAAATCCAACCCTAAGCTTGGTCACTGGAAATTGCTATTTGCAGTCCAAGGCACTTTCAACCCTAATCTTGCCTAAGTTAAAGGGATTTCTACACTACCAAGGCCTTGTCATGACTTTGACAAAACAGAGTCACCTGGGGGGTCTAGCTGTCTGGGGGATGTTACAAATCCCAATAAACAAAAACAATAATTTCGTCCTCGAAATTCAGGTTAGGCTTGCGGGGTTTTCACCGTAACATCCCCTAAGGATTGGAGTTATTCCTGGCTCGGAGAGCACCGACTATCTATGCCATACCAGCTCTAGTGGCTCCAAGTTGTGTTTCTCCTGACCCCAATTATGCCACTTGTCTTAACCTCTGGAATCTTCTTGCGCCGCAAGACTCGTACCGTCGTATCATTTATCCTGACCGGGGTGACCTAGCTACCTTGGTCAATCTATCCTCGAACTTCCACTCTAACCAGGGCAGACTCTTATGCCTCTAAAGTATTCTTCTCGCATTCAAATTCTTACTCTTTCAGGTACGTCCGAGTAATCAATCGTCTCCAATCTACAACTTTTCTAGTTCCTACTATTGATGGAACTAATCAAATCGTCTAGCGTCCCAATCTGTACAACCCTCATTCTCCGAGGGTGGATCCCCCCAAGGCCACGTAGGCAGAAGTCAAAGTCAAAGAGGTCAACACGGCAGATAAGCGTAAGAGCAGAAGACAGCCTAGGCGAGTAGGGGTGCACTCGTGCGAGTAGCTCGGATACTCGCCAAAATGTGGGCGACCATAGGCGATACTCGCCCATCTGCCCGGGGAGATCGCCCCAATGTCGCTAGTCGCCGGGCAGGGGTTGGGCTATAAAAACCCCCCCTACCCCTTGGTTTTCCTATAAATAGGACCCCAGGGGTACTTGGATTGGCACCTGGACTTGAGCTTTCAAAACCCTGCTCTTGCATTCTAGCATCTGTCGCACTTGGTCGCTACTTCCCGGTACTAGCCAAGTCGGTGCCTTCCTCGTACCTTGCTTGACCATTCTTTGGTCTTGGAGGGGAAGTCTCTTCGGAGCTTCTGGGTACGTGGCGGGACCTCCCTGCCGCAGCACCTGGGGTCTTGTGTGTTGCTCTTCTATCTCTTCAGTAGTCGCCAGCTTAGTCGTCTCGTTGGACTGTTGGGCGAGTAGCCTCCGGCTGCATCGGTCCGAATCTTGAGGTCGGGATTTTCCTGGCTTCAACACTTTGGTGCGGTGAGCGTGGATCGTAGTCGGAGAAGGAAAGTTCAGCAGGAAGCCGAGATGGTCGTAGGTGGCGACCATGAGGAGGTAGTCGGCAACTCGGCCGCGAGTGGCGAGTTCGTGACACTAGCGGTTCTAGAAGCCTTCGCACAGCGTATGGAGGGAGCCTTCGCGCAGCGCATGGAGGGGATCTTGCAAACAGCGCTTCAGCCGCGCGCCGAGGTCACGGCGACCTCGCCGCATCGTCCAGTTCCGTCCGAGGGAGGGAGTCCCCCTCGGCGAACAGGAAAGGAGCACATGGAGGATGAAACCGAGCGACCAAGGAGGTCGCAATTCTACCAGCCAACCTCGCAAGGTATTCGCTTCCGCGAGCCGTGCGAGCAGGGGAGATACCAGGATACTCGCCCATATGGCGAGTATGGAGGTGATACTCGCCAGGTTGAGGATCGTCGCCGGGCAGGAGGGAGGAGCCCCTTCTGCGAGGAGATCCTTGCCGCGCCAGTGCCAGAGGGGTTCAGGGACCCTGCCTTGAACTACTATTCAGGGAAGGAGGACCCCGTCAGGCACATCCAATGGTTCGAGGATATAGTCTCTATCCGAACCATGTCGGACGCCTTCAAGTGCAGGTTGTTTGTCATTACCTTCCGCGCAAAGGCCTGGGACTGGTTCCATCAGTTGCCCGCAGGCTCAATCTACTGCTTCGAAGACCTGTGTCGTGGGCTGACGACCCGGTTCGACACGGCACAGAAGCTAAAGAAGGAGGCCACGGCCCTGTTCTACCTCGTGCAAGGGCCAGATGAGGCATTAGGACCTTACATCGAGCGCTTCCAGGAGGAGGTTCTGCAAATCCAGGAGGTGGATAGCAACATCCTATTGCTGGCCCTGACATTCGGCATCAGTCAAGGCCTCTTCAAGTTGGAGCTCAGTGAGAACCCACCCTACTCCTACGACAACCTCATTCAGAGGGCCAATAAGTTTGTCCGGGGAGAAGCCTCCAACCCCGACTTCTTGGCAAGGTTGGCTCGGGTGACCAGAGGCGACCGTGGGGAGAGGGATGAGATCCCTGGAAAAAGGAAGAGGGAGGAGCCCCGAAGGGAGGAAAGGAAGTGGCCGGAGAGGCAAGAGGAGAAGAAGAAGGAGGAGCTCAGGAGGAAGGAAATCGGGAGGATCGTGGAGAGAAGGCTTGTCGAGTCCCCTGAGCGCCAGGAGGAGGGAAGACGCTACCAGGTCCCCGTCAACCGGCCACCATGGAGGCCGGCTGGACGGCACCAGCGTCAGGACCAAAGGGGGAGATCCCCAGAAAGAAGGCCCTTTCGCCAACCAGAGAGGCGTCAGGAGAGGAGGAGAGATGAAGCAATGGCGGTAGCCGGGCGAGGCCGCCGTCAAGGAAGGAAGAAGCCGAAGCCTAGGAGGCGTCAAGCAGAAGAGGTTCCTCTCTACTGCGACTTCCACCAGGTGGGGGGACATGCCATGACTGCCTGCCCAGACTTTTGGGAAGCCCGGAGGAGGTTGGCAGCAGGAGAAGCTGGAGGAGAGCAGAGGAGGATGGAGGCCCCTGCCGAGCCACAGGCAGGGCAGGCTGCAGTCGTTCGTCGGAGGAACGAGGATCGGGTCGACCAGGGAGGTCGGGGAGACCTGGGCCAGGGAGGTCGAGTTGGAGTAATCCATGGGGGAGCAGGGCTGGAAGCTTCCCGCAAGGGAAGCCTCCATCAGATCTACCGCAGGAGTGTCGCCTCGACCTCACAAACACCGCCCCCGATGGAGGAGATTACCTTTTCCGAGGAGGACATGCTAGGGAACGCGAATCCCTTCCATGATGCCCTCGTGATTCAAGCCGCGGTGGAGGACTTCACCGTTGATCGAATTCTGATCGACAACGGTAGCTCTGTAAACGTCATCTTCAAGGGGACGTTTGACGGACTGGGAGTCGAAGCTGCCAGAGTTCGAGCATCAGATGGTCCCCTCTTCGGCTTCTCCGGAGAGAAGAAGGAGGTGGAAGGAGGAGCAGATCTCCTGGTAACACTCGGTGACACCTCCATCAGCTGTCGATTTGTTATCGTCGACGCCCCGAGCTGCTACAGGGCTATCTTTGGGAGGCCGCTTCTCAACGCCTTCAAAGCCGTCCCATCCTCCTACCATCAGTGCTTGAAGTACTGTAAGGGAGACGTCCAGGTGAGGATCAGGAGCGATCCAAGAGCCGCTAGGGAGTGCTATCTTAGCGCCGTCAGTACCATCAGCTGGATGGCTGACGCGGAAGAGTTCGGAAGAGTGCTGGAGAGCCCGGCCAGGCTGGAAGTGGCTGAAGAGGTCGAGGAGATCGAAGTACTCTCTGCAGCGGGAGTGCCGGGGCTGCTGAAGATTGGCGGGTCGCTGAAGACCGAAGAGAAGATCGAGATGGCGGCGTGTCTGCAAAAGAACGTCGACATTTTTGCTTGGAGCGCAGCCGAGATGCCAGGAGTCGACCCTAAGGTTGCGTGTCATCGCCTCAACCTGGATCCCACTGTCCAGCCCGTCCGCCAGAAGAAAAGGAGAACCGCCACCATCCTCGCCAAGCCAATTAGGGAGGAGGTTAAAAAACTGCTCGATGCAGGTTTTGTGTCAGAGATCCAGTATCCAGGCTGGGTCTCCAATGTTGTAATGGTGACAAAGGCGGGGGGAAGCTGGAGAATGTGTGTGGATTTTTCCTTAATGAATAAAAGCTGCCCGAAGGATTGTTATCCCTTGCCTCGAATCGACGCGCTGGTTGATTCAGCCGTCGGTTTTTTTGTGATGAGTTTCCTTGATGCGTTTTCAGGATATCACCAGATCCGGATGCATCCCCCCGATTGCCGCGATGTCTCCTTCATCACCGACGATGGCTACTACAGCTTCAAGATGATGCCTTTCGGTTTGAAGAATGCAGGAGCTACCTATCAACGGATGATGGACCATGTTTTCAAAGAGCAAAAGGGGAGGAACCTGGAAGTGTATGCGGACGATCTCTTGATCAAAAGCAAGAGTGTCCAGGAACACATAGCCGATCTGGTAGAGACCTTCGCGATGCTAAGAAGATTCAATATGAGGCTCAATCCGACGAAGTGCGTCTTCGGAGCAGGCAGGGGAAAGTTCCTGGGACATCTCCTTACCTCGGAGGGAGTAGAGCCTAACCCCGACAAGGTTAAGGCGATCCTGGAGATGCCATCCCCGAAGATGATGAAGGAAGTCCAAAGGTTGACAGGAAGGCTGGCGGGTCTTAGCCGCTTCCTCTCTAAGGCCGGAGAGAAATGCTCTCCATTCTTCAAGACACTCTGCAAAGCGGAAAGCTTCGAGTGGTCCGAAGGATGTGAGATGGCGTTCGGGAAGCTGAAGGAGCAGTTGACTCAGACACCTCTCCTCCAAAGCCCGAAAGAAGGCGAAGACCTGCTCGTCTACCTGGGAGTAGGAGCAGAGGCGGTGAGCTCCGTTTTGGTCCGGGAGGAAGGAAGGAAGCAGTTACCCGTCTACTATGTCAGCCGGGTACTGAAGAAGGCGGAGCTGAAGTATCCAATCCTGGAGAAGCTTGCCTTCGCCTTGGTGGTGTCGGCACGAAAGCTCCGGCCTTATTTTCAGGCTCACTCCGTCAGAGTGGTGACTGATCATCCTCTCCGCAATGTCCTAGAGGGAGTGGAGCATTCAGGGAGGTTGGCGAAATGGTTGGTAGAACTCAGCGAGTTCGACATTTCCTTCTCTCCCCGAGTAGCGATCAAGGCCCAGGCAGTAGCAGACTTCTTGGCTGACTTCTCGGTGGAAGCAGAGCCAGGAGAAGAGGTGCTCAATCCCATTCCTTGGAAGTTGTTTGTTGATGGAGCTTCGGGCAAAAGCTCTGTAGGGGTGGGCATCGTGCTCGTCAGCCCGCATGGAACAAGAATCGAGCAAGCCGTCGAGATCCTCTTCCCCGTCACAAACAACCAGGCAGAATATGAGGCCATAGTGGCCGGCTTGCGCCTTGCCAAGGAGATGGGGATCCGTGATGTCCGGGCTTTCACGGACTCAATGGTGGTCGCATCGCAAATTCGAGGCGAGTTCGAGGTGCGCGACACCATCTTGCAGAAGTACCTGGTAAAAGTAAAAGGACTGATTGGAGGCTTCCAGTCCTTCTTCGTCGAGCATGTGCCAAGAGAGGAGAACTCGGCAGCAGATCGCCTCGCCAAGTACGGGCCGAGGGCTGGAGGAACTATCACAGAGCTATTCCACCCATCCATTGAAGAGGGAGAAATAATGGAGATCGAGCAACACCCCTCGTGGATGGATCCCTTTGTAACCTTCCTGACCAGCGGCCAGCTTCCGGCGAACGGAGGGGATCAGAGAAAATTTCGGTACAAAGCGGCATACTACCTCCTGCAAGATGGGGAGCTGTACCGCAAGACCATCTCGGGCCCCCTGGCCAGATGTGTTTCCGAAGACAAAGTACCCCGAGTGTTGGAAGAGATCCACTCGGGAGAGTGTGGAAGTCATTCTGGGACTCGCACTTTGGAGCAGAGGGTCTTGAGGCATGGTTACTTCTGGCCTACTATCCGGAAGGATGCTGAGATCTTCTCGAAGAAGTGCCAGAAATGCCAGCTCTTCGCCCCCCTTCAGTTGCAGCCGGCCCAACAGCTCCGATCGATCATCTCCCCATGGCGGTTCGCCATCTGGGGGATGGACTTGATCGGCCCTTTCCCTCAAGCCAGTGGACAACGAAAGTTCGTTCTCGTCATGATCGACTACTTCTCCAAGTGGATCGAGGCCAAAGCCCTGGCCAAGACTACCTCTCAAGTCGTGAAGAACTTCATCTGGGGAGAGATCGTCTGCAGATTCGGGATCCCTCTCGCCATCATCACCGACAATGGTCCCCAGTTCGCCAGCTTAGAACTGGAAGACTTTTGTAGGCAGCTAGGAACCGACCTTCGGTTCGCCTCCGTACATCACCCAAGGAGCAATGGCCAAGTGGAGGCCGCCAACAAACTGATCGTCAACCTACTGAAGAAGAAGGTGGAGAACCTAAGAGGTAACTGGGCGGACCAGCTCCCCTCGGTCCTGTGGGCTCTGAGGACCACTCCTAGCTCAGCCACAGGGGAAACGCCGTTCAAACTCTCTCACGGGTCAGAAGCTCTCATTCCAGTAGAGTTCGAAGTCAGAAGCCCAAGGGTGATAGCTGCGGAGGACGGAAGCGAAGAATGGCGACTAGAGAATGAAGAGGTTCAAAAACTGTCTCTCGACTACATCGAGGAACTCCGAGATTTAGCTTCAGCCAGGCAAGAAGAGATCAAGCGCCGGATGGCAAAACATTTTGACAAAAATGTTCGCCTCAAACAATTCCAAGCAGGTGATCTGGTCCTGAAAAAGGTGGACGCAGCAGGAAGGTCTGCGGCCGTCGGGAAGCTCAACCCGAACTGGGAAGGACCTTTCATCATCCAGGAATCACTCCTAACAGGAGGATACCGCTTGCAGAACCAGGAAGGCGAACTGCTAGGGAGCACCTGGAGCGGTGATGACCTGAAAAGGTTTTATCCCTGAGGGGAAATGTGTATACCCCATCCTTGTAAATTCATTTCTTTGAATAAAATCTGCATCTCCCTGAAACATGGGACGAGGCAGCTTCTTTCGCATCAACAAAGTTTTCATAATAAAGAAATCAGGTGAAGTCAATCTCCACGCTAGGTTGGAAAATGAGCCTCCGACTTAACCCTCGTAAAAACTCAGAACGGATGATGGGACAGTGCCTCGGGTGTGCGTTCCCTTAAGACCAAGCCTCTGCAATGACGGCCGAGATCAGCTCCCCCCTTGCATGTTGGCCGCGGTTCCCACCGACTGCATTTCTCGTCCGACTGTAGAGATTACCAGGAAGAAGTCTGGACGCCGACCTTCCGATTCGGCGAAGGGATGATCGATTTCACTAGCTCAGGGAACCCTTGAAAAAAGGCGTCGTGTACCCTCGAGAGCTAAAAAGCTCGCAGCAAAGCATTTCATTTTCTAAATTATTGTGTTAGATCATATGAGTTATTGTACCTCAAGTGTGCTTAACTCCCTGCTAAACTCAGTGAGCAACAGGAAGCAGGTCCGATCCACATCTAGCATCCAAGTAGGATGGAGGCCTCGGGATGGTGTGTCCCCTTGGATCTCCCCGACTGACACTCCCTGCTTGACGTCGTCCTACATCAACATTCGCCACCGCGGGTTGGAAGACGAGCCTCCGACTTGACCCTTGTAAAAACTCAGAACGGATGATGGGACAGTGCCTCGGATGTGCGTTCCCTTAAGACCAAGCCTCTGCAATGACGGTCGAGATCAGCTCCCCCCTTGCATGTTGGCCGCGGTTCCCACCGACTGCATTTCTCGTCCGGCTGTAGAGATTACTAGGGTAAAGTCTGGAAGCCGATACTCCAACTTGAGAAGGGGAGCGATCGATTCGACCGGCCAAAGGATGGAGACCTCGGGAGGGTGTATCCCCTTGGATCTCCCCGACCGTCATTCCCTACTTAATGTCACTCTTCGTCGACGTTCCGGCATCCAAGTAGGATGGAGGCCACGGGAAGATGTGTCCCTCCAGGCCTCCCCAACTGCCCTTCCCTATCTCTTTTTCCCTTAAAAGTCCATTATTATTAAAAGAGTCTGCTGAACTCTTCACCAGGTACAGAGCGAGGCCTTGAGAGCATGTGTCCTTCGGAACCCTCCAAGTCGCCTCCACAGCTCGACTCCACCAAAGGAGATATTGAAGAGTGCGAGTATACATACGCGAGTACCTAGGCGAGTATATATGTGCGAGCATGATGTGCGAGTATACAGCTGCGAGTATACACGTGTGAGTATACACATGCGAGCATGCAGGTGCGAGTATGCAGGCGCGAGCATTCACTCCCGCCTCGAGCCCAAGAGCCTAGCGAGCACTCAACCTCGCCTCGAGCCTAAGAGCCTAAGCGACATTCAAAAAAGAAAGGGATGCGAGCATCAAAGAAAAAGGCGAGCAAAATGATTATATTCATTTACTGACGTAAATACATACACAAAAATGATTGTACAGATTTGCAAAAAGAAGACAGGCGACTATGCATCCTCGCCGCCATCATCGGCGTCGGGATCGAGGTCTTCCGCATCATCAACCTTGTCCTCAGAATCGTCGTCGTCAGAATCGGTGGATGAGGATGGGAGATCTCGCATAGGGGAAATGGACTCTTCGACGAGTAATGCCGGGATGATGTCCATGACCGTCAGATGCATTGCCTCCGGCTTCAAGAAGCCATCAGCCTTCAAGCTGCTCAGGACCACCTTCCCGGTTGCTCGAGCGATCTCCCGACGGATATGCGTCATATCATCGCCGACTATCCGGATCTGCTTGCCCACCCTGGAGGGGCCCGCCGACGAAGGCTGTTGCTCGGCAGGCCGAGTTTCCAACTCAGCGATTCGCACTTGGGCGGCCTCCAAGGTTTGCCGAGTATCCTCCAGCTCCTTCTCGGCCTGGGACAGCCTCTTTGCCGACTCCAGCTCGGCGGCCTGCAGCGAGCGAAAAGAAGAAGGTTAGTTTAAATAAATTTGCAAGGTAGCGAGTATCCCAAAACGCGAGTAAAGTCGCATCGGTGAGTACCTCGAACTCCTTAATTCTGTTCGCCATGGCGATCATCTTCGGGCCCTGCACCTTGATCATCTGCTCATATTCGAGCAGTTTCCTCGCCGTCGCATGCCCAAGCTCGACAGCCCGCAGGTTGGCTCGCGAGCTCTGATGGGCGAGATATTCGGCCGAGACCTCTTGCAAGGATTCGGCGTCCGCGCGACCATAGAGGGCGAACGAAACATCGAACGCCTCGCCCGCATCCTCCCAATCCTCCGACCAGGCGGGGAGGTTGGTGCTCAAGGTCACTTCATGAGCTCGCTCAGCCCAGGACACCAAAGGGCGACCATAAGCATCCTCGCTGCCCCCACCTTCGCCGAAGAGAGGATGGCCGCTAGGCTCGCCCGCCTCCGATGGATCAGCCCTTGCTTTCAGATCCCTCCTGGCGACCTCCTTCTTTCTCCCAGGCTCGACGGATTTTGCCTTGGCTTTCCTCTTCTTCGAAGGCCCAGCATCATCGCCGGCGACCTCTTGATCATCGCCGCCGGGCGACAAATCAACCAAGGCAGGGGTCCCCGCCTTCGGCGCCAAGGGAAGAAGCTCGCTCGGCAAAGAGCGAGTAGCTACAGCAAAATATAAAGAGCAAAACGTTAAACACCGGGTGAAGCCGAATTGGCGAGTATGACCTAATGCTCGTTTAGGCGACTACCTTCACCAGGGAACACCTCCGCGAGCTCATCTACTCGCCTCCTCCAGAAGACGACATCCAGCCGGCGACCTCGAAAGCTGTCGAGTAGCTTCTCCCGGCTTTCCTCCAGGTAAGGAGGGAAGAACGCACTCTCGGCCGGCTGGAAAGAGGAAGTCGGCACGACGCCAAAGTCGCCCTTGATGACGACTATGCGCTCCGTCCAGCGATGGTTCTTGTTCGCCGTACCGACTAGGGTGCAGACATGGCTGCACAAAAAGACAACGCCTTCGCCAGTGGCGCCAAAGTGGAATACTCGCCGGAAGACGGAGAGATCAAAGGCGATCCCCTGATCGCGCAAGTAGCAGAGGAACCCCACAATCATCGCCACTCCGTTTGGATTGATCTGCGCCGGGACTATCCCGTGGTAGCGGAGGATCTGGCAAACCTACGGCCACAAGGGTAGTCGCAGGCCGACTTCAAAGTGGCGGATGGGAAAGACCAACTCGGTCGCCAAGAAAGAATTCAGGCGTTCATCCTCACAAGGGAGCCTGGCGACATATCCCGGCAATAAGTACTTGGCGGAGAACTCCTTCAAGTCGCTCGGCCGAGTAATCGGCTTCTTGAAGGAATTTGCCTCGAAGTTCTTCGCGTGACTTGCACGGCGAATAGCTGCATCGTCAGCCATCCAAGAGTGGAAGGATCGAAGAAGCGAGTAGCGAAGGGCGAGGAGAGGAGCAATCGAGAGATAGTCGCTAGAAGAAAGGGAAGATCGTCAAGAGCGTAATAAATACGTATCTACCCCCCTATTTATAGTACTCGACAAAGCTTGGCTTCCCGCGTACGCCACCGCGAGCGCGAGTAGGAGATGGCGCGCATCGAGGAAAAGTCGCAAAAACCTAGGGTGCACGTCAAAACACTGATGTCGAACGAGCGAGCACCTGCATCAAATTTTTAGGCTACTCGCCACATCAATGCGACATTCAACAGCTACTCGCAGAAAAGAAAACAAAAAAGAAGCATCAAGACATCACAGAAAACAAGAGAGGCAACAAGGCGAGATTCATACTCGCCAAATAGGCAAATTACTTAGAAAAAATAAAATTGTTCAGAATTACAAACATTTGCCAAAAGGCGACAAGCGACTATAAAAGGAAAAAAAAGGGCAGGATCCTAGGGGTTCGGTTGAGCATCGGGAAGTTGTGGTTGTCGCCCAACCCAGCCCAAACCACGAGCTCTCTTGAAATGCTCGAAGGCCACGGACATCGCATCCTCGCCTTGTCGCAACTGTTCCTCCATCCTCGCCAGGCGACCTACGGAGCCCATGCTCGCGCGCATCCCCACCAGCTCGTCATGATGCAGCTGCTGGCGATGATCCATCCTGCCCACCCGGCGCTCCAGCTCGCCGACAGACTGAAGGCGAGATTCTACACTAGCCAGGCGAGTTTCTAACTCTTCCAGCCGTAATGCTCGGACCTCCAGCTCGGTCAAGCGACGCTGGGAGTCAGCAGCCGCCAAGAGCTCTATTCGCGCTTCAACCGCGGTCAGACGTCGATGAGACTCGCTGATCGCCAGCCGCTCCAACTTTGCCTCCAAATCTAGGATGACGCGAGTAGCCCTCTCCTGATACTCGCGAGAAGGAAGCCCGACGGCGTCGACCAGAGCCCCGATAGGGGTAGGAGCACGAGCTGCAGGAAAAGACATGGAAGCAAAATCTTAGTGACGAGTAGCGAGAAGCCTCTTCTTAGAGGATACTCGAAAAAGCAGCGACTCCACTTACCAGGCCGATAGGCCTCACCCCGCGAATCGCGGCGAGGACTCCGAGATGGTCGGCGAGGAGAGCTCCTTCCCCGATGCGGGGACGGACTGCGATGAGTGCCATCTCGCCGGTTCGAATGCGACCCGCCGATGTGCTCCCTGCTGGAAGGCGCATCACCCCGACCGCGACCATCCACTGGTCGCCCTCCCCCTCTGGGAGCGAAGAAACCAGAAGATCCCGCCATCCCACCTCGACGCGAGGACCCAGTCGGATGAGCGGTAGGAGCCGAAGAAGACAGGAGGCGGCGATCATCTTGCATGTCGGCCGGAGGAGGAAACGGAGGAGGTGGAGGAAGTTGGTCCGCAGGTAGTTGCGAGCTACTCGCCACCTCAGGTCGCTGCAAAGGCGGTGGCGGCAGAAGAGGATTGCTCGCTGAAGGAGTCCTCTGCTCGCTCATCGGCCTCTTGTCTACCGCAGAGCTATGAAGGATTCGCACCGATCCGCCCTGGCGAGTTCCTCCCCCAGCCGTGTTCAGGACCATAGGCGAGGATCGTAGGGGAATGACGCTCAGAGGCTCCTGCCGAGCATCGGCGAGAAGCGTATCTGCGAAATAATACAGAAAACGTCAGAGACCAGCCGACATTTGAGCGACTAATAAAAGTGGCGAGTAGGTAACTCTCACTTTGCGCAGGAGTAACTTCAACCGGATCTTGAGCCGAGATCCTCGCAGTGCTCGCCTCTGGAGCAGTATTCGACAAAGGAGGATCGGGAGCAGGTGAGTCGCCTGACTGACCAAGACCCAAGTCGGCGAGTACCTGCTGGGTAGTGTCGACCTGAGAATCAGCGACATTCTCAGGAGCGTCGGCAGTCTTCTTCTTCTTCTTGCTCTTCTTCTCCTTCTTCTTCTCCAGGCGCTTCCTCTTCCGGGAAGCGAGGAAGTCTTCGAGCTCAACATCGCGACCAGGCTTCCGCAACGGCGGCAGCAAACTGGCAAGCTCAGCCAAATCCGCAGCAGCTTCCTCGGCAATACTCATCGACATCTTGAAGCGAGAACCAAAGAAACCTTGGCGTCAGAGACCCCTCCCCCTCTATATATAGAGCTGGGGAGTCAAAACAGCGGGATGCCGACTACGCACTGATACTCGCCCAGAAGACAGCTCGTCGAAACAGGGTTGGATGATTCTTTCCGAGCAACTACGTTACTCGCAAAGAGCGGGGATTGTGTACAACCCTCATTCTCCGAGGGTGGACCCCCCCAAGGCCACGTAGGCAGAAGTCAAAGTCAAAGAGGTCAACACGGCAGATAAGCGTAAGAGCAGAAGACAGCCTAGGCGAGTAGGGGTGCACTCGTGCGAGTAGCTCGGATACTCGCCAAAATGTGGGCGACCATAGACGATACTCGCCCATCTGCCCGGGGAGATCGCCTCAATGTCGCTAGTCGCCGGGCAGGGGCTGGGCTATAAACCCCCCCCCCCCCCCCTACCCCTTGGTTTTCCTATAAATAGGACCCCAGGGGTACTTGGATTGGCACCTGGACTTGAGCTTTCGAAACCCTGCTCTTGCATTCTAGCATCTGTCGCACTTGGTCGCTACTCCCGGTACTAGCCAAGTCGGTGCCTTCCTCGTACCTTGCTCGGCCATTCTTTGGTCTTGGAGGGGAAGTCTCTTCGGAGCTTCTGGGTACGTGGCGGGACCTCCCTGCCGCAGCACCTGGGGTCTTGTGTGTTGCTCTTCTATCTCTTCAGTAGTTGCCAGCTTAGTCGTCTCGTTGGACTGTTGGGCGAGTAGCCTCCGGCTGCATCGGTCCGAATCTTGAGGTCGGGATTTTCCTGGCTTCAACACAATCATCCTTAACTTTTAATGGGGGGGGGGGCACTTGTGAACTTTTATGAGTATATGCTAACCAATCATAAAAGTAAGATGACTCCGATCATTTTCCACGTGGAGTTTGATTCATAAAGAGCAAAATTTTGACACCTTAGGGTTTTTCACAAGTCAATTTTTATCAAGGAAAAATCATCATGCTTATCTCTCCAAAATCCTGTCACTTTCACTTATGCTAGTCTTGATCCCTCTCAAATGGTCCAAAGCAAGACAAACTTAGATCATCCTTACCATAGTGAAATCAAACACTATATTCCAAATCCAACAAGTCATCGACTCAGATCTCTGGTTATTTATCATCAAAGCTTACAAGGTATAAAGCTATTATTGTAGATAAAATTTCAACCATGACAGAGTGTGATTTTAACAAATCATAAGTTGATCACTTCCGAATTTCCCCCAACCACAAGAGCTTTCAAATTTAACTACAACTTGTAAGATCTAATTTCCGCCCTTAGCTTCTATACTAGGACATCGACATCCTTAAATGATTAATCCTGGCGGCTTTATATTTCCAATGATTCAAAATAAGGGCAAGTTGTTGTTAGATCAATGATGTCTATCCATTGTCCTGGTACTTCTACCGGTCATCATTCCAAGCATACTGTTACACCGTCTCATCTTCTTTCAAGTAACATTGAGTAAGATCGACTTAAAAAAAAATCATTATGCTCATGACATAAAATTTTCTAACTTAGGTCTAAGGGAAATCTAAGTCCGGCGTTAATTTGCTCAATAAACAAAAGGGTACGCCCCAATAAACAAAGGACCAGCCCCCAATAAACAAAAGATAAGCCCCAATAAACAAAAGATAAGCCACTATCTATTTTGGGCTGAGTATCTTCAATATCACCAAGTTATATTCGTCCCAAGTATGCAAACAATTCTTAGGGCATACAATCTTAGACTTGGGGTTCTATCTTGGGGCTCATTGGTATGCTCCACACCTTATACTCTTCTAGGTACCTTCTACGCAACCTTAATAGGGTCAATATTTGACCTAATCTCAAACGGGTCTCTTCTGAACTTGAATTCTTATCCAACCCTCGGTGTTTTGTCGTGGTGGTTGTCTTAATGTAATCACGTCACGGATACGAGGATTGAGTCTACAAGTCTCACACCATTCTGCTTATGTGTCAATCTCTCTTTCTCTAGCCTCTTTTGGGTATCCTCGTACATTCACCAAAAGTTATACTTACGGTCTATTTCAGACTAGGTCATGGTATAAATTGTCAAAGTAAGTCACGTGTCCTAGTGGGGTTGAGTCTAACTCATTGACTAAGGTATTATCTAAAGAGTTCTTTGCAGCCGGAGGTATTCCCTGTAGGGGGCAGGGTTCGACGTAGGCTACAAAAGAAAACTTGACACTCGTAGGGAAAAATAACTAAGAAGATTCAGTTAAAAGTGGACTTTTTCATGTGATTTCCCCATATGGGCACACCACTGCTTCCGCTGCTTAGTTTGTCCTCAAACTAAACTCGCGCGGGGTGGCCCAGGGTTTGTGGACTTCTTTTCTTCGGATCGAGGTTTGCTCTGATACCACTTGTAAGACCCCATTTTTTTGTTGCAAAAAACCACCGGGTCTTAGGCCCAGAACCGCCGCTTTGCGGTGACACCCTCACTCGGGAAGGTCGCCACCACAAAACGCCGATTCTGCCGGCCAAATCGATCACAAAGGAAAGTTCATAAAAGAGAAGACAAGTCCACAGAATCAACATGAAATATAAATGTCCACACATATATTAACTGAATAAAAGACATACAAGGGATACAATAATAAAAGGGGCTCTTGCCCTGTACATCATTTCCTCACTACAAGATCTCTCGCGGAAGCTAGCTCCTAAGTAAAACTAAAGCTAATCGTCACCGACACTGAAACCGGAGTACTCAGACTAGTCTGACCCATCTCTGCAGACTCTGTACTCCACTGGTGCTGCAACACTGGATGCTTCTTCTCTTTTGGCCTGCGGTCGCTGCCTCGCAATCTACGTCTACGTCTTCGCCTTCGGCCTCCTGGTCGCTGTGTTGGAGGGGTTCCACCCATCATGGGGCGTCTGACTCGAGTGTGTCCCGGCTGGTGACAATGGTAGCATGGCCGTGGGGGGCCACCATATCGGGTCATGTTGCACCTGTTTCTCTAACGATGCTGCGTCTCCTCGAAACCCTAAAATGATATGGTCCACCGACCGTTAGTCAAAAAGACTAAGCCTTATGTTCCCCACCCCACCCCCAATGGCTCCTAGGCACCGTATGGGGAGGAGGAAGCGGAGGACATTCAAGGGGTAATAAAAAAGCAGGTGGCGGCGGATCTACAACTACACAGGTGTATATATATACGAAGCAGTAAGTAAGCATAGTAAAGTGCATGTAAAGAACAGTAAGCAGTATAAATAATGGCAAGCGAAGTAATATAAAAGTAACCATTGATTTATAGGAATGCCCATACAAACCTATAGACCAGGGGTCGTTTAGCAGGGCCTACCGTATAAGAAGTCCCATAACCGACTTATACGTTAGGGGTAGGTTGAATGCAATGTTTATGCTATGTCATGCAAAGTATGCTGTTATGCTATGATCATACAAGTGCAACTCACTCACTACGACTCTATGTGCATAGACCTTTAGTTCCCCCTTTTTGGAGCGAGCTAAACTCCCAGGATACTCTCGTAGTGGCAAACGGAAGCGGTGGGTTGGGCCTCACCCACCTCTAGGTTGGTATTCACACTACCTAACCTAGACCTATCATACGCCTCCATAAAACCCGAGGAGCGTCTGCGTCCTCTTGCTGACTGGACTGCCAGACTATCAAGGCTAAGTGTAAAACCACACTTGCCGAGTCAACGTATTGACGTCGGTGTGAATGACCGTCCAATACCGAAGACCCACCACCTTCATTGCACATGCAACATGTTCCACTCCCTACTTCCGAGCCATAAGCTCCCCGGGCTAACCTGCCCGCCATCAAACACTACTGAGCCACAAGCTCACCAGACTAACTAGTCTGCTGCTACAACCACCGAGCCCACCGCTCGGACAACCAAACCAACTAAACTTCCGAAACCACAGGGTGTGGATGAGTGTGTTATTAGTTAATCTTGTACAACATCTTACTCCTATACTTTTAGGGTTAATCTTGGTCTTCCCGAGGGTTACCCTGTGAGGGGCTTGCTACGGTACTAGGAACTACCATGGGATGACACCCCAAAGTTCCCATTCCCAAGACACTTAATAATGTTGGTATCTACCCATAAGAAAACCCCCTTAATACTACTACCTGAATTAAACCTAAGGGCTTTGAGACACTAAAGGGAAAAGACGATCTTTCGTCAATCCCAAGGCGACCTATCCCAAGGGTGGCACCCCACCATCCTAGGCCTCACCAAACCCTAAATACCTCCAGGGGTCCTCTCATAGCCATATAATCACCATTAAACTCTCACATCTCCAATCAATATACCCCAATTTGACCTATAACTCCAAAATTGCCAGATTGCTAAACGCAGATCACCCTTAACGTTTTGATGCTCATAAAGGGAGGTACATTAAATAATCAACTCTATGACACAATATCTTTATTGGGGGTCCATGCTACTTATTTAAGATCAAACCCAGAGTTTCATAATTTTCCCATTATTATTAATATTTAAGACATTTTTAAAAAACACAATTTCCTAGGATTTGAACTACAAGTATACTTTTCTGACTTCCAATGACTACCATAATTTTTTTACATGAATCAAGGGTACCTAATAATCAGTAGATATAAAATTTTAGGAAATTCCAGCAAGATCTACTATTAATAAAAATTCCAAAACCCATTTATTTCCAATAAATTCCAAAGGAGGTACCCTCATATGAACTCCAAACTTTATGCAAATTTATACAGAGGTGATTCATATTAAAATATTCAGCCCTACAACATTTGATCATATTCCATAGAGGTTACATTTGTAATTTCCACAAAGGATATATTTGAAATTAATTCCAAATTGAACTAGAGGTACCAAAAATATTAATCCATAAATTATGAGAAAAATACTGTGGGTTCATAATGGTATGAAATGTCATCCAGCAAAGTTTCATGCAATTACAGAAAACTAACACCCTAAAATTGTTCATCCCAAAAATTGTCAACAATATGAATAATTACAATTTGGACCTCCAAGAGTTTTCCAATGGTTCTAATAGAATCTACAGGGGTTTATAAGATCAAAGATAAGTTGGTGACAGAAGATGGTTAATTACTAAGCATTATTTCTTCCTAAATCCCAAAACCCAAAATAATTACAAATCTACCCAAGGATTTATTACCTAGGATTGGCAACTCCAAATCCCTCCAATTTCTTACAATAGCAATCTCTGGTCACCATGACCATCTCCCCAAAATTTCAAGTCAACCCATTAAGGTTTGACCCCTCTTCCTTCATTGGCCTCTAATTGCACCCCTTTAGGGTTTAACCTAGGGTTAGGGTAAAAACTTCTCCAAATCCACCCAAACTTCTTGTGAGGGTGTTACAACACTCATAGACCTCAGGGGAGTCCAATACACCCCTCTCCAAGGACAAACTCTCCTATGTCCTTCACAACCCCAAATTCCACTCCATAGGGATCAACCCTATGGCCTTGAGCAAAACAACTCTAATGCTCACAAATCTTCCTCATGGGGTCTCAAATTGACCCCACTGACCTTCCCAAGAAGACTCAAGTCTCTATGGGCCCATTTGACCAATGGTTCTCTTCTTGGCTAAATGCACCCCAAGGTGCTCCAACCCCATGACCTAGGGCAAACCAACTCCCCATGGCCCATAACTCTCTTGGAGGTGATTTGGGTGATATTAGGGCAGTGTCCAAAATCCCACTCCAATAGGAGGTGGTTTGACCATGAAAAATCCCAAATAGCCCTTATTCACAAATTTCCCCTTAATGGACAAATCTTTGGCCTAATGATTACCTAACCAAATGAACTCCAAATGAGTTGAGATTTTAACCAGGGGTTTATCATGACCCTAATAACAGCCCACCAAAATTTGGTTGAGATTGGAGGTCATTTGACCCTCCAAATAATTTGTGCAAGGATTATTAAATATTTACAAAAACTTTAGGAAAATGTTCTCCAAAAATTTTCATTTTTGGATATGTTATAGCCCTTTCTATGACTCATTACTAGTCCAAATTTCAAGTCATTTGGACATGTGGTTTGGTGTGGGCACCAATTCAAAGTTCAGTCAAACTTTGCACTAGAATGGGTGCTGAGGTCAAACCAAGACTCCTAATTGGGTGAGGTCAATTTTGTATGATCTTAGGGGTCAAGGCCTACAACTTTCATGTTGGGCACTTTTTCTGTAGAGGGCATCTAGTATTTTTAATATTTAAATTACTTCTGCAGTTATAAAAGCTAAGGGAAACTAATTAATAATAATAATAAAATTCATATCCAGCACAAATCTTGAAGCAGGATTCACGGCATCCGGTCGTCTTCTCCAAAGATTCAACGGCTGCGATAGCCCGCTCCTGGGCTGCCTTCAACCTTGATTTCTCGGCCACCCTCACATTCCCCCGGCTGGCAAGTGCCACCACCACCTCCGTTGAGGTGGTGGCCGTCGATAGGAGGTCGTTTGCCGCCCGGTGGTGGCCGGAGTCGGGGTTTCGGGGAGGAAAACTATGCTCGAAAACGAGCACCTTTGAGTGCACAATTCGAGCCCAACTGAACTCGAATCAAGCCCCAGTTAGATTAGGATCTAAGCACTGAGAGAGGGGAGGGGGATTGGACCTGATTTGGGGCTTGAAGCCTTGCCGATTGGGGGATTGCCATGGCCGACCTCCATGCTTTCCGAGTTCTGCAACCACCACCCCACACTGCCCGACCTCTTCTGAAAACAAGGGGGTTTCACTCCTCTCCGGCTTCTGAAGATAATGGGGGGTTCAATTGAAGGCAATGGTGGCTTTAACTACTAATGCCATTAATGGCCTCTTTGAATTCCTCCAAGGCCGGCCCCCATTCATTCCCCCTGCCTTAATCACCCTTGGAAACTGCTGGAAACTCCTTGTAGTCGGCAGAGGAGATGAAAGGGAGTGTTAATGGGGGAGGCCTGTAAGACCCTCTTTTTTTTTTTGCAAAAACCACCGGGTCTTAGGCCCAGAACCGCCGTTTTGCGGTGACACCTTCGCTTGGGAAGGTCGCCACTACAAAACGCCGATCCTGCCGACCAAATCGATCACAAGAAAAGTAAGCTAAACTGAATAGTAGATCAAACTAAGTCCACATCACATATATAAATAAATCACCAGAAGATGTCCACAATATAGCTGAAAGAAAGGAAACAAGATAACTAGGGCCTTGCCCAATACATCAAAGCCTCACTACATGGTTCACTCGCGGAAGTAAAACAACTGATTCAACACTCACGGATCCTGTCATCTGAGCTCCCGAGCTAGACTGCCCCGCCTCCATTTGCACCGGCCTCCGGTGCTGCTCCGTCGCCGCGGTCTCCTAAAATGATAAGGTCCACCGACCGTCAGTCATAAAGACTCAGCCAATTCCCCACCCCTCCCCCCAAGGCTCCTAGGCACCGCATGGAGAGGAGGAAGCGGAGGACAACAAGGGGTAATACAAAAGCAGGTGACAAGGTAAGATCTACGCTACTCGGGTGTATGCATATAAATAAAACATGAGATATATAAGCAGCAGGGTAAAGTATAGGAAATACAGTAAGAAACAAAAGTAGAGGCAAGTAAGTAAGATAAAGTAAACCATTGATTTATAGGAATGCCCATACAAACCTATAGACCAAGGGGTCGTTTAGCAGAGCCTATCGTATAAAAAGTCCCATACCAATTTATACGATAGGTGTCGGGGTTAAATGTAATGATTATGCTATGTCATGCAAGTATGATGTTATGCGGTGATCAAACAAGTGCAACTCACCCACTACGACTCTATGCGCATAGACCTTTAGTTCCCCCTTTTTGGAGCGAGCTAGACTCCCCGGATACTCCCGTAGTGGCAAACGGAAGCGGTGGGTTGGGCCTCGCCCACCTCTAGGTTGGTATATGCACTACCCGACCTAGACCTATCGTACGCCTCCACAAAACCCGCGGAGCGTCTGCGTACTCTTACTGACTGGACCGCCAGATTTTGTGGCTAAGTGCAAATACCGCACTAGCCGAGCCCAAGTATCAACGTCGGTGCAACGACTGTCAACACGAAGGACCCACTACCTTATGCACATGCAAGATATTCTACTTCCTATCTCTGAGCCATGAGTTTCCCCGGGCTAACCTGCCCGCCATCAATAACCTTCCGAGCCAAAAGCTCCCCGGGCTAACCTGCCCGTCAACAATAACCTCCCGAGCCAAAACTCCCCGGCTAACTAGTCTGCTGCAACAGACACCGAGCCCACCGCTCGGACAACCAATCCAACTAAACATCCGAAACCACAGGGTATGGATGAGTGTGTTATTAGTTAATCTTGTACAACGTCTTACTCCTATGAGTTAGGGTTAGTCTTGGACTTCCCGAGGGTTACCCTGTGAGGGGCTCGCTACGGTACTAGGAACCACTATGGGATGACACCCCAGAGTCCCCATTCCCAAGACACTTAATGTTATTAGTTACTACCCAAAATAAACCCTCTTAACATTTCACCTGGTCTAAAACCAAGTGCTTTTTAGGCCTTAGGGGAAAAGACGATCTTTCGCCAAATCCCAAGATGACCTACCCCACGGGAGGCATCCCACCACCCTAGGACTCATCAACCTTAACTCTCTCCAGGGGTCCTCTCATACCATACAATCACCATTCAATTTCCACATCTCCAATCAATGAAATCCAAATTGGCCTGTAATTCCAAAACTACCAATTTACTAAACGCAGACCACCCTTAACGCTTTGATCCTCATGAAGGGAAGTACATTAAATAATCAACTCTATGGCTCAAGGGATTTACTGGGAGTCCATGTTACCTGATTCAGATCAAATCTAGAGTTTCATAATTTTTCCAATAATAATAGTATTTTAAATAATTTCCCAAAAGGGCATTTTACCAAGGTTTGAACTACAAGTGTACTTTTCTGACCTCCAATGCCTACTCCAATTTTTACATAAATCCGTAGTACCTAATAAACAGTAGATATAAAAATTTAGGAAAAACCAGCAAGATTTACTATTTTTAGAAATTCCAAAACACAATTATTTCCAATAAATTACAAAGGAGGTAGCCTCATATGATCTCTAAACCTCTTGCAAATTAGTACAGTGGTGCTTCATAATATAATATTCAGTCCTACAAAGTTTGACCCTGTTCCACAGAGGGCATATTTGTAATTACATCCAAGGATATATTTGCAATTTCTTCCAACATGAACTAGAGGTACCAAGAATATTGCTCCATAAATTATGGGAAAATTACAGTGGTAACATATTGTTATGAAAAGACAAGCAGCAAAGTTTCATGTAATTACAGTAACTTAACATCATAAATTTGACCAACCCAAAAATTGCCAATAATGAGGAATATTACAATTTGGACCTCCAAGGGTTAACTCATGTCCTAACCAATACTTCCAGAGATTAATATCATTAAAACCATGTTTATGACAGAAGATGGTAGAGTGATAAGTAATATTTCTCCCTAAAACCCCAAACCCTAATTATTTACAAATCTACCCAAGGGTTTATTGCCTATGATGGGAAACTCCAAATCCCTCCAAATTCTCACAGTAGCATTTTCTAGTCACTAAGGCCACATCCCCAAAATTTCAAGCCAAACCATTAAGGTTTGACCCCTCTTCTTTCATTAGATTCTAATTGCACCCCATTAGGGTTTAGCCTAGGGATAGGGTCTAACCTTCTTCAATAGCTCTAGTAGGAACTCCAGAGATTCATAACCTCAAAAACAAGTGGGTGACAGAAGGTGATGATTTCCTAAGTGTAATTTCTTCCTAGAACTCCAAATTCCAAATATTTACAAATCTACCCAAGGATTTATCACCTAGGTTAGACAACTCCAAACCTCTTCAAATTCACAAGGGAGTCTTCTCTGGTTACTATGACCTACCCACCAAAACTTTAGGTCAAACCACTAGGGTTTGACCCTACTCCCTTCATTGACCTCTATTTGCACCCCATTAGGGTTTAACCTAGGGTTAGGGTCTAAACTTCTCCAAATCCACCCAAACTTCTTGTGAGGGTGTTATATCACCTAAAAAGGTCAGAGGAGTCCAACACACCCCTCCCCAAGGACAACCACACCTATGTCCTTTACAACCCCAAATTCCACCCCATAGGGATCAACCCTATGACCTTGAGCAAAAACAACTTCAAAGCTCACCAAACTCCTCATGGGGCCTCAACTTCATCCCACTGACCTTCCTAAGAAGTCTCAAGTCTCAAAGAACCTAATTTGGCCAATGATTCTTCACTTGGCTATTTGCACCCCAAAGTACTCCTACCTCAAATCCTAGGGCAAACCCACTCCCCATGGCTCCATAATACTCTTGGAGGTGATTTGGGGTGGGGTTAGGGTAGTGGACATAATATCTCTCCAATAGGAGGTGGTTTGGCTATGAGAAGCCCTAAGTGTCCCCTTAGCACAATTTTCCCCTTAAAGGGCAAAACTTGGGCCCAAAGATTACCTAGTCAAAAGATCTCCAAATGAGATGAAATTTTAACCAGGGGTTTATCATGACCCTAATGGTACCCCACCAAAATTTGGTGGAGATTGGAGGTCATTTGGCCCTCCAATTAATTTGTGTAAGGATTATTAAATTTCCACAAAAACTTTAGGAAAAGTAACTCCTAAAAATCTGATACTCAAACCTAACCTAGGTATAGGACATATGGATGCTTAGCCAAAATATCAACTACATCAGATTAGCCATTTAAGAGTTATACTAATTTTAAGGTTTGGTTTGAGTTTTGACCAGCCTCACTAGAATGAGTGCTGTGGGTCCAATACTTAACCAAATAGCTTGATTCCACTCCCATTAGAAAGTAGACACCAAGGCCTACAAAAGTTATCTCTGAGCATTTTTCGAGTTATGGCCCCTAAGGGCCTTAAAATAGGGTCACAAAATCTGTCAAAATGTGTGACAGATAATCAAATTGAATGAAATAATCATTTCATGCCTGCGAATAGCAAAAGGCGGCCAATCGGACGGCTCACAGCCTTCGTCCCCGATGAGCCAACGGCCAGGATTTGCTGCGCCTGGGCCGACTTGATCTTGGATTTCCCGGCCACCTGAGCGCCGCCCCGGCCGACCAACGCCACCACCACCTCCGTTGAGGTGGGGGCCGGCGATGAGCGGTGTTTGATCGGCCGGAGGTGGCCGGAATCGTGTTCTGTAGGAGGATACCCAACCCGATCAACGGAGGGCTTGGCCGGCTCGATTCACGGCCGATTGACCACGATTCGAGTCGCCGTCGATTGAGATCTAATCCTTAGGGTTCAGGGAGGAGAATAGGACCTGCTGGAGGGCTTGCCGTCGGTTTTCCCTTGTGTACACCATTGGAGCTGCCGTCGATTGAGATGCCATGCCGATTCCTTCCTACAGCACCTGAAATCCTCTGGTAACTTGGGGGTTTCTCTCCTCTCAGGTCTCTGAAGGTGATAGGGGGTTCGAATGGGGGTGACGGTGGCTTTAACCCCCTTGGCCATTAATGGCCTCTTCGAATTCTCCAAGGGCCGGCCCCCATTCATCTCCCCTGCATCAATGCCTCTTGGAAACTGATGGAATCTCCTCCTAGCCGGCTGAGGAGTTGAATGGAGGCATCAATTGGGGAGGCCAAGAGGTAAAACCTCTTAATGGCCATGAATGGCTTTCTCTCTCTCTTCAAAAATGGGGAAACCCCCATTTTCTCTCTCCCAATCACCATGGCCGGCTCCTACTCTCTCTCCTGTGTTTAATGAGGGCCACATGGGCTGGTTGACCATCCAATTGAGTTAGCCCAAAGAGATTGGGTTGGGTTTGAGCATTTTGACCTAAATTGGACAATTTTGACTTTTGGTCAAATTGGTCAATTGGGGAACCCTAGGATGGGGCTTTTGGGTTCAATAGGTTCCAAATTAAGTTCAGGAACTAATGGTGGAGTCAATTTGGTCAATTGGTTCTTGGTTGACCCAATCTAAGTTGATTTGACCAAAATGGGCTAAATTGACTTTGGTCAAATTGAGCCCTAGGGTTGACTTGGTCATGGGGCTTTTTGGTCCACTAGCTCCCTTATGACATGATAGCCCTATGGGTGAGGTCAATTTAATGTGGTGAAGGTCAATTGTGGTATTTTGAGAAGGAAAGTCATTTTGACCTAAAAAGGGCATTTTGGTCAATTTGCACCCCTGGGGGTCCCATGATGGGGCTTTTGGGTCCACTAGGTCTATAATGGTATTCTAAACCTAGGGGTGTGATCAATTTGACATGGTGAGGGTTGATTGGCTCTAAATGGGCTACTTTGACCAATTTGAGGGTTTATGTTGACTTTGGTCAAATTGGTCCCTTAGGTTGTCTTCAATGGGCCCTTGGTGCCCTAAGGGGACCCCTAAAGGGTTAGGGACACTATGTGGGGTCCAAGGGTTAAGTTGAAGCCCTAAATTCCAATCCCAAGCTTGGAAGATGGGAATTGCTATTTGCAGACCAAGGTGGCTTCCTCCTCCTTTCCTAAGCTCTCAAGGTCAAAAGGTTCTTCCTATGGTTTTGTCATGACCCAGTCATGACAAAACCAACTTAGGGGTCTAGCAGTTTGGGGGATGTTACAAATCCCAATACATAAAAATAAAAATTTCGTCCCCGAAATTCAGACAAGCCTATGGGGCTTCTGCTAGAGGAAAATTGTAACATCCCAGAAAAGTAAGTTGTACCTGTCGTAAAAAGCTGCGGATATTTTTGCTGCATCAAGTCCAGTGGCTCCCAAGTATGTTCTTCCTGTCCATGATTCCTCCACAGGACCTTGACCAGTGGGACCTTCTTGCGCCGCAAGACTCGTAGCTCTGTGTCGTCTATCCGAACCGGCTCCAAGTGAATCGATCGATCTGTAGCTACTGGCCCTTCAGAAGTAGACACCTGCTGCTCAGGCCGAAGTAAAGCCTTCCTAAGTGAAGAGACGTGGAATACGTCATGCAGTCCCTCCAAATCCGGCGGTAGCTCCAGTCTGTAAGCCAAGGGACCGATCCGCTCCAGGATCCTATAGGGTCCCATAAACCTTGGACTGAGCTTCTTTCGGCCGCGAACCCTCGAGACTCCGTGCATCGGACGTATCTTCAAGAAAACCCGGTCTCCCACCTGGAACTCCACCATACGATGACGCGTATCGTAATACTTGGCCTGCCTGCTCTGGGCCTCCAGCATCCTATCTCGAATCAACCTCACCTGGGCCTCCGTGTCCTCCACGAACTCTGAGCTAAGAGCCTTGGGGTCCTCATCCTGAATCCAAGATAACGGTGTCCTGCACCTCCGACCATATAATGCCTCGTAAGGTGCTCTGCCTATGCTAGCCTGGTGACTATTATTATAAGAGAACTCGACCAACGGCAACAGTCTCTCCCACGGCTCCCCGCGGTCTAGAATACAAAGACGCAAAAGATCCTCCAAGGTCCGATTGGTGCGCTCCGTTTGCCCATCTGTCTGGGGGTGAAAAGCCGTACTGAAGGTCAATCGGGTGCCTAAATAGGCCTGCACTGCTCTCCACTCCCTTGACGTAAAACGTCCATCTCGGTCAGATACTATCGTCCTTGGCACACCATGATAACGGATGAACTGTTCCACAAACTTCCGTACTAAAATCCTGACGGAATCATCCTTCCTGATTGGAATGAACCTGGCCACCTTTGTCAACCTATCGACGATTACCCAAATTGAGTCATTCCCCGCACGAGATCGGGGAAGACCATGAATAAAATCCATCGCTATATCGTCGAACTTCCATTCCGGCACTGGGAGTGGCTGTAACAATCCTGCGGGGTTCCGGCACTCCGCCTTCACAAGCTGGCAGGTCTCGCAATGGGTCACAAAATAAACGATATCTCTCTTCATACCCGGCCAGTACATGGTCCTCTTCAGATCTGCCGTCATCTTGGTAATACCCGGGTGCACTGAATACTTACTGCAGTGAGCCTCTGCCATAATATCTTCCCGGATCCGATCTCCTGCCGGCACGTACACTCGACCTCTAAAACTCAACAGGTCGTCCTTCATCGAATAATCTCCAGCTGGACCTGCCTCCAGGGCTCTGAAAATCGGCTCCAGCTTGGCATCCTTTCTCTGCCATTCCCTGATGCGGTCTCGAATGTCATAAGTAGCACCAGTCGCCGCTAGGTACTCCTCGTACAGCTCCGGGTCATCCTCAGATACTAGGGAGATCTGCATATCTTCGAACATCTTCACTAACTCCATGGCCATTAGTTTAGGCCCTACTCCTGGCGTAGTAGCTCTCCTGCTCAACGCGTCTGCTACTACATTTGCCTTCCCTGGGTGGTAATGCATCGTATACTGGTAATCTGATAAGAACTCCACCCATCGCCTCTGTCGGATATTCAACTCCTTCTGCGTATCTACATACTTCAGATTTTTGTGATCTGAGAATATGTCGCAGTGGACACCATAGAGGTAGTGTCGCCAGATCTTAAGAGCGAATACGACTGCTCCCATTTCCAAATCATGCACTGGGTAATTCCGCTCGTGGTCCTTCAGCTGGCGGGAGGCATAAGCTATCACATGCCCGTTCTGCATCAGAACGGCACCCATCCCCTGATATGACGCATCCGTATACACTTGAAATCCTTCCCTTCCCGACGGAAGGGCAAGGATGGGGGCTGAAGTAAGCCGACCCTTCAGCTCCTGAAAAGCTGTCTCACACTGCGGCGTCCAAGTGAAGATAGCATCCTTTCTTGTCAGGGAAGTAAGCGGGAGGGCTATCTGGGAAAACCCCTGAACGAACTTCCGGTAGTAGCCGGCAAGTCCCAAGAAACTTCTTACGTCGGTGGCCGTCTTCAGCGGCGGCCAGTCCCGTACTGCCTGAACCTTTGCTGGATCTACTGCCAAGCCTGCTCCACTGATGATGTGGCCCAGGAAGGCCACCTCCTTCAACCAGAACTGACATTTACTGAACTTAGCATATAACCGATGCTCCCGCAGTTTCCCCAAGGTTAGTGCCAAATGCTGCGCATGCTCCTCCTCCGTCCTCGAGTAGATGAGGATGTCGTCGATGAACACTATGACAAAGATGTCAAGGTAAGGCTCAAACACCCGGTTCATCAAGCTCAGAAATGCTGAAGGTGCATTTGTGAGCCCGAACGGCATCACCGTGAACTCATACAATCCATACCGGCTGCTGAAAGCCGTCTTCGGGATGTCCTCCTCTTGGATCCTCAGCTGATAATAACCTGACCTCAAATCCAGCTTCGAGAAGCAGTGGGCTCCCTCTAGCTGGTCAAAGAGCTCATCTATCCTTGGCAGAGGATACGTGTTCCGCACCGTCAGCCTATTCAGAGCTCTGTAATCGATGCACAGTCTGAGCGTCCCATCCTTCTTCTTTACGAATAACACCGGAGCTCCCCAAGGTGAGGAACTCGGCCTAACGAACCCTGCTTCCACCAGCTCCTGCAGCTGGCTCCGAAACTCTACCAACTCCTTCGGGGCCATCCGGTAGGGAGCTTTGGACACCGGCTTGGCCCCTGGTACCAGCTGAATCTGAAAATCCTTCTCGCGGTGCGGTGGTAGCCCAGGAAGCTTCTCCGGAAAAACATCAGCAAAATCTCGCACTACCGGGATACTTGGCACCGAGTCCTTGACTTCAGTCGCCTCAAAGAGCACCTGATAAACCTCGTCTCCCTGCAGGTGGGCCTTGACGGCCTGAATGGATGATAGAAAGAGACGAGAGGTAGGTTGAGTACCTTCGAAAGTCACTACACCGTCTTTATGCTCTAGCACGATCCGCCTTGCCGGGCAGTCAATCCTTGCCCGGTTCTCAAACAACCAACTCATGCCCAGGATCAGGTCGTAATCCCTCATCTTTAGCACAGATGCCGGGGCCTCGAACCGTCTTCCTCCAATCTCCAGACTCATTATGCACGTTAAATTGGTTAGAACCTCCGATCCGTCCGGAAATCGCACCCTCCTATAGTCGCTTTTGGTGTGCTTGACTTGGTCTAGGTCTTCAATAAACTTAGCCGAGACGAACGAGTGCGAAACACCCGTATCAAACAAGGTAAAAGCAGGTTTGCCGAAAATGCATATTAAACCTGAAGGTTTGATGCTAGGTTCAATGCTAAGGTAGAACTTAAAACTTTAAAAGACATCCATCAAATTAAACGAATGTACAACAAAGTACCTGCGATGACCCTTGCCGGGTCCCGGGGCCTGGCCAAATCTAAGGCATAAGCCTGCTCTCTGTAGTGTCTCCGATCGTCACCCTGAAATCCACGGCCTCGACCACGTCCTCGGCCTCCGAGATGCTGGCCCCGAGGTGCTGCCTGTGGTGCTGGAGGAGCATTCCTCTGGGGGCAGTTCCTCTTGAAGTGGCCGACCTGATGGCAGTAGAAACACTCCGGAGGTTGCCCATTCCCTCCAATCCTTGGCATTTCCCTCATCTGCAAAGGCTGAGGAGCCAAAACTACCGGCTCCCTTTGCTCCTGCCTCTCCCCCTGACGGGGTCGGACCTCCGTCCTTCCTTCTCCAGCGTCTCTGTTTCTCGGCTGATCTCTCCTGCCATTTCTTCCCTGGTCCTCCATGGGTCTCTTCCTCCCACGAACAACTTGCTGGTCTCCTTCCAGCTTCTTCGCCATTTCCAGAATCCTGGACATATTACCGTCGGAGACAAAAAGGAGGGCCTGCCTCAACTCATCACGGAGGCCCTTATAGAATCTCTTAGCATATCCCGCATCGTCCAGTTGGTTGGATACCGCAAACCGGGACAGGTGGGTGAACTCCTGGTGGTACTCCAATACTGATCTATTCCCCTGCCTTAACTGCAAAAATCTGTCCTCCAGATCGTCTCTTGCCGACTGCGGCACAAAATGTTCCAGCAGTGCCGTCTTGAAATCTTCCCACAAAACGTCTGCTGCCTCAAGTCCCGGGTAAGCTGTAGCCAGGAACCTCTTCCACCACCTCTTAGCATGAGACTCCAAGCAAGAAACCACCAGTGGCACCTCCATGTCTGTCGGGCACTGGATTCCTGACAACATCTCCTCCATGATGTCTACCCATTCTTCGGTCCTCACAACAGTCTCCGTCCCGATGAATGCTGGTGGGGAGAGACCCCGAAAGATGCTCAGCCAGTTGGCCCCGGGGTTCTGCTGAGGAGCCGGTGCTTGTTGTGCCCTGAATGTCTCCAAAATGGCAGTCAGAGTCTGCCCCAACTCCGTCTGCTGGAACGGGGTAGGAGCCGGTGGTGGTGGAACGACGTTCGGAGCCGGCGGGACTCCATGCTGAGGTGAAGGTTCCGTTGCCGGCTACATAAGAAAGATTGCACTTATAAGTGACTTAGCTAAGGGGAAGAAGAATTCAGTTATAAGTGGACTTTTACATGTGATTTTCCCTATGGGCACACCATTGCTTCCGCTGCTAGTTTGTCCGCAAACTAAGCTCGCGCGGGGTGGCCCAGGGTTTGTGGACTTCTTTTCCTTGGATCGATGTTTTGCTCTGATACCACTTGTAAGACCCTCTTTTTTTTTTTTGCAAAAACCACCGGGTCTTAGGCCCAGAACCGCCGTTTTGCGGTGACACCTTCGCTTGGGAAGGTCGCCACTACAAAACGCCGATCCTGCCGGCCAAATCGATCACAAGAAAAGTAAGCTAAACTGAATAGTAGATCAAACTAAGTCCACATCACATATATAAATAAATCACCAGAAGATGTCCACAATATAGCTGAAAGAAAGGAAACAAGATAACTAGGGCCTTGCCCAATACATCAAAGCCTCACTACATGGTTCACTCGCGGAAGTAAAACAACTGATTCAACACTCACGGATCCTGTCATCTGAGCTCCCGAGTTAGACTGCCCCGCCTCCATTTGCACCGGCCTCCGGTGCTGCTCCGTCGCCGCGGTCTCCTAAAATGATAAGGTCCACCGACCGTCAGTCATAAAGACTCAGCCAATTCCCCACCCCTCCCCCCAAGGCTCCTAGGCACCGCATGGAGAGGAGGAAGCGGAGGACAACAAGGGGTAATACAAAAGCAGGTGACAAGGTAAGATCTACGCTACTCGGGTGTATGCATATAAATAAAACATGAGATATATAAGCAGCAGGGTAAAGTATAGGAAATACAGTAAGAAACAAAAGTAGAGGCAAGTAAGTAAGATAAAGTAAACCATTGATTTATAGGAATGCCCATACAAACCTATAGACCAAGGGGTCGTTTAGCAGAGCCTATCGTATAAAAAGTCCCATACCAATTTATACGATAGGTGTCGGGGTTAAATGTAATGATTATGCTATGTCATGCAAGTATGATGTTATGCGGTGATCAAACAAGTGCAACTCACCCACTACGACTCTATGCGCATAGACCTTTAGTTCCCCCTTTTTGGAGCGAGCTAGACTCCCCGGATACTCCCGTAGTGGCAAACGGAAGCGGTGGGTTGGGCCTCGCCCACCTCTAGGTTGGTATATGCACTACCCGACCTAGACCTATCGTACGCCTCCACAAAACCCGCGGAGCGTCTGCGTACTCTTACTGACTGGACCGCCAGATTTTGTGGCTAAGTGCAAATACCGCACTAGCCGAGCCCAAGTATCAACGTCGGTGCAACGACTGTCAACACGAAGGACCCACCACCTTATGCACATGCAAGATATTCTACTTCCTATCTCTGAGCCATGAGTTTCCCCGGGATAACCTGCCCGCCATCAATAACCTTCCGAGCCAAAAGCTCCCCGGGCTAACCTGCCCGTCAACAATAACCTCCCGAGCCAAAAGCTCCCCGGCTAACTAGTCTGCTGCAACAGACACCGAGCCCACCGCTCGGACAACCAATCCAACTAAACATCCGAAACCACAGGGTATGGATGAGTGTGTTATTAGTTAATCTTGTACAACGTCTTACTCCTATGAGTTAGGGTTAGTCTTGGACTTCCCGAGGGTTACCCTGTGAGGGGCTCGCTACGGTACTAGGAACCACTATGGGATGACACCCCAGAGTCCCCATTCCCAAGACACTTAATGTTATTAGTTACTACCCAAAAGAAACCCTCTTAACATTTCACCTGGTCTAAAACCAAGTGCTTTTTAGGCCTTAGGGGAAAAGACGATCTTTCGCCAAATCCCAAGATGACCTACCCCACGGGAGGCATCCCACCACCCTAGGACTCATCAACCTTAACTCTCTCCAGGGGTCCTCTCATACCATACAATCACCATTCAATTCCCACATCTCCAATCAATGAAATCCAAATTGGCCTGTAATTCCAAAACTGCCAATTTACTAAACGCAGACCACCCTTAACGCTTTGATCCTCATGAAGGGAAGTACATTAAATAATCAACTCTATGGCTCAAGGGATTTACTGGGAGTCCATGTTACCTGATTCAGATCAAATCTAGAGTTTCATAATTTTTCCAATAATAATAGTATTTTAAATAATTTCCCAAAAGGGCATTTTACCAAGGTTTGAACTACAAGTGTACTTTTCTGACCTCCAATGCCTACTCCAATTTTTACATAAATCCATAGTACCTAATAAACAGTAGATATAAAAATTTAGGAAAAACCAGCAAGATTTACTATTTTTAGAAATTCCAAAACACAATTATTTCCAATAAATTACAAAGGAGGTAGCCTCATATGATCTCTAAACCTCTTGCAAATTAGAACAGTGGTGCTTCATAATATAATATTTAGTCCTACAAAGTTTGACCCTGTTCCACAGAGGGCATATTTGTAATTACATCCAAGGATATATTTGCAATTTCTTCCAACATGAACTAGAGGTACCAAGAATATTGCTCCATAAATTATGGGAAAATTACAGTGGTAACATATTGTTATGAAAAGACAAGCAGCAAAGTTTCATGTAATTACAGTAACTTAACATCATAAATTTGACCAACCCAAAAATTGCCAATAATGAGGAATATTACAATTTGGACCTCCAAGGGTTAACTCATGTCCTAACCAATACTTCCAGAGATTAATATCATTAAAACCATGTTTATGACAGAAGATGGTAGAGTGATAAGTAATATTTCTCCCTAAAACCCCAAACCCTAATTATTTACAAATCTACCCAAGGGTTTATTGCCTATGATGGGAAACTCCAAATCCCTCCAAATTCTCACAGTAGCATTCCCTAGTCACTAAGGCCACATCCCCAAAATTTCAAGCCAAACCATTAAGGTTTGACCCCTCTTCTTTCATTAGCTTCTAATTGCACCCCATTAGGGTTTAGCCTAGGGATAGGGTCTAACCTTCTTCAATAGCTCTAGTAGGAACTCCAGAGATTCATAACCTCAAAAACAAGTGGGTGACAGAAGGTGATGATTTCCTAAGTGTAATTTCTTCCTAGAACTCCAAATTCCAAATATTTACAAATCTACCCAAGGATTTATCACCTAGGTTAGACAACTCCAAACCTCTTCAAATTCACAAGGGAGTCTTCTCTGGTTACTATGACCTACCCACCAAAACTTTAGGTCAAACCACTAGGGTTTGACCCTACTCCCTTCATTGACCTCTATTTGCACCCCATTAGGGTTTAACCTAGGGTTAGGGTCTAAACTTCTCCAAATCCACCCAAACTTCTTGTGAGGGTGTTATATCACCTAAAAAGGTCAGAGGAGTCCAACACACCCCTCCCCAAGGACAACCACACCTATGTCCTTTACAACCCCAAATTCCACCCCATAGGGATCAACCCTATGACCTTGAGCAAAAACAACTTCAAAGCTCACCAAACTGCTCATGGGGCCTCAACTTCATCCCACTGACCTTCCTAAGAAGTCTCAAGTCTCAAAGAACCTAATTTGGCCAATGATTCTTCACTTGGCTATTTGCACCCCAAAGTACTCCTACCTCAAATCCTAGGGCAAACCCACTCCCCATGGCTCCATAATACTCTTGGAGGTGATTTGGGGTGGGGTTAGGGTAGTGGACATAATATCTCTCCAATAGGAGGTGGTTTGGCTATGAGAAGCCCTAAGTGTCCCCTTAGCACAATTTTCCCCTTAAAGGGCAAAACTTGGGCCCAAAGATTACCTAGTCAAAAGATCTCCAAATGAGATGAAATTTTAACCAGGGGTTTATCATGACCCTAATGGTACCCCACCAAAATTTGGTGGAGATTGGAGGTCATTTGGCCCTCCAATTAATTTGTGTAAGGATTATTAAATTTCCACAAAAACTTTAGGAAAAGTAACTCCTAAAAATCTGATACTCAAACCTAACCTAGGTATAGGACATATGGATGCTTAGCCAAAATATCAACTACATCAGATTAGCCATTTAAGAGTTATACTAATTTTAAGGTCTGGTTTGAGTTTTGACCAGCCTCACTAGAATGAGTGCTGTGGGTCCAATACTTAACCAAATAGCTTGATTCCACTCCCATTAGAAAGTAGACACCAAGGCCTACAAAAGTTATCTCTGAGCATTTTTCGAGTTATGGCCCCTAAGGGCCTTAAAATCGGGTCACAAAATCTGTCAAAATGTGTGACAGATAATCAAATTGAATGAAATAATCATTTCATGCCTGCGAATAGCAAAAGGCGGCCAATCGGACGGCTCACAGCCTTCGTCCCCGATGAGCCAACGGCCAGGATTTGCTGCGCCTGGGCCGACTTGATCTTGGATTTCCCGGCCACCTGAGCGCCGCCCCGGCCGACCAACGCCACCACCACCTCCGTTGAGGTGGGGGCCGGCGATGAGCGGTGTTTGATCGGCCGGAGGTGGCCGGAATCGTGTTCTGTAGGAGGATACCCAACCCGATCAACGGAGGGCTTGGCCGGCTCGATTCACGGCCGATTGACCACGATTCGAGTCGCCGTCGATTGAGATCTAATCCTTAGGGTTCAGGGAGGAGAATAGGACCTGCTGGAGGGCTTGCCGTCGGTTTTCCCTTGTGTACACCATTGGAGCTGCCGTCGATTGAGATGCCATGCCGATTCCTTCCTACAGCACCTGAAATCCTCTGGTAACTTGGGGGTTTCTCTCCTCTCAGGTCTCTGAAGGTGATAGGGGGTTCGAATGGGGGTGACGGTGGCTTTAACCCCCTTGGCCATTAATGGCCTCTTCGAATTCTCCAAGGGCCGGCCCCCATTCATCTCCCCTGCATCAATGCCTCTTGGAAACTGATGGAATCTCCTCCTAGCCGGCTGAGGAGTTGAATGGAGGCATCAATTGGGGAGGCCAAGAGGTAAAACCTCTTAATGGCCATGAATGGCTTTCTCTCTCTCTTCAAAAATGGGGAAACCCCCATTTTCTCTCTCCCAATCACCATGGCCGGCTCCTACTCTCTCTCCTGTGTTTAATGAGGGCCACATGGGCTGGTTGACCATCCAATTGAGTTAGCCCAAAGAGATTGGGTTGGGTTTGAGCATTTTGACCTAAATTGGACAATTTTGACTTTTGGTCAAATTGGTCAATTGGGGAACCCTAGGATGGGGCTTTTGGGTTCAATAGGTTCCAAATTAAGTTCAGGAACTAATGGTGGAGTCAATTTGGTCAATTGGTTCTTGGTTGACCCAATCTAAGTTGATTTGACCAAAATGGGCTAAATTGACTTTGGTCAAATTGAGCCCTAGGGTTGACTTGGTCATGGGGCTTTTTGGTCCACTAGCTCCCTTATGACATGATAGCCCTATGGGTGAGGTCAATTTAATGTGGTGAAGGTCAATTGGGGTATTTTGAGAAGGAAAGTCATTTTGACCTAAAAAGGGCATTTTGGTCAATTTGCACCCCTGGGGGTCCCATGATGGGGCTTTTGGGTCCACTAGGTCTATAATGGTATTCTAAACCTAGGGGTGTGATCAATTTGACATGGTGAGGGTTGATTGGCTCTAAATGGGCTACTTTGACCAATTTGAGGGTTTATGTTGACTTTGGTCAAATTGGTCCCTTAGGTTGTCTTCAATGGGCCCTTGGTGCCCTAAGGGGACCCCTAAAGGGTTAGGGACACTATGGTGGGGTCCAAGGGTTAAGTTGAAGCCCTAAATTCCAATCCCAAGCTTGGAAGATGGGAATTGCTATTTGCAGACCAAGGTGGCTTCCTCCTCCTTTCCTAAGCTCTCAAGGTCAAAAGGTTCTTCCTATGGTTTTGTCATGACCCAGTCATGACAAAACCAACTTAGGGGTCTAGCAGTTTGGGGGATGTTACAAGGCCAAGGGGTGAATCTTCTTAATGGCCATGAATACCACCTTCTCTCTCCATTAAACTTGGGTTTTTCTCTCTCCTACTCACCATGGCTGACTTTCCTCTCTCTCCTGGGTTAATTATCAGTCTACTAGGCTGGTCAAGTGGTCAATTTGGGCTTAGCCCAAAGGGATTGGGCTAGATTCAAGAGATTTGACCTAATTTGAAAAAATTTGACCAATTGGGTGACCCTAGGATGGGGCTTTTAGGTCCATTGGATTCCAAATTAGGTTTAGAAACTATTTGTGGGGTCAATTTGGTCACATGAGTCTTAGTTGACCCAATTTAAGTTGATTTGACCAAAACAGGCTAAGTTGACTTTGGTCAAATTGAGCCCTAGGGTTAACCCAGTCATGGGGCTTTTTGGTCCACTGGGTCCCCTATGACATGATAACCCTAAGGGTAGGGTCAATTTAACATGGTGATGGTCAATTTGGGTATTTAGTGAAGAATTGCCATTTTGACCTAACAAGGGCATTTTGGTCAATTTGCACCACTGGGGGTCCCATGATGGGGCTTTTAGGTCTACTAGGTCCCTTATGGTATTATAGACCTAGATGAGTGATCAATTTGTCATGGTGAAGGTTAATTGGCTCTAAATAGGCTACTTTGACCAATTTAGGGTTAGGGTTGACTTTGGTCAATTTGGCCCCTTTGGTTGACCCCAATGGGCCCCTGGTGCCCTAAGGGGACCCCTAATGGGTTAGGGATACTATGGTGGGGTCAAATGGTCAAGATGAGGCCCTAAAATCCAACCCTAAGCTTGGTCACTGGAAATTGCTATTTGCAGTCCAAGGCACTTTCAACCCTAATCTTGCCTAAGTTAAAGAGATTTCTACACTACCAAGGTCTTGTCATGACTTTGACAAAGCAGAGCCACCTGGAGGGTCTAGCTGTCTGGGGGATGTTACAAAAAATGTGGGCCCGAGTCAAAAAACGTGCTCCCGGGCGAAAACTCGCTCTCGGGGAAAAAAGGCGCTCTTGGGCGAAAAATGCGCGTCAGACAAAAAATGCCTGGCAGACCGAAAAACACCCGGTCGGTCAAAAAATGCGCTCCCGAACGAAAAACCGCTACCGTGCAAAAAAATGACCGTCTGGGCGAATAACGAACGCCCGGCCAAAAAACACACGCCCTGACGAAAAACACGCGTTCGGCTGAAAAACACACTCTCGACAAGAAAATACACACCAGGGCGAAAAACGCTCGTATAGGCCGAAAAACTCCGACGAAAACACTCGATTATGCGGAAAACTTATGGGCGCAGGTAAGAATTGTCGATTTGATGTTTTAGTTCAAAGTCAAAGTTATGGTTTCCACATAAAAGCCAATATCCGTGTAAATTCCGCTGCGCCAAACGTTAGAATTAGATTTCTAATCGTTAATGTCAATTCCAGATAGGCAATTCCGTCCAAACGAACAGACCCTTACATTTTTGTTTTCTAATAAATTGTTGAAACCCCTCCTTAGTTTTATCCAATTTGTCAATAACCCCCCAAGTCATAATAATTGGTTGATAGCCCCCCTTAGGTTTCAAAATTAACACAGTTTCTTTTCCTTGGCCATCTCTCCCTCCTCATTCCATTTTTTTTCTTTTACGCGATCTCCAACCCTAGTCGATCGAGGGCGACGCGCCCCCTTTCCGACATCTGATCTTCTTCGGCGAGTTCGTCGACCTGCATCTTCTCAGATTCGTCGGCTACGAAACTATGAATGGTAAGACTATTTAATGTTGTTTGGGAAAAATATTTTGAAGGGATCTTTTGTTTGTTTTTTTCTGATCAAATTTTAATTTTTAGGAGTACACACATGCAAGAAATCAATATTCAGTCATCACAAAATATAGTTCCATTTGAAACTATGCTAAGGTATTTCTTATACCATAGCATTCATTTGAAGTATGGCGTACATATTGTTCATGTAATATTTTAATTACATTTGTTTTGAATGGATCTAATTATAGGATATAATTTTCTGATGGAGAACACATTAAGCTTCATCAAGTGCACCTACAAGGCTTGAAATGAGCAGAAACACTAACATTTCTGATGATCCCTTATAAAGGGTTTAAATCTTTTGTAGAAAAAAGAACGCGTATATGATCTCTTCTAGATTTTGTGAAGTCCAAATTTTGAATGTATTATAGGATATGCAATGTATTCAGAGATCCAATTTTTGAACGAACTAAGATATGGGCTTCGTTTGGAGGGACTTATTTTCACCGGTCATGCGGTTACGACCTCATGAACTGGACCTTAATTAAGGTCCGATTCATGCGGTCGTAACCGCTTGACCAGTGAAAATAAGTCTCTCCAAACAGAGCCATGATCTCTTCTTGATTTTGTGGATGCTATCAAAGTTTATGTCGTTTGTCCACACAAACTATGTCATGTATGTTTCAGATTATAAGAAAGTTTAAGTGGAAATTTCAATTGTTCAAAAAATTCCCCCCTCCCCACACTAAGGGGCTATCAACCTATTATAGCAACTTGGGGGGTATAAGTGAGATATTTTCGTACAACATACTTCTCGTGCGTGGTGCAATTTCAGTGAAATTTTGATCTAATAATTATGCAAAAAATGTCGCAATCTGACTGTAATTTATGACTGAAAATTTCAGTTGAATTTTTCATCTAATACACGCGCTAAAAATGCAAGCAAGAATTCTACGGTGAGATTAATATCGCGCACGAGAAAGGATCGTGTGTCTAGCGTACCAACAATTTTTTTGATATAATAAGCAGTTCTAATATGATTATTCGTAGTCAATTGATGTCCGCAGTCCAAAAAGATATTCACAGACCAAAAAGTTTTTAGAGATCTCATGCCGTCGGTAATTTACTCATGACTTAGGCTCGGTTTGGCGCGGCGTTTTTGCTCCGGTTAGTTTGGACAAAAACGTCACTATCATAGAATGTATGTTTGGCATGACAAAAGTAACGAACACTAGGGCTGTTCACAAATAGTATAGTTCGTGAATAATTCGGGATTCGATTCGCGAAGATTCGATTAAAATCGTATTTTTCGAATTCGAATCCGAGTTCGGATTCGAATAGTTTTCGAATCCGAATCCGCATAATGTTATTCATATTCGAATGATTCACGAATAGTTCGCGAATACTGAAAATATACTTAAATTAAATTAATATATGTAATTAAATGTTAAATATAATTATATTTGAATATTCTATATAATTAAATATTATAAAATTCGAATTCGAATCCGAATTCGAACCCAAATTCGAATCTAACATTTCATGATGAATCCGAATTCGAATCCGACCCCGAATATTCGAACGAATCTGAATCCGAATCTGAATCTCTGCATTCTATGTCAAATTTAGATTCGATTGAAGAGCTATTCGATTCGATTCGGTTCGTGAACACCCCTATGAACACCACCACAAAGAAAAGAAAACTAGTTTTGAACATAAAAGTTGATGAAATTCAATTCCTTAGGTGAGATCAGGCGTTCTCGAAAGACGGTTCATAACCACCACGTTCATGGCCGCCACGCCAAATAGAGCCTTAGCGTATATGGGTGCACATAGTCCTTTTTCATTGGTAAGTTCTTAGATGAAATCTTCAATATTTATTAGTTTGAATTTGTGGTGATAATAAAATCTCGTGTATATTGTATGCCTCAATTATCGGCATTCTATAAATGACAAACAAAGAGTGATGGGTAATAAACACACCCTGCCTTTTCGTAAAGAACTGTGCGTTACCCGTACAATAAACGGTAAGCGCAAACTATATGCGTCAATTATCGAGCTACCATGCTCGATGCACATGGCTTCCCGGTCCACACTGCTTTTGAGTTTCTCATATTAAGCCCTCTTTCCCTAACTCCTGACCGCCTGAGAATTTATTTCGCAAATTTAGAGCTTATACACTTACGATGGTGATTTCCGCTGAGATTTCATGCCTTAATCTAACCGCACGTGGTTTATCTTCATCTCCAAATACTCCATCTCCAATCGCAACCACCCACCGAAACAGATCCTAAATTATTGTTTAAAAAAATTTCATGCAATGCAAATTGAACAAAAATTTATTTTATATACAACAGACACGAATGAATGATTGAAATGTGAAACAAATATATTAAAATAGAGGAGATCTCCGAGAAAAATGTGGAAAAATTTCAATTCGTAGTTGAGAATAGTGATTTGATTTGCTTTTTGGAACTCTAGAGATACAAGGCAATTAAGGAATAGAAGAAATTGAGTTTGGTACTATCACTAATATTTTAAATCTTATATATATAAGAGGCTCTGCCCCTACTGCCAACCGCGACAGTATTCAGATCGTGATAGTACCTCGACTATGATTGACACTGGGCTCCATACTTACCAATTAATTAATACAGTTTCAAATAAAACACTATTAATAAATTAATGCGAAAAATACTTGGACACTATTTTTTTAATTTATTTTAAAAAAAAATCTTATTCATATAACATTAATTTTCTATCGTTACTTTTTCAAATAAAATTTATGAGTTTTAATCGTTGCTTTTTCAAATCAACTTTAATAAAGTTGACATGTCTAATGACAGACTATCATAGTATGTTATATGATATACTTAACTGATATTTTTTGAAACAGATTATAATATATGTTAAATCATTAGATGAACACAATAAAAATAAATTTGGTAATTTTGAATGTTTCACCAAATACAACTTTTTTCCTTTTTAATATTGTAAATATATATATATATATATATATATATATATATATATATATTGTTGCGGGTCGCTCGGGTGCTTTGGTAGACCGGTCGAATTGAACCACCTTAGCTCGGAAGCGAACCGAGCGCGCAAACAGTCAATTAGGGATTCGTTGAGTACACTGAGACTTTTTAACGTGGAAAACCAGGAAAGGGTAAAAAACCACGCGGCCGGAACGGTGCCGACCAAACTTCACTATTTTCTGAGAGATTACAGTTAGGTACTTAGAATTCGAGCGCGACAGGCCGCTGCTCGTTACAATAATAGAGAGAGAGAGAGAGAGAGGGAGAGAGAGAGAGAGAGAGAGAGAGAGAGTGTGTGTGTGTGTTCCGAAGGTGACAGGCCACCTCTCGGAAAACTAAGTCTTTTTTCCTTCTGAGAACTCCGGAGAACAAAAGTGAGAATGTTGAGTCGCCTTTCGGGATGAAAGAAATCTTCAAGTCCGCGAAGGAGATTTTCAAGCGCCGAAGGAGAATTCCGTGAAAATCTTCAAGGAGCTCTCCCGGGTGCAGAAGGCAAGGTCCCCTCAAATGAAGGCTCTGGGCTCCTTTTATAGCTTTGGCCGGGGGTAGCCCGGTAATTTCGCCGTCGTAACCACCGTAACCACCTGGCGGACGAATCACGTTTTCCGGTTCGGAGCACACGGATCACCATTTTTCATAAATGACTGTCTCACCCCTGGGCAGTTCGGGCAGCTTTGTTGAAGGCGAAAAAGGCGATAAGTCGTTCCTGCAATCTGAGAAATCAGAAAGACAAAAAGTGAGCGTGCCCGAAATGTGAAAGTGCTTTGAGCGCGCTCAGAAGTGTTCTGAGCGCGTAACGAACGGGGAAGCGCTCCGAACGGAATCCGGAGCCCGAAAAGCGGGCGGCGAGCCAGAAGAGGGGGGACTCACCCCAACCTTGCTACGAGGGAGAGTGGTTCGACCGCACCTAAAGGGGGGCGGGGCGCGGCTGCACCGAGGGGGGGAGGGGGGTGCGGCTTTGCTTGGCCGCACCCCAAGGGGGTGCGACTTTGCTCGGCCGCACCCCAAGGGGGTGCGGCTTGGCTCGACCGCACCCCAAGGGCGTGCGGCCTTGCCGCACCCCACATGGGGTGCGGCCTGGACTCACCCCTCATGGGGTGTGGCCTGGCCGCACCCCAAGGGGGTGTGGCACATGGGGTGCAGTTTGGCCGCACCCCCCACTATGGGGGGTGCGGCTATTCGCACCCCACTAGTGGGGTGCGGGCTAATCGCACCCCAGTAGTGGGGTTCGATCATGGTGGCGCGCGACGTGCGTTTCGTGCGTGTTCTCGTGCTGGCGGTTGGCGGCGGAAATGGCGGGTTCGACTTCTTCAACTCGGGCGATCATGCGTTGACCGTTGACCCCCTCCTCCCTTTAGTGGAGTTTTCTCTAGACGTACCCCAAGGCCTCTATGGATGTATAACATAAGACCCCCAAACCTCGGAGTCCGGATTTCTGCGCGGAGGAGTTCGGAGGTTTCGATTTTTCTGTGGCGGCTTTGATCATTGCTTTCTTTGTGGTGCCTTGGACAGGAATTACTGTCGAAGGATGAGCGTGTGATTGCTTTTGACTTCTTGTTATGTTTAGGCGTATCTCGTTCTGCGCTGCGTTGTGATAGCGCTCTCGTGGCCCCGCTGCCCTGGTTGTTGTCGAAGTGTCGATTTAAGGGAAGATGCTTCAAGTTGGCCGACGAAGGATGTTCGTGCTTTGAGATTGTGACTGGCTTGCTATTTAGCGTTGATACCTGAATCGCTTGATGGCCTTTTACAAGATAACGGATGAGTCTGCGCGTGTTCGAGCCTGCGGGTTTTTCATAATAATAATAAGAAATTAGTTTGCGCTAGCCTGAGCTCGCGACTTTTACATAATATAGGCTTGGCCGGTGAATATCAGGTGTATTCAAACCGGGGGCGAACGTAAGGGGGTAGACCCCTACGACGCCGGGACTTGACGGCGGAGGAGAAGAGTGAACCTTCAATCGACATCGATGCAAAATCCCCGGGGCAGGTCCCCAAAGTGGCCTGTGAATAGCGGGTCTATTCAAACCGAGGGCGAACGTAAGGGGGGCAGGCCCCTACGACGCCGGGACTCGACGGCGGAGGAGAAGGGCGAACCTTCAATCGACGGCGGTGCAAAGTCCCCGGGGCGGGGCACAAAAGTGGCCGGTGAATAGTGGGTGTATTCAAACCGAGTGCGAACGTAAGGGGGTAGACCCCTACGACGTCGGGACTCGACGGCGGAGGAGAAGGGCGAACCTTCAATCGACGGCGGTGCAAAGTCCCCGGGGCGGGGACCCAAAGTGCCCGGTGAATAGCGGGTGTATTCAAACCGAGGGCGAACGTAAGGGGGGCAGGCCCCTACGACGCCGGGACTTGACGACGGAGGAGAATGGAGAACCTTCAATCGACGGCGGTGCAAAATCCCCGGGGCAGGGCCCCAAAGTGGCCGGTGAATAGCGGGTGTTTTCAAACCGAGGGCGAACGTAAGGGGGGCAGGCCCCTACGACGCCGGGACTCGACGGTGGAGGAGAAGGGTGAACCTTCAATCAACGGCGGTGCAGAGTCCCCGGGGCGGGGGCCCAAAGTGGGTGATAAAAAGTCTTTTTAAAGGAGATAATAATGATTTTTCTTAATCGAATGTAGGTGTCAAAAACATATTTTTCATGGTAGAAAATCATTTTGTGTGTGAATTTCGTAGTTCAAGATAAGTTTGCACGAGTTTGAGCTCACGGCTTTGCATACAGTACATAATACAAGATAAGTTTGAACGAGTCTGAGCTCGCGGCCTTGCGTACAGTACATAATATAAGATAAGTTTGCGCGAGTCGCTCGCGGATTTCTACGTGCAATACATAATATAAGATAAGTTTGCGCTAGCCCGAGCTCGCGGCTTTCTACGTGATTGAAGGCTTGATATTACTAATAGAAGCGGCGCAGGTTCTGGGCGTTCCATGTGCGTGGTAGAGTCTTTCCTTCTGCTGTTCTGAGTCTTTATGTTCCGGGTTTTACGACCGCAGTGACAACGTACGGACCTTCCCAAATTGGTGAGAGTTTATCTCTTTGGGGGCCCTTTCCAGCCGCCTCGATGCTGCGTAGGACGAGATCTCCTACGTTGATTGGTCTGGGCTTCACCCTTCTGTCATAGAGTCGGGCTACGCGCCTTTGGTAGGAGGCGACACGCTGGGCGGCGTCGTCTCGGACTCCGTGGATTAAGTCGAGATTCTCTCGAAGCAGTCCACCATTCTTGGTGGGATCGAAAGTTAGCACCCTGGTGCTTGAAATGCCGATGTCGACGGGGATGATAGCTTCGGTACCGTAACAGAGGTTATAAGGCGTCTCTCCTGTAGGGGTCCTCTCTATTGTGCGGTATGCCCATAATACATTTGGGAGTGTGTCTACCCATTGTCCCCTAGCTTCTTCCAAGCGCGTCTTCAACCCTTTGAGGATTGTGTGATTCGTGACTTCCACTTGCCCGTTAGTTTGCGGATGTGCTACAGATGTGTGACGGAGATTGATCTTCAGGTCCTCGCACATCTTGGTGAAGGATTTCCCAGTAAACTGGGTGCTGTTGTCGGCAATGATCGTTGCTGGGATACCGAAGCGGCAGATGATGCTCTTCCAGACAAACTGTTTGACATTCTCTTCTGTGATTTTGGCTAGGGGCTCCGCCTCCACCCAATTGGTGAAGTAGTCGATGGCTAGGATGATGAACTTCCTCTGCCCATATGCGAGAGGTAGGGGGCTGAGGAGGTCGATTCCCCATTGTGCGAATGACCATGCACTTTGGAGTGTGGAGAGTGCGACCGGGGGCTGATGAGGTACGTTTGCGTGCAACTGACAGCTCCTACACTTTTGGACTAGCTCGGTCGTGTCCTTCTTCATTGTTGGCCAATAAAAACCTTGGCGTAGTATCTTCTGGGCCAAAGCTTTCCCGCCTAGGTGCTCTCCACAGACTCCCCCATGCACTTCTCTTAGGGCGTAATCTGCCTCTCCTGCTGGCAGACACTTTAGGTAAGGCCCTGAGAACGCCCGCTTGTAAAGTTCCCCATCTACGATGGCGAATGATGCCGCTCACATCCGTAATCTTCGTGCGTCCAGACGGTCCTCGGGGAGGTGCCCGTGCTCAAGGTAGGCTCGTAGAGGGGCCATCCTGGACGATTCTTCCTGGTGGATGGCCGCGATCTCCCATGGCCCCTGTATACTTGGAACCACGATCTTTTCCACTCGACGCCTTCGGGATTGGTAGCTGGTGGGCGAGGTTGCAAGCTTAGATAGAGCATCTGCCCTGGAATTCTGCTCTCGGGGGATGTGCAGGATTTGGTATGATGAGATCTTCTGGAGGAGCGATCTCGCAAGCGCGAGATATTTCATCATCTGGTCATTCTTGGCCTCGTAGTTTCTCTCAACTTGCGAGACTACGAGTTGGGAGTCTGCATAAATCGTCAGGTTCTCTGCTTTGCAATCGATGGCGAGTCGGAGGCCGGCGATTAGTGCCTCGTATTCCGCGATATTGTTGGTTGCGGGGAATTTGAACCGGAGGCCGTAATCTAGGGTGATCTCGTCGGGACTTATGAGGAGCAGTCCCGCTCCGGCCCCCTCGACTCCTGAAGCGCCGTCGACGTAGAGAGCCCAGCGGGGACTAGTGGTGTCTTTGATAGGAGTTGCTTCTAATGGATTGGTGTACTCTACAACAAAGTCGGCGAGTACTTGTGACTTGATGTCCGGCCGGGGCAGAAATTGGATGTCAAACTCGCCGAGTTCTATGGCCCATTTCACTAGCCTTCCAGAGACTTCTGGTTTCTGGAGGATTGCTCGCAGCGGGAGCTGAGTCAACACTTTTACCGTATGAACCTGGAAGTAGGGCCGAAGCTTTCTCGCCGAGAAGACGAGAGCTAATGCTGTCTTGTCCGCTGCCGGATACCTTGTTTCTGTGTTTGTGAGGACTTTGCTGAGGTAGCAGACTGGTCGTTATACCCCTCCTTCGTCTTTTACCAGTACCGAGCTGAGAGTCGAGGGAGAAACTGCCAGGTATAGGAACAGGGTCTCTTCGGGAATGGGCTTTGACAGAAGTGGTGGTGAGGCAAGGTATTGTTTAAGATGTTCAAAGGCCGCCTGACACTCGTCAGTCCACTGGACCCCGGAGTGGCGTGCTCCCGAAGAATTTTGAAGAAAGGGAGGTATTTGTCTCCCGTCCGTGATAAGAAACGAGATAATGCGGCGATCCTCCCGTTTAGGCATTGCACTTCCTTAATTGAACGAGGCGCGGCATATCCTCCAACGCCTTGATCTTTTCGGGGTTGGCCTCAATTCCCCGATGGGTTACCATGAAACCCAAGAACTTTCCTGCCGTCACACCAAATGCGCATTTGCTGGGGTTGAGCCGCATCTGGAAGCGACGGAGAAGCTGAAAGCACTTTCCCAAATCTTTCAAGTGGTCGCAACGGTGGACGCTCTTCACCAACATATCATCCACGTATACCTCCATCGTTTCCCCGATGAGGTTCTTGAAGACTTTGTTCATCAGCCTTTGGTATGTAGCCCCGACATTTTTGAGGCCGAATGGCATCACCTTATAACAGTAGACTCCTTTGTCGGTGCGGAAGGCGGTGTGCTCCTCGTCTGCGGGGTTCGTCATTATCTGGTTGTAGCCGGAGTAAGCATCCATGAAGCTGAGCAGCTCATGGCCAGCCGTTGCGTCGACGAGCTGGTCGATCCTCGGGAGAGGGAAACTATCTTTTGGGCACGCCTGCTTTAGGTTGTTGTAGTCGACGCACATTCACCATTTTCCCGAGGTCTTTTTCACCATAACCACGTTAGCGAGCCACGTGGGGTATTCCGCTTCGCGGATGAACCACGCCTCCATGAGTTTAGCTACCTCTTCTTCGATTGCCTTCAACCGCTCAGGGGCGAAGTTCCTCTTCTTTTGAATCACCGGCCTGCAGGCAGGGTTAATGTTCAAGGAGTGAAAAATGACTTCAGGATCTACCCCTGGCATGTCCTCCAGGCTCCAAACGAAGATGTCTTCGTTCTCCTGTAGGAAGGTTGTGAACTCTTCCCGTTCTTCCTGCGATAAGAGGGATCCGACTTGAACGGTCCGAGTCGGGTCCTGCTGAGAGAGTGGTACCTCCACTAATCCTTCAACGGGCACACCCCGCTGCAGAGTAGTCTCGTCCCGTAGGTCGAAGTTGTCGATGTTGAGGGCGGTTGCCTTTGTCGGTTGAGCTTGCTTCAGGTAACAGGTTTTGGCTGCTTCTTGGTTTCCCCTTACGACCCCTATTCCTGCGGCTGTTGGGAAATTCATAGCTAGATGCGGAATGGAGGGAACTGCTCCAAAGATAGATTGGAGCGGCCTCCCAAAGATGTCATTATAGGCGGAAGTGGATTCCACTACCACGAACTGGATGTTGTACGTTGACTATCTCAGAAACTCGCCCAATGTGACTGGGAGAGTGATCATGCCTTGAACTGGGACAGGTCGATTGTCGAAGCCGTAAACGGGCCCGACTGTAGGGCTGAGCTGATCCTTTGTGAGCTTCATACTTTGCATAGTAGAAAGGAACAGAACATTAACTGAGCTTCCGTTATCGACCAATATCCTTTTTACGTTAAAGCAAGGGTCCCCGATCCCTGCGCTGATTACGAGGGGATCCTGATGCGATAGCCATAACCCTTGCAGGTCTTCTTCCCCGAAAGCGATCGTTATGTCTTGTTTGAGCTTCTTGTCTTCGTGGTCTCTTGGGGGTTTGGTAATCGAGAGGATTTGCGCCGCTAGGACGGGAGGTCCAGCGATCGTTTCGATTTCCCCCACCATCGGCCTTCCTCCTCCCACGCCCCGGGGAGCGTAGAGCACATTAGTTCTGGTGGTATTCAATGGGGTGTAAACCCTTGGAGGCTGCGGACCCAGGTCTCTTCGGGGGTTGCGACGACGTTCATCGTTGCAGCGTCCCTCGTTACGCCGTTCTTCTTATCCACGAGGGGCTTGGTTTGACCCTCTCTTACTTCCTTGGCTACCTTCGAACTGTCGACGGTGCGCTTTGATGGCCTCGTCGGCAACTATCTGAGCTTCAACCCGATGAACGAGGTCAGGGTAACTTGGCACGGTTTCTCTCATTAGAGCTGAGTAGAAACCACTTGGGCAGAGGCCTCCGAGGAAAACTCCTCGCAAGAGCTCGGGGTCAACTCCCGGGATCTGCCGAGCCTCAGAGGTGAAGCGTCGGAAAAAATCTTTCAGAGTTTCCCCGTCGTTCTGGCGGATTACCGAGATATGGGAGGGATCTCGGACAATCCTATGATTGGCTATGAACTGGTCCACGAACTGCTCACCATTTCTGCGAAGTTGTTGATGGCCCCATCTCGCAGGGAGTGGAACCAAGTGCGCGCTTGTCCTTTCAAGGTTGCCGGGAGCACTTGACAGAGGAGTTGATCGGGGGCGCTGTAAATCCTCATGATAGTGGTGAAGTGATTGATATGTTCCAACGGGTCGTCCGTCCCGTCGAATGTTTCGATGTTGGGAAGCTTGAAACCGTTTGGAACTGGATGGGCCAAGGCTTGAGGCGATAGTGAGGAGCCGTGATGCGTGGGACGGCGGGGGAGAGCTGCGTGTCGCCCCGCCTGACCGTACTCTTCCGCTATCATGTCACGTATCTCGCGTGGTTCTTTCTACTGCTCGGCCAAGGGAAGCTCTTCCTTGACGATGGTGATGGGGGTCAGCCTCCGGTCCTCTGACCGGCGGAGTGGGATGAGCGGAGCTTGCAGCGTCGGAGAAATCTTCTGAGACTTCGTCTTCCCGAACGGCTTCCTCGACCGGAGCATGATTCGAAGCTGGGGGTGGCGGAACGTTCGGTGCTGGAGGTTGAATGGGAACTCGGGGAGCCCCAAGGTTTCTCACGAGAGTCAGCATCTCGGCTTGTTGCTTTTCCATTGCCGAATGCGCCCTTCCAGCACCGTCGCAGGCGTAAGCACTGCCTCTTCTGCGAGAGCGCATCGCTAACCGAGTGGGAGGGAGATGGGTCAACGCGCCCTTCCGGGATTGATCCTTCAGTAGTGCGGGCACTTCTTCTCGCCATTGCAATTGGCGGCTAGTGCTACTTCTCGTGAGTCTTTGCAGAATTTCGGGAACTCGATTCCCATAGACGGAGCCAAACTGTTGCGGGTCGCTCGGGTGCTTTGGTAGACTGGTCGAATTGAACCACCTTAGCTCGGAAGCGAACCGAGCGCGCAAACAGACAATTAGGGATTCGTTGAGTACACTGAGACTTTTTAACGTGGAAAACCCGGAAAGGGTAAAAAAACCACGCGGCCGGAACGGTGCCGACCAAACTTCACTATCTTCTGAGAGATTATAGTTAGGTACTTAGAATTCGAGCGCGACAGGCCACTGCTCGTTACAATAATAGAGAGAGAGAGAGCGTTCCGAAGGTGACATGCCACCTCTCGGAAAACTAAGTCTTTTTCCTTCTGAGAACTCCGGAGAACAAAAGTGAGAATGCCGAGTTGCCTTTCGAGATGAAAGAAATCTTCAAGTCCACGAAGGAGATCTTCAAGCGCCGAAGGAGAATTTCGTGAAAATCTTCAAGGAGCTCTCCCGGGTGCAGAAGGCAAGGTCCCCTCAAATGAAGTCTCTGGGCTCCTTTTATAGCTTTGGCCGGGGGTAGCCCGGTAATTTCGCCGTCGTAACCACCGTAACCACCGTAACCACCGTAACCACCTGGCGGACGAATCACGTTTTCAGGTTCGGAGCACACGGATCGCCATTTTTCATAAATGACTGTCTCGCCCCTGGGCAGTTCGGGCAGCTTTGTTGAAGGCGAAAAAGGCGACAAGTCGTTCCTGCAATCTGAGAAATCAGAAAGACAAAAAGTGAGCGTGCCCGAAATGTGAAAGTGCTCTGAGCGCGCTCAGAAGTGTTCTGAGCGTGTAGCAAACGGGGAAGCGCTCCGAACGGAATCCGGAGCCCGAAAAGCGGGCGGCGAGCCAGAAGAGGGGGACTCACCCCAACCTTGCTACGAGGGAGAGTGGTTCGACCGCACCTAAAGGGGGGCGCGGCGCGGCTGCACCCGAGGGGGGGGGGGTGCGGCTTTGCTTGGCCGCACCCCAAGGGGCTGTGGCTTGGCCGCACCCCACATGGGGTGCGGTTTGGCCGCACCCCCCAATATGGGGGGTGCGGCTATTCGCACCCCACTAGTGGGGTGCGGGCTAATCGCACCCCAGTAGTGGGGTTCGGTCATGGTGGCGTGCGACGTGCGTTTCATGCGTGTTCTCGTGATGGCCGTCAGCGGCGGAAATGGCGGGTTCGACTTCTTCAACTCGGGCGATCATGCGTTGACCGTTGACCCCCTCCTCCCTTTAGTGGAGTTTTCTCTAGACGTACCCCAAGGCCTCTATGGATGTATAACATATATATATTGATGGGTCTCCCTCAATTTATAGGAATTCCGGACTGCGATTAGCCAGAATTTCATAACTCTTACTAACTTAGTGTGTGTTTATGAGGAAAACCACCGCACGCGCGATCCCCATCATGTTTCATGCACTGAAACCGCTCATAGCCGACGCGACCGGCCAACTGGCGGCCGCCCGACAACCCACCGGACGACCGCTGGGAGGCCGCCCACCGCCAGGCCCTCGGCCGCCGCGGCCGGCCTCCCTCGGTCGCGCGCCCGCAAGGCCCCCACAGTCGCCCGCCATTGGCTGCGCGCGACCGCAAGCCCCCGTGGCCGACCTGCCCTGGCCGGTCGCCCTTCGTCGCGCGCCTGCGGCGTGTGACTGAAGGCCACCGCGACCGGCCTTCCCTGGTCGCGCGGCCGCGCGCGCCAACAGTGCGCGCCCATAAGGCCCCAGTGGCCGGCCTCCCCCGACCAATCGCCCTTGGTCGTGCAGCCGCGAGACCCATGTGGCCAGGCTCCCCTAACCGACTGCCCTTGGTCGCGGGCCCACGGGAGCCCCGCGGTCGGCCTCTCTCGGCATGCCGCCTTAGGCCATGCGCTCACGACGCGGCTCTCCCCAGTCAGCCCCACCACCGGCCGGCCCTCGCCGGCCGGGCCTTGCCTCCTGTCGGCCTCCTCATCGTCGACCGGCTCTTTGGCCGCCGCCTGACCGCCGCCGTCCGATTGTCCCCACGCGATCTCCATCGTATGTTGAATGAGTAACCACACACGTAACTATCGGTATAACTACCCAATATGGATGAGTGTAAATATCCGAAATTATATCGGATTGCGTGTTGTAAAATACTTAAATAATATGCATCATAAACTATATAAAATCGACCTTCAAATAACATTTAAGATGGTTACAGCCTGCGAATAACCACATAACTACTGTAACCACCCATGGAGCCTATAAATAGGACCCCAGACTCTCATTCATTTCCTTCTTTTTGTCCCTCCGCTTCTCCTACGCACGAGAGAGCTCCTCAAGGAATCCTTGGAGATCTCCCTCTCCTACGAAGTCTCCTTTGAAGATCTTCGAGCGCCTTGAAGATTCTTTGAAGGTATTCTTCCTCCCCCCTAACGCCCGTGCGCACGTTTCGCTCTGTTCTCCCCACAACAAGCATTGTGCGCGCACCACAATAAGCATTTTGTGCACAATGCGCTCTGCGCTCACATCGCCCTCAACTCAGCGGGAAGCTTTCCAGTCAACAACCTGTCCACCTCTCCAGACTCCACCACAAATTACAGGATACACCTCAAAGACATCGAGATGCGCAGAGCGCGCCACTCAAGATTCCAAGCACAAGCCCGACTAGTCCCTAAAGCACGATGCTCCCCACCGCGGCCAGGAAAAATACTTAGCTTCGAGAGTGATGACATGTCACCCTCAGAACGCATCTCTCTCTCTCTCCCCCACCGCTAGTTGTAACAAGGAGCGGTCTGTCGCCCTCGATCTCTCTCCAGAGCCTTGTAAAACAACAACAAATAGTGAAGTTTGGTCGGCACCGAACTGACCACGTAGTTTTTCACCTCTTTTCGGAGTTTTCCATGGTAAAAAAGTATTTTGTCAGCCGTCTCATTTCTCTGTGACTGATTGTGCGCTCAATCGCTCTCGGGCTAAGACGGTCCAATCTATACCAGTTTTAGGAGCCTCGAGTGGGACGTATATATATAGAAGATTAGCGAGAATGTTAGGGTGGCGCTCAAAGTGTTTTACGTAGGGTCCAAATTTAAATTTGTCACTAATACTTTTTAAACTTTACTTTAGTGGAACATATATTTCCTCCCTAAATATTTTTTTTATTGATCATATTTTTATTTCGTCATTAAATATCATTTTGTAGAGATTGTGAGCTATGCCCGTGCGCTTTTGTGCGAGGTGCTTGCGCGTGGGTCGTACCCGTACGTTTGCGCGTTGGTGCTTCCTACGTTCTTGCGTGTGCGTGCTTTTGCGTGGGTCCGAGCTTGCGCCCGCGCGCTCATGCACGGGATGTGGGCATATGCCATGAGTTAGTGTGCAGACTTTTGCGCGCGACCATACGAGGTCGTGCGTGGTGCGATGGTGCATTCGACGCTTGGGTTTTGCAAATACTTATGAGAATTTTTGTTTTTAGGTATCGAGGCATAGCTCACAGGGGAGGTCAATGTGACTGCGCTTCTCGCTTACCATCGAGCAGATTGATGTTTGGAGAAATAGTTATGGGATACCTATCTCACTGGAGGTGAAGATTCCGCATATTGGAGAGCGTTTGCAGAACCCTCCCTCGAGTAACATGACGATCTGTGACTCGTGCCTGAAGTACGTGTTCCGCCTTCCATCTTGCGATGAGGCAATTGAAATGTTAGTTCTACAGCGTTCCAGTTTCCCAATTCACTCCTGCTGGAATGACAATGATCATGGTCCTGATTGCCTTCCTAAGGGAGCATGGTTTGCGGCTCACTTTGGATTTCTTCAGGAAGTGGTGTGAGGTGTGCACCGACGGAGGTGGTCGAGTCGAGGTGCGCAACGACAAAAGGTGGATTCAGTTCGAGGATCGAGTCAACCGTCGTCATGAGAATACCTTGTATGGGTATGTCAAGAATTCCTGGGGCCTGTCGGAGCTGTGGAGGTCTCTTTTTGGGTGTTGTCGTCACATGACGGGATAGGAGCGGGAGTTTACGCCGATGATGGGATTCACTAATTCGGTGGCACTGGGGAAGCCCCTTCTCCGTATTTCTTACTTTGTGGAGGAGAAACGATTGTTGTTGTGCGGGCGTTCTACGTCTACGGAGTGTTCTGCCGTGGTTCCTTTGGATAACGGGAGGAAAGGGAAGTTAGTCTTCACAAGCTGCAGCTCTAAATCTACACCCCTTCTTCTTCTAGGTCGAGGGAGCGTGCTAGCGAGGCGGCTCCTTGTAGTTCTAGAGTGGATGTGGCGCTTGATGATCCTGATGTTGAGTTCCTGGGTTCTGCTGCCCCCAGGCACCTCCCGAGGGTGCTTTCATTTTGCTTATAGCTAAAGTGAGGCGGATTTTCTCTTCTCTCGAGACTATGACTGATGTGGTGAGTATAACACTTTTGCTTGGATGTGTTTGTTGTTCTTGGAAGGAATCTGACTTCTGTTGGACACGTGTGTCACATCCCTTTGTTTGAGAATAACAAATCCCATATTGTATTTGATATTGCTTGTAGTGTGTTTATAGTGTGCAGGAACTATAGGTGCAATACTCCACAGGTAGAAAGCAGCATGAAATCAAACTTTCTGAATGGAGCACTACCACCAGCGCTAAAGGTTAACGCAGGCGCTAGCGCTACCGCTAGTGCTAACGCCAGGCGCTAGCTCAAGATCATCTCAGCGGTTTTGTCTCAGCGGTTCTGTCTCAGCGGTTCCTTAGCGCTACCGCCAGCGCTAGCGCTACCGCCTGGCGCTAGCTTGAGCTCGTGCAGATCGCCACGCCGCCGACAGTTTTGCAACCGCTCCACACGAACGCTACCGCAGGCGCTAGGAGCTACCGCAGGCGCTATCTCAAGTTCGTGCACAGAGCCACGCAGCCGACGGTTCCGCAACCGCTCAACACGACCGCTACCGCAGGCGCTATTAGCTACCGCAGGCGCTAGCTCCAAGAATTATAAAACGATGTATTCTCTCTCGTTTTGGGTTAGAACTTCCAGAGAGGTTGCTTGTGCCACAATTCCAGTGCTGTTATGCTGCCGAAGATGGATCTACCACAAAAAGCTTAAGGAGAATTCTGGAGGAGGACTACGTCACGCTACATCCGAAGGACGATCGTTTCGACCTCGCTTATACTACAACGATCCTTCATCTCCGACTTCAGAAGATCTCATATATGGAGTTTTATTATTGTTTTCATTATTTCCATTCCATACTTTTTTGTAACCGTTTAGAGAATTCGCCTTGTGTTGGCGACTAGGTCTGGGTAGGACTTAGGGGGAAATTCGCCTTGTGTTGACGACTAGTTCTAGGTGATTAGATCTAGGGGCTCGAGGCCATATCCGGGGAAGGATTGGCTAGAGCGGCTTGAGGCCTTATCCGGGGAAGGATAGGCTAAAGCCAACCGGTTCGTGGGGATACGAGTCGGTATAGAAAAGGAAAAATTATTTGCATATTTGTCGCCTCCAATTTCAAGCGATATTGAAATCAATTTTTGTAAACACCTTTTCATATAATATAATCATGTCTCTATTTGTGTTTACTTGATTTCTCTCATTTGGCGTAATCTCTATTATATTGTCTTCTAAGTTTTCAATTCTAAATCTAAATTGTTTATTTCAATCTCTTTCATCATAAAACAATTTAGTACTTGTTTCTAAAATTGCAAATCATAATTTTTCTATTCATTTAGCTAAATTGTTATTTTACCTTCACATATTATAAAACAATTTAGTAATTATCTTAAAATTATAAAAAGAATTTTTATTCCCTTATTCACCCCCCCCCCCCCCTCTAAGGGCGCCGTAAGATCCAACAAGTGGTATCAAAGCTAGGTTATTCCAAACGGTTTTAAAAACCAGGAATAATGACGTCTCATGATCTCGCTTCTACTAGTGGGGGGAACTTTCTTTTAAATGAAAAATCTTTAGCACCACTTTTATTTGAAGGCAAAAATTATAATGGGTGGAAATTTCTTATGGAAAAATTTCTTAAATCTTTGGATATTGAAGTATGGAATATTACAATTAAAATGCCCCCAAGTATTCTTAATAAAAATGAAATGTTTTTAAATGCCAAATCAATGAATAGTCTATATTATGCATTAGATAAAAATATTTTCAAATTTATTTATACATTTCCTACTGCTTATGAAGTTTGGAAATTTCTTGAGAATTCTTATAGTCTTTCTTCCACAGATGATGAACAAGAGGAATTCCTTATGGATTCAAGAGAAGAAATCGACAAGGACTCATTCTTGGAGGAAGATAAATCTAAGAAAGAAATCGACGAGGAATTCCTTATGGATCCAAGAGAAGAAATCGATGAGTACTCATGCTTGAAGGAAGAAGAATACAACGTCACAATGTTGGACTCATTTGATGACCAAACATCAAGCAAAAGAGAAGATGGAAATTATAGCAAGGTAAGAAAATCTAAATCTTCACTTTTTGTAACAAATTCTATTTCTGCATTTCGTGTGCTTAAATTTTCTAAACGTAAAATTTCAAAGTTGAAACATGCTAATTCCAAATTACGTTTAGAAAATAAAACTTTAAAAGCAAACGCTAAAGTAGAATCTAATATTGATGTGTTAAATTCTCTTTCATGCTCTTTAGTTAAAATTCCTATTCCTTGTTTAGATTGCAATTTATTAAAAGAAAAATTCAAGGAAATTGAAAAAGCACTCTTAGTTTCTAAAGAACATAATGAAAAATTGATAGTTGAAAATGATGCTTTAACTTGTAAGTTAATACAATTAAAATCTTTTGTTGAAAAATTTCAAATGTCATCTAATGAATTTCATCATAAGATTTTGAATAACAAGGATAAATTAACTTACAAAATCATTTCTAAAAAGGACCATTTTCACACATTAAATCAAAAGGAGTTTAGTTTCAAAAAGAATTATGATCCTCACAAAATTCTTAAGAGTTATTATTATAAGTCTCAATATATTTTCAATCATAACTCAAATTTAAAAACTCTTTTTCATGAAAATCAAACTATAAAATATTATCCTTCATATTATAAGAGTATGTCTATAAGAAAGAGTGGAAATGAAAATTATCAAAATAAGAATCAATTATTTACAACATTTTGTAACCCACTCTTTCAACAATCACTTCTTAAGAAAGACAATCACTCTTATAAACTTTCAAAGAATCTTTATAATAAAATTAATTATGATTATCAACATCAATATATTTTGAAAAATAATTTGAATAAACATAAATCCCAAATGAATTATTTTTCAAATAAATATAATCATATAAAGATGTCACATAATCATAATATGAATTTAAATGATAAACAATCAATGTATGAATGGAGACCCATAAAGAAAAATGATGTATCATCTTTAATTGAAAATGCCCATTCATCATTATCTTCGCAAAAGCCACCACAATGTATTTGAGTACCCAAAGGAACCATCCCACATGGTCAACTTTGGATACCTAAATCTCTTTTCATTTAATATCTTTCAATTGCATGAAGTAGAAACAAATAAAAATGAAATATCACTACTCTACTTCATGATATGCTAATTGTCACTTTTCTTTTGTTTATTTTTTTTGAACAAACATGCTATGATCACTTTATATATCATGTAATATGACTTTCATATATTAAGCCTAATGTTTATCAAATCAAATTTGAATTAAAATTCAACATTATGTTATATATGTTTTCAAAGTGATCTATCTCTCATCTTTGATTGTTCTTTATCCTTTTAAATCCTTTACCCTTAATTGTCTTGAATTATCATTAGAAATTGAATATTGAAATTATTATCAAGACTATTGAAACTATTTTAACGATTGGATTTAAATGGTTTATTAAAGGGCTTAAACTAAAAATTAAAATGCGCAATCCAATTAAGATCCCCTTTTCTGCCTTCATCTCTAACTTCCTTCTTCCTTCTTTTGGAATGTGCTTGTAGGCAACACAGCCAAAAGTCTTTAGGTGTTGCACATTGGGCTTCTTCTTCCTCCAAGCTTCATATGGAGTTACACCTTCTAGACTTCTGGTTGGGGACCTGTTAAGCACATAGACCACTGTCTGAGCAGCTTCTGCCCACAGTTCCTGAGGCAGACCATGATGATGTAGCATTGCTTTTACTTTCTCCATGATGGTCCTATTCTTTCTTTCTGCTGTGCAATTTTGTTCAGGTGAGTAGGGAGAGGTGAGCTCCCTGGTGATGCCCTCCCTGGTGATGCCTTGATCCTTGCAGTAGCTTTGGAACTCTAGACTTGTGAATTCCCCTCCACCATCAGATCTCAGGCATTTTAAGTTGTGACCACTTTGCTTCTCAGCAACAGCCTTGAACTCCCTGAATTTTGTGAAAGTTTCAGATTTATTCTGCAAAAAATAAATCCAGGAAAACCTGGAATAATCATCAGTTAGGCATAAGAAATATTTCATTCCTCCAATGGAGGGAGAAGATGCTGGCCCCCAGAGATCAGCATGGACCAATTCCAAAGGTTCTTCAGCTCTCCATTTTGATGCTTTTGGGAATGGCTGCATGTGGCTCTTCCACATTATACATCCTTCACAGATAGCAGATTCTCCTTCCAGTCTTGGTAGCCCCTCCACCATTTCCTTTTGCTTTAGCAGCAACAGATCCTTTATGTTTAGGTGTGCAAATCTGTGATGCCACAAAGACACATCTGTGCTGCAAGAGAATGCACAGTCACCTGGCTCATTGAAATTCACTGGAAACATATTGTTAGAAGTCATGCATACAATGGCTATGCACACACTTGATTCTTTGTGCATAATGTGACAGTATTCTCCTTCAAAAGTAATTGTGTACCCACCCCTCATGAGCTGTCCAACACTCAAGAGACTTTGAGATAGTTTTGGCACTAAATGCACACCATCTAAGTGTTTGACTTCCCCTTCTTTTGACAGAACAGCCATTGTTCCTGTCCCTTTTATCTCCAACTTCTTTCCATCTCCAAGAACAACATGGGTTTTCTCGGCAGCAGCAAGATTAGTGAAGATTTTTTCATTGGGGGACATATGGTTTGAACAACCACTATCTATGAACCAAGTTTCATTTGACTCAAAGTTGGTTCTAGATATTAAGAGCTTTTCTGTTGTGTCTATGAATTTGGCTTCTTCCTTATCTTCTCTCTTATCTTTTGACCAACAATCTTTTTGCATGTGTGTTGGCCTTTTACACCTTTTACATTTATAAAAACAATCATAGGCAGTGTGATTTGTTCTCTTGCACAAGACACATTAAGATTGATTGTTGTTGGATTCATTGGCTCTCGTTTCTCCTTGCCTACCTCTCCCCTACCTCTTGTGGACAGTTTTGGAGCTCTGGTTGGACCCTTTTCAGAAGTGCTAATTTTTGTTTTGCTTTGAAAGACATGTTCAAGCTCACTACTAGGCCCTTTTATCCTTTCTTCATGGGCTTGTAGAGACCCCATCAACTCAGATATTGAAAGGTGTTTAAGGTCTTTTGTCTCTTCAATTGTAGTGACAATGGGATAGAACTTTGGGGGTAAACATCTTAGGATTTTAGGGGCAATCTTCTTATCTTTCAATTTGTCCCCTAGACTCCTAATTTGGTTTACAATACCCATTAATCTTGTCACAAACTCTTTTATTGTTTCACTCTCTTTCATAGCAATGTTTTCAAAAAGCTTCCATTGATGTTGCAATTTTATAGATATTACCTTCTCGGAGCCTTGAAACTCACTGTAGAGGATGTCCCATGCCTTCTTTGGTGTGGCTGCCCCCATGATCCTTGGGTAGATGTCTTTGCTTACTCCTTGATGCAGTAGGAGAAGTGCTTTTGCTTCTAGCTTTGCTTCTTCTTGCTCTGCTTTTAAGGCTTCAACATCTGATTCCTTCCCTTTGGATGCATCAAATTCCTTCCCTTTGGATGTTTCTGGTGGCTTTTTTGCTTCCTCTTTTTCAATGAAATGCCATAGCCCTTGTGACTGGAACACAAGGCGCATATGAACAGCCCAAAAATCATAGTGTTCTCCGTCAAAGACGGGGACACCAGCTTGGGTAAAATTGAACATGTGGGATGTATTCGGTGCCGCCATGTGATGATGGGATATGGAATGAATGTAAGGAGATGATATTCAACTACACCCTCCCACTGATGGCCATCAAACACACGAGCAAACCTCGCTCTGATATCATGATGAAAAACAGGGAAACCATGGAACTAAAAGAAGAATTGCAGGAGACATGTGCAGAGAAGTAGTTTTTCCATTCAGAATTCTCATTCATTGTTTATACAACTCATACAATCTTTTATAGGGCAGAATGCATTAATAACTTTCTTGTTTATTAGGTACATAGAAAATTAAAGACTGATGCTTAGACTTCTGCTGGCAGTTAATTCTTTGGTTGCTTCATCTTCTTCCGGCTGTGATGATGCTTGGAAATTGTAACTGGCGGTTGCTCTTCTTCCCTTCGTCTTCAGCATTAAGTATCTCAACAATTTAGTATGTCAGCCTATTGCCATCACCCAGCCAACAAAATTTAGCTTGGATAAGGGTGTAAGAATAATGTTTGCCGGAAGCAGTGAGTTACATCTCGCGGGAGATATTTTAGCATATAATGTGTGTTGTATCTCAGAATAAGGTTTATTTATGTCTGTTGGAAGTGGCAAGCTATACCTAGTGAGAGAGATATTTCGCGGGACAATCGTGCTAGTATGGTAAGCTTATGCGACGATAGTTAATCGGGTCGGATTATAAATTAGCTTTGTTAAATCCGTCAGACCCCTGATCATGTCAATGACTGCGTCTTTATCATCAAAATTTACTTTATGCAAAATTATCAAATCACTGGCTATCATATTATTAGAACATAGTACCCTCAATATATATTATATAAGCACATCAATTGAGAAACGCCAAGTCGCCAACACAACTTTGACAACGTACGAAAGATCGAAAATATACACTTCAATTACTTGCATAAATAAATCGTAGCGAATATACCATCCCTACCGCAGACATTTGGCACCACCACATGAAATCATGCACAAAACAAACATTTGGCCCAACGGTTTACTCTCATGTCACAAGATTGAAAAAAAAAAGTTCACATGTTAGATGACACTATACGCGACGAATTGTATTGATAGTATAATTTTACATCACGAAACTCATGTACCCTTGTGTATTTAATATAGATCTTGGGCTCCTCCACCTACAATTAATTGGTAATTTCTTGTTGGATTCATAGCTTTTAATACCAATTGATAAATTTTCAACGTCAGAGACTAAAGACATGCCAAAACATCACAATGCAACATCAATGTTTGCTATAAAGTATACTTACAAACACACAACAACCATTGCCCTGTCTCTTTGCCAATGTTTTTGCACATTGAAAGAATTTTCTTCGTATTACATTAATTATCTTTCATTTTTTTTCATTACTAATCAAACGACATTCCTTTTTTCATCACCATCAAATTATTCGCTCTATTCAATAGCAAATTTGATTTTTTTTTTTTAAATGATACATCTGACTTCGATTCCTCCAACTTAGGTCTGTTTGGCACGGCGTTGGCGATCATGAGCGGAGTGGATATGAACTGTCGTTTGTAAACGCCCCACCTCACATAAGGACCTCCATCCGCCTTTATGTTCAAAACTAGGTTTTTTTTCTTTGCGGCGGTCATAAATGTTGTCATGCCAAATATCCTATGACATGAAATTGTTCAAAACTAGGTTTTTTTTCTTTGGCGACTACATGGCGAGCTGTGTAAAAAATTATCAGATTACTACTTGTTGCGGGTCGTTCAACGCTCTCCTAGACCGGTCGAGTTGAACCTCCTTAGCTCGAGAGTGAGCGGAACGCGCGAACAGTCAAAAGTGAGAAAAAACAGTAGACAGCGAGACTTTTACGTGGAAACCCCGAAAAGGGAAAAATCACGGGGCCTAGCCCAGTTCTGAATGATCCACTAATATCGAGAGTTACAAGAAGTTGTTTTTCGAGGGTGACAGGCCACTGCTTATTACAAAGATTTTGTTTAGGTCCTTCAAGTCTTTGGGAGCTAGCGAAGCATGACGAAACGTTCTTGGAGACAGCCTGGAGCAAAGCGCAGCGGAGCGGCCTGGAGCGGAGCGGCCTATAGCGGGGCGGCCTGGAGCGGAGCGTGTTGGAACAACCCTATTACTGATTTGGGCTAGGATCACTATCTGTTGACTAGGATCAAGTTGACCCCAATGTATAGTCAATGAGTCAAGAGTTTAGGCTGTTAGAACTCAAGAAATCATTCAAGTTCTGCATTTGACGAACTCCATACTGCGTTCGACGAACTGCTCTCTGCGTTCGACGAGCGGCATGCTCTCTGCGTTCGACGAACTTCTCTCTGCGTTCGACAAACGACATGCTCTCTGCGTTCGACGAACGGCTTGCTTCTATCTCAGCGTCTCAGCGCCTCAGCTCAGCGGTCAACGAACATACCCCGTCTCAGCGGTCGACGAAAAGATGCGTTCGACGAACTCAAGTTTGCGTTCGACGAACAGCTCAATATCTCAGCGGCCGACGATCCAGCCCGTCTCAGCGGTCGACGAGATTTGCTCAGCGGCTCAGCGGTCGACGAAATTATCCAGGCTCAGCGGTCGACGAATCCTTCCGTTCGACGAACTCCAGTCTGCGTTCGACGAATCTTTATCAGATGCTCAGATCGACGAAAGATCTTCTCAGCTCTACTAATTCAACTCTTCCAGAGCAAAGTTTAATTGAGATCGACGAAAATCTTGAGATCGACGAACAGACTTGTTCTCAGCGGTCGACGAGATTAACTCAGTTTGCGTTCGACGAATATCTTCAGATCGACGAACACAGCTCTGAGGTCGACGAAATTTGTTGAGATCGACGAAAATATCTCTAAAGCAGATTCATTTTAGAAGATCATATTATTTCATTCTCTGAACTCAGATCGACTACAACAACGGCTCTTTTATACCAGCTAAGTAAGGATAATTGTTGCGGAACGCTTAGGGCTCTTGGTAGACCGGTTCACTTGAACCGCCTCAGCTCGTGAGCGAGCTAAGCGCGCAAACAGTCAATTAGAGGTTCGTTGAGTACGCAGAGACTTTTTAACGTGGAAAACCCGGAAAGGGTAAAAAACCACGCGGCCGGAGCTGTGCCGACCAAACTTCACTATCTTCTGGAGGAGTTACAACTTGGAAGCTAGAACTCGAGCGCGACAGGCCGCTGCTCGTTACAATACTTGGGGGAAGAGAGCTTCGAGGGTGACAGACCACCTCTCGAAAAAACTAAGTCCTTTTCCCTTCTGAGACTGCTAGTCGCCTTTCGGAAGCGGGAAGGCCAGTCGCCTTTTCCTTCTGAGAATGCTTGTCGCCTTTCTGGAAGCGAGAAGGCTAGTCGCCTTTTCCTTCTGAGAAATGTTGGTCGCCTTTCTGGAATTGAGAAGGCTAGTCGCCTTTCTCTTCTGAGAACTGCTCGTCGCCTTTCTGGAAGACGAAGATCAGTCGCCTTTCTCTTCTGAGAACTGCTCGTCGCCTTTCTGGAAGACGAAGGTCAGTCGCCTTTCTCTTCTGAGAACTGCTCGTCGCCTTTCTGGAAGATGAAGATCTTCAAGTCCCGAAGGAGATCTTCAAGTCCCGAAAGAGATCTTCAAGTGCCGAAGGAGAATTCCGCAGAAGTCTGCAAGGAGCTCTCCCGAGTCCAGAAGTCAAGGTCCCCTCAAATGAAGCCATGGGGCTCCTTTTATAGTTTTTGTCGGGGGCGGACCGGTAATTTTGCCGTTGGCAGTTTCCATAAATGCTCGGTGGACGAATCATATTCTCCGGTTCGGGGCCCTCGGATCACTATTTTTCGTAAATGACCACCTTGCCCTTCGGGCAGCTTGGGCAGTTTGGGCAGTTCGGGCAGTTCCGTTGGAGGTGAAAAAGACGACTAACTGTTCCTGAAAAGTGAGAAGCCTGAAACCTAAAATGTGAGAAGCCGGAAAGACAAAAAGTGAGAAGCTGGAAAGACAAAAAGTGAGAACGCTCCCGAACGTGTTCGGAAGCGTTCTGAGCGCGCGTGAGCGCTAAAGTGCTCTGAGCGCGCAACGAACATGGAAGCGCTTTGAGCGCGCTTAGCAGTGTTCTGAGCGCGCGTAAGCGCGGAGGTGTTTCGAGCGAACGGTGGAGCGGGGAGTTGTCCTCCAAATAGGAATTGGGATCTGACGCACCTGACGAGGGGGCGCGACTGCGGCAGGGCCCCTTGCGAGCCCCCCTACAGAAAAAGGCGAGGGAAGGGGGCCGGACCGCATCCTATGGGAGGTGCGGCGGAGGCGCACCCCGGGGGGGTGCGGCTTGGCCGCACCCCTTGAGGGGTGCGGTTGGGCCGCACCCTATGGGAGGTGCGGCTTGGCCGCACCCCCCAAGGGGTGCGGCCAAGCCGCACCCCCATGGGGGGTGCGGCTGGGCCGCACCCCCAAGGGGGGTGCGGCTTGGCCGGACCCCTTGAGGGGTGCGGCTCCGCGCGAGCCGCACCCCGAGGGGGGTGCGGCGGGGCCGTTCCCCCGCGACGGGGGGCGCTGCTCGCGCGCTATTGTGCGCGCGGCAGCGCACGCGCTTGCGCGCGCTCTGTTTCTGGCGGTGGGCGGCGGAAATGGCGGGCTCGGTTTCTTTGATTCGGGCGATTGCGTGTTGACCGCCGACCCCATCTCTCTTCAGTGGTGCTTCCTTTAGACGCACCCCAAGGCCTTTATGGGTGGTATAACAATAATATATTTCCTTTCATTATTTCAAGATTATAGCCGTTGACATATTCTTGGAAAACGACATATCCATGATAAAGGAAGCTAAACGGCGCAACAGATTTGCAGTTTCAAAATATCTCTTCAGATATATTATATTCCTTAATATAAGGGATTTGCATTTAATATCTGTCAGAGATTTTCAAAAGAGAATAAGGAAGAAGATATATAGTATCAACACACAGTTTTCTCGACAAGAATCAATACAGAACATATTACATACAACTGTACAGAGAAAAAAAAGGAGAGAAATACAGGAAGAACAAGAAGAACAAAAAGCTAACAGATCTTCTTCTTCCTTAACAACATTCATTTTTCTGAGAACATCTTCAATAATACTCTCTCAGTCTTTGCTACAAGTTTAGATCTTCAAAAGAGCAACAACAAACTGAAGAACTTGTTCTCTCAGTTTAATCAGCTACACAGGAATATCATTTATTCAAAAGAAAGCTTCCAGCCAATCTACTGTCAAATAATTTCATATCAGACAGAGGAAGTCTTTTCTACATCAACATCCACTAGAGTCTTCTCTCAGCATATTGACAGAAAAGAACAATCTAAACCCCTCTTACCCCATCTTGTACAGGGTTAAAACTCCATTCAAAAGTTTACCCATTGGTGGCTAGACACATGATCAAAAAATCTTATTTGGTTTTTGGGCACCTTATCAAAAGCTCATTTGTTTTTGGGCACCTTATCAAATTTGATTTTTTTTTTAAATGATACATCTGACTTCAATTCCTCCAACTTAGGTCTGTTTGGCACGGCGTTGGCGATCATGAACGAAGTGGATATGAACTGTCGTTTGTAAACGCTCGACCTCACATAAGGACCTCCATCCGCCTTTATGTTCAAAACTAGGTTTTTTTTCTTTGACGACTACATGGCGAGCTGTGCAAAAAATTATCTGATTACTACTTGTTGTGGGTCGTTCAACGCTCTCCTAGACCGGTTGAGTTGAACCTCCTTAGCTCGAGAGTGAGCCGAACGCGCAAACAGTCAAAAGTGAGAACCAACAGTAGACAACGAGACTTTTACGTGGAAAACCCGGAAAGGGAAAAAATCACGGGGCCTAGCCCAGTTCTGAATGATCCACTAATATCGAGAGTTACAAGAAGTTGTTTTTCGAGGGTGACAGACCACCGTTTATTACAGAGATTTTGTTTAGGTCCTTCAAGTCCTCGGGAGCTAGCGGAGCATGGCGAAGCGTGCTCGGAGACAGTCTGGAGCGGAGCGCAGCAGGGCGGCCTGGAGCGGAGCGCTGCGGAGCGGCCTGGAGCGGAGCGCTGCGGAGCGGCCTGGAGCGGAGCGCTGCGGAGCGGCCTGGAGCGGAGCGGCCTGGAGCGGAGCGCTACAGAGCGGTCTGGAGCGGAGCGCTGCGTAGTGGCCTGGAGCGGAGCGCTACGGAGCGGCCTGGAGCTGAGCGCGGCGGAGCGGCCGGGAGCGGAGCGCTGCGGAGCGGCCTAAAGCGGAGCGCTGCGGAGCGGCCTGATCGAAGTGGAACGTTGCGGAGCAGGTCTGATCAAAGATGCCAATGGGGGGCCACACCGGAGAGTTTGGAGTTCAACCGGGATCTTCGAAAAGTCCATAAGGTAAAGCTGGAACGATGAGGGAGATCTTCAAGGGGAGATTAAAGGCCGATTAAGATCTTTCATGAGTCCTCGCCAGAAAACCTAAGAGCTCTTTCTTATCTCCTTGCCCCAAAGTCCTTTCAAATGGAGGTCTGACCCCATTTTTTATAGTTTTTGAGGGGGGCGTTCTGATAACTGTGTCATCTCGATTCCTGGATAAGCGAATGATAATGCATGATTTGAGGGCGAGGTTATGATGAGTTAGCCCCTGGTCACGCTGGGCAGCCCGAGCGGCCTCCCTGGTGGTGGTGGTGGCCGGCGATCGACGCCGGCAATGGATGATTGTGGCGCACTCTGTGGAGCGGGGATGAGCGGAAGCGCCTCTTGCGGACCATACGAGAGCTGAAGCGCTTCACATGGAGCAGGAGCGAGCGGAAGCACGAGAGTGCTTCCCGTGGAGAAGGAGCAAGCGGAAGCGCTTTTGCGGAGCGAGCGGGAGCGGAAGCGCTTTTGTGGAGCGAGCGGGAGCGGAAGCGCTCTCTGCAGAGCGAGAGCGCATCATGCGGAGCAGGGGTGAGCGGGAGCGCCTCCCGCGGAACAGGGGCGAGCGGGAGCGCCTCCCACGAAGCAGGCTCGAGAATGAGCACGAGAACGCTTCCCGCGGAACAGGAGCGAGCGAGAGCGCTTCCTGCGGAACAGGAGCGAGCGGGAGCACGAAAGCGCCTCCCGCGGAGCAGGAGCTAGCGGGAGCACGAAAACGCATCCCGCGGAGCAGGAGCGAGCGGGAGCGCCTCCCGCAGAGCAGGAGCGAGCGGGAGCGCCTCCCGCAGAGCAGGAGCGAGCGGGAGCGCGTCCCGCAGAGCAGGCAGGAGAGGAAGCGCTCCCTGCGGAGCAGGAGCTTGCGGGAGCGCTTCCCACGAAGCAGGAGCGAGCTGGAGTACTTCCCGAGGAACAAGCGGGAGCGGTAGCGCGAAGCTACTTAGCAACGGGATTAAAACCGGCCATAAAAGCTGGAGCCTCCCTGCGGGTCCGGTCGAGACCACAATGAGAAACACTTAGTCTGACTCAAACCGAACCCTTAGCTTTTAGGGGAACCCCATCACTACTCAATATTTCCTGTAAATTTATTATTCACCGCGCATTATGCAAGATATTGAATACGATATACGTACATTTCATGCATGAATTTTAGATTTTTTATTATACAAAATATATTATTAAACTTTACATAATTCTCAAATTAGTCTTTACGTAATTTAATTTTGAAATTAATGCTTACTTATTTTTTTTTTCTAAAATTTATCGCATATATGTCAATGCTTAAATAAACTAATGTAATTATAATATATTTTGCAACGCCTAGTTAGCAAAAACAGATAAAAAGAACAGAATGTTAAGTAAGACTAATTTCACAAAAGTTAGAGAACTTAGGGACCAATATCAAACAAACGAAACTTTGGGGGCTTATTGCAATGCCCTCCAAATTTTAGGGACTAATTTAGATATTTTGCCTAATATTTAACGGCCTGTAATAATTATAATAATAATAAAACATTTTGATGATATAGTGATGGCAAAACTCCCAAATCAGTCCCCAATATTTGAGGGTCATTTGAAATCAGTCCCCAACATTTAAAAAGTTTGAAATCAGTCCCTATTCTTCTAAGTAGGTCCTATTTAACATTTCTATCTACATAGTTAACAAAATCTGCTTAAGTATAATATTTATTGTGTATAATTTAATTTTAGGATGATTTTAAATAGTTATTTTAATTTCCTGGAAATCTTTTCTTTCTTTGAATCGATATTTAAATTCGGAAGCCTTTTAATTTCTAGCAGGAATTAAACTTAGGTTGGGGAGCCTTTTATTTTCTAATTAGGTCCTATTTCTGCGTTTTAATTTCTAGCAGGAATTAAACCTAGGTTTCTCCTGCATGGATCGACCTCCCCCTCCTCCAGCATGCGCCGATCGACTGCCTCCCCCAACCTCTGCTTTCCCTGAGCTCTTCGCCGGCCTCCGCCTCCTCCAGCAGTTGCCCCGACCTCCGCCTCCTCCGGCACTTGCCATGACCTCCGCCTCCTCCAGCGTCATCAAGCATTACTAGAAACCAAATATAAAATTGAATAAGTATTAATAAAATCAAATATACTCAATTCATAAGCATTAATAAAATCAACTAAGCAATTAAAAAAATGGCAACTAAAAAAAATGGCAACGGGAGGTGAAATTTTTTAAAAAAAATTACTACTTATCAATTAAAAATCCAGTTAAGAATTTAAACATCCTACTAAACAGTTTTCATTAATTTTGTTGCGGAAAAAGTGAAATGGGACTGATTTCAAACAACTTGGAAAGGTTGAAGACCAATTTCAAACAATCCAAACAATAGGGACTGATTTCAAATGGCCCCCAAAAGTTAGGGACTGATTTAGAAGTTTTGCCTATAGTGATAACTCTCGCGAATGATCGTTAATGGCCTATCCGACGTTGGAGACAGAACATATGCACGTATAAATATTATTGCATGCATTATATTATTATTTATTTTAATTAATATTTTTTTTTTTGGAGCGGAGATTCTTCGGCTAGAAGATAAGGCTCATGAGTGATTGTGGAGCGAGATGGATTGGAGGCTGCTGGTTGAGCGAGTCCAGAGATGAGAAGTCTTTGTTTTTTAGCCAATGAAGCATGATTCAATTGGGTAGTTCGATTCTCACCGCGTGTGTGAGTTTTGTTTACTTATTTAGTAGTTTTTTTTAGGAGATTGTTATCCGCACTACAGTTTTGGCTATCCGCACTTTTTTTGTATGAGTTATTACGCGCCTTTTGAAAATATGTCTTGTACATGCATTTTCAGGAAAAGTGTTCAACACGAAAGTTGTAAATCTCGTCGAGATCTACAACTTTCATGCTGAACACGTTTCCTAAAAATGCATGTACAAGGCGTATTTCCAAAAATTCGCTATAGTTACGCAAATGTTTCAATCAGGGCGGCAATACGTCTTGTGCGTGCATTTTTAGGAAAAGTGTTCAACATGAAAGTTGTAGATCTTATCGAGATCTAAGATCTACAACTTTCGTGTTGATCACTTTTTCTAAAAATGCACGCACAAGACGTATTTTCAAAAGGCGCATAATAACTCATACAAAAAAAGTGTGGATAGCCAAAACTGTAGTGCGGATAACAATCACCTTTTTTTTTATTTATCGATTATTGTTTAATAATGTAGCCATTGACGCATAATATTTTCAATGTAAGTAATGGTGCGTGTACATTTATTACTAAAAAATGTTTTTCTCTATATGCTGTGTTGTACGACCCGTATAATTCGTCGAGAGTGGACCTACCCAGGTCACATAAGCAAAAGTCAAAGTCAGAGCATATCATTGAAGAACGCTCTAGTAAAGGTCGACTAGCCCATGTTACTCGTACGGTAAGCGAGTAGCCTAGGTAACTCGCCGCTATGGGCGAGTAGCCATGTTTGTCGAATAGTTGGAGAGGAAGTCATCAAAGTCGCATCAGGTATTTTCAGGGGCAGAGTATTCTCGCCTGGATACCCTCCCTCCAGGATTTGTCTATAAATAGACTCTCATGGGTACCAAAATGACAACTTGAAATCTTGAGAATCCCCCCTCATGCACTATCAAACTTACTACTTTCCAAGTGGTGCCTTTCTCGCACCTAGCTCAGCCCTTTGGTTGTGGAGGGGATGCTCTTTCAGGCTTCCGGGTACATGGCAGGACCTCCATGCTGAAGCACATGGGGTGTGATTATAGGAATTTTGTTCTTTCCTTTGTTCTTGTCAACAATTATGTGACGTTCAATCGCGGGACCAGTAACCTTAGACTACATTTAGGTCAGAACAATTGGAGCTATGATTTTCTTGGCTCCAACACGTTGGTGCGTTGAGCATGGACCGTAGTCAGAGGAGGAAAGTCTAGCGAGTATGCTACATTGTGCAAGTAGGCGAGCAAGAGGTGATACTCAACAACTCGCCAATAGAGAGTGTGTAATATCCCGTGTTTATATAATCTAAATAAAAGTAATTAATTGTACAACAAATCTGAATTTCACAAAATAGAGTCCACAGTTAGGTTCAGAAGGTCAAAAAACCTTAGAATCGACATATTATTAGCTAAAATATGAGATTATTAGAAAAAAACACGATTTTCGGCGCGACCGACACGAATTTTGAGAAACTGAGAAATTGAGCAAGAATTTTTAAGAATTTGAGAAAACAAAGCCCGAATTGGAATCAGGATGTCGAAAAACCCAGAGTAGGTATATTCATTTTTTTTCACGTGGCGACATGCATAGACGCCACTTGGCGACGTATATGGCCGCCACGTGGTGACACGTGGCTCCGTGCATGACCGCCATGTGGCGACATGCCTGGATGCCATATGGAGATGTGCATGACTGCCATTTGGCGCCACATGGCGCCTCCATAGTTTCATGACCACAATATGGCGACATGTGGCGACACGTGTCACCTCCGGAGAGCAAGTAAAGAGCGATTTGGTTTTTTGGGCTTTCCGGGAGTTCTAGAACTCAGATTTAAGTGATTTCAGTGGCGTTTGAAAACTACTATAAATATGGATCCAATGAAAGTATTCATTAAATACAGATCCATTCAGTTTTTGGGAAATCAAGAGAGAGAGTGAGAGAGAGGAGAGAGAGAGGATAGAGAAAGTATCAAAATTCTGCCAAAATTGTGGGAGATCTTTGGGAGAAGTTCTAGAGCTAGAGTTCGACTTTGGATTCTATTTAGTTGCTGCAGAAACGCCGTCAAAATCCCGTCAAAGTAATAGTCGTGGTCAAACTAACGTAACATATACGTATTGCATTATTTTCCACCTACCTCAGTCTTTATGTTACGTTAGTATTCAGTAATGTGATAATTAACAGTCTTTATGTTGAAATAATGCCGAAGTTATGACATAAATCAGTTAATATACAAAAATAATGATGAACTTCTGATAAACGTAACGAGGGGTGGAATTACGTGTATTTACGTAATAATGATGTCCCGAGTTCTCGTGCATACATATTAACAACATGAAATTGTGTATTCTGGAAATATGAAATTCTAAAAAATATCATATACAAATACTTGTGATGTCAAAATTTAACTTGCTCAATTGGTGTCTAGGAAAGTGGTTAGGGGTGAGCCAGTATCCCCCGAAAGAAAGGTGATGTATAACGGTACATTGTGCGACCACTGACCTTACACTTACCTGGCCAATATGCTAGTTAAATGAGAATAACACGTTACTTAAATATGATATACAAATAAATGATGTGTATGATTATGTTAGCCCAGTATTTGGCTCACCCTACCCGGGTCCCCTGTCTATGTGAGGGGAACATCTCGGGAGTAGCGCTTCCAATCTGGCAAAATTAGCCACTTGCAATCCGCATGTGGAGTATCGAGCCCACAGTGTTTTGTCGGAGGACCCTTATATCATGGGAGTGACGCTCCTTCTGGGCTTAGCTAGCCAAAAAATCTGTATTGTGTGGCGTACCGCCTGCAAGTGAACGAGCCCTCCGGTTTGGCCGACCGGCGTACTGTAAGTGCTAACTAGTAAATCAAATATTTTCGATATAAAAAAATGGGTTTTACAAACAAATTAAATGAATATCTAGTGATGTGCCACTCTTCTGTTGTAATTGCATTTTGCTTAAAACATGTGTATACATATATATATGTTGTGTTATTCTTTCAGGGTGAGTCAGAATGCTCACCAACCTACTTATATTTTTAGGTACCAATGCTGATATGGGCGCCAGTGGGCAGTGAGGATGACTACTATGTTTTGAGTTTACTATGTAAATGAAAATGTTATATCCAATTTGCTGATGTACATGTAAACTTTTATATAAATAAAATATGTTGGTTTTGTTGATTTCGCTCTAGAAAATGTGTAACCATAAAAAGATCATTACCTCACATTTACTGTTCCCGCCTCGTTAACTTGAGCTTACCGGGCCAGGGTGTGACAAGTTGGTATCAGAGCTAGGTTACACTTACAAGCGTAGAACTAGAGAATTAGCAAAATACATGAGCAGTAGGATTAGACCCCCTGAACATATGTTAGTAAACCTGGGTGGGGTATACACAAGTAGGAACGAAACAAGATCAGTTTAATAAAGCTTTGTGCTTGTGAGATCGACGTTTAAGTTGTCTAATTGATGTCTAGGAAAGTGGTTAGGGGTGAGCCAGTATCCCCCGAAAGAAAAGTGCTGTATAACGGTACATAGTGCGACCACGGACCTTACACTTACCTGGCCAATGGGCACCTTAAACTAAAAATTGTGAGTTAATGATGTAAGTAAAAGTAAAAGTATATGAGGTTTCATTTTCGCGTTCTAAGACGCTTATTTCCTTTTAAGGAAATGACCAATAGCGATTCGCAAGCGTATAATCATACTAACGGAGGCAGTGACCAGGATAGCCATCCTCCAAGGATGCCCGTAGTACCCCACAATATGGATGATGTTACTCAACTGGCAACAGTCCTGGCCGAAGCTCTGCAAAGAGGACCAGTTCCATCTCTGCGATCCGGATCTGATTCCACCCATGCTGAAAGATGGTTGGACATCTTCATGCGGACAGGTCCCCCAAAGTTTGCAGGCTCAACAAACCCACTCGTAACTGAAGAGTGGCTTTGTCAAGTAGAGAGAATATTCGAAGGAATTGAGTGCCCGGAAGAAAAGCGGGTTAGTCTTGTCGAATTCATTCTGCAAAAGGATGCTGCAGCCTGGTGGAACAATCACAGACGCATCCACTTGAAGGGAAGGAAGGCGGCCAACATCTCTTGGAGTGAATTCGTAAATGGATTCCACAAGTGGTATTTTCCTGTATCCGCACAACAGAGGATGAAGGAGCAACTTGCCCAATTAACTCAGGGTACCCTTTCTGTTACGGAGTATGAATTGAAATTTTCTTCAATGCTTGAGCATGTCCCCGATGTTATTGGATCATTAGACCAGCAAATGTTTATGTTGCGACGAGGATTAAGAGAATCAATCCAAGATGCTCTAGCCCCTTTTGACTTCTCTGACTATGAAGAAATAATTGAGGCGGCTCATCGAGTCGAAGAAAGGCAACGGACAACGCGGCCACCCCAATCAGGAGAGAAACAGAAGAATCAAGACCTCGGCCGTCAAAATCAATCAAAGCATTGGAACAATCCAACTCAGCCTACCCTGATATGCCCTAAATGCAACAAACAACATTGGGGCGTCTGCACTTCAGACAAGAGGGACAACACTTGTTTTTACTGTCATCAGTCAGGCCATATCAATAGAAATTGTCCAAAGAAGAAGGAGGTTGAAGGGCAGTCAACTGAAAGATCGAGGCAACAGGCACCAACTCAACCTCGCATCTATGAGATGAATCGAGAAGAAGCTCGGGAAGCAACCGATGTCATATCAGGTACAATAATGTTTGAAATTACCTCTTCAACTGCATTATTTGACTCTGGTGCAACGCATTCTGTCATATCTGATACAATAGCTAGTAAGTTGTCAATACCGAAACAATAACTAGAGGAAGAAATTCGTATAAGCTTACCCAATGGTGAGAGGGTCAAAGTTGATAACTATGTCCATGGCGACATAAGAATTGGGGAACGAAAGTTCGAGGCCAAGCTTATTATCTTCCCTCTTGATCACTTCGATATAATTTTGGGTATGGATTGGTTAGCAAAACATCGAGCCACAATCGATTATGCTAAGAAGGAAATCACTTTCCAACAACCATTCCAACCCATTCTCAAGTTCCGAGGAGAGGGCGGAATTATCCCAATAATATCCGCTCTGAAAGCATGTAAATTTATGAAGCAAGGATGCACGACTTATCTAGCCAGTGTATCTGAAGTCGAAGAAGTGAAGCAAAATGTCGAAGATATACCCATAGTCCGAGAATATCCAGACGTCTTTCCCGAAGACTTATCTGAACTTCCTCCATGTAGGGAGATTGATTTCTCAATTAACCTACTTCCAGGAGCAGAGCTCGTCTCTAAAACTCCTTATCGCCTAGCGATACCTGAACTGCAAGAATTGAAAGAGCAGTTACATGATCTGTTGAAGAAAGGATTCATCCGTCCAAGTACTTCTCCGTGGGGAGCCCCAATTCTATTTGTGAAGAAAAAGGATGGTAGTATGCGGATGTGCATTGATTACCGTGGATTGAACAAAGTCACTATCAAGAATCGGTATCCATTACCGAGGATTGACGACTTGTTCGACCAACTTCAAGGTGCGGCGCTTTTCGCAAAGATTGATTTGCGATCTGGTTATCATCAATTGCGAGTGAAGGATGAAGATATCCAAAAGATGGCATTCCGCACAAGATACAGTCATTATGAATTTCTTGTGATGCCCTTTGGAGTTACCAATGCTCCAGCGGTATTCATGGACATGATGAACCGAGTCATAAACCCCTTTCTTGATCGGTTTGTCATTGTTTTCATTGATGATATCTTGGTGTATTCAAGGACTGAGAAGGAGCCTGAAAATCATCTGCGCCAAGTACTTCAAACACTAAGAGAACATCAATTACTTGCAAAATTCTCAAAGTGTCAGTTCTGGTTAAAAGAAGTAACCTTCCTTGGCCACATCATTAGTGTTAAAGGAATCTCCGTAGACCCTGCCAAGATCTCTGCCATTATTGAATGGTCTCTTTCGACTAATGTTACTGAAATTCGAAGTTTCATGGGGTTAGCAGGATACTATCGAAAGTTTGTAAAAGATTTTTCAAAAATCGCGACCCCAATAACTCGATTAACTCAGAAGACAGTAAAGTTTGAATGGAGTGATAAGTGCGAAGAAAGCTTCCAAAAGCTTAAACAATTATTGGTATCTGCACCAATATTATCCCTTCCTAATGGCTATGAAGGTTTTCGAATCTATAGTGACGCATCCTATCAAGGGTTATGGTGTGTACTGATGCAACAAGGAAAGGTCATATCTTATGCTTCACGACAGTTGAAAAGATCCGAGAAAAAAATATCCTGTTCATGATTTAGAACTATCCGCGGTAGTATTTGCCCTGAAGATTTGGAGACACTATCTTCTAGGGACAAAATGTCAAGTGTTGACAGATCATAAGAGCTTGAAATATTTCCTGGACCAGAAGTATCTGAACATGCGGCAAAGAAGGTGGCTAGAACTCATCAAAGACTACGACTTGGAGATTCTCTATCATCCGGGGAAAGCAAATGTAGTAGCAGATGCATTAAGTCGTAGATATGAGGCAAGTTAATGGTTTACTCTCTTGTTGACGCCAGGAAAATTCTGACCACAAAATTTGAACCGATGCAGCCGTAGGCTACTCGCCCAGCAGCCCAACGAGATGGCTTGGCTGGCGACTACGGCGGAGCTAGAAGAGCAACTAACAGGACCCCAGGTGCTGCGGCAGGGAGGTCCCACCACGTACCCAGAAGCTCCGAAGAGACTTCCCCTCCAAGACCAAAAAATGGCCGAGCAGGGTACAAGGAAGGCACCGACTTGGCTAGTACCGGGAGTAGCGGCCAAGTGTGACAGGTTCCAGGATGTAAGAGTGATAACTTCGCAAAAAGAAGTTATCTTTATCCTTGTTTTTATCCTTTTAGCCGCGTTATATGATATTTTTATATGAAAAGTAGTTAAAAATCCAATTGTCGCATCATTTGAAGTCAAAATGGTTGTTACTCTCATTTCTATATCTTTTTATGATAGGATTCAGAGAGAATATAAGTCAAGGATTGAAGGCAAAGTATTGTGAAAAATCTGGGAAAAATGTTGCAACATGTTCTCAACAAAGCTGGCAGGTCAAATTGTGCAGAAATGCAGATCCAGAAAAATGTTGCAACATTTTCATAACAAATCTGACGGTTACAGAAATTTAAACCCGAATTTATCAAGTTTTCAACAGTTGCAATCTATGTTTTTTGGCATCCATTCAGCAATTAATTATGCCAACAAGTGGGGCCCACGAAAGGAAGAGGAGAGGGAGTTTAAAAAGGAAACTTTCGGCCATTTGAAGGATCTTTTCATCATTTTCGGCCATTAGAGAGGAGGAGAAAACCTGAGAAGAAATTTTGCCAAGGGAAGAACCAGTCCATATCTGACATTTGGGCTGAATGAAACATTTCTACGTCGCTGGAGAAGGGAAGATTCACATTTCTTTCGAAATGTTTAGTAAGATCTCTTCAGTTTTGTGTTATTTTTCCTCAATCATGAACTAAAACTCTCTAGTCTTGCATGATGAGAGTAGTATGTGTATGTTGATGATGAACATCTTTGATTTTGAATTTGTTTTGTGATTATCTTTATAGATCTTGCGATTTTTATGGTGAAATTGTTGGATCATGTCTTTTTATTATATTGCGCCGCGAGAATCGAGAGATGAGCGTTGTAATGTTAATTTAAGGACTAGTTTATTGCAGTGCGAGAATCGAGAGATGAGCAGTGTGCATCATTAACCAACATTTCTATATTTTTACCGCATTTCGAGAATCGAGAGAGGAGAAACGTACGTGTATCACAAGATCTCTTTAGTTTTGAAAAGTGAAAGAGATTTCCTTTTCATACTAGCGAACTAGATTTTTGCACTTCATAATATTTTCGTTTCACCTAAGTTAGAGATAACTAGGGTTGCGTAGATATTAAGACTCCTTGTATCGAGAGATAAAGGTATCTTCTTTTAAAATCATCGCAAGATAATTCAAAACTCAATCAAATGAAATATTTATTTTATCATCATCATAGTATACATATGAAATCAGAAATGCAAGGCTACTTTCTCTAATTGCTAAAAAGTACTTTAAGATCTAGTTTAATTAGTCTAATATTTATCTAAAAGTTTTAATCTATTTTCATAAAATCAATTAACCATTTTGCTTGGATTCATAGAAACGGTGTAGCTAGTAATTGTAAGCAGTAAACTAGTCACTTCTCCGTGGGAACGATCTCACTCACTCTGTATTACTTGTACGACACGTATACTTGCGTTAATATATATACCATTTTGGGCGTATCAAGTTTTTGGCGCCGTTGCCGGGGAAGTGCAACGGATTTAGTGTTTTTTCTTACAATATTAGTGAACCTTAGTACTTGGAGGTCAAGTTGTATCTTCACTTGTTAGTTTATTGAATTTGTGTTATCACATTTATTATCTGATAGTGTATGTCCAGGTATCGTCAAGTTGAACTAATAACAATAAATTCAGAAATCGAGCGAACCTGTAGACGTAATAGGAAATCGACTAGATTGGAAAATTTGAATCAACTCAACATGAATGAAAATAACGATGAAGTTCATCAAGAGGGTCAAGATTTAGGAGGTCAAGTAGAGCATAACGGACATCCTATGGAAAATAGGAGAACTTGTCGTGACTATAATATGCCTTTTAGGGGCGGGGTACAATTTAGTATTGCTAGACCCGCTGTAGAAGCTAACAACTTTAAAATTGATTCTACGGCTATGCAACTTGTCCAGAATAATAAGTTTAGTGGCCATAACCATGACGACCCTAACTCTCACCTAAGAACGTTCATAGAAATTTGTGACACGTTCAAGATTAATGGTGCATCGGAGGAAGCCATTAAACTACGATTGTTTCCTTTCTCTCTTGAAGGGAAAGCAAAAGATTGGTTGAACTCGTTGCCCAATGGGTCTATCACTACTTGGGCTATTTTGGTTGAAAAATTTTTAGCCAAATATTTCCCTCCTTCCAAAACCGCAAAGTTAATGAGAGATATATCTACGTTCATGCAAACAAATGGAGAAACTCTCTATGATGCTTGGGAACGCTTTAAGGAATTATTACGTAGATGTCCTCATCATGGATTGGCCATTCACCAACAAGTTTGGACTTTCTACAATGGGCTTCAGACATCAACCATGATTCAAGTTGATGGAGCCGCAGGGGGCTCTCTCATGAATAAATATCCGGAAGATGCTTATGGTATTTTAGAAGACTTATCTTCTAATAATTACCACTCTATTGAGCGTCAAACACATCCTTCTAACACTGCCGGATTATATCAAGTGGATCAATTCACGTCATTTGCAGCACAGATGATATCTCAATTTAATTCAATTAACAAAAGATTAGATGCTTTAACCTTGAATCAAAACCAAATGAATCCTCAAGTTAATAGCATAAACACTCCCATGATCACCTCAAACCCTACTTTAACAATAGAACAACTTGTAGGTGGAAATGAAGAAGTGAACTACATAGGAGGCCAATATAAACAAAATACAAACTCTTATCAAAATCACTATAATCCGGAGTGGAGAAACCATCCCAATTTCTCTTGGAAAAATAGTGGAAACGGAGCAACCCCATCTCATCTATTTAATTCTAATCATAACTCTCCAAATCAAATTCATCATCCTAATCAAGTGGGCCCTTCTAGGAAATTAACCGACGACGTTATATTGGAATCAATGCAAAAAATGAAGCACGTTTCACTAGCTTAGAAGGATCCATGCGGATGATTGAGTCTCAACTAGGACAAATAGCCTCGGCATTAAGCATGAGATCACAAGGCACACTACCTACGGATACTACTCCCAATCCCAAGGGAGATAATCATCAATGTAAAGCCGTAACATTACGTAGTGGAAAGGAATTGGTTAATGATAAAAGGAATGATCCAATGGGAAATAATAACATTAACTCAAATAGGGATGATATCCTTTGTAATAAGTCTAATAAAGAAGTAATTTTAAATGGTAACAAGAATGAAGAAGAAGAAGTTGAAACCTTAGGGGAAAATATAAAAGAAAATATTGTTAATCTTCCAAAAGAAAAGGAAAAAGAAGATGTGATTATTTACCCACCTCCACCATTTCCTCAAAGATTAAGAAAAAGTAAGCTTGATCAACAATTTCAAAAATTCTTAGAAATCTTTAAGAAGCTTCAAATCAACATTCCCTTCGCCGAAGCCTTGGAGCAAATGCCAAGCTACGTGAAGTTTATGAAGGACATTTTAAACAAAAAAAGGAAATTTGGTATAAATGAAACGGTAGCACTTACACATGAGTGTAGTGCAATCTTGCAAAAGAAATTACCTCCTAAATTGAAAGATCCTGGAAGCTTCACTATTCCTTGCTCCATAGGATATCAATTCGAAGGGAAAGCTTTGTGCGATTTGGGTGCAAGCATAAACTTAATGCCATTATCAATTTATAAAAAACTGGGTTTAGGAGAAATCTCTAAAACGTCTTTAACTTTACAGTTGGCTGATAAATCTCTTACCTTTCCAAAAGGAATTGTGGAAGATGTGTTAGTCAAGGTGGAGAAGTTTATTTTTCTGGCAGATTTTATAGTTCTTGACATGGAAGAAGATAAGGAGGTCCCTATCATAGTAGGCCGACCTTTCTTAGCAACCGGGAGAACATTGATTGATGTTCATAAAGGAGAACTCACTATGAGGGTGAATGAGGAACAAGTTACATTTAATGTTCTCAAAGCCATGAAATTTCATGATAGAGAGGAAGACCGGATGGAAGAGGTAAATAGTTTATCAATTCATGAATTTAAGAAGAATTATGAATGTGATAGTGAAGATTTCAACTTAAAATGTTTATTAAATATTAATGAATTTTCTGACGATGAGGAAGGGAGTAACGAGTGTTTCGAATTGGGTGCATGTCAAGCGGCATACACCCGTACTCCAGAATCCTTGGATATGAAAGAGGGGCCTAGTAAGGCCGAGTCATCAATAATAACACCACCCATCCTTGAGTTAAAACCCTTACCGGAACATCTTTCTTATGCTTATTTAGGAGAAAATGAAACGTTACCGGTTATAATTAACTTCAATCTATCGCCGGAACAACAAAGTCAATTAATAAGTCTCTTGAAGCGATATAAATTGGCCATAAGATGGACTATTGCGGATATTAGTGGAATTAGTCCGTCGTTATGCATGCACAAAATTCTCTTAGAAGAATCATATAAGGGATCCATAGAGCACCAACGACGCCTTAGTCCACCTATGAAAGAAGTAGTAAAAAAAGAAATCATTAAATGGTTAGACGCTGGAATAATCTATCCCATTTTCGATAGTCCATGGGTTTCCCCGGTTCAATGTGTACCTAAAAAGGGGGGAATAACGGTGATAAAAAATGATAAAAATGAACTAATTTCAACTAGGACTATCACGGGATGGCGAATATGCATGGATTACTGGAAACTTAATAAGGCTACTAGGAAGGACCATTTTCCATTGCCTTTCATAGATCAAGTTCTTGATAAATTAGCCGGTAATGATTTCTTTTGCTTCTTAGACGGGTATTCCGGATACAATCAAATCACCGTAGATCCGGAAGACCAAGAAAAGACTACCTTCACATGTCCTTATGGAACATTCGCCTTTAGGAGGATGCCATTTGGTTTGTGCAACGCACCGGCCACGTTCCAACGTTGCATGATCGCTATATTTTCCGATCTTATGGACCATGGCATAGAAATCTTTATGGATGATTTTTCTATATTTGGAGCAACCTTTGATGAATGTTTATGTTGCTTAGAAAGAGTGCTTTCTCGATGCGTAGAAACTAACCTTGTTTTGAATTGGGGAAAATGTCACTTTATGGTGCGGGAAGGGATAGTCCTTGGGCATCATGTGTCTAAAAAAGGGTTAGAGGTAGATAAAGCAAAAATAGAAGTTATTGAAAAATTACCGCCTCCAAAGAATATCAAAGCATTACGAAGTTTCCTAGGACATGCGGGATTTTATAGAAGGTTTATTAAGGACTTTGCTAAAATCGCTAAACCGTTAAGCAGTTTATTGGAAAAAGGCATTAAGTTTGATGTTGATGATATTTGTCTTGATGCTTTTAACCAACTTAAAACCCGACTGATCACAACACCGATTGTAGTGGCTCCCATCTGGAGTGAGCCTTTTACGCTCATGTGTGATGCTAGTGATTACGCTGTTGGTGTTGTGTTAGGCCAAGTACGAGAAAAAAATCTTCTATACTATCGCATATGCTAGCAAAACTTTAATTGAGGCGCAAATTAATTATACCACTACCGAGAAGGAACTATTAGCGGTAGTGTTTGCTTTTGAAAAATTTAGATCTTATCTCCTGTGTACTCATGTTATTGTTTTTACTGACCATGCGGCTATTAGATACCTAATGGAAAAGAAAGATGCTAAGCCTAGGTTGATCCGTTGGGTTTTATTATTGCAAGAGTTCGATCTAGAAATCAAAGATAGGAAAGGGGTAGATAACCCAGTAGCTGATCATCTATCTAGGATAGAATCTTCTACTCCTTCATTTCATTCTGAAGTTGATGAAAGATTTCCTGATGAACAGATCTTAGTTATTTCTGATTGTTCTTTACCATGGTATGCAGATTTTGTAAATTACTTAGCAAGTAAAATTATCCCTCATGATTTTAATTATCAACAAAAGAAAAGATTTATTCATCAAGTTAGATCATATGTTTGGGATGATCCTTATTTATTTAAAATGGGAGCCGATGGAATGTTAAGACGTTGTGTTATGGAAGGAGAAATGAAGGCTATTTTAGAAAAATGTCATGACTCCCCGTATGGAGGGAATTTTATGGGAAATAGAACGGCTATGAAAGTATTAGAAGCCGGGTTCTTTTGGCCCACATTATTCCAAGATGCTAAAGAGTTCGTACAACGATGTGATCGTTGTCAAAGAAGTGTCAATATAAAGAAAAACGAGTCTTTACCAATGAATACAATCCTGGAAGTTGAGTTGTTTGACGTTTGGGGAATAGATTTTATGGGACCTTTTGTTAACTCCAATGGTAATGTTTTCATCTTACTAGCCGTGGATTACGTGTCTAAGTGGGTGGAAGCAATTGCTACCACAAAAAATGACGCCAAAATAGTGTTACATTTCTTAAAGAATTTTATATTTAACCGATTTGGGACACCAAGAGCAATAATAAGCGACGGAGGCAGTCATTTTTGTAATAATCAATTTGCTTCACTTTTAAAGAAATATGGAGTCAAACATAAGGTTGCATTAGCCTATCACCCTCAAACCAATGGCTTAGCCGAAGTGTCTAATCGAGAAATCAAGCAAATTCTTACAAAGACTGTGAGTCATAATTGCAAAGATTGGTCCCAAAAGTTAAATGATGCCTTGTGGGCTTATAGGACTGCCTATAAAACTCCAATAGGTTTAACTCCTTACCGATTAGTTTACGGAAAGGCTTGTCATTTACCTTTGGAACTGGAACATCGAGCTCACTGGGCCATTAAAAAGATTAACTTTGATTATGAAAAAGCAGGGAAATCAAGGATTTTGCAATTGAATGAAATGGAAGAAATATGAATGAACGCCTATGAAAATGCCCGCATTTATAAAGAAAAGACTAAAAAGTGGCATGATCAACGTTTGAAATAAAAACAATTCGAGCCCGGCCATTTAGTTCTTCTATTCAACTCTAGATTAAGATTATTCCCGGGAAAACTTAAATCTCGTTGGTCAGGACCTTTTCGGGTAATAAAAGTACACCCATATGGAGAGATAACGATCATGAATGAGAAAGACAAGTATGAGTTTAAGGTTAACAGAGAGCGTTTGAAAATCTATCAGAACGGTGATAATGAACGACTTGTGTCGCTCATCCATTTAAAATGAAAAATCTGGTGCATATGTCCTGCCGGGACATTAAATCAGGCGCTTTGGGGGAGGCAACCCCATTTTTCAATGATGAGTTTTCTATTATTGTTATTTTTCATTGTTTTTCATTATTTTGTTTGCTTGTTTTTCTCTCAAAACCATGCAGGACTGAAATCTTATTATCTTAAGCACTTAAAAAGTCAATTTTCCCTTCGTTCGGTTCAGGCACAAGCTAAGATAGGTTCAGAAAAAAATGTTACAACATTTCCTTGAAATGTTGCAACACTTTTATCTCTGTCTTTTTACACTGCAAAAGTTCAATTATTAAGAAACTAGCCGGTTCAATTGAACCAGTTATTTCTATTCGTCCGGAGTGAACTTGAACCGCACCTGCAGTAGACCACGCCTGGAGTGAACCGCTATTTACGAAGTAAAAAAAAAATTAGAACTGTCGTCCTCCCCAAATCCCGATCTCTCGAAACCCTACCTCGCCGACCCTCCGCTCGACACCCTACCGCGCCCTTTCTCTTCATCCACCGGTGGAAACAAACAACAGGAGGCCGATGTTTCTCCTCCTTAATCGTCTGGAAGTGGTAAGTACTAAGCTTGTCCTCTCCCTTTGTGCATTTGTGCGATCTCCTTCCATCTCTTACTCGAACTCTCTTCAGACATGGCTCCAAAGAAAAATAGACAAAAGGAGGTGGCTCATAAGCCCTTCATCAATGAAGACGCTGAAGCTCGCTACGAATTGTTGAAGCAAAGCCCTTCATCAACGAACGTGGTTTTCAACTGGAAGTTCGCGGTTGGAGTCACGCATATGTGCAGCAAATGGAAAAACTCGGCTGGAGTTCCTTTTGTCACCCCCGCACTGAGACGATACAACAATGGGTATACGAATTCTACGCTAACGCCAAGTTCCATCGGAATGGAAAAATTCATATACGAGGGCGGGAAGTCGATTTCTCTCCGGAAGGTATAAACTCTTATTTTGATTTAACAAACACGGACCGAGATGTTTACGTATCAGTTCGGACCACAAACCCATTCGAAATCGCCACCACCTTGTGCCTAACTAGAGACATAGCCTGGGTCAATGAGTCCTCCCATGTTCTGAATGCAGCCCTTTTTAATCGTGAAGCTAAGGTTTGGCTTCTTTTTGTCAATTCAAGTATCATGCCAACAAAACACCCAAACCATGTCTCTTTTGATAGGGCTTGCATAATCTATAGTATTCTAAAAGGGATTCCAATTGACATTGGGTATATCATCTCGAGTCAACTCCAAAAGAAGGCTAAAACTGATGGGGGCACTCAGTTATGGTTTCCTACGCTCATCACTTCGTTATGTCGTTACGCCGGGGTACCAACCGCCGACACGGACACTACCACCATTGTAGGTAAGCCAATCACATGTTCAGTTATTACTTCCTATATTAAGGTACCATTAGAGAAGTCTCCCCCCAAAGCCGGTAAGAAACAACACCCTCCCTCATCGTCGAGCAAAACCACCCAAGTTCCGAATCCTCCGCCACTCTCTCCTAACCCTCCGGATTGGCCGATCATATTTAAATACTTACAAACCAGCGCTAAATATCAGCGTCAACAACATCGTCATGTCATCTCTTATTTAGATGTTGTATATCATAATCAAGTCGAGCTTCTCCGTCACTTGAATGTACCGGAAGAAAGAATAGCTGTGCGGGAAGTGAATCCCGCCTGGTTTGACCCTCCACCGTCTAGCTCTAATGCAAGGGAGGCGGCCTCTTCTCCTGCACCACATTCTCAAGCGGAAGCAGCTATGGACGATGCAGCCATGGACGACGATTTAGACGCATTTTTAGCCGAGGACGACTCCGACGAAAGCGAAGATGTTGACGACGACGAGGCGGATGATTGACCATTTTAGCATTTTAATGCTGTTCAATTTTTCAAATGTTAGAAGATGACTTAAACAAATTCTAAATTGTGGACTTTTACTGCTAACTGCTTGTGGAATTATTCTTACTGCGCTTTAATTGCGACATCTATGGTGACTTGATTAAAATGTAGATGCTACTTTAAATTCTGCTACCTAAGCCTATTTGATTGATTTTCTTTATTAACTCTATTAGTAGTCTTCATTAGACTTCTAATAAACTGAATGTATATCTATATATAAACATGGCAGTTTAGTCTTCGTTTTGTTGTCTCCACCAGGTTCTTGCACGTCACTTCTGAAACACTTGTTCCTGCTGCTGTATGAAGAATTAAATGAAACTGTGAATTTCTGCAAAATGACCACTACGTATAGGGGAGTATTCTTCTTTTCATTAAAAAAAAATAATTTAAACATTTTCATTTTCGAATACTCTGAGTTCATGAATCATTTTTATTTTATAAATTTGCTCGGGTCTAGCAAAGAACTTGGTGTGGGGGTGATAGCAATGCGAAGTGCAATACTAAGTTCCTTCATCATTTGAGTGGCGAGCATCTTATTAAAATTTTAATATCAATTCCTTACTATTTATTGTAAGCATCTAAAATCTATTTATTTGGTACGAAATTTCTGACTTTACCTTGATGTTAGTATGATGTAGTAGCACTCCATGTCGACTTTCCTCTTGCACTGTATTCCTGAATTTTGTTCTTTGTTTCCTACAATATATTTCATTAACTGCTAAAAACATAGAGGGGGAGAGATGTACGTTAACTGAGTTTTTTTTGTTTGCCAACACTTTGAGATTATATAGTTATTCGATATGCTTATCCTTAGTCTATTGTCTTGAATTTTGTCTTTGCCGACTCAAAAGTGACCACAACAAAAATTTGTTTTTCCTCACTTTCTAGTCAATTCTTAACAACTTTTCTTACCTTGGGTGTCTAACTTATCTTTAAAAGAAAAAATATTGTGTAAAAATGTCGTAGTGATATGTGGCCTGAGTATGTATATACCCACTTGGAACGATCCCTACTATTGACCAAAAAAAAATTTAGATTTATTTGCAAGAATGCCATAGTGATATGCGGCCTAGGTATGCATATGCATATTCTGGAATGATCCCAATTATGTGCATACAAATAAAAAAAGGGGAAAAGAACAAAGTGTTAAGATCGTAGTGATATGTGGCCCAAGTGTGTATATACCCACTCGGAATGATCCCTACTATGGACATTCAATTCTCATATGAACTTGGAAGGTAAACCCCACGGTAGGAAGAAGACTTAAGAGCATTGACTAGAGAGTCTTATTGTTACCTTGAATTTCGAAACTATCTACCATGTCAAAATTCATTTCTTTGCTTATCCTCATGATATTCCTTGCACTACTTAATCCTGTGTGGAAGTAAGCTCATGGCTTAGTATATTCGTCATCATCCCCTAGCTATGTGGTGAGTTAATAAGTTGTATTGTTTGGGAATAAATAGTTCTAAGGAATACGCACACACGTCATCATGAAAGTGACATGGAGCTTTAACTATTATCAAACTAATCAATGGTCATGTTTGAATTTTTTTTTTGTTGATTGACATTTTATATTGATTATATTATGAGCATGATGGTTATAATCTATGAGTAAGGTCATTTCAAAAACTTACATCGATAAATGCTCGCCCACTCAATGGAGTGCATCGATCTATCTTTGATAGGGACTAGCAAAGAACTAAGCATGGGGGTGTGATAACTTCGCAAAAAGAAGTTATCTTTATCCTTGTTTTTATCCTTTTAGCCTCGTTATATGATATTTTTATATGAAAAGTAGTTAAAAATCCAATTGCCGCATGATTTGAAGTCAAAATGGTTGTTACTCTCATTTCTATATCTTTTTATGATAGGATTCGGAGAGAATATAAGTCAAGGATTGAAGGCTAAGTATTGTGAAAAATCTGGGAAAAATGTTGCAACATGTTGTCAACAAAGCTGGCAGGTCAAATTGTGCAGAAATGCAGATCCAGAAAAATGTTGCAACATTTTCATAACAAATCTGACGGTTACAGAAATTTAAACCCGAATTTATCAAGTTTTCAACAGTTGCAATCTATGTTTTTTGGCATTCATTCAGCAATTAATTATGCCAACAAGTGGGGCCCACGAAAGGAAGAGGAGAGGGAGTTTAAAAAGGAAACTTTCGGCCATTTGAAGGATCTTTTCATCATTTTCGGCCATTAGAGAGGAGGAGAAAACCTGAGAAGAAATTTTGCCAAGGGAAGAACTAGTCCAGATCTGACATTTGGGCTGAAGGAAACATTTCTACGTCGCTGGAGAAGGGAAGATTCGCATTTCTTTCGAAATGTTTAGTAAGATCTCTTCAGTTTTGTGTTATTTTTCCTCAATCATGAACTAAAACTCTCTAGTCTTGCATGATGAGAGTAGTATGTGTATGTTGATGATGAACATCTTTGATTTTGAATTTGTTTTGTGATTATCTTTATAGATCTTGCGATTTTTATGGTGAAATTGTTGGATCATGTCTTTTTATTATATTGCGCCGCGAGAATCGAGAGATAAGCGTTGTAATGTTAATTTAAGGACTAGTTTATCGCAGTGCGAGAATCGAGAGATGAGCAGTGTGAATCATTAACCAACATTTCTATATTTTTACCGCATTTCGAGAATCGAGAGAGGAGAAACGTACGTGTATCACAAGATCTCTTTAGTTTTGAAAAGTGAAAGAGATTTCCTTTTCATGCTAGCGAACTAGATTTTTGCACTTCATAATATTTTCGTTTCACCTAAGTTAGAGATAACTAGGGTTGCGTAGATATTAAGACTCCTTGTATCGAGAGATAAAGGTATCTTCTTTTAAAATCATCGCAAGATAATTCAAAACTCAATCAAATGAAATATTTATTTTATCATCATCATAGTATACATATGAAATCAGAAATGCAAGGCTACTTTCTCTAATTGCTAAAAAGTACTTTAAGATCTAGTTTAATTAGTCTAATATTTATCTAAAAGTTTTAATCTATTTTCATAAAATCAATTAACCATTTTGCTTGGATTCATAGAAACGGTGTAGCTAGTAATTGTAAGCACTAAACTAGTCACTTCTACGTGGGAACGATCTCACTCACTCTGTATTACTTGTACGACACGTATACTTGCGTTAATATATATACCATTTTGGGCGTATCAAAGAGCCGGGTTTCGAAAGCTCAAGTCCAGGTGCCAATCCAAATACCCCTGTGGTCCTATTTATAGGAAAACCAAGGGGTAGGGGGTTTTTATAGCCCAGCCCCTGCCCGGCGACTAGCGATATTGAGGCGATCTCCACGGGCAAATGGGCGAGTATCACCTATGGTCGCCACCTTTTGGCGAGTATCCGGGCTACTCGCACGAGTGCACCTCTACTCGCCTAGGCTGTCTTCTGCTCCTATGCTTGACGAACTCTCCCATTATGCCTACTGGTCGACTTTATCTTGGTATCTCGAACTGTTGACTGCCGTATTGACTCTTTGACTTTGACCTTTGTCTATGTGGCCTTGGGTGGGTCCTACCCTCGGAGAATGAGGGTTGTACACAATCCCCGCTCTTTGCGAGTAACGTAGTTGCTTGGAAAGAATCATCCAACCCTGATTCGACGAGCTGTCTTTCTGGCGAGTATTGGTTGATAGTCGGCATCCCGCTGGTTTGACGCTCTGGCCCTATATATAGAGGGGGAGGGGTCTCTGATGGCAAGGCTTTTTTGATCTCGCTTTCAAGATGTCGCGTAGTATTGCCGAGGAAGCTGCCGCTGATTTGGCCGAGCTTGCAAGTCTACTGCCACCTTTGCGAAAGCCTGCTCGCGACGCCGAGCTCGAGGACTTTCTCGCTTCTAAGAAGAGGAAGCGTCTTGAGAGGAAGAAGGAGAAAAGGAACAAGAAGAAGAAGAATGCGGACGCATCCGAGAATGTCGCTGATTCTCAGGTCGGCACTACCCAGCAGGTACTCGCCGACTTGGGTCTCGGTCAGTCGGGTGGCTCGCCTGTTCCTGATCCTCCTTCGTCGAATGTAGCTCCTGGGGCGAGTACTGTGGGAATCTCGGCTGAAGATCAATCTGAAGTTCTTCCTGCGCGAAGTGAGAGCTACCTACTCGCCACTTTTTAAGCTTTAGTCGCCCGTCTGTCTGACGTTTTCTATGCTATCTCGCAGATCCGCTTCGCGTCGATGCTCGGGCGGAGCCTTTGAGCGTTATTCCTCTGCGATCTACGCATATGATCTCGCCCAGGACTGGGGGAGGAACTCTCCGGGGCGGATCGGTGCGGATCCTTCATAGCTCCGCTGTGGATAAGAGGCCGATGAGCGAGCAGAGGGCTCTTTTAGCGAGTAATCCTCTTCCGCCGCCACCGCCTTTGCAGCAACCAGAGGTGGCGAGTAGCCCGCGACTGCCCGCAGACCAACTTCCTCCACCTCCTCCATTCCCTCCTCCTGCCGATGTGCAGGATGATCGTCGTCTTCTGTCTTCCTCGGCTACCGCCACTCATCCGGCTGAATCCTCGCGCCGAGGTGGGGTGGCGGGGTCTTCTGGCTTCTTCGCTCCCATAGGGGGAGGGCGACCAGTGGATGGCACGGTCGGGGTGATGCGCCTTCCAGCAGGGAGCACATCGGCGGGTCGCACTCGAACCGGCGAGATGGTGCTCGTCGCAGTCTGTCCTCGCATCGGGGAAGGAGCTCTCCTCACCGACCATCTCGGAGTCCTCGCCGCGACTTGCGGAATGATGCTCATCGACCTGGTAAATGGAGTCGCTGTCTTTCTGAATCTCTTCAAAGAAAGGTCTTCCCGCTACACATCACTAAGGCTTCGTCTTTATGTCTTCTGCAGCTCACGCTCACACTCCTATCGGGGCTCTGATTGACGGGGTCGGGCTTCCCTCCCGCGAGTATCAGGAGAGGGCTACTCGCGCCATCCTGGACTTGGAGGCGAAGTTGGAACGTCTGGCGATCAGCGAGTCCCATCGGCGTCTAACCGCGGTGGAAGCGCGAGTGGAGCTCTTGGCGGCTGCCGACTCTCAGCGTCGTCTGACCGAGCTGGAGGTGCGAGCATCACGGCTGGAGGAGTTCGATACTCGCCTGGCTAGTGTAGAATCTCGCCTTCAGGTTGTCGGCGATCTCGAGCGCCGGGTTGGCAGGATGGAGCATCGACAGCAGTTGCATCACGACGAGCTGGTGGGGATGCGTGCGAGCACAGGCTCTGTTGGTCGCCTGGCGAGGATGGAGGAGCAGCTGCGACAAGGCGAGGATGCGATGTCCGTGGCCTTCGAGCATTTCAAGCGAGCTCGCAGTATGGGCTGGGTTGGGCGACAACCGCAGCTTCCTGATGCTCAGCCGAACCCCTAGGATCCTGCCCCTCTTTCTTTTTATAGTCGCTTGTAGCTTTTTGGCAAATGCTTGTAATTCTGAAACAATTGACTTCTTTAAATAATTTGCTATTTGGCGAGTATGGATATCGCCCTTGTTGCCTTTCTTGCTTTCTGCAATGTCTTGCTGTTCTTTTTCATTTTCTTTCCTGCGAGTAACTGTTGAATGTTGTGTTGGTGTAGCGAGTACCCTAGTAATTTGATGCAGGTACTCGCCCGTTCGACACTGGTGATTTGACGTGCACCCTGGGTTTTGGTGTCTTTCCTCGATACCCCCCCCCCCCCCCCCCCCCGACTCGCGCTTGCGGTGGCGTACGCGGCAAGCCAAGCTTCGTCGAGTACTATAAATAGGGGGTGGGTACGTATTTATTACGCTTTTGGCGATCTTCCCTTTCTTTCCAGCGACTACCTCCCGATTGCTTCTCTCCTCGTATCTTCGATACTCGCTTCTTCAATCCTTCCCTTCCTGAATGGCTGACGAGGCAGTTATTCGCCGCGCAAGTCATGCGAAGAACTTCGAGGCGACCTCTTTCAAGAAGTCGATTACTCGGCCGAGCGATCTGAAGGAGTTCTCTGCAAAATATGTGTCGCCGGGGTATGTCGCCAGGCTTCCTCGCGAGGATGAACGCCTGAACTCCTTCTCGGCGACCGAGCTGGTCTTCCCCATCCGCCATTTTGAAGTCGGCCTGCGACTACCCTTATGGTCGGAGGTTTGCCAAATCCTCCGCTACCATGGGATAGTCCCGGCGCAAATCAACCCAAACGGAGTGGCGATGATCGTGGGGTTCCTCTGCTACCTGCGCGATCAGGGGATCGCCTTTGATCTCTCCGTCTTCCGGCGAGTATTCCACTTCGGCACCACTGGCGAAGGCGTCGTCTTCTTGTGCAGTCATGTCTGCAAGCTGGTCGGCACGGCGAACAAGAACCATCGCTGGACAGAGCGAATAGTCGTCAACAAGGGCGACTTTGGCGTCGTGCTGACTTCATCCTTCCAGCCGGCAGAGAGTGCGTTCGCTGCCCCTTATCTGGAGGAGAGCCGAGAGAAGCTACTCGACAGCTTCCGAGGTCGCCGTCTGGATGTCGTTTTCTGGAGGAGGCGAGTGGATGAGCTCGCCGAGGTGTTCTCTGGTGAAGGTAGTCGTCTGAGCGAGTATGTGGCCATACTCGCCACTTGTCTTCAGTTGGTTTCTAATGCTCTTCTCTTTATGTCTTGATGCAGCTACTCGCTCCTTACCGAGCGAGCTTCTTCCTTTGGCGCCAAAGGCGGGAGCTTCTGCCCCGGTCGATTTATCGCCAGATGGCGATGAGCGGGAGGCCGCCGACGATGATGCTGGGCCCTCGAAGAAGAGGAAGGTCAGGGCGAAGTCCGCCGAGACTGGGAGAAAGAAGGAGGTCATCAAGAGGGACCTGAAAGCGAGGGCAGATCCTTCGGAGGCTGGCGAGCCTAACGGCCATCCGCACTTCGGCGAAGGTATGGGCAGCGATGATGCCTATGGTCGCCCTCTGGTGTCTTGGGCTGAGCGAGCCCATGAAGTGACTTTGAGCACCAATCTCCCCACCTGGTCGGAGGATTGGGAGGATGCGGGCGAGACGTTTGACGTGACGTTCGCTCTTTATGGTCGCGCGGACGCCGAATCCTTGCAAGATGTCTCGGCCAAATATCTCGCCCATCAGAGCTCGCGTGCTAACCTGCGAGCTGCCGAGCTTGGGCATGCGACGGCGAGGAAACTGCTTGAATATGAGTAGATGATCAAGGTGCAGAGCAAGAAGCTCATCACCATGGGGCTGGAGGCCACCAAGTGGAAAGGCCAGGAGGTACTCGCTCGTCGCCTTTTCGATCTCTGAGATAGTCGCCTTTGTGCCGATGGATGTTTGCTAACCGCTGTCTTCATCTATACAGGCCGCCGAGCTGGAAATGGCAAAGAAAGTGTCTCAGCTGGAGAAGGAGGTGGAGGATACTCGGCAAACCTTGGAGGCCGCCCAAGTGCGAATCGCCGAGTTGGAAACTCGGCCTGCCGAGCAACAGCCTTCGTCGGCGGGCCCCTCCAGGGTTGGCAAGCAGATCCGGATATTCGGCGATGATATGGCGCATATTCGTCGGAAGATCGCGCGAGCAACTAGGAAGGTGGTCCTAAGCAGTCTGAAGGCCGATGGCCTTTTGAAGCCGGAGGCAATGAACCTAACTGTCATGTACATCATCCCGGCACTACTCGCCGAAGAGTCCAATTCCCCCATGCGAGATCTTCCATCCTCATCCACCGATTCCGAAGATGACGATTCTGAGGACGAGGGTGATGACGGCGAAGATGTCGATCCTGACGGCGAGGATGGTGGCGACGATGCATAGTCGCCTGTCTTCTTTTTGCAAATCTGTACCATCATTTTTGTATATGTACTTATGAAAGTAAATGAATACAATTATTTTGCTCGCCTTTTGTAGTCGCCTTTTGCTTTTCTTCTTTTCGTGATCATGCCGAGTAGGCTCTTAGGCTCGAGACGAGGTTGAGTGCTTGCTAGGCGACTAAGCATAGGCGAGATAGGATGCTACGGACGACGATCGTACCTTACTCGCTGGGTAGATGCTCGTCCATACATGCTCGCGCCCTCATACTCGCATCTTCCTACTCGCACCTGCATATGAAGAAGGATCCTTGAGATATGCTTTTTTAGAACCTCATTTTATACCTTCAGGTTGACGCTGCTGAAGAGGTCGGTACAGTAGGGAATGACTGTCGGGGAGGTTCCGATGGAACACCTTCCAAGGGATCACAACATCCCGAGGTCTCCATCCTACTTAGGGCCTGAATGTTTCCATCCTTCGGTCGGTCGAATCGGTCCTACCTTTTCCCAAGTTGGAATGTCGGCTTCCAGACTCTCCCCTGGTAATCTCTTCAGTCGGACGAGAAATGCGGTCGGTGGGTAACTCGACCAACATGCAAGGGGGGAGCTGATCTCGACCGTCAGTGCAGAGGCTTGGTATTAGGAGAACGCACACCCGAGGCACTGTCCCATCATCCGTTCTGAGTTTTTACGAGGGTGTAGTCGGAGGCTCGTATTTCAACTTGCGGCGGTGAATGTTGATGCAGGACGACGTCAAGCAGGGAATGTCAGTTGGGGAGGTCCAAGGGGACACACCATCCCGAGTTCTCCATCCTACCTGGATGCTGGACGTCCGCGATGGATGACGTCAAGTAGGGACTGACAGTCGGGGAGGTTGCAAAGGAACGCACCATCCCGAGGCCTCCATCCTACCTGGACGCTGAATGCCGACTGAACCTGTTTCCTGTTGCTCAACAATTAAACGGGTAGTTAAGCACACTTAAGCACATTAACTCATACGATTGGAGGAAATAATCAGAAACGCATCGCTTTGTTATGGGCTTTTAGCCCTTGAGTGTGCACGACACCTTTATTCAAGGGTCCCCTGAGCTAGTTAAATCGATCATCTCTTCGCCGAATCGGGAGGTCGGCGCCCAGACTTTTCTTCTGGTAATCTCTTCAGTCGGACGAGAAATGCGGTCGGTGGGTAACTCGACCAACATGCAAGGGGGGAGTTGATCTCGACCGTCAGTGCAGAGGCTTGGAATTAGGAGAACGCACACCCGAGGCACTGACCCATCATCCGTTCTGAGTTTTTACGAGGGTTAAGTCGGATGCTCGTTTCCCAACCTAGCGTGGAGATCGACTATACTGACCTTCTTTTTTTTAAAAGACTTTTCTGAGATAGGAAGGACTGGCTCATCCCATATTTCAGGGAGACGTAATTTTTTTATTTACAAATGAATTTACAAAAAAATGGGGGCATGTACATTACCCTTAGGGATAAAACCTTTTTAGGTCATCGCCGCTCCAGGTGTTCCCTAGCAGCTCTCCTTCCTGGTTCTGCAAGCGGTACCCTCCGGTCAGGAGAGCTTCTTGGATGATGAAGGGTCCTTCCCAGTTCGGGTTAAGCTTTCCGACGGCTGCTGACCTTCCTGCCGCGTCCACTTTCTTCAGGACCAGGTCACCTGCTTGGAAGTGCTTGAGGCGGACATTCTTGTCAAAATGTCTTGCCATTCGGCATTTGATCTCTTCTTGCCTAGTTGAGGCCAGGTCGCGGAGCTCCTCGATGTAGTCGAGGGACAGCTTCTGGGCTTCCTCATTTTCCAATCGCCATTCTTCGTTTCCGTCTTCCGTGGCTACCACCCTTGGGCTTCTGACTTCAAACTCTACTGGAATGAGAGCTTCTGACCCGTGAGAGAGCTTAAACGGTGTTTCCCCGGTGGCTGAGCTAGGAGTGGTCCTCAGAGCCCAAAGGACCGAGGGGAGCTGGTCCGCCCAATTACCTCTTAGGTTTTCCACCTTCTTCTTCAGCAGGTTGATGATCAGCTTGTTGGCGGCCTCCACTTGGCCATTGCTCCTAGGGTGGTGTACGGAGGCGAATCGAAGATCAGTTCCCAATTGTCTGCAAAAGTCCTCCAATTCCAAGCTGGCAAACTGGGGACCGTTGTCGGTGACGATGGCGAGAGGGATTCCAAATCTGCAGACGATCTCTCCCCAGTTGAAGTTCTTCACGACTTGAGAGGTGGTCTTGGCCAAAGCTTTGGCCTCGATCCACTTGGAGAAGTAGTCGATCATGACAAGAACGAACTTCCTCTGGCCACTTGCTTGAGGGAAAGCGCCGATCAAGTCCATCCCCCATATGGCAAACGGCCATGGGGCGGTGATTGATCGGAGCTGCTGGGCTGGCTGCAACTGAAGAGGGGCGAAGAGCTGGCATTTCCGACACTTCTTCGAGAAGGTCTCGGCATCCTTCCGGATAGTAGGCCAGAAGTAACCTTGCCTGAGGATCCTTTGTTCCAAAGTGCGAGTCCCAGAATGGCTTCCGCACTCTCCCGAATGGATCTCCTCCAACACTCGAGGTACTTCGTCTTCAGAGACACATCTGGCCAGGGGGCCTGAGATGGTTTTGCGGTACAGCTCTCCGTTTTGTAGTAAATAGTACGCCGCCTTGTACCGAAATCTTCTTTGATCTCCTTCGCCCGCCGGGAGCTGGCCGCTGACCAGGAAAGCCACAAAGGGATCCATCTATGAAGGGCGTTGCTCGATCTCCATCATCTCTCCCTCTTCAATGGATGGACGGAAGAGTTCGGTAATAATTCCTCCAGCCCTCGGCCCATATTTGGCTAGGCGATCTGCTGCCGAGTTCTCCTCTCTCGGCAAATGCTCGACGAAGAAGGACTGGAAGCAGCCAATCAGCCCTTTCACCTTTACTAGGTACTTCTGCAGGATGGTGTCGCGCACCTCGAACTCGCTTCGAATCTATGACGCGACCACCATCGAATCCGTGAAAGCCCGAACATCACGGATCCCAAACTCCTTGGCAAGGCGCAAACCTGCCACTATGGCCTCGTACTCTGCTTGGTTGTTCGTGACGGAGAAGAGGATCTCGACGGCTTGCTCGATCCTTGTTCCCTGTGGGCTGACGAGCACGATGCCCACCCCCCCACAAAACTTTTGCCTGAAGCTCCATCGACAAACATCTTCCATGGGATCGGATTGAGAGCTTCTTCTCCTGGCTCCGATTCTACTGAGAAGTCAGCCAGGAAGTCTGCCACTGCCTGGGCCTTGATCGCTACCCGGGGTGAGAAGGAAATGTCGAACTCGCTGAGTTCTACCGACCATTTCGCTAATCTCCCAGAATGTTCCACTCCCTCTAGGACATTTCGGAGAGGATGATCAGTAACAACCCGAATGAAGTGAGCTTGAACGTAAGGCCGGAGCTTCCGCGCCGACACCACCAGGGCGAAAGCAAGCTTCTCCAAGATCGGATATTTCAGCTCCGCCTTCTTCAACACCTGACTGACATAGTAGATGGGTAGCTTCTTCCTTCTTTCCTCTCGGACCAATACGGAACTCACTGCTTCTGCTCCTACTCCCAGGTAGATGAGCAGGTCTTCGCCTTCCTTTGGGATCTGAAGGAGAGGTGTCTGAGTCAACTGCTCCTTCAATCTTTCGAACGCCGTCTCGCATCCTTTGGACCACTCGAAGCTTTCGGTTTTGCGGAGTGTCTTGAAGAATGGAGAGCACTTCTCTTCGGCCTTTGAAAGGAAGCGGCTAAGACCCGCCAGCCTTCCTGTCAACCTTTGGACCTCCTTCATCGTCTTCGGAGACGGCATCTCCAGGATCGCCCTAACCTTGTCGGGGTTAGGCTCTACTCCCTCAGGGGTACGGAGATGCCCCAGGAACTTCCCTCTTCCAGCTCCGAAGGCGCATTTCGCTGGATTGAGTCGCATCGTGAATTTCCTCAGCGTCGCGAAGGTCTCCACCAGATCGGCCACGTGTTCCTGGACGCTCTTGCTTTTGATTAAGAGGTCGTCCACGTACACTTCCAGATTCCTCCCCTTTTGCCCTTTGAAGATGTGGTCCATCATCCGCTGGTAGGTGGCTCCTGCATTCTTCAAACCGAAGGGCATCATCTTGTAGCAGTAGCAACCATCATCAGTGATGAAGGAGACATCGCGGCAATCGGGGGGATGCATCCGGATCTGGTGATATCCTGAAAACGCATCAAGGAAACTCATCACAGAAAAACCGACGGCTGAATCAACCAGCGCGTCGATTCGAGGCAGGGGATAACAATCCTTCGGGCAACTTTTATTCAATAAAGAGAAGTCCACACACATTCTCCAGCTGCCTACAGCCTTCTTAACCATTACAATATTGGAGACCCAGCCTGGGTACTGGATCTCCGACACAAAACCTGCATCCAGCAACTTCTTCACCTCTTCACGGATAGGTCCGGCCAACACGGTGGCGATGGACCTCTTCTTCTGGCGGACGGGCTTCACCGCGGGGTCGAGGTTGAGTTGGTGGCAAGCAACCTCTGGGTCGATCCCGAGCATCTCAGCAGCACTCCAGGCGAAGACGTCAATGTTATCTTGCAGGCACGTTGCCATCTCCACCTTCTCGATGACCTTCAGCGATCCGCCGATCTTCAGCAGCCCCGATACTCCCGCTGCGGAGAGTACCTCGATCTCCTCCACCTCTTCGGACGCCTCCAGCCGGGTCGTGCCTCCAGTTACCCTCTCGAACTCCTCCGCGTCAGCCATCTAGCTGATGGTGCTAACCGAGCTGAGGTCGCACTCGCGGGCGGCTCTTGGATCGCTCCTGATCCTCACCTGGACGTCCCCTTGGCAATACTTGAGGCACTGATGGTACGAGGATGGGACGACCTTGAAGGTGTTGAGAAGTGGCCTCCCAAAGATGGCCTTGTAGCAGCTTGGGGCGTCCACGATGACGAAACGGCATTGGAGAGGGGTGCCCCCGAGTGTTACAAGGAGATCTACTCCTCCATCCACCTATTGCTTCTTTCCGGAGAAGCCAAAGAGAGGACCATCTGGCTTTCGAACCCTTCCTGCGCCGACTCCCAGCCCGTCAAACGTCTTCTTAAAGATGACGTTTACGGAACTACCGTTATCGATCAGGATTCGATCAATGGTAAAGTCTTCTACGGCAGCCTGGATGACGAGGGCGTCATGAAAGGGGTTCTCATTCCCTAGCATGTCTTCTTCGGAGAAGGTGATCTCCTCCAACGGGGGCGGTGCCTGTGAGGTCGAAGCGACGCTCCTTCGATAGATTTGATGGAGACTTCCCTTGCGGGAAGCTCCTATCCCAGCACCCCCGTGGATCACCCCCACTCCTCTACCTCCTGGGGCCACTTCTCCTCGACCTCCGTGGTCGACTCGGTCCTCGTTCCTTCTTCGGCCGGCGTCCTGAACCGCCGACTGCTCGACCGGAGCTTCTATTCTCCGCTGCTCTCCTCCTGCCTCTCCTGCTGCCAGCCTTCTTCTGGCTTCCCAAAAGTCCGGGCAGGCCATCGTGCCATGCCCTTCCACCTGGTGGAGTTCACAGTAGAGGGGAACCTCCTCTACCTGTGGCCTCCTCTGCTTCTTATTCTTCCAGCACTGGCGGTTGCCACGCCTGGCGACCGCCATGGCTTCCTCCCTTCTTCTCTCCTGGCGTCCCTCTGGCCTGTCGTAACGCCTTCTCTCCGGGGATCTCCTTCCCGGCTCCTGACGTTGGGGTCCCCTGGCCGGCTTCCACGGTGGCCGGTAAGCGGGGACTTGGTAGCGTCTTTCTTCCTCCCGACGCTCTGGGGCCACGATGAGCCTCCTCTCCTCGTTCCTTCTCGGCTCCTCCCTCCTGGGCTCTCTTTCTCTCCTCTCCTCTCTGCCTCTTCATTCTGGCTTCCGCTTTTCTGCCCTCCTGGGCTCTTCCTTCTTCCTCTTCTCGGGGGGACTTTCCTCCTCCTCCTCTTCCTCGTCTTCCTTGGTCACTCGGGTGAGCCTGGCTAGGAAGCCGCGGTTGGAAGCTTCACCCTGGACGAACTGGTTGGTCCTTTCGATGAGGTTGGCGTAGGAGTAGGGAGGATTCCTACCGATCTCTAACTTAAAGAGGCCCTCGCGGAGGCCGAAGGTTAGGGCCAACCGCAGGGTGTGACCATCCACCTCCTGGATGTGTAACACCTCTTCCTGGAAGCGATCGATGTAGTCCCCCAGCGTTTCTTTTGGCCCCTGGGTCAGATGGAAAAGGGCCGTAGCCTCCTTCTTCAACTTCTTTGCTGTGGCGAACCGCATGTTCAGCCCCCGACAAAGGTCTTCAAAGCAGTAGATGGAGCCTTCCGGCAACTGGTGAAACCAGTCCCTTGCCTTCCCTCGGAGGGAAATAGCGAACAGCCTACACTTGAAGGCGTCCGACATGGTCCGAAGAGAAGCGGCATCCTCGAACCACTGGATATGACGGATAGGGTCCTCTCTCCCCGAGTAGTAATTCATCAAGGGATCTCTGAACCCCTCCGGCACTGGCGCGACGAGGATCTCCTCGCAGAACGGGCTCCTCCCCCCTATCTGGCGACGATCATCATCTGGTCGAGTATCTCCCCCATACTCGCTCACCTGGCGAGTATGATAAAATCTCGCCTGCTCGTCCTCCTCGCGGAAACGAGTTCCTCCAGGTCCTTGAGACACTTGCAGACCAAACTGCGACTTCCTCGGCCGCTCAAACTCTTCGACGTGCGCCTTCCCTGCTCGCTGAGTGCGAGCACCTTCCTCGGACGGGCCCGGGCGATGAGGCGAGGTCGCCGTTCCTTCCGTGCGAGGTAGGAGAGCCGCTCACATGGTGAATTCCATCCTTTGCGCGAATTCTTCGAAGACAGCCAACGATACGAACTCGCCGCCTCTAGCCGAGTTTCCCCCCACCTCCTCGTGGTCGCTAGCTACTACCATCTCACTTTTCTACCAGACTTTCTTCCTCTGGCCGCGGTCCACGCTCACCGCACCAAAGTGTTGACGCCAGGAAAATCCTGACCTCAAAATTCGAACCGATGCAGCCGGAGGCTACTCGCCCAGCAGCCCAACGAGATGGCTTGGCTGGCGACTACGACGGAGCTAGAAGAGCAACTAACAGGACCCCAGGTGCTGTGGCAGGGAGGTCCCACCACGTACCCAGAAGCTCCGAAGAGACTTCCCCTCCAAGACCAAAAAATGGCCGAGCAGGGTACAAGGAAGGCACCGACTTGGCTAGTACCGGGAGTAGCGGCCAAGTGTGACAGGTTCCAGGATGTAAGAGGCTGGTTTCGAAAGCTCAAGTCCAGGTGCCAATCCAAGTACCCCTGGGGTCCTATTTATAGGAAAACCAAGGGGTAGGGGGTTTTATAGCCCAGCCACTGCCCGGCGACTAGCGATATTGAGGCGATCTCCCCGGGCAAATGGGCGAGTATCACCTATGGTCGCCACCTTTTGGCGAGTATCCGGGCTACTCGCACGAGTGCACCCCTACTCGCCTAGGTTGTCTTCTGCTCCTATGCTTGACGAACTCTCCCATTATGCCTGATGGCTGACTTTATCTTGGTATCTCGAACTGTTGACTGTCGTATTGACTCTTTGACTTTGACCTCTGTCTACGTGGCCTTGGGTGGGTCCTACCCTTGGAGAATGAGGGTTGTACATCTCTGATAAGCGATTTAGAAAGGTTAAAGTTAAGCTCGGGATCATCAATCTGTAGATCGACTCTAGCACAGCTAATCATCTCCCCCGATTGGTTGCAGAAGATTCAAGAAGGGCGGCAAAATGAAGAATGGAGAAAGATGGTGAAGTCCTTGGTGGAGAAACCACAATCCAAATTTCATATTGATGATCATAATGTCTTGCGATGTGGGAATCAATATGGGATCCCTCCTATTGATGATATTCGAAGACAACTACTGAAGGAATCACATCAGTCCAAACTCTCTATCCATCCCGGTGCCACAAAAATGTATCATGATTTAAAGATGAATTTTTGGTGGCCGGGCATGAAAGTGGATGTTGCAAGGTTTGTGCAACAATGCCTAACATGTCAACAGGTAAAGACTGATCACCATCAACCAGGAGGCATACTTCAACCACTACCAATCCCTACTTGGAAATGGGAAGACATATCAATGGATTTGGTAGTAGGACTTCCAAAAACGTCGATCGGAAATGATGCAATCTGGGTAATCGTCGATAGACTCACCAAATCAGCCCACTTTTTACCAATAAGAGTAAGCGAATCCATGTCAAGATTAGCCCAGAAATACATCGACCGCATCGTAGCCTTGCACGGAGTTCTAGTAACAATTGTATCTGACCGAGATCCGAGATTCACTTCAAGATTCTGGAAAGCATTTCAGGAGGCTCTAGGAACACGACTCAATTTCAGTACTGCTTATCACCCTCAAACAGATGGACAGACTGAAAGAACGATCTAAATGCTTGAGGATTTATTGAGAATGTGTGTCCTAGAATTCGGCGGAAGCTGGGAACAACACCTTCCTATGGTACAATTCACTTATAACAATAGTTACCATTCGAGTATTCAAATGGCACCATATGAAGCTCTATACGGAAGAAGATGTCGAACTCCTATATGTTGGTTTGAAGTTGGAGAGAAGACTATGTTAGGGCCACAATTGATAGAAGACTCTCAGAAGGTTATCAAAGTAGTCAGAGATCGACTTCGGATCGCTCAAGATAGGCAAAAGAAGTACTACGATAAGAAGCATCGCGATGTGGACTTTCAGATTGGAGAACATGTATTCTTGAAGGTAAAGCCAGGACCATACATCAAAAGATTTGGGAGCAGTGGCAAACTAAAACCAAGATATATTGGTCCATTTGAGATACTAGACAAAATTGGACCAGTTGCGTATCTACTAGCATTACCCCCGATTATGAGTGGAATACATAATGTATTCCATGTATCAATGGTAAGACGATACATCTATGATCTATCACATATCATCCAGTTCGATACAGAGATGTTAGAAGCACATCCAAACCTCTCATATGAAGCTATCCCAGATCAAGTCATAGACCGCAAGGAAAAGCAACTAAGGAGCAAAACAATACCAATAGTAAAAGTTATTTGGAAAGGATGGTCAGCAGAAGAAGCGACAAGGGAGCTCGAAGAAGATATGCAGAAGAGATACCCTGACCTATTTTGAGGTAACAATTTTCGAGGACGAAATTTTTGTAAGGGAGGGAGATTGTAATATCCCGTGTTTATATAATCTAAATAAAAGTAATTAACTATACAACAAATCTGAATTTCACAAAATAGAGTCCACAGTTAGGTTCAGAAGGTCAAAAAACCTTAGAATCGACATATTATTTGCTAAAATATGAGATTATTAGGAAAAACACGATTTTCGGCGCAACCGACACGAATTTCGAGAAACGGAGAAATTGAGCAAGAATTTTTAAGAATTTGAGAAAACCGAGCCTGAATTTGGAATCAGGATGTCGAAAAACCCCAGAGTAGGTAAATTCATTTTTTTCACGTGGCGACATGCATAGACGCCACTTGGCGACGTATATGGCCGCCACGTGGTGACACGCAGGGGCGGATCCAAGGGGGGGCCGGCGGGGGCCCGGGCCCCCCCAAGAATTTTGCAAAAATATTAGGAGATTTGGATTCCTCTCGTCGAGCTAATGAATTTTGACTACTTACACGTCAAAAACGGTGTCCGAATGAGGGAGAAATGCCTCCGAGAAGATGAAGATTTTCATTTTTTTTTACGAGAGAAAAACGATGCTTGACCCCCCTTCTACGAAGTCGCTGCCATTTTGATCCGCCCTGTTTCGATTCCCGCAAGCGTGCAGCGGCCTCTACGCCAGTAGATGAGCACAAAAATATTTGCATCGTCTACAGCAAGAACGTCGACGCCTCCCAGCATATATAGCCGACGTGTCCGTTCCCTGCATCTGCCATCTCCTGTGCCTCCACGATCCTTATCGTCGTCGACGAAAACATCCATTTGGTAAACGACACATTTGTCAAGGGAAAGTAACAACATATTATCAAAAATAGAGGGCTTTTTTATCAAAAATGTAATTGTAATTTGTATATTGAAATAACATCAATATGATTGTTTGTCTCGTTTTTTTTATTAAAAATAGAGGGTTTTTTTTATCAAAAATGCATTTTTATATTTAATATATTACAAACAACAACAACAACAACAACACTCAAGTCTTTATCCCACTATAGTGGGGTCGGCTATATGGATCCTTTGTCGAACTTCTACCATCTTAGTCGAGCTTCTCGCATCTTCTCTGCAATTGGTGCTACTCCTGTCATATCCCTGATACATTCATTCAAAATTTTAACCAGTCTCGTGTGCCCACACATACTCCTATGCATTCTCATCTCCGCAACTCCCATTTTTTGCTCATTTACACAATTCACTGCCCAACACTCAGAACCATAGAGCATCGCTGGTCTAATTGCAGTACGATAAAACTTGCCTTTAAGTTTTAATGATACTTTGCGATCACATAAGATCCCTGACGCGCCTCTCCACTTCAACCAACCCGCTTTGATTTTATATTTAATACAATATATTAAAAAAATTTTGCTTCATCTTTTGATTGGGCCCCCCCTAATCAAAATTCCTGGATCCGCCCCTGGTGACACGTGGCTTCGTGCATGACCGCCGTGTGGCGACATGCATGGATGCCATATGGAAATGTGCATGGCTGCCATTTGGCGCCACATGGCGCCTCTATAGTTTCATGACCACCATATGGCGACACGTGTCACCTCCGGAGAGCAAGTAAAGAGCGATTTGTTTTTTTGGACTTTCCGGGAGTTCTAGAACTCGGATTTAAGTGATTTCAGTGGCGTTTGAAAACTACTATAAATATGGATCCAATGAAAGTATTCATTCATTCCAGATCCATTCAGTTTTGGGGAAATCAAGAGAGAGAGTGAGAGAGAGGAGAGAGAGGATAGAGAAAGTATAAAAATTCTGCCAAAATTGTGGGAGATCTTTGGGAGAAGTTCTAGAGCTAGAGTTCGACTTTGGATTCTATTTAGTTGTTGCAGAAGTGCCGTCAAAACCCCGTCAAAGTAATAGTCATGGTGCAGAGTACTGCGGAAGCGCTGCTAAAATCCTGAGCAAGAAGCAAGAAGACTGAGGTAGGTGGAAAATAATGCAATACGTATATGTTACGTTAGTATTCAGTAATGTGATAATTAACAGTCTTTATGTTGAAATAATGCCGAAGTTATGACATAAATCAGTTAATATACAAAAATAATGATGAACTTCTGATAAACGTAACGAGGGGTGGAATTACGTGTATTCACGTAATAATGATGTCCCGAGTTCTCGTGCATACATATTAACAACATGAAATTGTGTATTCTGGAAATATGAAATTCTAAAAAATATTATATACAAATACTTGTGATGTCAAAATTTAACTTGCTCAATTGATGTCTAGGAAAGTGGTTAGGGGTGAGCCAGTATCCCCCGAAAGGAAGGTGATGTATAACGGTACATTGTGCGACCACTGACCTTACACTTACCTGGCCAATATGCTAGTTAAATGAGAATAACACGTTACTTAAATATGATATACAAATAAATGATGTGTATGATTATGTTAGCCCAGTATTTGGCTCACCCTACCCGGGTCCCCTGCTATGTGAGGGGAACATCTCGGGAGTAGAGCTCCCAATCCGGCAAAATTAGCCACTTGCAATCCGCATGTGGAGTATCGAGCCCACAGTGTTTTGTCTGAGGACCCTTATATCATGAGAGTGGCACTCCTTCTGGGCTTAGCTAGCCAAAAATCTGTATTGTGTGGCGTACCGCCTGCAAGTGAACGAGCCCTCCGGTTTGTCCGACCGGCGTACTGTAAGTGCTAACTAGTAAATCAAATATTTTCGATATAAAAATAAATGAGTTTTACAAACAAATTAAATGAATATCTAGTGATGTGCTACTCTTCTGTTGTAATTGCATTTTGCTTAAAACATGTGCATACATATATATGTTGTGTTATTCTGTCAGGGTGAGTCAGAATGCTCACCAGCCTACTTATATTTTTAGGTACCAATGATGATATGGGCGCCAGTGGGCAGTGAGGATGACTACTATGTTTTGAGTTTACTATGTAAATGAAAATGTTATATCCAATCTGCTGATGTACATGTAAACTTTTATATAAATAAAATATGTTGGTTTTGTTGATTTCGCTCTAGAAATGTGTAACCATAAAATGATCCTTACCTCACATTTACTGTTCCCGCCTAGTTAACTCGAGCTTACCGGGCCAGGGTGTGACAGAGTGAGTATGTGACAAAGGAGGACTTCAATGACTTCGCCCGGAGGATCGAGGAGCTAGACTTTATGTGAGTAGTGTTGGTTCCTCCCGTTGAGGTGACGAAGACCTCACCAGTTCACCCCCTTAGAGGACGGCGAGCCGTCCAGGCGTGTGGGTAAGGAGGTCACGGCAGAAGAGTCGGAGTGACTTGTGCAATCACGGTATATATCTCCTGACGAGCTCGCGGGGAATCCAGTTCTGTGAAGTGGAGAATCCAGCAAGTTACCAGGGAACTCGCAAGGGCGAGTTGGGCGCATCTTGCCAACTCGCGGTTGGTCGGCATGGTGGGAGGAGCTCATTCTGCGATGAAGTCTTGTTGGGTCCAGTCCCGAAAGGGTTTAGGGAGCTCACCCTGAGTTATTACTCAGGAAAGGATGATCTAATCCACCACCTGCAATGGTTCAAGGACGTGGTCTCGATCCGAAACATGACCAATACGTTCAAGTGCAGGTTCTTTGCCATCACCTTCCACGGGAAGCCGAGAGACTGGTTCCATCAGTTGCCAGGAGGTTTCATCTATAACTTCGAGGACGTGCATCGAAGGCTGGCGCTACGGTTTGCAACCTCAAAGAAAAGGAGGAAGAAGGAGGAAACTGCTCTCTTCCATCTGACGCAGGGAGTCCACGAGACTCTGGGGCATTATATCAATCGCTTTCAAGAAGAGGTCCTCGACATCCAGGAGGGGGACGAATATACTCTTCAGCTAGCGCTCACGTTCGGCTTTAGGGAAGGCCTCTTCAAGCTGGAGATCAGTCGAGATCCCCCAATTTCCTATAAAGAGTTGATTGATATGGCGAACAAGTTTATCCAGGGAGAGGCGATGAATTGCAACTTCTTGTCCAAGCTAACCAGGCTAACAAAGGATGAGGAAGAGGAGACCTCCGGGCAGAGCAAGAAGATGGAGGCGAGGAAGCAGGAAGGGAAGAAGTATGAAGAAAGAAGGCAGGAAGAGCCAAGTAGGATAGATGAGCCAAGATGGCCAGAGGTGAGGAGGCCATTCGAAGTTCCTGAGAATCGAGGGCCAGAGAGGAGGTTCTAGGCTCTTTTTAATAGGTCGTCGTGGAGGCCAGTACCCCAACAGGTGGATCCAGGAAGAAGGTTCTCTCTTGAGAGCAGGAACAACTACAACCCGCAATAAAAGGCATCCAGGAGGAGGACAAAGAGAGGCAATGACGCTCGCCAGGCAGGGTAATCGACGGCAAAGAAGACTTCACCAGAGGAGGAACCAAACATGATTATTTCCCCTGTATTGCGAGTTGCACCAGGAAGAGGGGCATGACACTATTACTTGCGCGGAGTTCTTGGAAGCCAGGCTGAGAGCCGTAGAAGGAGGAGCAGGAGGAGAGGATCAGAGGCAAGTGGCTCCTGTTGAGGCGGAGAAGGTTCATGCTTCGGCCCGTAGGAAGAATGAAGACATGATTGATCTAGGAGGCCGCGAAGGAGTGGGCGTCATCCACGGAGGAGCGGGGTTAGTAACTTCCCACAAGGAAAGTCTCCATACCATCTATCGCAGGAGTGTCGCTTCGACCTCCTAAGCGCCTCACCCGGTGGAAGAGATCGCATTCTCGGAGGAAGATATATCGGGGAATGAGAACCCCTTTCATGATGCCTTGGTTATCCAGGCAGTGATCGAGAACTTCATCGTCGCTCGGATCCGGGTGGACAATGGGAGCTCGATCAACGTCATCTTCAAGAAAGCATTGGATGGGTTGGAGGTGGAAGCAAGCAGGGTGATAGATTCAGATGGTCCCCTCTTTGGATTCTCAGGAGAGAGTAAGGAGGTGGAAGGAGGAGTGAAATTGTTGGTAACACTCGGCAGAACGTCAAAGAAGTGCAGGTTCATCATCGTCGACGCGCTGAGTTACTATAGTGCAATCTTCTGGAGATCGCTCATAAACTTCTTCATGGTCGTTCCATCCTCATACCACCAGTGCCTCAAGTATTGCCAGAGAGACTTGCAGATAAGGATCAGGAGTGATCCTAGAATAGCTAGAGAATGCTACTTAAGTGTTGTGAGCACCATTAGCTGGATGGAGGAGGAATAGGAGATGGACAAGGTGATAGAGGGAAGGGCAAGGTTGGAGGCTACAAAGGAAGTGGAGGAGGTCGAAGTAATGGCTAAGGGAGGAGATCCGGAGATGTTGAGGATCAGCGGAACGTTGATGAAGGGTGACGAGATGAAGATGGTGGCGTGCAAGGAGGAGAACGTTGACATCTTCGCCTAGAGTGCGGCAGAAATGTCGGGGATTGATGCGAAGGTTGCATGTCACCGACTCAATATTGACCCTGAGGTCCACCCCATCCTCCGAAAGAAAAGGGTAATGGATGTCTCGTTGGTTGGGCCCATTAGGGAGGAAGTGAGGGAGCTGCCCGAGGCAGGCTTTGTGTCGGAGATCCAGTATCCAGACTGGGTCTTCAATGTTGTAATGGTCAAGAAACCAGAGGGGCTGAAGGATGTGTGTAGTCTTTTCCCTACTTAATAAAGCTTGCCCAAATTATTGTTTTCCTCTGTCTCGAATCGATGCGCTGGTTGATTCAGCCGTCGATTTTTCTGCTATGAGCTTTCTTAATGCCTTTTTAGGGTATCACTAGATTCGGATATATCCCTCTGATCGTTGCAACATCTCCTTTATCATGAACGATGGCTACTACAGTTACAAGATGATGTCATTTGGATGGAAGAATGTTGTAGCTACGTACCAACAGATGATGGATCGCGTGTTCGAGGAATAAAAGGGGCAGAACCTGGAGGTATATGTTAATGATCTCTTGATCAAGAGCAAAAGCATCGGGGAACATATCACTGATCTGGTGGAGACCTTTGTTACACTCTATAAGTTCACAATAAGGCTAAATCCATCAAAGTGTGTATTCAGAGCAAGAAGAGGGAAGTTCTTGGGGCATCCCCTTACCCCGAAAGGGGTCGAGCCTAACCCCGACAAAGTCAAAGCCATCATGGAGATGTCATAGCCTAGAAATACGATGGAAGTTCAAAGCTTAATGGGAATATTGACTGGCCTTAGTCGCTTCTTGTCAAAGGTAGGAGAAAGGTGCTCCCCCTTCGTTAAAACTCTTCGCAGTAATCAACAGTTCGAATTGATGAGAGAGTGCGATGAGGCATTTGAAAAGCTGAAGCGGTAGCTGGCCCATGCACCACTACTTCAAAGCCCGAAGGAGGGGAAGTCATATTCCTCTATTTAGGACTGGGAGCAGAAGCAATAAGCTCAATCGGCGCTCAAAAGGGGAGAAGGAAAGATACAGCTTCCTATTTTCTATGTAAGCATGGTACTCCGTAAGGCAGAGGTGCGATATCCAATCCTCGAGAAGTTGGTCTTTGCCTTAGTCGTGTCAGCACGGAAACTCCGATCATACTTTTAAGCTCATTCCATTCGCGTGGTAATAGATCATCCTCTTTGAAGCATCATGAATGAGGTGGAGCACTCGGGGCAGTTGACAAAGTGGTCGGTGGAGCATAGTGAGTTTGACATCGTCTTATTTCCTAGGGTGGAAATCAAATTGCAAGATGTGGCGGATTTCTTGGCCGACTTATCGGTCGAAGTGGAGGAAGGAGGGGTTCCCTCCGATTTGGTGCCTTGGAAGATGTTCATGGACGGGGCTTCGGTAAAGAACTTTATAGAAGTGGGCATCGTGCTAGGTAAGCCCACAAGGGATGAGGATCGCACAAGATGTCAAAATCTTATTCCCAGTCATGAAAAATCAAGCGGAGTATGAAGCAATAGTTGCAAGATTTCGCCTCGCAAAAGTGTTAGGAGTCCAAGACCCTCTGGCATTCACAGAATCGATGGTGGTCGCATACCAGATCCGTGGGAAGTTTGAGGTGTGAGATGACATCTTGCAGTGATACCTAGGGAAGGTTAAAGGGCTGATTGGAACTTTCAGATCATTTTTCTTTCAACATGTGCTAATGGAAGAGAACTCGGCGGCAGATCGACTAACCAAGTATGGCCCAAGAGCCGGAGGGGCGATTGCTGAGTTATTATGAGCATCCAACGAAGAGGGAGAGATGATGGAGATCAAGCAGCGAGCCTCTTAGATAGATCCGTTTGTAGCATTCTTAGATACTTGCCAACTTCCAGTTGAGGCTGAAGATAAGAGGAATTTCTGGTACAATGCAGCTTACTACCTATCTACTGCACGGAGGAGAGTTGTATCGGAAGACCATCTCGGGCCCCTTGGCCAGATGCGTGTTAGAGGCCGAAGTTCCTCGGGTTCTGGAAGAGCTCTATTCCGAGGAGTGTGGAAATCGTTCTTAGGTAGGGGTGAAAGTGGAGCTAGCCTGCTCGAGAGCTCGACGAGGCAACTCGAAAAAATCTAGACTCGAACTCGAGCCTGTCGAGCTCGAGCTTTATTTTGAGCCGAGCTCGAGCCTAATTTCTCTTGTTCATGAGCTCACGAGCCTTTTTATTTAAAAATATTTTATTTATTTATTGTATGTATTATAAAATGTAGGTATTATTATACTTATACATTATCATCGTACTAATATATAATATATATTAAATAATAAGTAATTTATTACATTAAAAAGTAGTTATAAGTCATTTATTACGTAAATTTTGGGTTTTGCTTGAGCAGAGCTCGTCGAGCTCAGTCGAGCTCGAGCCTTTGAACACAAGCTCATCGAGCTCGAGCTCGAGATCAAAAAAAGTAGCTTGAGCTCGAGCTCAAGCTGGCTTTTTTTATGAGCTCGACTCATTTGCTGATTCATTCTGGGACTCGCACTCTGGAACAGAGAATCATGAGGCAGGGTTACTTTTGGCCAATTATCCAAAAAAATGCTGAAGATTTCTTGAAGAAATGTCAGCTCTTTTCTCCTCTTCAACTGCAGTCTGCACAGCTTCGTTCGATCACGGCCCCGTGGCCATTTGCTATTTGGGGGATGGATTTAATCGACCCTTTTCCCCAAGCTAATGGGCAAAGGAAGTTTGTTCTCGTGATGATCGACTGCTTTTCAAAGTGGATCGAGGCTAAGGCTCTAGCCAAGACCACGTCTCAAATCGTGAAGAACTTCATCTGGGGAGAGATTGCTTGCAGATTCGGGATCCCTCTCGCGATCTTCACCGACAATTGTCCGCAATTTGATAGCCTTGAGCTGACAAACTTCTGCAATCAGTTGGGGATGGATCTACGATTTGCCTCCATTCATCACCTTCTGAGCAATGACTAGGTTGAAGCTGCAAACAAGCTTGTCATCAATCTCTTGAAGAAGAAGGTCGAGAACCTCAAAGGAAACTGGGTGAAGAAGCTTCCATCAGTTTTGTGGGCGTTGAGAACCACCCCCAACTCGGCCATCAGGGAGACATCTTTCAAACTGTCCCTCGGGTCAGAAGCTCTCATCTTAGTGGAGTTTGAGGTCAGAAGCCTGAGAGTAGTTGCGGCAGATGGGGGAGATAGGGAGTGGCGCCTTGAAAATAAAGAAGCTCAAAAATTATCCCTTGATTATATAGAAGAGCTTCGAGATCTTGCTTCGGTCCGGTAGGAAGTATTTAAGAGGAGAATGACGAGGCACTTCAACAAACACGTTCACATCATGCAATTCCGGTCAGGCGATCTTATCTTAAAGAAAGTTGATGCGGCTGGAAGATCCGTCGCCGCCAGGAAACTAGACCCAAATTAGGAAAGGTCTTTCATCATATATTAAGCTCTCAAAACAGGAGGATGTCGCCTGCAAAGTACACGAGGGAGAACTCCTCGGGAATACTTGGAATGGAGATGACCTGAAAAGGTTCTACCCGTAAGGGGGAAGGTTATGTATATCTTTTGTAAATATATAAAATTATTCATCCACACCCTAAAATATTGGGTTTTATCACATTTTTATGAAGGTCTCAAATATATTTTGAAGAAAGAATCCGTCCCCAGGGACAGGTTGGGAGGCGGGCCTCTAACTTGACTCTCATAAAGCTCATGTCGGGTGATAGGACGGTGCCTCGGGATAATAGCGAATCCTGATCTCTGCACTGACGACCGAGATCAGCTCTCTCTTTAGCATGTTGGTCGACGATCCCTTGAGTGCACTTCTCCTCCATATGGAGAAGTTATTAAGAGAGTCAGGAGTCGTCCCCCAACCCAGCAGGAGGAATGATTTGCTTAATAGGGGGACCTACGTCAATGAAGGCGTCGTAAACCCTAAAATGATATAATCTCAGCATATTATCACCCGAAATCTCAGGTTTAATTTTGACATTTACGGTTGAAAAAATCTGTTGGGAAAACCCTGTGATTTAACTTAACAAATTATATAAAAGTGATTTTATCTACTAGGATTGAATTACCCATTGTATAGTGAGGGTAATCTGGTCATTAGATGTCTTAGGATGTCACACTCAATATAGGGTGTCAGGACCAGATCAAGGGAAGCAAAATTGGGCTAAGTTAACATTTGCGTCGAATAGAATTCGACGCAACATCGAGTCCATTTCGACGCTACTCTGATTAGAAGTCCAAGTTGTTCAACCCTTCTGTCGAAATAACTCAAGTCGACGCTACATCGAATAAATATCGAAGTAGAGGTCAGGGACTTGTCAGAGTAACTAGAGAAGTCGACGCAGCTTCTACTTCAACTCGACGCAGAAGAAGTTTGGCTAGGGGGCGGTCAAAACGTGAAGCAAAAAAGACTTCTTAAGAGAAAATAGGAGCGAAGCTTGTGCGGAGGGAGTGAATGCCAAAAGCCAAGGGGAGCAGGAATTGTGAGCCGGAGGCGAAATTTTAGGAGATTTTTGTGATAGAATTTACTATCGCAGCGGAAAAGGATCGTTTATAGGGATTTATACCTCCGGCCATTACGACCACTTTTGGACGATCGGCTTCGACTGTGGCGATAGACGGAGCACCTCCTAACTGTGAGCAAATCAAGACAGGGCGCACCTCCTCCTAGCTGTGCAGAGATCGGACCGGAAACCTGCAAACACTGGAGGGGTCGTGTTGTTGATGTCGCCTGAGGGAGAAGGGACAAGGCGCAATACTGTCGCTTGGCGATAGGTTCTGCGACAGCGGAAGAGGGCGACGAATGCCTGCAGTCGAGAGGTCGACTAAGACCGGCGATGGCGCTGCAGATCCTTGACTGGGTCGGCGACGACGAAGACAAGGCCGCGACGGCGGCACTAGAGTTCTTCAACTGACACGGCGACGGTGAACGCAGGAGACGCGGGAGACGGGCGACCTTGCGTCTGGAGTTCATCACCGGAAGAAGCAGAGGCTTAGCGTCAATCAATGTCGCCGGGGAAGGAGCTCGCCGAACGGGAACCACGACACCTTGCGCGGCGGAGACGGCGGAACGGGGAGAGCGGAATCGCGAAAACCCTAAGTTGCGACTTGGGAGAATGGGAACAGTGCGGCTCTCTTTTGCTCTGCTTCCGAATGGTGGGGAGGGTGAACCGAATGAATGAATTAAGATGGGTTTAACATTCTATTTATACCCCCATTCAGGGCCTTGAGCAAAGCCCTAATCGATCGGGGCCGTCGATCCTCCCATCTAGAGGATCGAGGTTAAAAACCCGCTCTAATTTAATAGCGCGCGTCACTTTGAGTTTATTGAGTCACTCCGAATACCGGTCACCCTATCGGGTTCCCACGGGTTGAATCACGATAGGGTAATACTTACATTCTCCCACTTGATTCAACACAGGGAAAATCCCTCCTATTATTTGGAAAAATAATAATTTCACTTTATAAGAGAAAAATAACTCTAGACACATAGGGTAACGGTGAACAATAAAACTTTACGTATGGCCATACTTAATAAATGTAACTACAGTGACTCTTGGCTCAAAAACTTTATGTGACGGCTTTATACCTGCATAGGACATCACTTCCTCATGAACTGCAGCGGTTGTACCTACAGTAGGTACTTCCCTTCCGCAATCACAATGTGGTTGTTAAACCCTATCAAGTGCTTTAAGCGACAACAATTCTTTATGAGTGGATGCTCCCACTCTTTAATGCAATATTGAATCTCTGAGAATACTTTAGAATGCGCATAAGAGATAATAAACTGAAATACTGCATTAATCAACGACAGGAGAACAACACAAAATGTCATGACAACTTAAGCATCAAACGAGTCCACAAGTCCCATTCTTTCGACATGAGTTTTAAATAACTTAGGTAGGAGCCCCTTAGTCATGGGATCTGCTACCATAAGCAGTGTGCCTATATGCTCGATGATGACTTTCTCCTCCTGCACATTTTCTCTGACCACCAAAAACTTTATATCTATGTGTTTGTTGCGGCTCCCGCTTTTATTGTTCTTTGCAAAGAACGCCGATGCAGCATTATCACATAGAAGCTTCATTGGCTTAGGAACTGTATCCATCACCCTAAGCCCTGAGGTGAAGTTCCTCAACCACAATGCTTGCTTTGTTGCTTCATAGCATGCAATGAATTCTGCCTCCATAGTCGAGGATGCGATGAGAGTCTGTTTGACACTCTTCCATGCTACTGCACCACCGGCCAACATAAAGATGTAGCCCGATGTGGATTTCCTCGAGTCTTGGCAGCCTGCAAAGTCTGCATCTATATATCCGACCAAATCCAGAATGTCGGACTCTCTGAATGTAAGCATGTAATCTTTTGTTCCTTGGAGATATCACATGACTTTCTTGGCAGCTGTCCAATGCTCTATCCCAGGATTACTTTGATATCTTCCCAACATCCCTACTACGAATGCAATGTCTGGTCTGGTGCAAATATCTAGATAGACCAAACTGCCAACCGCAGATGCATATGGAATGTTTTTCATGGATTCAAGTTCCAGAGAGGTTTTGGGGCATTGTGACAAACTGAATTTGTCACCCTTCACTATGGGAGCTATGGAGCTGGAACAGTTTTTCATATTAAATCTCTCTAGAATTTTGTTGATATAGGCCTTCTGAGATAACCCCAAGATCTTTTGAGATCTATCTCTATGTATCTCAATTCCTATAACATAGGAAGCCTCCCCTAAATCTTTCATATCAAAATTCTTAGAGAGAAACTGTTTAGTCTCCCATATCATAGCCCGACTGTTACTCGCCAGCAAGATATCATCAACATATAGGACTAATATAATGAAAGAGCCCCCACGGACCTTGATGTATATGCACTGATCCACAATGTTTTCTTCGAAGCCAAATGAGATAACAACATTGTGAAACTTTGTATACCATTGTCGTGAGGACTGCTTTAGTCCATATAGTGATTTCCTTAATTTGCATACGAGTCCAAGATGACTCTCTGAAACGAAACCTTCAGGCTGACTCATGTATACTTCCTCTTCAAGATCCCCATTTAAGAATGCCGTTTTGACATCCATCTGATGTAACTCTAAATCAAAGTGAGCTACGAGGGCCATGATGATTCTTAGTGAATCCTTCTTTGAAACCGGAGAGAAGGTGTCATGGTAATCTATGCCCTCCCGTTGAAGGAACCCTTTGGCAACAAGTCGTGCTTTATATCGTTCGATATTACCAGAGGCATCGATTTTTGTCTTATAGACCCATTTACAGCCAATCGCACGATAGCCTTCTGGTAATTCTACTAGAGTCCATACTTGATTGTTTGCCATCGAGTTTAATTCCTCCTTCATGGCTTCGTGCCATTTTTCAGAATCCGTACGGCTTATAGCCTCTGAAAAGGTGATGAGATCATTATTGAGTCCAGACATGCAGTCGGTCTCTTGTAAGTATACAACATAATCAGCCGAAATTGCCGACCTTTTGACTCTTGAGGATCTCCGTAAATCTGGTTGATCAAGTGGTTGTGGGGTGGTCTCCACTGGTGGTGGTTCCTGAATGACCGCTTCATTAACCATATCTTCATGAGAGCTCTGGATAGGAGGATCATCGATCACTCCATCATATGTTGGGATCTAAATAGGTAGGTGTTGAGCCATAGGAGGTATGGGCCCCCCAGGTTCAACACCACTGCCTGAAGGTGCGGTCTCCTGCACCTCTTCTATCACAACTCTATGAGAACTACTCTCACCAGTATTAAATTCCTCCAAAAATTTGGCATTTCTTGCTTCAACTATTCTTAATGTGTGAGAGGGACAATAAAAGCGATAACCCTTGGACTTTTCTGCATAGCCAATGAAAAAACCACTGACTGTCCTTGGGTCTAGCTTCTTTTCATGTGGGTTGTACACCCGAACCTCTACTTGACAGCCCCATATGTGTACATGATTCAAACTGGGTTTCCATCCATTCCATAACTCAAAGGGTGTTTTAGGAACTGATTTGGATGGGACCCGGTTCAAGACGTACACGGCCGTTTTTAGAGCTTCACTCCACATGTTAGGAGGGAGAGATGAGACACTTGTCATGCTCCTTACCATATCCATTAAAGTTCGATTCCTTCTTTCGGCTACACCATTTTGTTGTGGTGTGCCAGGAGTCGTATACTGAGCTATGATTCCATGTTCCTGAAGAAATCTAGCGAATGAACCTGGTCTTTGGCATCCATCTGTGAATCTACCATAATATTCGCCACCCCTGTCAGATCTTACAATTTTGATACTCAAACCAGATTGTTTCTCTACTTCTGCCTTATAGATTTTGAAAGCATCTAGTGCTTCAGATTTGTCATTTAGAAGATAGAGATACATGTATCTTGTGAAATCATCAATAAAAGTAATAAAATACTTTTGACCATTCAAACATGGGGTGGTAAACAGTCCACAGATATCAGTGTGAATGATTACTAATTTAGCATCGCTTCTTCTAGCTCCTTTGCTGGACTTGCTAGTGTGCTTTCCCTTTATGCATGCTATGCAAGTCCCATAGTCAGTGAAGTCGAGTGCCTGAATGGCACCTTCCTTCACTAATCTTTTAAGGCGCTCTATGGAGATATGACCTAATCTCCGATGTCATAAGCTAGATGAGTGATTATTTTTCACACTATTGCTGCTATTTTCATGTGTCGTGTTAAATGATTGCATATAATTTAAATCTAAATCAAGACTATATAAACCATCAGTTAATTTGCCAGATCCAATAGTTACTGCATCTTTAATAATCAGAAAGATAGAGTTCTTAAACTGAAAATCAAAGCCCTTAGGCGATAGTCTTGATACAGATACTAAATTCTTAGAAAAGCTAGGAATAAAGAAGGTCTTCTCTAAGTCCAAAATGTATCCGGTCTGAAGGACGAGCCTGTATGTCCCCACACCTTCAACAGAAGACGGCATCTTGTTCCCTGAATAGACGCACAGTTCCCCATCACTTGGTTTCCTTAGAGTTTGAAACCCCTGCATGACAGTAGAAACATGGATTGTAGAGCCTGAATCAATCCACCGTGTGTTATGAAAATCATGTGAATTAACAAAATTTGATTCATAACACACTAATGACGTCGTACCTTCATGCTTTGCGCGCCAAGTCTTATACTTGTTGCAATCCTTTTTCATGTGACCCTTCTTGTGGCAGAAGAAACAAGTTGGTAGCTTTATGTTATCCGGTTTCTTGATGGAAACAGCTATTGCCTTGACTTTGCCTTTTGGGTCACCCTTGGACTTGCTTGATTGACCTTTCTTGTGATGCACAAAATTCACAGATTCCAACTTTTCTTGCTTCAGCCTGCCTTGCTCTTGAACACACATGTTCAACAGCTCGTTCACTGACCATTTTTCCTTATGTGTCATGTAAGACACCTTGAAAGCAGTGTAGTCGGCAGGTAATGAAGTCAAGATAAAGTGGACTAAAAATGACTCCGAAAAGTCAACGTCCAAGGTCTTCAGCTGAGAAGCTATGTCTCTCATTTCCATTATATGTCCCCGTACACTCTCTGTCCCTTTGAGCTTCATGGAACAGAGCTTTGCCATTAGGGTGCTGGCCTGGGCTTTATCCGAGCTGACGAACTGTTCGTCAATGGCCCCCATCAGATCTTTAGCAGTTTTGCACTCGGGGATAGATCCCCTAATGCTCTGACTGACGTGGGTCTTGATCTCCATTATACTGAGACGATTGGATCTCTCCCATCGCTCGTATAAGGTACGGTCAGCTGGTGTGCTCTCCGCCGTGGGGAGAGCGGGCTCATCCACGCGGAGTGTCAAATCAAGGTCCATACACCCTAAGGCTAGAAGCACTTTATCTTTCCATATTTTATAATTATCCCCCGAGAGAGTGGAGATGAATTGTGTTGGGTCGATTACTGTATTAAAAACTGCAAGAAAATAGTAAAATACACGCTTACTATTCATTTAAAAGCAATGACATAAGTAATATTTGAAATTACGCAAAGTGGCACAAAACTTTGTTTTAACAATTAACTCATATTAATTGTTAATAATAAAAATCCAGTCTCCCTGTGGGCAAAGACCGCTATCGCATAGGATTTTTATTAATATTCTTTATTTATATAGCTAGTAAGACAATGTATCGCGATCAACGGGAACTCGTACCTGTGGGCATTGAGGCCCATTAATCGGGGTACACTCTTACTACTATATACCAATTTTAAAATCCTTTGTTGTTAATAACTACTTCCCTGTGGGGCCGAGCAATTTTTAGCAACCTTGGAAATTAATTGCAACGTGCAAAAATTAGATCTTTGTGACTATAAGAACGCACCCCACGATGTGTTCCCTGAACAGTCACGATTACCATGGTCATCAGGATGCTTTGGCTACTCCTGATAATCACGATAAACATGTATTCTAATTTTATGCAAATAAACTGAAATTTGTTGGAGCTCAAACGAGAGAAATGACCCGAATCCGATTTTCATAGACGCCTTCAACTTAAAATCTTCATATGTGTTAGGGTTCCACCGCCAGGACTTGTACGTTTTGATATGTTCCTCCACCACCGCATCAGAGAGCCCCAAAGATCACCGGATTTGAAGCGCTTGATCTCCTCCATAAAGAGGTCATGGATATCGGATTCGGGTCAGGAAAGCGGGGTTGTACTATTGTCGTTACATTACATTCCAGGTAAAAAATAAATAATAATTACATGGCCTTGAAAGAATATTACACCATCACAGAACCACCGGCAATAGACAACCATGACAGTCCCTGAACACATAACAAACGAGCATCCAACAAGAAAGCAACACGTATTTTGGAAGAAATCTCCACAGAATTTTTGTAGAAAAAACACATCACAAATTTTGAAGAAATCGTCACAGATTTTGGAAAAAACGGATGTGAAAAACCCTATATAGCTCTGATACCAAATGATAGAATTTACTATCGCAGCGGAAAAGGATCGTTTATAGGGATTTATACCTCCGGCCATTAAGACCACTTTTGGACGATCGGCTTCGACTGTGGCGATAGACGGAGCACCTCCTAACTGTGAGCAAATCAAGACAGGGCGCACCTCCTCCTAGCTGTGCAGAGATCGGACCGGAAACCTCCAAACACTGGAGGGGTCGTGCTATTGATGTCGCCTGAGGGAGAAGGGACAAGGCGCAATACTGTCGCTTGGCGATAGGTTCTGCGACAGCGGAAGAGGGCGACGAATGCCTGCAGTCGAGAGGTCGACTAAGACCGGCGATGGCGCTGCAGATCCTTGACTGGGTCGGCGACGACGAAGACAAGGCCGCGACGGCGGCACTAGAGTTCTTCAACTGACACGGCGACGGTGAACGCAGGAGACGCGGGAGACGGGCGACCTTGCGTCTGGAGTTCGTCACCGGAAGAAGCAGAGGCTTAGCGTCAATCAATGTCACCGGGGAAGGAGCTCGCCGAACGGGAACCGCGACACCTTGCGCGGCGGAGACGGCGGAACGGGGAGAGCGGAATCGCGAAAACCCTAAGTCGCGACTTGGGAGAATGGGAACAGTGCGGCTCTCTTTTGCTCGGCTTCCGAATGGTGGGGAGGGTGAACCGAAGGAATGAATAATTAAGATGGGTTTAACATTCTATTTATACCCCCATTCAGGGCCTTGAGCAAAGCCCTAATCGATCGGGGCCGTCGATCCTCCCATCTAGAGGATCGAGGTTAAAAACCCGATCTAATTTAATAGCGCGCGTCACTTTGAGTTTATTGAGTCACTCCGAATACCGGTCACCCTATCGGGTTCCCACGGGTTGAATCACGATAGGGTAATACTTACATTTTGCACTCCGCTTTGAGCCGTATCATGTCGGAATTTTTTTTATACGTGTAGTCTTCCTATAAGAAGGTGTGGAATTGATTTTGTATACTAAGATGTATAATTTTTTTAAAGTAAAATCGTAATATCCATTCATATTTTTTTACGATCATTTTAAGATCTCATATGCATATGTTTTGAATAAAGATCGTAAAAATATTATTGTAGAAAAGATATTTTTGTTTGTGTTAAATACAACTGTATTTTGGCCAACAAAAAATATCTGAAAAACACAGTTTTATGGAACTGTATTTTCGATACAACTGTAGTTAATTAAAAAAAATACAGGCTCGCCCCTAGAGCATGGAATACTACACATATAAAAGTATTTCTCTATCGCACCACATGTCCATTTTTCTTTTGCCTTGAATATTTTGTATAAAATATAGAATCAGATATTAATATTTGTTTTAAATTTCTTGGGGGGGGGGGGGGGGACCCGTACTGGCCCAACAGCTATTAACCGCTTTGATGAATGCGCTCTACTTTTGATTCTACCAACATTTGTGAGCCATATATATCACTGTGGATTAATATATGTGAATTTGATGCATGTGGAATGTCATTAAGAGAATTGAAGATAAATTATAAGTAAGAACAGAAACTGAGGGAATAAAAAGACAAATCAAAATCTAAAGCTACAGAGATAACACATGATTTTATAGAAGTTCTTCAATCAATTTGTGTACTCCTCTCTTCCACGGTTTGTGAGATTGCATTGTATTTTCAAGGCGACAATCTTTTCAAACTGGAGACAGTACTTGAACTCAATCAGAGCATTTTTCTCCTGGATGCTCAGGAACCCAACAAGTCTTAGCTTTGTGCACTCAAAATCACAACACAAATCTTTTGAAGATATATCTTGTAACCATTTACAACAGTTGTAGTGAATTTTCAGCAAGGAGAATGTTTCGAATAAATATACGTTCCGGCATGCTGAGGAACACATCTAATTGATCAGTGTCAAACAATATATATGATGTGCTTGTAAGTATTTCATCTGTGCGGAAGTAATAAGAAGGTGAGCAAAAAAAAGAGCTTGTTATCGCATGATTGTTGCCCAGTTTCCAATTCGTGTATAATTTTTCTGCTTTAAATTTCGTTAAGCACCTCTTATAGCTAGAAGTTGGCTCAAATTCCTTTGAGCATTAAAAGTTCACTCGAATTTTCTGTGAGCAGTCGTTAACACAGAGCCATTTATAATTGTAATAAATTATCTGATTGTGAACTTGAGCTAAATGGACCGACTCTTATATCAAACAAATGAACGTTGATCTTTTTATACGATTCGATTCTTAAGTGGCCGGACTGACCCACCGAAATGCACTTATTTACGGACTACGGTAGTCTCGTCCCGTCCTTATCTCCCTCTTCCGAACCCAACGCTCTCACGGAGTCAAATCCACGGGCACTTCCGCGAAATCCGAAACCAATGCCTTCTCCGCTCTCCGCCGGCCTTCTTCGTGCTATAACCTTTCCCTCCCATCTACGCTCTCCCTTTGTCTATACCAAGAAAAATCCCTCTCATTTTTTTCACGGATCAGTGAACAGAGCGGCTGATGCTGGCTTTCAACACAGCGCTGCGCCAAATTCCAAACTGACCTTCGGTATGTATAGGCGCAAAGTGGTCGGCAGCGTTGCGGAATGGTCCACGGGCGATGGATGGCAGGAAGGGATCCGCTCTTGTCTGGCGAGCTTCCCGGGGGGAGAAAGAAAATCGGCGGGAGGAGTAGTGGAGGATAGAAAGAGGGAAGGTGGAGGGCAAGAGATGGGTTCGCTGCATCATCATTATGAGACCAAGGAGGTGGAGGAGGAGATGGACGGAGGGTATAAGAAGCTCTTGCAGCAGCATCAATGTGCTTCTTCGTCCAGGTTGCTTACCCTGCCAAGTCTTTGGTTGTGGAGGGGAAGCTCTTCCGGACTTTCGGGTACGTGGCGGGACCTTCATGTTGAAGCACCTGGGGTGTGCTTATAATAGGCATTCCTTTGTTCTAGCCATCAGTTTCTTGGCGTTCAATCGCGGGTCCAGTAATCTTAGACTACATTTAGGTCCGAACATTTGGTTCTATAATTTTCTTGGCTCCAATATGTGTACTTAAAATTTTGCTCTAAATCACATTTTAATTAAGTGTTTGAACAATATATTTTTGAAAAAAAAAATTATGGAACATGAATTACAAAAAATTTGCTATCATTTTAAGTACCAATTTACCTACATTCTGATCATATATGAAGCAGTGATTTGATTTGTTGCATTTGCAAAGAAATGCGTGAATTGAAAACGATCTAGATCTTGATCTTGACAGGCCCCTTTTGTACAAGGACTCGTGCTTAATAATAATTGATAGTTAGGAAAAAACTTGTTATGCTTGATTTTAGGGTTAGAAAAAACGTGTTACTCTAGCGGCTCGCAGCCAATATCTAATAAAATAGCTTATACAAAATGTATCCCACCCGCCGAATCTCACGCGTAACACCCCTCTCTCTCTCTCCTCACTCTCTTTCTCTTCTCTTTTTTCATTTTTTCTTTCAAAATCACATTTATTTTCTTGATTTGAGTGTCACGATTAAATAATATAATAATTACGATAATTTGAAAACTTGATTTTCACAACATATTTTTCTCTTTTATTATAGTACCCCGGCCACGACAATATCACGGTACGATGACACTCCCACGACTCGAAGCCTCACGTGTGACACCTCCCTCTTTTCGCTCCCTATTATCTTTTTTTTTTCAATTTCAAAGCCATGTTTTTTTATTTGATTTGACAGTCACGATTATATAATATAATAATTAAGTGATTTTGACAATTTATTTTTTAAATTTTTTGGATGCATAGCTATTTAGATGAATATTATAATTTAAATTATTTTTTATACTAATAAAATAATTGAGTACATTAAATTAACAAAACAAGTGTAGTATTATTTCAGCTGACCGACATGTGGTAGAATATGTAGGACGTTGTTAATAGCAAACCTTGAACGGATATTAGCAAACCATCAAAACTTAAAAAAATATGCGGTATTTGAAAATATGTCTTATAGGTGTATTTTTAGGAAAAGTGTTCAACATCAAAGTTATAGACCTCGTCGAGATCTACAACTTTCGTGTTGAACATTTTGCCTAAAAATGCACGGGTTAAGCGTATTTTCAAAATGCGCGAGACTATTGTGAAATGTTTTGTGCATTTTGAAAATACGCCTAACCCGTACATTTTTAGGCAAAATATTTAACACGAAAGTTGTAGATCTCGTCGACGAGATCTACAACTTTGATGTTGAACACTTTTCCTAAAAATGCATATATAAGGCGTATTTTCAAATACCGCGTATTTTTTTAAGTTTTAATGGTTTGCTAATATCCGTTCAAGATTTACTATTAACAACGTCCAATATGAATGATGTATATGAAAGAAATTAAAGAACAATAAAATATATATATTTATAATAATAATACACGCGGTAGCGTCCATGCTATGCTGTTGTAAATTAATCGGGGATCTTTAGTTCTATCTAGAAAATTCATTTCATTAATTAAAATCAAATCCAATTTTATTAACTAAATTATTTATTCATCTATTTGATTGTGATCATCCCCAACTTTGACACTTGTTCTCCGGCATTAGTCATCACCATAGCCGCTAAGAAACTAGCACCGCGATTCCTCTTGAGCCAAGTATGTACTCTAAATCGACGCGCATCAAATTCAAAGCTCCATCTTTACCCGAATTATCATGCGTAACCATATATGTAGGGGCGGAATTATTCGCGGGCACACCCGGGCACGTGCCCGGGTTCAATTTTCGGAGAAATAAACGTAGGTTCTTTGACTCATGAATTATAAAACTTTAAAAGTTGATTTCTTTTTAACCGCCCAATGAAAATCAAATCCAAAAGTTGCGCTGAACTTCTCTCAGGAAAACACATAAAATAGAGTCCTTGATCTAAGGTTTACATTTAGTTTTGGTTATAATGCTTCGTTTTTGTACAAATTATTGTCCTTCATGGGATGATTTCTTGAGCTACGGTTATCCGATCGAGTAATCATCACCACCATTGGATTTGTGAAGACTATTCATAGAATTTCTATGAAAATGGGTCATTTTACTCAAAATACATTGTTTTAATTTTTTTTTTCTCGGACAGAGTTAAAATCCTAATTCCGCCACTGTGATATATGTAAATCTATGTGTTTGAATGTTGGAATAATTACCAAAACTTTCCCCGACAATCAACATAATTACAGATTGCACCCCTCTTACTTCTGAAATTACAAAAACCTCCACTAAAGTTTACATTTCATAACATCCATACACAAAAATGTTATCTCCGAGTAAGATTGTAGGAGTTTTTTTGTGTATGAATGTTATGAAATGTACTCTTACACAAGAGATTCTTGTAGTTTTAAAAGTAAGTCCGAACATTTTTGTAATTTCAAAAATAAAAAGGATACGTGCACTCTGTAATTTAGCAAATTTAGAGGGAAGATTCCGATAAACGACTCTTTGAATATTTATTATTCCTTCATCAATTATCTAAGAGACGCAATTATAACTAAAGTGAACAACATTGATTAGTCTTCTTTATACCCCCAAATAATAAACACCGGAGCAAATGCATTGTGAGCTCAAGAATCCTATACCCCAAATATATGCATGACTTGCTTTCTTATCGCCGAAGAATATTTTGTGAGCACTTCTCCTTGGCTGGTATATCCACCAATGTTATTCGAATTAATATTCGCTATTATATCAATTGATATTCGAATTAATCTCACTTTGTGAGCACATCTCTCCCCTTCCGATTAATATTAGGCAATTGTTATTCGTAGATCATAAATGTCTAACTGCAGATTAGTTTTTTTTCTCATTTTATTTGAGTTTACAAATTGTTATCCACGGACCAATTTTAAATTTGAGGAATCGATATCTCTGTTCTCCTGAGCAGAGCCCGAAAACGAAGGATCTCTGACGACCTTTTGAGCACTTCAATGTGTGCACGGATCGTGATTCATAAAATAAATGCGCGGATAGAGACCGAGTTGAGGAAGAAAGACGATTTCTTAGTTGTTCATGCGATTTCGGTTTGTTTGGGAAGATTTAGATAGTTAGGGTTTGGTTGGGAAGATTTAGATAGCTAGGGTTACTCTCTCCCTGTGATAAAGAAGGCGAAGAGGACGTTAAAAAAAATTCTTTACTAATATGACAAAAACTGCGAATAGACAAACGCGGTTTGCGAATAACAACTGTGATTTGCGAATAACAACCGCCTAATATTATCTTCTTCATATTATTTTGGAAGAAATACTCCTATATTGCTTGCTTAGGCTCGATTTTTTTGCTCCGGTGAGTTTGGACAAAAATGTCATCATCATTGAATGCATGTTTGGCAAGACAATGATTATGACTGCCACCAAGAAAAGAAAAACTAGTTTTGAACATAAAAGTTGATGAAATTTTTTACGTGAGGTCGGGCGTTTACGAACGAAAGTACATAACCACCTCGTTCACGACCGCAACCGCCGTGCCAAACGAAGCCTTAATATCAATCAATGTCATTAATATGCGCACACTGTACATTTTCAATTGGCATTCTTCTTCCACTCCTCGCCATTAATTTCTCGCCATTGGTCAGCATCATAATTTTTTTGGTAAAATACATAAATTAGTGCCACAACGCGGTCTCAATACTAGAAAATAAAACAATGTTGAGGAACTGATTTATATATTTTGCCTAATTTTTTAGCAATGTATTTGACAGAGAAGTTGCATGATAAATTTGTCTCGTGTATATAAAGTGATGTTTTTGAGGGTTAATTATCTAGATATTTGATGAGAGTGGGGGTGTTCATGAACTGAATCAAATAACTCTTCAAATGAATCCAAATTTGTCATAGAATGCAGAGATTTAGATATGGATTCGTTCGAATATTTGAATGTGGATTCCTCCCGAAATCCAAGATTCGAATTTGGATTTGAATTCAGATCCGGGTTTGAATTCGAATTTGAATTTGCTTGAAATGATAGAACAAATAAACTTTGTTTGGATGGTCATGATCATCTTTATATATTATATAGATTTTCCAATTTGTGAATTATTCACGAAGCTTGACAATAAAGATAATATTATTCGGATTTGAATGTCACTCGAATCTAAATTTGGATTCGAATCTGAATTCGAATTTGAGAAATACAAATTTTAACTGAATCTTCACGAATTGATTCGTAAATTATTCACAAACTATTTGATTTGCGAACAGCCCTAGACGAGAATATGCATTTTAAAATATTTTTCTCATCTATATATCAAATTTGCAGTCCACATAAAAATTTGCTCAATTTATGTAACTACCTATTTGGTTAAATTTCAGGATGAAATTCTATAAAATTAATCAACTAAAATATTATTTTATTTTTTGCAAATTTATAAGATCTACATAATTACTTTCCTACGTATAGAGAAACTTTATTTGCTTATATATCAAAAAATTGAATTAAAAAAATTTATTTTATTAAACTAATTTGTAGGATATAGTTATAGGTGCAAATAAATCCTGGGCTCGATTGTCGGACACGGGTTTGATGGGGTTTGATCCCGATTAGGCCTAGCCCGAGCCTATAGGGCTTAACAAGACCACCTTTTTAGCTGCAGGCCCGGCCTATAGCCAAGCATGGGCACATGGCCAAGCACCTGACATCGTGGACAAGGCTCGGACCAGGCCCCAAGCTCGGGCCTGACCCACTTTTTTGGCAGCACAGGAGCTGCCAAGCGGCATTTACTGTGCTGCCAGGTGCACGCGCGCTAGCTGTTGGCCTACCATAGGGCCGAGGCCTTCTTTTTGTTAAAGGCTAACACAACTTTTAATTAAGAATGTTTATATTGGCAGCCCGTAAATGACTATTGGCAACTCAATAATAATAGCAGCTCAATAAAGCGATATTGACAGCCCGATGAATATTGGCAACCCAAAATAAAAATAAAATTTTAGTCAAACAAATCATATTTAGTGAAAAAAATTCATTTATTTTCTCACTAAATAGTAAAGTGAATGAAAAATATTATTTATGAGTTACAAAAAAAAAATCAAAAGTAGGAGAAAAATAGGAAAAAAATATACCAGATTGTGGGCGACCGGTGGCAAGAAATCAGAAGTCTTCGGGGGATTTCGACGAGAACGGGAAAAAACTGGCGGAAATGAAGAGTCACTAATAATTGGGGCTGCTATTAGAGAAGAGTCAAATTATATTTTATGTATTTTTTTTAAATTTATTGAGGCTGCCAATAGCCGGGCTGCCAATAAAACCACCATTAATTAAATATGGATATTTGGCCTTATTTTAATAGTAGATAATTGGCCTTATTTTTTGAGGCCAAATGGTTATAAAGTCGTTTGGCTTCAAAACAATCTGAGATGAATGTTAATGTTAACATTTTTTTTATGTTACTCCCTTATGTTGATGTTTCTCCTCTCACATCTCCTCTCACTCACCTCAATGAACCCTCACAATAATGTGACCATTTCTCGAGATATAAATCCAGAGATTGAAATTGTTAATCATGAGTATCTGTTAGAATTGAAGTGAGCTAGCGTCAGCGTTAGCGCTAGCGCCGACGTTAGCTCCTTCTCGCCACCCCCCATGTTTTGCCTATAAATAGAGGGGTACCTCCCCCTAAAGAGTATCGATTCTGAAAGTGGCGAGTATCCTCAACTTTGAGCGAGTTCGAGATACCAGAACGCTTCCAGGCGAGCATCGAACTTGGAGTAAGTTTGACAGGCGAGTTACCTACTCGCGAGATAGCGCCGGCGATAGTGGATAGCGCCTGCGTTAGCGAGAAGAGAAGGAAGGAGCGAGTACCTACTTCGGAGATAGCGCCCGGCGCTAGTGGCTAGCGCACGCGGTAGCGAGAAGTGGAGGAAGCGAAGCGCGGCGAGCATGCGAGTAGCTTGGAGTGCGAGCAGCGAGATTGCGAGTTGGAGAGCTAACGCCCGGCGCTAGCGTTACCGCCGGCGGTAGCGAGGAGCGAGTATCACTTGCGCGGTGTGCTCCGGAGAAGAAGCGGACCTTGTCCGTGACCAAGTTCTTACCTACTATTGGCTGTTGTGATTCAAGTTGGATGCAACTTGTATTCAGCCTTATTCATTTGTAACTAGTTGCAAGAGTTATTATTGTGAAAGCTTGTGTTCATCTATTGGTGTCCTTATTCTCCTGTTGGTTGACGTGTTTTTCCGACTACAAAATATTTCACATGGTATCAGAGCGATAGTGGGAACAAGGACTGAGCAACCAAGATGGACGGCGGAGGAGGGTATGCTAGGGGACTTGGAATTGAGCTGCTCACCCAGACCAACTACAAGAAGTGGAAGTCTTGCTTGGAGAGCTACCTGCTTGGAGAGCTACCTGCTTGGAGAGGACCTACGGGAGGTCGTTGGAGGAGAAGAGCAGGCAGAAGTCTTTCCAATCGAAGACAATGTTCAAGCTGTGAGAGGTTGGAGGAAGACCAACACCAAGGCGGAGTTCACCTTGAAGAGAGCCATATCACCTGACTTGTTCGACACATCATTGGTTGCAAGTCAGCGTCGGAAATCTGGATAGCCCTCGATGGGTTATTCAACAAGAAGAATGTAGCGCGGGTACAATTCCTGGAGAATGAGTTGGCGAAGTCGACTCAAGGCGAGATGGCGATATCCACCTTCTTCCTGAAGGTGAAGAACCTATGTGGGGAGATCTCGGCCTTGGATCCTGAAGAGCCAATCTCAGAGGCGAAGTTGAAGCGGCACATACTCCGAGGCTTGAGGAAAGAGTATATCCCCTTCGTTACTTCCGTGCAAGGATGAGCTACTCAGCCCTCCCTTCTGGAGCTAGAGAACCTGCTGTCATCACAGGAGAGCTTGGCGAAGCAGATGGAGGGAGTATCCATCTCAGGAGGAGATGGCGAAGCCTTGTTCTCAGGAAAGAGGAGATCCTGGGACAAGAGAAAGAAGAACTCCGGAGATGGACCTTCAACGTCCTCTCAAGGAGATGGGGGGAAGTTCCTCCCTGCGCGCGATGAGAAGGGGAGATCCCTTTGCTTTGCCTGTAAGAAGTACGGGCACATGGCAAAGGACTGTCGGTCCAATCTGAAGGTCGGTCATGCTGCTAACAAGGAGGGAGATCACCAGAGAGGTGGAGGAAGAGGTGGAGGTCACCAGGGCGGTGAGAGGGGAGACAATTGTTTCCTGGCAGAGATGACAGCAACGTCAGTCGATGTCTTAGCTTCCATCAACCTCGAGAACGACTGGATAGTGGATTCCGGTTGCGGGCATCATCTCACCGGAGATATGTCCAAGTTCGACTCCTTGGAAGCGTATGAAGGAACGGATGATATCATCACTGCGGATGATACGGTACATCCCGTCGAGCGAGAAGGGAAGGTGTCCCTTGGGAGTAGAGAGAAGCCAGTGACACTGAAGAGTGTGTATCATGTGCCTGGCATGAAGAAGAACCTCTTCTCGGTGGCTAACGCTGTGGATGTTGGATACCACGTGTTGTTTGGACTGAAGGAGGTGAAGTTCCTGAAAAACCTTTCGTCTGTCGATGCTGACGTCACGCTCACCGGGAGAAGGGTGAAGGATTTGTATGTTCTGTCTCCAAATGCCTGCGTGGACAAGCTGAAGACAAACGACAGCGCTGTGATCTGGCATGAGAGGCCGGGTCATGTGGGGATGGACAAGCTGAAGATGATGGCGGCAAAGGGCCTACTGAGTGGCATGCCTCATCTCTCTTCCTACGACGACGGCCATGTGTGCGACGGGTGCCAATATGGAAAGTCACATCGACTTCCATTTGACAAGTCAGAGACCAGGTGTAAGGCACCTCTTGAGTGCGTACATGCTGACGTTATGGGGCCGTGCGCCACCCTTACTTATGGATGCAATAAGTATGCGCTGGTTCTGGTGGATGATTACACCCGCTATACGTGGGTGTACTTTTTGAGAGAGAAATCAGAAGTCTTCAACAAGTTCCAAGAGTGGAAGGAGCTTGTGGAGGGGAGGCTGAACCGCAGAGTGAAGAAGCTGAGAAGCGACAATGGAGGGGAGTTTACCTCCAATGAGTTTGCTTCTTTCTGCAGGAGGTTTGGCATTCGGCGGGAGCTCTCCTGCGCTCACACCCCTCAGCAGAATGGGGTGGCAGAGAGGGAGATCCGTCATCTGGTGGAGACTACCAGGAGTTGGCTACATGCCAAGAGCATTCCCAAGGCCTTATGGGCGGAGGGAATGACGTGTGCTACTCATGTGATCAACAGGCTACCTCTGAGTCCTAACAGGATGGTTTCTCCACACCAGCTCATGTTCGGGGAGAAGCCCAATGTGGGTCACATGAAGGTGTTTGGTTCTACCTGCTTCGTGCACGTCCCGGATGCTCAGAGAACCAAGTTGGAGACGAAAGCAAGGAAGTGTATCTTCATCGGCTATGACGAGCGGAAGAAGGGGTGGAAGTACATGGATCCGCAGACCCACAAGTTCGTCATCTCGCGCGACGTAGTGTTTGACGAACTGGTCTCATACCAAGTAGTCTCTTCAGTGGAGCTGCCGGAGAGTGGAGAATCTAACAAGGAAGAAGAGTGGGTCAATGAGGACCCTACTGTGGAGTTGAAGCTTTCTCCCAATGCTCCATCGTCATCTGGCTCGGGAGGAGCTTCTGGCTCGGGAGGAGCTTTTGGCTCAGGGGGAGCTACGAACTCAAGAAGTAGGGAGAGCACCGCTTCAGGAGGAGTTCAGAGAGGAGTTCAGAGAGGAGCTCAAGCAGAGGAGTCTACCGGAGTGGTAGATAGTGGCCAAGCCTTGAGGAGGTCGAAGAGGACGATCGTCCTGCCTGCTCGCTATAAGGAGGGGAACTTCGTGAGTTTGGTTTCCTGCTTCTTCGTAGGACCACTCGATGAGAGGGAACCTGCCTGCTTTGAGGATGCAGCTAGCATCAAGGAGTGGGACGCGGCCATGATCGAGGAGATGGAGGCCCTAGAGAAGAATGAGACATGGGACCTGGTTCCCATGGTGGAGGGCATCAAACCTGTCACCTGCAAATGGGTGTACAAGGTTAAGAAGAGAGCAGATGGAGAAGTGGAGCGGTACAAGGCGAGGCTTGTCGCTCGGGGCTTCTCACAAACCTATGGAGAGGACTACGAAGAGACATTTAGTCCTGTCGCGAAGATGACGTCGGTGAGGACGGTCATCGCTCTGGCGGCGTGCCGAGGTTGGAAGCTGTGGCAGCTTGATGTGAAGAATGCGTTCCTGTATGGAGAGATTGACAAAGACATATTCATGGTGCAACCACCTGGATACGTGTCCAAGTCACTTCCACATCACGTCTACAAGCTGAAGAAGTCCCTCTACGGGTTGAAACAGGTGCCGAGAGCCTGGTATGGAAAGATTGCGGAGTACTTGCAGTTTTGTGGCTACGATGCCTCAGACTCAGACTTCAGCATGTTCGTGAAGAAGAATGGAGGTCTTCACGTGCTGGTGCTGCTGTACGTCGACGACATGATCGTGACAGGGAACAACCCTGAGGAGGTCGCGACGCTGAGACAGCAGCTTTCCATACGATTCGAGATGAAGGATCTTGGTGAACTGCACCATTTCCTTGGCCTCCAAGTTGCGAAGAGAAGAGGCGGGCTGTATGTTTCCCAGAGGGCGTATGCCGAGAGGATCGTCGAAAGATTCGGCATGAAGGAGGGGAAGAGCAGTTTCATTCCTCTGGAGGCTGGGCTGAAGCTTCGGAAGGAAGAAGGGAGGATTCTTCCTGATCCGAAGATCTTTCGGACACTGATGGAGAGTCTTATCTACTTGACTATCACGAGGCCGGACATCGCCTTTGCTGTCGGCCAAGTTAGTCGGTATATGCAGGAGCCGCGGAAGCCTCATCTGGAGGCAGCTAAGGGGATACTGAAGTACGTGAAGGGAACCCTTGAGATGGGGTTGTCCTATGAAGAGAAATCTGACTTCAAGCTGCATGGGTACACGGATGCAGACTACGAAGGTGACGCTGGTGATCGCAAGTCGACATCAGGTTACGTGTTCTTGTGTGGAGCAGCTGCTATCTCGTGGTGTAGCAAGAAGCAGGACTCTGTTTCCCTTTCTACCACGGAGGCCGAGTACAAGGCGTCGTCCTTAGCAGCTCAGGAGTGTGTCTGGCTAAGGAGACTAGTGGAGGATGTGGACGAGGAGGTCAGCGGACCTACTGTGCTACGCGGGGACAATGAGAGTGCATTGAAACTGGTAACAAATCCAGTGTGTCATGCAAGGACCAAGCACATAGAGATCGAGCATCACTTCATCAGAGAGAAGGTGTTGGGTGGCTTGATCGCTGTGGAGCATGTGCGGAGTGAAGACAACCTTGCGGATATATTCACGAAGCCCCTATCTGCGGGGCCGTTCCGGAGGCTTCGCTCGTTGCTTGGAGTTGTTCCCGGAGCTCACTTCAAGGGGGAGTGTTAGAATTGAACTGAGTTAGCGCCAGCGCCAGCGCTAGCGCCGGTGTTAGCTCCTTCTCGCCACCCCCCTGTTTTGCCTATAAATAGAGGGGTACCCCCCCCCCCCCCCCTAAAGAGTATCGATTCTGAAAGTGGCGAGTATCCTCAACTTTGAGCGAGTTCGAGATACCAAAACGCTTCCAGGCGAGCATCGAACTTGGAGTAAGTTCGACAGGCGAGTTACCTACTCGCGAGATAGCGCCGGCGATAGTGGATAGCGCCTGCGTTAGCGAGAAGAGAAGGAAGGAGCGAGTACCTACTTCGGAGATAGCGCCCGACGCTAGTGGCTAGCGCACACGGTAGCGAGAAGTGGAGGAAGCGAAGCGCGGCGAGCATGCGAGTAGCTTGGAGTGCGATCAGCGAGCTTGTGAGTTGGAGAGCTAACGCCCGGCGCTAGCGTTACCGCCGGCGGTAGCGAGGAGCGAGTATCACCTGCGCGGTGTGCTTCGGAGAAGAAGCGGACCTTGTCCGTGACCAAGTTCTTACCTACTATTGGCTGTTGTGATTCAAGTTGGATGCAACTTGTATTCAGCCTTGTTCATTTGTAACTAGCTGTCAGAGTTATTATTGTGAAAGCTTGTGTTCATCTATTGGTGTCCTTATTCTCCTGTTGATTGACGTGTTCTTCCGGCTACAAAATATTTCACAGTATCGTGCGCAAGTATATGAGCACTTCGACAAGGTCTGTATCAATGAAAAGTTAAAAGCAAAATGCCGAAATTGCACAAAACTGTTCCCAACAAAGGGCTACAAACATATATGCGACAATTGAAATCTTGTTTGGACAAACAAGTGCCAGAGTTGAGTCCAAGTGCAATTATTTTCATCTAGGCAAATTTGGTCATATGATCAAGCTAGACAATGAGAGGCGCAGAAGAGGAATGCAATTATTTGTGGACTACCATTCAACCATTACGACAACAAGAACAAAACAGTCTACATATGTATCGTGTTTTAACCAAAATATCATCAAATACAACAATACTTAGAGCTGATGCATACAAAACTTATATTAAAATGAAAACAAGTTTAATAAAATATGTTGAGGTCAAGAATTCGGCTTCAGAGATCGGACTTTGGTATCGACAAATGTTACTAGGCAACTAAATTAGAAGTCACTGGTGAAGAAAGTCGAACAAGAAGGAGAATAACCACAATTCGGAAGTCTCGCCTCACTCCCAGGAGCATATATGAATCCTCCTCCCAAACCAAATGATGTGTTAGGTTAGGGGGAGAGGTAGGCTCATGAGGCGCATTGGAGAGCTCACGAATTCTAAGCGAGGTCACATGTGGGTTGATGGCGCTCTGCCTCTTCCCTCGACGGTGGGTCATATTTATATGCGGCAATAATAGGGGGTATACCCCCGGACACATATGTGTGACCCGTGCATGTGTGAGGTCAGAACGATCGCCAATGAGCTGGGGCAAGCCGGTCTCGGCTCCGAGTGAGGTGATGACGGTTCCCAGCAAAGTGTTTGCGAACTAAATGCAAACTTACTGCGAGCATGCCACTTGTAGGATTATTTCAATAATTACCTTGTCGGTTTATCCTTTTGCCGGCCTCGGCGAATACGGGTCGTACACAATTCTCACTTTTTTCGGACTCAGTACAAGATCAGAAAAATGGTGTAAAATCCTAGACCAACGAGCTAGCTGAGCCTCCCCTAGCCGTGTTTTAGAGTCGGCTTCAGCTGAGAACGGAATAAGAAATTATGACATGCTTCTTAATGTCGAGGATTTTGAATCTTCAACTTAGTCGAAAATTTGCGATGAAAGATTTTTGACTTGAGAATCAGCATCTACCCATAAAGAACGAGGGAGGAACTGTTCATGAAAGATAAGAGTTTAATTATATGATTATTTTATAACATTTGCATATGAATAAACTCCCATTTCATACTCTTTTTATCATTTCATGTGATATTTGACTTATTCCTATGCTTTCAGGACAAATGAGCAAGAAATTGGAAATATGCTGGAAAGAGCATAAAATCAGGAGTTTGAGAGGAGCAATCCAGAAGAAGTGTTTGACACGGCCAGGAGTCACGACTTTGTCCTTTGGGCATCGCAAATTTTCTACATGTTTTTGGACGAGATCAGACAGGAAGATACACAACCATGGTTGTGTCATTAGGCTCAGTTTGAGAGTTTTAACTCTAAACGACACAATGTTTGAGGGACACAAACAAGGGACACGCCAATGTACCAAGGTCGTGTCAACCTAATTTTGTCAAAATTACAAATAGAGGTTCGTCTTGTTCCGAAACAACCTCTGTCCTTCTGTAAGTCTTTCCGAGTCATCTTGAGGCCAAATTCCAATGGTGAAGAAAGAGGTTCAAAGATCAAGGAGATTGAAGAAACATGTCGTGATTTCTTATCATTTTCTTCTTAAACTCTTCTGATTTTAGGATTTCTCCATCTTCACCCTTTTCTTTACACAATTTTGAAGCTTCAACTTAGCCGAGAATAATCAATGAAAGATCTTCGAGTTGTAAAGAAGATTCTCGGCATGGAGATATTCAATGATAGAAAACCGAGAAGTGTGTCTCTCTCAGAAACAATACATCGAGAAAGTTTTTACTCGATTTGCCATAGAAAAGACAAAGCTTATGTCTACTTCATTGGCAGCACATTTCAAGCTTTCATCTATGTTATCACATGCATCATACTTTGAAATGGAGTCTATGCCACACGTGTTGTATGCAAATGCAATTAAATTTCGCATATATGCTATGACATGTACTTATCTAGATTTAGCTCAAGTAGTGGAGTCGTGAGTCATACATGGCTAACCTATGAAAAGAACACTAGCAATCAATGAAATGGATATTGCGGTACCTGGAAGGGACTACTAATATCAGTTTGATTTACGGTGGTATAGTATTATGTGAAATAATGAATCTTAGTTTGTTATGTTGATGCTAACTATGTCGGTGATCTGGATAAAAGATGATCAACAATTGGTTATATTTTTACACTTGGAGTCGGTGCAGTTTTATGGAGATCAACTCTCCAATCGATCATTGCCTTGTCGATAACTGGAGCTGAATATAAGGCTACAGTGAAGGCAGTCAAGGAGGCTATATGGCTCAGAGGGTTACTTGGAGATTTGGGTTTGAGTCAGGAGATCTCAAAATTCATTGTGATTGTTCGAGTGACATTTGTTTTGCTAAAAATCAGACCTTTTATGGGCAGACACACCATATTCGTGTTCGTCATTTATTTTTAAATGCAATTGAGGTGGAGACGATAATTCAACTTTCTAAGATAAACACAAATCTAAATCATGTAATTAAACGCATTTCCGAAGGTCATTTTATTAGAGAAGTTTAAACTACGCTTAAACTTAACTCTATTAGAAGATTGTGCAAATGGATATTGATATAAATCACTCTTTGATGATTTATATCAAGGAGAAAAATGTTAATTTTATGATTCAAAATCCTTCGAACATAAATAATGATGTTAACCATGACGTAAGTAATTGGATGGTGTAATCAATGATGTAAATGATAAGATGATGTCACCGATGATGTAAATAGTATAATGAGGTCAACGATGACATAAGCTTGTAAATAAAATATCAGCTTTAAATGACTATAAAATATGATAAAGTCTTCATTTGTAAGACTTCCAATTCAAAATTATTTCTTTAGTTCTCTTCTCTCTTGTTCACTCATGCTCCTCTGTACTTATTTTGTTCGTTCTTTCCCGCTATTTTATTTCCTCCACGCTAACATTAACATCCAACATTATAGTTAAATACTGAAGAACATCGTTATATACATACAAAACGTAACAATAATAATTAACTTTGAAGTTAAAAATCATAGAAGTCGCGCACTAACGACAGATAATAATATAAAATTTCACTAAAATGCATGACTTGTCATTTTTTTAGAGCATTGGAGCTCTCATGCTCATGCCTACTAATTTCTCTCTAGTATGTATAAATTTGAACTGTCCAGCTTAAATTAAAAAAAAAAGTGAAACAATTCAAAATCAAACTTCAATTTTCAATAGTTTAAATGTAACCCTTTTTAATGAATTAAAAGGTGCAACAGACTTAGTCACTTCTTATTAAAAAGTATAGCTTTAAATACTAAGTAGTCATAATCAAAATACTTCAACTGCTGCAACATCATAATCAAATACTTTTCATGTGCATGTCATGTGATGGAGAAATGGGTGAAAACCATGGCTTGCATATTGACCTAAATCTCGATCTCAAAGCACCCCGGCCCGACGGGTGGACCCCGGGCAAGTTCAACCATGAGATATTTTTGTATCATGATGCTAGGATCTAACATATTAGATTTGTGAGCATCATTGTAAAGTGTGAATAAATAAATGCCTATTTATGTATATATACTACTAAAAGGGAAGAAAAATATTTGATGTAACATTCGTTGTACGGATTTAAAATAATTATTTAAAGGAAATAAAAAAATTATTTAATGTCGTTCGTCAGCCCGCGGGCTGGCTCTCGAGTTTTTTTCTATTCTTTAATGAAAATATAAAAATATAAAGAAAATAAGGCTCAGGAGCTAAAAAAAACTCATGAGTAGCTCGAGCTTAACTCGAGCTCAATATATAGGACTTGAGCTCAAGCTCAAGGCGGGCAAAATGAGCTCGTCGAGCTCGAGCTTGGAAATTTTGCCAAGCTCGACTTGTTTGCACCCCTACTCACGCGTGTCACCCCTCTCTCTCTCTCTCTCTCTCTCTCTCTCTTTCACTTCTCTCTTTGTTCCTTTCTCCTTTCAAAGTCATGTTTATCTATTTGATTTGACAGTCACGACTAGATAGTATAATAATTACGTTATTTGAAATTTTGATTTTGACAATTTGATTTCTACAATTTTTTTTCCGTACCTTTTTGGATGCATAATTACGTATATAGACATTATAATTTAAATTATTTTAAAATAAAAAAAATGCTACAATTAAATTAAAAAAACAAGAATAATATTGGCATTATGAATAGTTCACCAAATGAGTTAGACTTTTTCTTTTTAATATAGTACAGTCTACAGATATATATATATAAACACACATAAATAAAAAGCTAAAACCTACAAAAATCCATCATACATGAGCACAAAAATCAAACATATAGTCAATTGTTGCAACGATCTTCTAGACGCGCCATGGTCACCGGCTTCACGGTCTTCTTCCTCGACCCGGCCCAAATAGTACTGATCGAATTATATGATTATAATATAATTTTGTTAGTAATAGTAAATAAATTGTTTTAAATAACTAACTGGTCCATGGCCGGAGCATAATTTCTCCTAAATTAATCACCTATATATCATGGTCTCCGAGATCGAATGGCTGTGGAACGCCGGCCTCGATAGATCTTATAGAATCTTATCTGGGACTAAATGGATTGTATTCATTTGATGGTCAAGATCCTTTCTCAAGGAATCCAATGGCTTAACTAATCTCATCATTTTATAATTTTTATGTATACAAAAAAAATTACACCCTTAGAAAAGTAAGGAGAGGATCTTGATCACTAAATGGTACGTAGGGGTGCAACTCAGATCGGTTCGGATCAGCTCCACTGAAAACCAAGAACCAATCCATATTGGCTCCGTTCCATTATTTTGTAAACAAAACCGACCCATATATTCAAATTCTAAAACCATACTCGAACCAAAAAGTTTCAGTTCGGCTCTACCCGATGACATAATTATAACTACAAAAAAGCTTATACAATTTATGAAAAATCTTATTTTCGTACGCTTTTTTTTACATGCACAAATCTTATTTTCTTATATTTATTTGTGTTCAACAATAAATCTATCGAAAATTGACATAAACTTATATATTGTTGCACTATATATTATAAATCAAATAAGATTATCTTACTTTTTTACTTTAATTAATATTTATGCAACAAGTATTAAACATTCAGTTCTCAAGTCGGTTCTCGGGTATCCAATCACATGAATCAAGAACAGACCTTTTGGGTCGGTTATTGCTTTTTTTCAGAACCATACCTGGACCGAGAACCATTAGAACCTTCATGAATTGATCGGTTCGGTTTCGAATTTGTTCTCAATTTTCCAAAAAAAAATTTGCACACCTCTACCGTACAACTCAGTATTTGTCGAGTAAACTCATCAAGCCATCAAACCTACACTCACCCTCCCTGCTCAGGGCGAGTGGCGAGTCCCAGTCCCACCGGGTACTCGCCACCCCCAGGCGAGTAGGCCAAGAACTGCCCGGACTCGCCCACAGGGGTACTCGCCTGTTTTTTCCAGGAAATCTCTTTTTTGCTTGCACTTCACCTATTCAAACAGCCGGGATTTCGCGGTTTGTAGACCAATTTGGTCTGCTTTTAGTGAAACCATAAGGTGGGGTTCAGCTATCCGCAGACCGTTTTGAGTAAACTATAAATAGACCCCAAGGGCACCTTTGGAGTGGACCTCTTCTTGGCTTTCTCTCTCCTTAGGCTGTTTCTGGGAACTTCAGAACTCTGTTTGTCGTGGCTTCCAGGCTGACAGTCTGATTTTTTCCAATACCCTCCAAGGTGCCCGACTGAGCATTGGTTTAGGAGGGAAAATTCTCTTCGATCTTCCAGGTTTGTGGCAGGACTTCCTCGCTGCAACTCGCGTGATTTATTTTTAGAAAAAAATTTAGGTGAGTATCTCGCACCTAGATCATGGTGAGAGGAGTGCATCCCAGCCATTGATAGCTCTAAATATTGCTGTATTTATGAATAATAAATAATGTCAGTATTTTCCCTACCGTCAGATTTAAGATCATACGGCTGTATTTCCCTCTCACTTAGAACTAGGTGTGAGATACTCACCTAAGTATTTCTGGGCGACTTTGCGTGTACATCATGTTTGATTTTGTACACATCATTATTATATGCACACTATAAAAATTTATTTGTCGACCAAAATGTTGGAGAACCACAAAAATAAAATTTTAATTTTTTTTTATGGGTAATTATATTTGCAGGCCCTATATGGATATTTGCAGCCCAATTTTTACGAGTTATTACGCGTCTTTTGAAAATACTCTTTGTTAGGTGCATTTTTAGGAAAAGTGTTCAACATGAAAGTTGTAGATCTCGTCGAAATCTACAACTTTGATGTTGAACACTTTTCCTAAAAATGCACCTAACATTGCGTATTTTCAAAAGGCGCGAAAAATTTCACAATAGTCTCGCGCCTTTTGAAAATACGCAATGTTAGGTGCATTTTTAGGAAAAGTGTTCAACATCAAAGTTGTAGATTTCGACGAGATCTACAACTTTCATGTTGAACACTTTTCCTAAAAATGCACCTAACAAAGAGTATTTTCAAAATGCGCGTAATAACTCGTAAAAATTGGACTGCAAATATCCATATAGGGCCTGCAAATATAACCACCTTTTTTATTTGCTTCAAAAATAATACTCTTCTTCCCTTCTATATTTCAAAACAACAAGGTGAAATATTGCTGTCCATCCGAGAAATCCACAAAAAATAGGGGTCGTTGGTGCAGCCGTAACGTTAGGAGAAATTCAGTGCATGAGAAGTATTGGGGACGTTCAATAGAAGTATAGGGGGCGTTTAGGAGAAGTATTGGAAGGAGAAATCTACAAAAAATAGACCTACCGAAGTTGCAGCTGGAATGTCGGGAAGGGGAGGGGGACGGCGGCGGCAGAGGTCTCAAAGACGGAGAGAAGCGGTTCGTCGGCGCCGGCGGTGGCAGTGGAGGGAGGCGGGCGAACGTTCAAGAGTTCGAGCCTTCGGGTAGGTCGCGAGATGCGGGAGTTCGATCCGTCGGGTAGGTCGCGACATGAGATGCGGGTGTGCACATTAACAACACCGATTTAATGATGTTTAATTTTTGTTTTAGGTGTGCACATAACCGATTGTGATGTGCACCTAACAACCCTCTATTTTATAGTGTGCTTGGATTATATCACCTTCAAACATATAAGCTTTTCTTATAATGTAATAAAAAGAAAATCTTTTATTTAAAAAAATGTAGGAAAAAAGGAAGGGCGTGTTACATAATTTATCTTATACACTAAGGCTGTGAAATATTTTGAAGTCGGAAGAACACGTCAATCAATAGGAGAATAAAGACACCAAAGATAAACACAAGCTTTCACAATACTAATTTTGGTAGCTAGTTACAACTGAACATGGCTGAATACAAGTTGCATCCAACTTGAATCACAACAGCCAATAGAAAGTAAGACTTGATCACGGACAAGGTCCGCTTCTCCTCCGGAGCACACCGCGCAGGTGATACTCGCTCCTCGCTACAGAAGCTCGCTCCTCGCTACCGCCGGCGGTATCGCTAGCGCCAGGCGTTAGCTCTCCAACTCGCAAGCTCGCTGCTCGCACTCCAAGCTTCTCGCGTACTCGCCACGCGTCGCTTCCTCCAATACTCGCTAGCGCGAGCGCTATCACTAGCGTCGGGCGCTATCTCCCGAGTAGGTACTCGCACTCCCAGCTACTCGCAAGCTCGTTGCTCGCCTCTTCGCCTCTTGTCGCTACCGCGCGCGCTAGCACTAGCGCCGACGGTATCTCCACTGCTCGCTACTCGCTTAAGGGAGCTGGCCGAACTTACTCCAAGTCCGATGCTCGCCTGCCGAACTTACTCCAAGTCCGATGCTCGCCTGGTGGCGCACTGGTATCTCTAACTCGCTTAAAGTTGATGATACTCGCTAGATCCAGAATCGATCAGCTTTAGAGGGGGGTACCCCTCTATTTATAGGCAAAAACAAGGGGGGTGGCGAGTATGAGCTAGCGCTGGCGCTAGCTTACTTCAATTCTAACACTCCCCTTGAAGTGAGCTCTGGGAACAACTCCAAGCAACGAGCGAAGCCTCCGAAACGGCCCCGCAGATAGGGGCTTCGTGAATATATCCGCAAGGTTGTCTTCACTCCGCACATGCTCCACAACGATCAAGCCACCCAGCACCTTCTCTCTGATGAAGTGATGCTCGATCTCAATGTGCTTGGTCCTTGCATGACAAACTGGATTGGTTACCAGTTTCAATGCACTCTCGTTGTCCCCACGTAGCACAGTAGGTCCGCTGACCTCCCCGTCCACATCCTCCACTAGTCTCCTTAGCCAGACACACTCCTGAGCTGCTAAGGACGACGCCTTGTACTCGGCCTCCGTGGTAGAAAGGGAAATAGAGTTCTGCTTCTTGCTACACCACAAGATAGTAGCTGATCCACACAAGAACACGTAACATGATGTCGACTTGCGATCATCAGCGTCACCTCCATAATCTGCATCGTGTACCCGTGCAGCTTGAAGTCGGACTTCTCTTCATAGGACAACCCCATCTCAAGGGTGCCCTTCACGTACTTCAGTATCCCTTTGGCTGCCTCCAGATGAGGCTTCCGCGGCTCCTGCATATACCGACTAACTCGGCCGACAGCAAAGGCGATGCCCGGCCTCGTGATAGTCAGGTAGATAAGACTCCCCATCAGTGCCCGAAAGATCTTCGGATCAGGAAGAATCCTCCCTTCTTCCTTCTGAAGCTTCAGCCCAGCCTCCAGAGGAACGGAGCTGCTCTTCCCCTCCTTCATGCCGAATCTTTCGACGATCCTCTCGGCATATGCCCTCTGGGAAACATACAGTCCGCCTCTTCTCTTCTCAACTTGGAGGCCAAGGAAATGGTGCAGTTCACCAAGATCCTTCATCTCGAATCGTATGGAAAGCTGATGTCTCAGCGCTGCGACCTCCTCAGGGTTATTCCCTGTCACGATCATGTCATCGACATATAGCAGCACCAGCACGTGAAGACCTCCACTCTTCTTCAAGAACATGCTGGAGTCCGAGTCTGAGGCATCGTAGCCGCAGAACTGCAAGTACTCCGCAATCTTCCCATACCAGGCTCTCGGCGCCTGTTTCAGCCCGTAGAGGGCCTTCTTCAGCTTGCAGACATGATGTGGCTGAGACTTGGACACATATCCAGGCGGTTGCACCATGAATATGTCCTTGTCAATCTCTCCATACAGGAACGCATTCTTCACATCAAGCTGCCATAGCTTCCAACCTCGGCACGCCGCCAGAGCGATGATCGTCCTCACCGACGTCATCTTTGCGACAGGACTAAATGTCTCCTCGTAGTCCTCTCCGTAGGTTTAAGAGAAGCCTCGAGCGACAAGCCTTGCCTTGTACCGCTCCACTTCTCCATCATCTCTCTTCTTGACCTTGTACACCCATTTACAGGTGACAGGTTTGATGCCCTCCACCATGGGAACCAGGTCCCATGTCTCATTTTTCTCAAGGGCCTCCATCTCCTCGATCATGGTCGCGTCTCACTCCATGATGCCAGCTGCATCCTCAAAGTAGGCAGGTTCCCTCTCATCGAGTGGTCCTGCGAAGAAGCGGGAAACCAAACTCACGAAGTTCCCCTCCTTATAGCGAGCAGGCGGGACGATGGTCCTCTTCAACCTCCTCAAGGCTTGGCCACTATCTACCACTCCGGTAGACTCCTCTGCTTGATCTCCTCTCTGAGCTTCTCTCTGAACTCCTCCTGAAGCGGTGCTCTCCCTGCTTCTTGAGTTCGTAGCTCCCCCTGAGCCAGATGCTCCTCCTGAGCCAGATGGCGATGGAGCACTTGGAGATAACTCCAACTCCACAGTAGGGTCCTCAGTGACCCACTCCTCTTCCCTGCTAGCTTCTCCACTCTCCGGCAGCTCCACTGAAGAGACTCCCTGGTATGAGACCAGTTCGTCAAACACTACGTCGCGCGAGACGACGAACTTGTGGGTCTGCAGATCCATGCACTTCCACCCCTTCTTCCGCTCATCGTAGCCGATGAAGATACACTTCCTCGCTTTCGGCTCCAACTTTGTTCTCTGAGCGTCCGGGACGTGCACGAAGAAGGTAGAACCGAACACCTTCATGTGACCCACATTGGGCTTCTCCCCGAACATGAGCTGGTGTGGAGACACCATCCTGTTAGGACTCAGAGGTAGCCGATTGATCACATGAGTAGCACACGCCATTCCCTCCGCCCATAAGGCCTTGGGAATGCTCTTGGCATGTAGCCAACTCCTGGTAGTCTCCACCAGATGGCGGATCTTCCTCTCTGCCACCCCATTCTGCTGCGGGGTGTGAGCGCAGGAGAGCTCCCGCCGAATGCTGAAGTACCTCCTGCAGAAAGAAGCAAACTCATTGGAGGTAAACTCCCCTCCATTGTCGCTTCTCAGCTTCTTCACTCTGCGGTTCAGCCTCCCCTCCACAAGCTCCTTCCACTCGAGGAACTTGTTGAATACTTCTGATTTCTCTCTCAGAAAGTATACCCACGTATAGCGGGTGTAGTCATCCACCAGAACCAGCGCATACTTATTGCCTCCATAAGTAAGGGTGGCGCACGGCCCCATAACATCAGCATGTACGCACTCAAGAGGTGCCTTACACCTGGTCTCCGACTTGTCAAATGGAAGTCGATGTGACTTTCCATATTGGCTTCCGTCGCACACATGACCGTCGCCGTAGGAAGAGAGATGAGGCAGGCCACTCACTAGGCCCTTTGCCGCCATCATCTTCAGCTTGTCCATCCCCACATGACCCAACCTCTCATGCCAGATCACAGCGCTGTCGTTTATCTTCAGCTTGTCCACGTAGGCATTTGCAGACAAAACATACAAATCCTTCACCTGGCCTTCTCCCGGTGAGCGTAACATCAGCATCGACAGACGAAAGGTTCTTCAAGAACTTCACCTCCTTTGGTCCAAACAGCACGTGGTATCCAGCATCCACGGCGTTCGCCACTGAGAAGAGGTTCTTCTTCATGTCAGGCACGTGATACACACTCTTCAGTGTCACTGGCTTCTCTCTACTCCCAAGGGACACCTTCCCTTCTCGCTCCACAGGATGCACCGTATCATCCGCAGTGATGATAGCATCCGTCCCTTCATACGCTTCCAAGGAGTCGAACTTGGACATATCTCCTGTGAGATGATGCCCGCAACCGGAATCCACTATCCAGTCGTTCTCGAGGTTGATGGAGGCTAAGACATCGACTGACGTTGTCGTCATCTCTGCCAGGAAACAATTGTCTCCCCTCTCACCGCCCTGGTGACCTCCACCTCTTCCTCCACCTCTCTGGTGATCTCCCTCCTTGTTAGCGGCATGACCGGCCTTCAGATTAGACCGGCAGTTCTTTGCCATATGCCCATACTTTTTACAGGCAAAGCAAAGGGTTCTCCCCTTCTCATCGCGCGCAGGGAGGAACTTCCCCCCATCTCCCTGAGAGGACGTTGAAGGTCCATCTCCGGAGTTCTTCTTTCTCTTGTCCCAGGATCTCCTCTTTCCTGAGAACAAGGCCTCGCCGTCTCCTCCTGAGATGGATACTCCCGCCATCTGCTTCGCCAAGCTCTCCTGTGACGATAGCAGGCTCTCTAGCTCCAGAAGGGAGGGCTGAGTAGCCCATCCTTGCACGGAAGTAACGAAGGGGACATACTCCCTCCTCAAGCCTCGGAGTATGTGCCGCTTCAACTTCGCCTCTGAGATTGGCTCTTCAGGATCCAAGGCCGAGATCTCCCCACATAGGTTCTTCACCTTCAGGAAGAAGGTGGATGTACAACCCGTATTCGCCGAGTGGGCCCCTCAAGCCAACTGGCGAGACCTGGGTCAGTCAGATCATTCGCCCCGGCTAGGAGGTGGATGTACCCCCGGGTTGGTGGGGATAAGCTGCGGAAGAGAAGGACCCGGGCGAGTGGTGCCCTCACGAACCACTCTCCCGGAAGGGTGGGCATTCGCCCAGCTAAGCGGGTGCCCAGCGAGTGGTGCCCTCACGGACCACTCGCCCAAGATGAATTGAGGAGGAAATGACCACCATGCCCCTTGTGGGCTGCAAATAGCCCCTCGGAGCAGCGGAGTTAGGCTATTAGCAGACCAATTTGGGGTGCGGTTAGTAAAACTAAAAGGCGGATTCATGCTATTTGCAGACCATCCTAGAAAAATCTATAAATAAACCCTTAAGGGCACCTTGGAGGAGATCCGATTTTAGAGAATCCTCTCCTCTAGGCAAGTTTTGGTTGGCAGCCAGTGCCCTCCAAGGTGCCCGGTTGAGCTTTGGTTTGGGAGGGGAAGCTCTCTAAGATCTTCCGGGTGCGTGGCGGGACCTCCTTGCTTCAGCCTTGGGTCTATTCCTATTCTCACATCCACCATCAAGAGAGTCTAGTGAGGGAGAAATAAGCATCGGCTACACCCCCAGTGGGTCCGAACTCAAGAGGCCTATTGCAGGTTTCAACATTTTTGGTGCGGTGAGCGTGGACCGTAGCCGGTGAAGGAAAATCTTGAATTAGGTTCGATGACAGGAGATGGGGGGAATGGTTCTGACTCAGGTCACTCGCAGCCACCCGCGACAGGGGAGTGGCTGGAAATGTTTGAGAAGTTCAAGCGAGAGGTCCTGCAGACAGTTCTCGCAGCAAGGAGCGAGTGCGAGACCCCGGCAGTCCCCATGGTCCCACCTCCGCAGATCGGCGAGAACGCACCGGGGCAGCGGCCGGGGAAGGAGGTGCCAGCAGAAGGAAGTGCGCGAGATCTCCCAGGGCGGCAGCTGTTCAGCAGTCCGGCGAGTGCTGAGGTGTGCGAGTTGGGTCCGCGCGAGAAGTCCATTCGCCGAGCAGGGGAAGGGAGCCCCTTTTGCGAGATGATCCTCTCGGCCCCAGTGCCAGAGGGGTTTCGTGGGCCGGAGATGTCCTACTACACCGGCAAGGAGGATCCAGTCGTGCACCTGCAGTGGTTTGAGGACATGACATCAATCCTTCCCATGTCGGATGCTTTTCAATGCCGACTCTTCGCGACCACCCTGAAGGAGAAAGCAAGGGTCTGGTTCCACCAGCTTCCCGCAGGTTCCATCTACACGTTCGATGATCTGCGCCGAGGCTTTCGGCTACGCTTCTCGACGTCAAAAAAGAGGAAGAAGGATGCGGAGACTCTCTTCAAGATCAGGCAGGGGGAGGAAGAGTCCCTGGGACATTACGTGGATAGATTCCAGGAGGAGATACACCTTGTGCAGGAGGTGCCGGGATTCGCCCTCAATATGGCGTTCATCGTAGGGTTGCGAGACGGGTTCTTCAAGATGGACCTGAAAAGAAGGCCTCCTTCATCCTTTGAGGAATTGATGGAGCGAGCAGCAGAGGAGATTGAAGGAGATGCGGCCAACCCGGAGTTCTACAGGAGGTTGGCAAAGATGAGCGAGCCCGAGGTGAGGCAGCAAGAAGGAAGAAGGCGAGATGAACCCAGGGGTCAGGGGTTCGAAAGACCGCCTCGGAATTGGAGGAATCAAGAGCCCAACAACATGTTGTGCTGGAGGCACCAGGAAGGACCGGCGAGAGGTCAGGAAGAAGGATACCAAGGAAGAGAGGCGGGAGGAATGAATCCGGGGTGGAGGCAGGGTCCCAGACCCCCTCACCCCCCAAGGGAGCAAGCTATGGCGGTAGGCCGAGGAAGAGGAGGCAGAGGAGCAAGAGGAGGAAGAGGAAGAGCAGGAAGGGGGGGCAGGGTGGCTTTGCCTTATTGTGACTTTCACCAGGAAGAAGGTCACGCGACCGCCACCTGCCCAGAATTCTTGGAGATGAGAGAGAGAGGTCAGCCACGGCGGCAGCAGGTCAGGATCGAGGAAATGCTCCCGGAGGTGGAAGAAGACCGATGCGATGACAGGGCGGATACAGGAACCAGGGGTGGAATCGGGGTGATTCATGGAGGGGTTGGGATAGAGGCCTCTCGCAAGAGGAGCTTCCAGGCGATGTTCCGTAGGGACGTCGCGTCGACTTCCCAGACCCCACCCCTCTCGGAGAAGCTCACCTTCTCCTCAGAAGACATGCCAGATTATGAGGATCCATTCTGCGACGCCCTGGTGATTCAGACGGCGATTGAAAATTTCACGGTCTCCCGGATCCTGGTAGATAACGGGAGCTCAGTGAACGTGATCTTCAAGAAGGCCTTCGACGCGATGGAGGTGGAAAAGAAGAGGGTGCAGGCCTCCGATGGACCACTGTTTGGTTTCTCAGGAGAGCGGAAGGAGGTCGAGGGAGGTGTTGGTCTCCAGGTGACGCTAGGAGGGGTCCCAAGAAACTGCCGGTTCGTCATTGTGGACGCTCCGAGCAGCTATAACGCCATTTTCGGACGCCCCCTCATCAGCGCCTTCCGGTGCGTGCCCTCATCGTACCATCAGTGCTTAAAGCTCCATAGTGGAGGAGTCCAGGTCCGCGTCCGAGGAGACGCTAAGGTGGCGAGACAGTGCTATGTGACTGCCGTCAACACCATTTCTTGGATGGCGGGTGCTGAGAAGATGGATGAGGAGATGGCGAGGCCGGATGGGCCAGGAGAAGAAGTGGAGAAGAGAGAAGTAGGGGGAGAGGGCGATGCCCGAGAGGAGAACATGGAGGTCGCTCGTGAGGAGCAGGAAGTCGAGCCAGTGGAGGCGGAAGGAGTCGCAGAGGAAGAGGCCCGGATAGAAGGGCGAAAAGCAAAGGGCCAATGGGAAGAGCCAGCCCGGCTCGAGGCGGCAGAAGGGGTGGTGGAGATGGAGGTCCTCACCCAGGATGGGAGGGTGAAAGAGGTGCGGATCAGCGGGGGTCTCGGCCCGGAGGATAGGATGAAGATGCTGGAGTGCATCCAGAAGAACGTGGATGTATTCGCATGAAGCGCAGCTGATATGCCAGGCATCGAGGCGGACGTGGCTTGCCATCGTCTCAATCTCGATCCGGAGGCCCGTCCCATCCGGCAGAAGAGAAGGACCTTCGCCAGCAAGCTCGAAGGACCCATCCGCGAGGAGGTGGCAAAACTCCTCGAAGCAGGTTTTGTATCGGAGATCCAGTACCCAGGCCGGGTCTCCAACGTCGTAATGGTAAAAAAGGCCGATGACCGCTGACGTATGTGTGTGGATTTTTCATTGTTAAATAAGGTCTGCCCTAAGGATTGTTATCCCCTGCCTCGGATCGACGCGCTGGTTGACTCAGCCGTCGATTTTTCTGTGATGAGTTTTTTGGATGCTTTTTCAGGTTATCACCAGATCAGGATGCACCCCCCGGACGTCAAAGACGTCTCGTTCATCACCAGGGAGGGATGCTACTGCTATAAGATGATGCCCTTCAGGCTGAAAAATGTAGGAGCCACCTACCAGAAGATGATGGACCGGGTATTTAGGGAGCAAAGGGGAAGGAACCTGGAGGTCTACGTGGATGACCTTATGGTGAAAAGCAAGTGCGTGAACTCTCACATCCAGGACCTCGAGGAGACCTTCACCACCCTACGCAAATACAAGATGCGCCTGAACCCCCTGAAGTGTGTGTTCGGGGCCAGTAAGGGGAAATTCCTGGGGCATCTTCTCACCCCTCGGGGGGTAGAACCTAACCCGGACAAGGTTAAGGCCATAATGGAGCTGGGGTCGCCGCGGAACGCCAAGGAAGTTCAGCGCTTGACCGGAAGACTCGCGGGGCTGAGCAGGTTTCTCTCCCGAGCCGGGGAGAAATGCTCCCCCTTTTTCAAAACATTACGAGGTAACCAGAAGTTTGAATGGACAAAAGAATGTGGGGAGGACTTCCAGGCCTTGAAGAGCCTACTCACCAAGGCTCCACTGCTCCAAGGTCCCAAAGAGGGGGAGGATCTATATCTATATCTCGGGGTCGGGACAGAGGCCGTAAGCTCCGTCTTGGTTCGGGAGGAAGGCAAGAAACAGCTGGCCGTCTACTACGTGAGCAGGGTCCTGAGGGAAGCAGAGCTCAGATACCCGATTTTGGAGAAGTTGGCCTTTGCTCTGGTCGTCGCAGCAAGGAAGCTCAGGCCATACTTCCAGGCCCATTCAATTCAAGTAGTAACGGACCACCCTCTCCGCTAGATCTTCGAAGGAGCGGAACACTCGAGAAGGCTCGCAAAATGGTCGATAGAGCTAAGTGAATTCAACATTACCTTCGTCCCTCGACTATCCATGAAGGCGCAGGTGGTGGCTGATTTCATGGCAGATTATGTGGCCGAGATGAATGAAGATGGAGCCCCTCGTCACGTTCCGTGGAAGCTGCTGGTGGACGGGGCTTCGGGCAGGAATTCCCTCGGAGGAGGGGTGGTGCTGGAGAGTCCCCAAGGAGTAAAGATCGAGCAGACACTAGTGATACACTTCCCAATCACCAACAATCAGGCGGAGTATGAGGCGGTGATCGCCGGTCTACGGTTGGCCCAGGAGCTCGGAGTCCATGACGTGGAGGTCCTCACCGACTCCATGGTAATAGCCTCTCAGATCAGGGGAGAGTTCGAGACGAGGGAGCCTGCGCTCATAAGGTACTTAGCCAAAGTGAGAGGTCTCATGGGAACGTTCAAAACTTTCTCCATCCGGCACGTCCCTCGGGAGGAGAGCACCCCGGCGGATCGGTTGGCCAAATTCGGTCCTCGAACTGGGGGGACCCTGACGGACCTATTCCGCCCTTCGATTGAGGAGGGAGAACTCATGGAAGTAGAGAAGCGGCCCTCCTGGAAGGATCCCTTCGTCACCTTCCTTGCAACAGGAAAGTTTCCGGAGGAGGTTCCGGACCAGAGGCGCTTCCGATATAAGTCCGCCTACTACGTGCTCCACGAGGGGGACTTGTATCGGAAGACCCTCTCGGGCCTCCTGGCCCGATGCGTTTCAGAGGAGGAGGTCCCAAGGATCTTGGAAGAAGTCCACTCCGGCGAGTGCGGCAGCCACTCGGGGAGCAGGATGTTGGAGGCAAGAATAATGAGGCAGGGGTACTTCTGGCCAACCCTAGGTAAAGACGCGGCAGCCTTCGCCAAGAGGTGCCAGAAGTGCCAAATGTTCGCCCCGCTTCAGCTCATGCCAGCTCAGAGGCTAAAGAGTATCACGGCGCCCTGGCCATTCGCCATATGGGGGATGGATCTGGTAGGACCCTTCCCCCAGGCTAGTGGGCAGAGGAGGTTTCTCCTAGTAATGATTGACTACTTCTCAAAGTGGTTGGAGGTCAAGGCGTTGGCTAAGGTCACCTCCCAGGTAATCCGCAACTTCGTATGGGGGGAGATCATTTGTCGACATGGGCTTCCACAGGCCATAGTCACGGATAATGGTCCGTAGTTCGCAAGCGAGGAATTCATCAGCTTCTGTGGCCAGCTGGGGATAGACCTCAGGTTTGCATCCGTTCACCATCCCAGGAGCAACGGGCAGGTGGAGGCGGCAAACAAGGTCATCGTGAACCTGCTCAAGAAGAAGGTGGAAAATCTGAAGGGCAATTGGGTGGAACAGCTTCCATCGGTCTTGTGGGCCCTAAGAACTACCCCCAACACCGCCACGGGAGAGACCCCTTTCAAGCTCTCTCACGGCTGCGAGGCCGTCATCCCCATAGAGTTCGAAGTTATGACACCACGGGTAAAGGCCGCCGCAAGCGGATAGGAAGATTGGAGAGCCGAAAACGAGGTGGAGTTGCGGCTCTCCCTCGACCTCATCAAAGAAGCTCGAGACCTGGCAGCCATTCGCCAAGAAGAGGTCAAGCGGCGGATGGCCAAGTATTTCGATAAGCACGTCAGGGTCAAGCAGTTCGAGAAGGGAGATCTGGTGCTCAAGAAGGTCGACGCGGCCGGAAGGTCCGCCGCGGTGGGAAAACTTAACCCCAACTGGGAAGACCCCTATGTCGTGGAAGAGGCACTAAAGTCTGGGGGGTATCGCCTCCAGAATGTGGAGGGCCAACCTCTCAGCCACACATGGAGTGGTGACGATCTTAAACGTTTCTATCCCTGAAACTATGTAATGAAAATGTTTTGAAATAAGAATATTTTGTTTAACGTATGTGTTTGAGATTGATACTGCAGCTTGTAGGAAAAACCCCGAAAGATCCAAAGAAGGCCCCGAGCAGACCCGCTGTCCAGGCTCTCATCTAGCTGGCAGGTCCGAAGGCTCACTCGGAGGCAGGTTCTATGTGAAAGAAAAGAAGGCCCCGAGCAGACCCGCTGTCCAGGCTCTCATCTAGCTGGCAGGTCCGAAGGCTCACTCGGTGGCAGGTTCCAAGGTGTTGAGAAAGTGGCCCCGAGCAGACCCGCTGTCCAGGCTCTCATCTAGCTGACAGGTCCGAAGGCTCACTCGGAGGCAGGTTCTATGCGAAAGAAAAGAAGGCCCCGAGCAGACCCGCTGTCCAGGCTCTCATCTAGCTGGCAGGTCCGAAGGCTCACTCGGTGGCAGGTTCCAAGGTGGTGAGAAAGTGGCCCCGAGCAGACCCGCTGTCCAGGCTCTCATCTAGCTGGCAGGTCCGAAGGCTCACTCGGAGGCAGGTTCTATGTGAAAGAAAAGAAGGCCCCGAGCAGACCCGCTGTCCAGGCTCTCATCTAGCTGGCAGGTCCGAAGGCTCACTCGGTGGCAGGTTCCAAGGTGGTGAGAAAGTGGCCCCGAGCAGACCCGCTGTCCAGGCTCTCATTTAGCTGGCAGGTCCGAAGGCTCACTCGGATGCAGGTTCTATGTGAAAGAAAAGAAGGCCCCGAGCAGACCCGCTGTCCAGGCTCTCATCTAGCTGGCAGGTCCGAAGGCTCACTCGGTGGCAGGTTCCAAGGTGTTGAGAAAGTGGCCCCGAGCAGACCCGCTGTCCAGGCTCTCATCTAGCTGGCAGGTCCGAAGGCTCACTCGGAGGCAGGTTCTATGTGAAAGAAAAGAAGGCCCCGAGCAGACCCGCTGTCCAGGCTCTCATCTAGCTGGCAGGTCCGAATGCTCACTCGGTGGCAGGTTCCAAGGTGTTGAGAAAGTGGCCCCGAGTAGACCCGCTATCCAGGCTCTCATCTAGCTGGCAGGTCCGAAGGCTCACTCGGAGGCAGGTTCTATGCGAAAGAAAAGAAGGCCCCGAGCAGACCCGCTGTCCAGGCTCTCATCTAGCTGGCAGGTCCGAAGGCTCACTCGGTGGCAGGTTCCAAGGTGGTGAGAAAGTGGCCCCGAGCAGACCCGCTGTCCAGGCTCTCATCTAGCTGGCAGGTCCGAAGGCTCACTCGGAGGCAGGTTCTTTGTGAAAGAAAAGAAGGCCCCGAGCAGACCCGCTGTCCAGGCTCTCATCTAGCTGGCAGGTCTGAAGGCTCACTCGGTGGCAGGTTCCAAGGTGTTGAGAAAGTGGCCCCGAGCAGACCCGCTGTCCAGGCTCTCATCTAGCTGGCAGGTCCGAAGGCTCACTCGGTGGCAGGTTCAAAATTCTCAAAAGGTGACCTCAAGAGCACTCGCATAGACCACGCGTCGAGAGGTGACCTCACTTCACTTTTATGACTACCTAAGCAAAACCCAGGTTTGGGCGAATGGTAAGGAGGTGCGAGTGGGGCAGGCAGCGGGAAGGCGAAGAGGGGTGACACGCCTAGGTCATCTTCGAGCATTCGCTGGATGGCCGGGATAGTCGCGCTACGACTTAACATCCTAATGAGCCTAGCGAGATATAGCGGCGAATGAGAAAGAATTAACGTCCTAGCGAGCCTAGCGAGATATAGCGGCGAATGAGAAAGAATTAACGTCCTAGCGAGCCTAGTGAGATGTAGCGGCGAATGAGAAAGAATTAACATCCTAGCGAGCCTAGCGAGACATAGCAGCAAATGAGAAAAAAGTGGAGATAACACAAAAATGGAGATAGCACAAAATTGCGATCAACATACATATCTTTCGAGGGCACTCGCCCCGTTCGTGATTACATTCAAAAGGTAAAAGTGAAAGACAGCAAAAAACACAGGGCCCATCTCATGGGTCGGCAGACTTCTCGCCAGAAGATCCGTCGCTCTCGCCCAAATCCGGTAGGAGGGCGTCTTCTCGCGGCTCGCCATCCTCATCTTCCGGGAAGGGGATCAGAATGAAGAGCTCGGGGACGACCTGTCGGGCAGAGAGGCATTCGGCCTCCTCCTTTAGGTACCCAGCCTGCCGCAACACCTGCAGCGCGTGCTTCACGGCGCTCTGGGCATTCTCCTGCATCAATTGCTCCAGTTCATGGTGGGGATAGAAATGCCCCCCACTCCCCAAAGCGAGTGCCGAGACCTCGGCTTCTCACGACCGCTGGGCCTCGGCCTTAACCAGCCTGACTTCGTCCTCAAGGCCGGCCACCCGAGCACGAAGCATCTCGGCAACTGTGGTATCCTAAAAATAATAATAAGGGTGGTAAGAAAAAGGTGCATCAATCGACAACAGGTCACTCGCGGGGAGGGAGAAAATATATACCTCTGCAACGGGGCGGCTGGCGAGAAGGGTTTCCGCAGCTGCCAGCTTCGTCCTGAGTTCCTGCGCCTCGGCAAAAACGATGGTCCTGGACTCCTCAACCTCCGCCAAGCTCCGCGCCAGTTTGATGCTCCGGCGCAAAGACATATGCGCGAGCTCGAGCGCACGCAGCATGGCCCTGGCGCTCTCATGGGCGAGAACCTGAGTCGTCTCGGCATCGTAGACTTCAGCATCCTCCCGGCCGTAGAGGGCATACGCGATGGCATAAGCCTCACCACTGGCGAGGTCGCTCTCTATCCACGACGGGTGAAGGGTGGAGAGCGAGACCCTGTTGACGTTCCTGTCCCACTTTACCAGGGGAGCCCCTGAGGGGTCCACGTACTTCTCGCCGCTTGGGAAGTTCCGGTGGTCCATGGGCAATGGAGGCGGCGGCAACGACGATCCCGCACGAAGGGTGGTCTCGCCTGGCGCACCCACCCCCGGGGTTTGAGTCTGAGCACTCACCCCTAGGGTCTCGTCCAAGACCCCCTTCCCCTTGGCGGAGGGGGGATTCTTTGATTTCTTGGAGGAAGAGGAGGTCAGCACCACAGGTTTCCGCTTCTTTCCGCTAGGCTTGGAGGAGGAGGGTTCCTCCCGACAGGCATCCGTTGCGGCCTGTGCGAAGGACACGGAAGCCCCAGAGGGACGCGGCGGATGAAGGGGGAGGCTACGCACGCCTGCATAATATTGCGAATGATTTAGCGAATGGTATAAGAGTCACAAGACCGAAACGAACGAAGTCCCAAAAACTTACCCTCGCCCTGCGGAATGAGCGGAAGCGAGTTGACGTTTCGCCGGAGATAGACGAGATCCATCCCGTGCTCCAAGATGTATTGGTGGAGTTTGGCCTCGTGCCCCCCTAGGGTCGGGGGGCGGAAGGTTGACTCCTCCTCCTGCACTGGGGCGAGAAGTGTGTTTCCCAGGTTCCCGCTGACGAAAAGGAAGCGCCGAACCCAGTCGTGGTTCTTATTCGGGAGCCCGTAGTGCTTGAGCGGGTTCAGACCCGAGAAGAATGAGATGTCGTTGGTACAGCGGAAGGTGTAGAGTTTGCGGGAGACAGGCAGCGAGAACTCGATCCCCTCTTCTCGCAGGTAGCTCGCGTGCCCGACCAGCATGGCGATGGAGTTGGGGTTGAGCTGGCCGGGCACGACTCCATAGTATCTGAAGGTCTGGCGGAGTTCCGGCCAGATGGGAAGGCGAAACCCCACCTCGAAGTGCTCTAGCGGGATCGCGAGAGCACAGGGCGAGATGGAGTTTAGGCGCTCGTCCGGCCTGGGCTTTCGCGCCTCGAACCCAGGCGGGATGTAATCCGCGACCGCAGTCAAGTAAGCCTCGTCGGAGAGGTCGCACGAATCGAAAGTGTGGTTGACGAACGCGCTGGCACACCTAGCCCTGCCTTCCACATCACCACCCATTTCGCGAATAACGAATGATAAGGGAGCAGCAGAGAAGAGAGAAGCGCGAGTGCTAACGCGAGGAAAGAGAGGGAGCGGATGGTAAGGTATTTAATACGGTGGTTGAAAGGCCTATTTATAGAGGGGCTAAACGGCGTTTGGGCTTTCGAGGTAACGGGTGTGCGGATAGCAGTCGCGCCTTCCCGACGCCTCGGAACCCGGGCCGACCCCTCTCGCCCATTAATGACAAATGCCCTGTGACTATTCGCTCATCGACTACGCGAAAGAGGTTAAGAAAGCATTCGGCAATAGCAAAGCATTCGGCAAATACCCAAGCAAGATATAGAAAATAAGAGACAAGGAATAGAGCATTCGCAGAACACAGGGAATAAGATTATTACAAACAGAAATAAAAGTTCAGCATCCACGGTACAGAAAACAGAAGAATTAAAAGAAGGGCGGATGAAGACTAGCTCAATACTCCTCCCAGACCCACCGACCTCGCTTTCGCGACCCAGCTTCCAGGGGCATTCGCGGGCGGTAATATGCGAGTATGTTGGTGATCTCATGGGAAGCCAGTTGGAGTTGGTCCCGGGCTCGCGCGGCGTGTGTTTCGGGAGACAACTCCCCTCCTTCACCCCCCAGGCGCTCCACCGTTGCGAGAATGCGCGAGTAGTCCCGCTGGAGGTCCTTTAACTCACGCGCGACTCTCAGTCGCACGTCGTCCACCTGGCCGGCGACGTTCCGCTGGATGTGGATGAGCTTCCCCAAGACCTCCGTGATCCGCTCCTTCAGGGTCGCGTGATCTGAGGAGTCGCCCAGAAAGTCAGCGAGATCCCCAGGGGAAGGGAGAGGCGAGAGCATCCCCTCTTCCCCCTCGTTGTAGGAATCAAAGGGGGAGGCTTCCCGATAGCCTGCGAAAGCACAACTAGGTCAGTAGCGGTAAAATATGCGAGTACGATAGGGGCAGGTGAGTGAACTGACCTGGGGTGGGGTCCTTATGACCTGAAGGACGAGACGAATGGGGGTGCGTTCCAAACAGCCAGGCGGGAGGTAAGACCTTTCCCTTTCCAGGATGGTAGGGCTGTAAGGTAGGAGCTGGAGCATCCGCAGGATCATCCGCGCGGCCCTGCTGACCGGGTCCCTTCTGGGGAGATACCCTCGACTCATCCGCAAGAACGGAGGGGTTCCGCAGCGGAAGCTTGGGGTCGAGGGCTGCAAAAAACAGTGGTCAGCAACGAGCAGCATGAAGGGTGAATTCAAAAGGGTATACAACTTACCGGACTGCAATGAGGTCTCACCCGGAGGGGGTGGAGGAGCAAGGTCCAGATCTGGAGGCCCCTCGTCCGGGGGAGGTGGCACCACGACACTGCTCGAGACGGCCCCGTGACCGGTCTCGGGCATCGAAATTCCCTGCGAATGGACAGAGCAAAGGCAGGGTAAGGGAAGGAACTAAACAGAGGAACGAGAGGAATCCTCATACCTGCATCCCAGGGTCCGGAGGATTCCTCGCCAGAAGAGTATCCGCCGGCGGAGTGTTCGCCAGTGGAGTACCCGCAGGAGATTCCGAGGCAAGTCTCGCCTCTCTGACGGTTCAGTCGAATCGCCTTGGCTCGACGCGAGACGTAGGGGGCACTCGGATCCCGCTTAGACAAAAGCCAGGGAGCAAATTTGGCTGCCTTGGGGGCAGTTACAGCTTGGGTCGCGGCCAGACGCTCGATCATCTCCCGCGAGAGGGGTCTCGCGGAAGGCTTGTGAGAAGACATTGATATCGGTGAAGGATTAAGGGAAGGAAGGAGCTCCGACTCAAGGGCTGACAGCGCTCCAGGAAAATCTGACATGAAGAGATATATATAGGGCAACGGTGGGACCCACAGAATCTTGTAGGTCTAGTCAGCAAGCACTCACCGAATACAGGGTTGGACTGTTCTTTCCGAGCGTAGTAACCACTCGCAAAGAGCGGGGATTGTGTACAACCCGTATTCGCCGAGTGGGCCCCTCAAGCCAACTGGCGAGACCTGGGTCAGTCAGATCATTCGCCCCGGCTAGGAGGTGGAAGTACCCCCGGGTTGGTGGGGATAAGCTGCGGAAGAGAAGGACCCAGGCGAGTGGTGCCCTCACGAACCACTCGCCCGGAAGGGTGGGCATTCGCCCAGCTAAGCGGGTGCCCAGCGAGTGGTGCCCTCACGGACCACTCGCCCAAGATGAATTGAGGAGGAAATGACTACCATGCCCCTTGTGGGCTGCAAATAGCCCCTCGGAGCAGCGGAGTTAGACTATTAGCAGACCAATTTGGGGTGCGGTTAGTAAAACTAAAAGGCAGATTCATGCTATTTGCAGACCAGCCTAGAAATATCTATAAATAGACCCTTAAGGGCACCTTGGAGGAGATCCGATTTTAGAGAATCCTCTCCTCTAGGCAAGTTTTGGTTGGCATCCAGTGCCCTCCAAGGTGCCCGGATGAGCTTTGGCTTGGGAGGGGAAGCTCTCTAAGATCTTCCGAGTGTGTGGCGGGACCTCTTCGCTTCAGCCTTGGGTCTATTCCTATTCTCACATCCACCATCAAGAGAGTCTAGTGAGGGAGAAATAAGCATCGGCTACACCCCCAGTGGGTCCGAACTCAAGAGGCCTGTTGCAGGTTTCAACAGTGGATATCGTCATCTCGCCTTGAGTCGACTTTGCCAACTCATTCTCCAGGAATTGTAGCCGCGCCACATTCTTCTTGTTGAATAACCCATCGAGGGCTATCCAGATCGCAGACGCTGACTTGCAACCTATGATGTGGTCGAACAAGTCAGGTGATATGGCTCTCTTCAAGGTGAACTCCGCATTGGCGTTGGTCTTCCTCCAAGCTCTCACATCTGGACCATTATCACCGGCAGCTACTACTTCCTCTTGCTCCCCACCACCAACAACCTCCCAGAGATCCTCTCCAAGAAGGTAGCTCTCCATACAAGACATCCACTTCTTGTAGTTGGTTTGAGTAAGCAGCTCAATGCCAAGTCCCCTAGCATACCCTCCTCCGCCGTCCATCTTGGTTGCTTCGTCCTTGTTCCCACTATCCCTCTGATACCATGTGAAATATTTTGAAGTCGGAAGAACACGTCAACCAACAGGAGAATAAGGACACCAAAGATGAACACAAGCTTTCACAATACTAATTTTGGTAGCTAGTTACAACTGAACACGGCTGAATACAAGTTGCATCCAACTTGAATCACAACAGCCAATAGAAAGTAAGACTTGATCACGGACAAGGTCCGCTTCTCCTCCGGAGCACACCGCGCAGGTGATACTCGCTCCAATACTCGCTCCTCGCTACAGAAGCTCGCTCCTCGCTACCGCCGGCGGTATCGCTAGCGCCAGGCGTTAGCTCTCCAACTCGCAAGCTCGCTGCTCGCACTCCAAGCTTCTCGCGTACTCGCCACGCGTCGCTTCCTCCAATACTCGCTAGCGCGAGCGCTATCACTAGCGCCGGGCGCTATCTCCTGAGTAGGTACTCGCACTCCCAGCTACTCGCAAGCTCGCTGCTCGCCTCTTCGCCTCTTGTCGCTACCGCGCGCGCTAGCACTAGCGCCAGCGGTATCTCCACTGCTCGCTACTCGCTCAAGGGAGCTGGCCGAACTTACTCCAAGTCCGATGCTCGCCTGCCGAACTTACTCCAAGTCCGATGCTCGCCTGGTGGCGCTCTGGTATCTCTAACTCGCTCAAAGTTGTTGATACTCGCCAGATCCAGAATCGATCAGCTTTAGAGGGGGTACCCCTCTATTTATAGGCAAAAATAAGGGAGGTGGCGAGTATGAGCTAGCGTTGGTGCTAGCGCTAGCGCTGGCGCTAGCTCACTTCAATTCTAACAAAGGCTCTATTTGACATGATGGTGGCGGTTGTGAACGCGGTGGTAAAATTGTCAATCGTGAACGGACACCTAAAGAGCTTCATCCACTTTTATGTTCAAGTGGATGAAGTTTCTTTGGTGAGCGTTTATGAATGACGATTTTACCACCACGTTCATGACTGTCACCACTGTACCAAACGGAGCCTAAGGCTCCGTTTAGCGCTGTGTTTTTGCGCCGATGAGTTTGGACATAAACAGTACAATTATAAAATGTATGTTTGGGGTAGTCACTAGAAAATATTTAAAGGGGATTGCTGGGGAAGCAGCAAAGCTGCACATGGAGTACTTAAATAAGTATCTCTCAATTCACATGCACAAGGAGGAGATTCAAATTCACTCATTATACATGTCGCTGGGACCCATTCCCCCGAGAACGTTATTGGGTCACAGAAAATGGGCCAGAAATAGCGTTGCATTGACCCAAATGAGATCAAACTACAACTGTTAATTGTATGCCTCGAATCATAACCTAAAGACGATGTTGGCGGTGCTGATCTAGTGAACGTTAACTCTCGAGATTGGTATTTTGGGTATTTTGTAAATACAATGTGTCATATAAACTCCTTGTTGTTTTAGGGTTTGGGTTTAAAATCCGCCCATTTTCTGTGACCCAATGACTACTGTTGTAGTCCATGAACATCGCCCATCTTGGGATGAACCATGAAATATGTGTTTTCTGTGTTTTTCATATACTTTTTTTGGTTTGCTTGATCGTTCTACTCTCATTTTCGTAAGAACGATGATCACAGACTTATAGCAAAAAAAAGAAGCTCTGCCGAGAAATCAGGCAGCTCATTAAACAGCAAACGGATTTCTTGACATGGCGCACAGCATCATCGACGAGATGAATGCTCATGGCGCACATGAACAACCGACGGTGGAATTTGGCGGCGGGCGGCGGTCTCCGGCTGCAAGCGAAGAGAACTAGTGATCTCCGGAGCGGGAACTAGCGGTCTCCGGCAGGGCTGCAAATAAAGGATTGTTTTTAACTTGTAAAATATTAATTAATAATTGTTTGAGGTTGATTTAATATATATAATCTTCTAGAAACATTAGACTTGATTTGATCATGTGGTTGGACCAATAGAATAGAGGGAGAGTTGACTTCTACTTCTTATACGGCCCTCGTATATTTAATATATAAATTTCTTATTTAGTGATATTATATTTTTGTATAATTGAATCTTCATATTTCATCCAAATTTATGATAATCATTAATTAATACTCCCGAAGAGATGATGAGCCTATTTGTTGTCCTAAAATGTTAGAATTTAACAAAAAAAATATTAATGACGCTAAATTTAAGATCGTTAAAACAAATCTAATTAATCTTTTTTAGTATAGTATAATTGAAATTTTAAAATTAATAATTACTAATTTGATGAGGTTCCTCAAAATTTTAAATTGTTCAGCCAGATACTTTTGACTGCAGCCTCTGTCGGCTTGTCGTGACGGTTCCGGTGGGCCTTTTTTCACGCAATTCCGGGTCCGTTTAACTCCTCAAATAGAAGCTCGGATCACGCGCATTACGCATTATAGAGCGGACACCCATGCTAGGCACTCGCACGCCCACACGCGCTGGTAGGGAGCGCGCACACATGTCGCGACACGCGTGCCTGAGCATAGCATGCGCAGTGGGCGTGCGCGCCTACGTGCAATCCCCTTGGCCATGCGGCTGCATGCCGCGCGACTGAAAGGACGCGTGCGCACCACGCGCGCGATCGCTAGGCCGCACGGCCGGCCGCCCGACCGACCGCCGTCGCGCGGCTGCATGGCCGCTCGGGCCACTAGGCTGCCTGGCCACCCTCCGTCGCGCGACCGCAAGGTCGCGCGCCCGCCGGACCGCTTAGGCGACACGGTCGGCCTCCCGGCCGGCCCCTCCACCGGTCGAGCCCCTCCGGCCAGGCCTCGTCGCCAACCACCGTCGGCCGGCCTCCATCGACCAGCCCCTAGGCCGCCGCCTAACCTCCGCCGTCGGTCGGCTCTTCGGTCGTGCAACTTCCGCGTAACCACCCATTATGGGGTGTGCGTATAACCGAATCCCCATAGTGGGAGTGCGCCTAACTAGTTACATTAATGTCGGTGCACGTATAATAAAATATAAGGTATTGGAGTGCACATAACAAAAATGAGCATAACGGTCTGCGTATAGCTAATAATATGTTATGGTGTGCGCATAACCATATTCATAATAGATGTGTGTATAGTACATAAATTGGTTACGGTACGAATATAGCCATATTAAAACTACACATAATGGGTGTGCGCATAGTACATAAATTGGTTACGGTGTTTAGGCAAAAAATATGATTATGGTGTGCGCATAACCATATTCATGATATGTGTGTGCATAGTACATAGATTGGTTACGGTACACTAATTTGCATAGATTGGTTACGGTGTTTAGGCAAAAAATATGGTTATGGTGTGTGCATAGTACATAGATTGCATAGTACATTAATTTACCGTTACACACCTTCTATTGCATAAATTTGTATTAAATATTTGAAATATGGCTAAATATATCATTTATATAAATTTGGGTTATTATTATTGTGTATTTGATTTTCTTTGTAGAAATGTAAAAAAAATCTAATCAGAAGAAGCGAAGAAAAACCATAATTTTCTGCCTGGGAAAGTTGTTGCAACAACTTTTTCTAGTTGTTGCAACAACTTTGCAGTCCGAAAATTCCATTTTTAATTCCGAAATTAAAAAAAGAGGTGATTATCAAATATGGGTGTGACACACTAATCAGGGAGAGTTACGCAAATTAGAAGGGAAAAAGACAAAGAAGAAGTTATGGCATGGAAGAAAGTTATTACTGACATTTGAAGAGAAAGAATGAGACGGTTCACCATTTTTGGAAGGAGGGAGAGAAGGAAATTTCGGCCAGCATTTTGCTTGGAGAGGAACTTGGCAGTCATTGCTTGGAGATCAAATTCCTACACTTTTTCATCTTCTCTAATCATGTTTAGTAAGATCTCTCTAATTGCGTGTGATATTTCTGTTAGAATGGTGCTCGAAGCATCCGCGTGAGTGTCTAGTTTGGAACACTCTACTCGTTGCCCATATCAGGGTATTTATAGGCAAACCCTAATTCCCCGGCGGGTGCGTGGATTCCTAACGGGTCCTAACCTACCGCTAAGTATCCGTTAACCCGATAGTTCAATATACCTCAACATTCTCCTCCTATATTGTAAATATCGGGGTTGCATCACAGATTACTTTAAACAATAGTTAATAACGACAAACATGAGTTTTCTAGAAACATAAATATGAGTTTTAGAATACACAATATCTAAACTCAAACACAAGGCTCCAAACAAGAAAACAGTATGCAAAGCTGGAAAAACACTCAAAGAACAGATAAATGAACAGTGATTTATGCAAACAATAGATCATCATCATCTGGGTCGAAATCAACTTTCTCTCCTCTAATCTCCATATGATCTGCAAACAGACATAATAAGAATGTCATGAGACAAATCTCTATGAATTCTAACATTTGCTAATCAAGAGTAAAGTGAATAGTTCTAGCTGTAAAAGAATGTAATACTCTAACCAGGAAAAAAAGAATCACATATCAGCATCTCTATCCAATTTACACAAAATTAGACAATTGATTTCAAAGAATCAAACCATGTTCCTTCGATTATTAAGATTATTACCAAACGTTTCACAATTGTATTATATCATCAAGTTTAGAATGATACAACAAGCTGTGACCAATATATCATCAAGTTTGGAATGATATAAGTAATGCTCATAATATCAGGACGCATATCAGCAACTTCAGTATTCGTTTTTGGAATGATACCCAAATCAGCCTTTGAATTAAAAATAATTGCGTAAGTCATCAAGTTTGGAATGACTAGCAACTATCCATCTCTGGCTTTCATCAGATAGCATCTGGAATACTTCCGTGTGCTCACTCTAGATACTCGAATGTAAGCAGACTACGGTTCTAAGATTTAAAACATAAGCAGGGTATTAAGTCATACTAAATGAACCTTAATCCCATCTCCCCCGATGTTTTATGTGTTAGAACCTTACATAAGCCCTTGGTAAGGACATCTGCTACATTATCCTTCGATCTCACGTCCAATAGGGAGATTATCCCCTGACTGGTGAGCTGGGTCAACCATGCCTGTTTCATCCTTAGTTGCCTTCGCTTCCCATTGAACAACGTATTTGTTGTAATGGTCTTTGTGGCTTGATTGTCACAATATAGCGAAATAGAGTTCATTTTCAGACTCGTCATTGGAATGTTGATGATCAGATCTCTTATCCACTCAGCTTCTTCTCCCGCGGAGGCAAGAGCATAGAGTTCTGATTCCATAGAGGATAGTGCAATGCACGACTGCCTCTTTGACTTCCAAGCTACTGCTGCTCCTCCTAGGATAAATACAAAACCGCTAGTGGATCTACTGTCAGCAATTTCTGAACACTAGGAGGCGTCAGAATACCCCTCAAGTACAGGAGGATGTCCACTATAACATAAAGCATACTTTTCAGTGTGTTTTAAGTATCGCATGAGCCTTTCTAAGGCATTCCAGTGGTCCTGCCCAGGGTTACTCGTAAATCTACTTAACATGCCGACCGTAAAGGCTATGTCAGGTCTAGTGCAGGTTGTAGCATACATGGGACTACCTATGAGTTTGGAGTAATCCAACTGTCTAATAGATGAACCATCATTCGGTTTCAGTCTATTGTTATAATCGTATGGAGTCTCACTTCCCTTGCTATGTACGTAACCCCGCTTCTCAAGTAGATTTCTAATATAGTGACTCTGACTGAGGGTAATACCCTTGTCAGTGAAGTTTACTTCCATGCCTAGGATGGTTTTCACCACGCCTAAGTCAGTCATGCTAAAATGTGTCGTCAAGGCATCTTTCACGTCTTTCACCTCAGACTGATCAGTGCCCAGAATTAGCATGTCATCAACATACAAACATATAATTGCAACTTTAGTTGAACTTGTACGAACGTACAGACATTTATCTGAAAAACTGCATTTAAAACCCGTAGCTTTAACACAAGTGTCAAATTTTTCGTGTCACAATTTAGGTGCTTGCTTCAATCCGTAGAGTGACTTAATCAACTTACAGACCTTATTTTCTAGACCTTCTATCACAAACCCTTCAGGTTGGTGCATGTAGATATCTTCGGTCAGATCTCCGTTAAGAAATGCAGTCTTGACGTCCATCTGATGAACTGTAAAGTGTTCAATAGATGCTTTAGCGAGAAGTATCCTAATTGTCGCATAGTGACAAACCGGTGAGTATATATCAAAGTAGTCTACTCCACTCACTTGAGTGAAGCCTTTGGGAACTAGACGTGCTTTGTATTTGGCAATACTCCCATCGGGATTAAGCATCTTCTTTAGAACTCATTTGTTTCCAATGGTCTTAGCCCCTTTGGGCAAGTCAACCAATGCCCACGTGTTGTTCTGCATGAGAGAGTTTAACTCTTCATCGATGGCTTCTTTCCATAATAGAGAGTCTCGAGATCGCATCGCATCCTTATAGGTGGATGGATCAGCTTCAACTTGGTGTCACGAAGTCTGTACCGAAGCTTTTAGGCATTTTCTCTCTACTAGATAGCCTTCTGGTATCTAAACCACTCGTGTCTACAGGCTCAGTGTCAGAGTTACGTTGACTTGGCTCAGCTGGAGGCTCAAGACTAGTTGCTGGTAGACCTGGAAGCATCAGGTTCTTATCCTTAAGGAACTTATCCTCAAAGAAGACAGTGTCTCTAGATTCGATTACAGTGTTTGTAGATAGATCTAGAAATCTGTCTGCAGCACTATCCTCCGCACATCCGATGTAGATACATGTATTTGTCCTAGGTCCAATCTTAGCTCTTCTAAGGTCAGGTATCCTAACATAAGCGATACAGCCCCAGGTCTTAAGATTGTCAAATCTAGGAGGTCTCTTAAACCAAAGTTCATAGGGTGTCTTAGTCAACTTGGCATGGGGAACCTTATTAAGAATGTGATTAGACGTGAGGGCAGCTTCACCCCAGTAGGCCGCAGGCATGCCAGCAGTCAACAACATGGAATTCAATATTTCTGTTAAAGTCCTATTTTTCCGCTCAGCAATACCGTTGGATTGGGGGGAATAAGGAGCAGTCGTTTCAGGGATGATGCCATTGCTGGCAAGGAAATCTCTGAACTCCCCGGAGACGTATTCTCCACCTCTATCACTCCTTAGCCGTTTGATTTTCATGTCAAGTTGATTCTCAACCCTAGTTTTGAATATACGGAATTTTTCAAAAGCTTCATCTTTGGATTTAAGTAGATAGATGTGACTGAATCTAGAGTAGTCGTCGATAAAAGTTATCAGATACTTCCGACCTCCACGTGTGACAAAACTTTTGTAGTCGCATATGTCGGAGTGTATTAACTCTAGAAAATGTGTGCTCCTAGAAACTTGACTAAAAGGTGCTCTAGTTATCTTAGTTTGAGCACAGATTTCACATTTGTCAAATCTGGTGTTTGTGTCTAAAGGAATGTTGTGAGTTCTAGCTAGCAGAAGTAGTTTTCGATAATTGACGTGTCCTAGTCTGGCATGTAAAGTCTTAGGATCAATTAAATTAGAACTAACATGATTTACTACTTCGTTTGCTAGACTCAACCTATACATTCCGTTGACGATATACGCACAACCAAAATAGTGCGAGTGAACCATAAGCGTTACTCGACCACCACTAATGTTAAAAGACATACCCGCATCGCATAACAGACTAGTTGAAATTAAATTAGCAGCTAATGATGGTATAAATTTAACATTTTTCAAAGTAAGAGTCTTACCCGAGGAGAGCGTCAAGGTAGCATTGCCGACCATCAGCACGTCAGCAACTCATCCATCAGCAACAGTAACAGTCTCTCGGACTGCAGTGACATCCTCCAAAAGCGCAGAATTGTTGCAGACGTGACATGTAGCACCTGAGTCTAGCCACCACTCTGTACTGGCTTGTCCGTTACCGACCATGACAACAAAGTCGGTGGGCGCAGTCTGATGGACCATATTGGCCCTATTATCAGGCTTTGGTGTACTAGGATCTCCTCTCTTGGGCTGCTTGCATTCGGAAGCACAGTGACCCCACTTATTACAATTGTAGCACTTGCCTTTGAATTTCTTCGCCTTCTTGCTCGTGTCCACAACTGCAGGTGCACTGGGTAATGGTCTAGTCTTGCCGGGCTTAAACTTCCGCTTAGGATGCGTGACCATGTTGGCAGCAGAAGACTGCTTGTTAATAGTCTCCCTAGCGTGTCTAGTCCTGTTCTCATCCTCAATGCAAATGAAGCGCTTGAGGTCTTTAAGACTGACCTGCGTTTTCTTTCGATACATCTCCGTTTGAAAGGAGTACCACGCCGATGGGAGCTTGAAGATAATAGCTCCTGCAACAAATCCATCGGGCAGTGGGATGTTCTCACTGTTCAGCTTGTCCACCAGATTCTCAAAATCGGCCACTTGTGGAAGGATTTCTCTTTCCTCAGTGAAGGTGAAAGCCATAAACTTGTCCACGATGTGCGTCTTGGACATATTTTCCTCTTCCTTGAACTGCTCCTCCAGAGCATCCCAGATTTCTTTGGCGGTCTTCATTTTGCTGTACGTCTCAGCAAGCTTGTTGGAAAGACAGTTCAACGAGTAATCACGGCAGAAATCTTCATCGACCACCCACTGAGTCTCTCCAGCTGTCCCAAGAACCTCAACACGTACAGACTGAATGGTGTAGAACACGTTCAGGTACTTCATGCCAAACTGAGTGTTCCTCTTCCAAGTACTGAACTCAGAATTGGAGAATTTCTCCAATTTTATCATCGGAACAGGAGTAGAGCCCTTCGACATCGTGTGTCTCTTGTCAAATACGTGAATTCCACTAGCAAACGAATTACGAGCAGAAAACTAGAAAGAGAGCACCTGAGATGCGTAGAGCCGAGAAAACTCTGCGACGGCTGCAGGTCGATTCGACGTTGCGTCGAGAAGCCCCTGCGTCGAGAAGCACCTGCGTCGAGAAGCCCCTGCGTCGAGAAGCACCTGCGTCGAGAAGCACCTGCATCGAGAAGCACCTGCGTCGAGAAGCACCTGCGTCGAGATGGCTGAGAGCCTATTCGACGTTGCGTCGATAAGCCCCTGCGTCGAGAAGCACCTGCGTCGACTGGACTTCACTGGATCGGCGCGACTGGAAGGCTGCGGCTTCTTCTTCGACGGCGGCGAACTCCGACTCGCATAGGACAGACGACGGGGAGCACGCAAGTCGCGGTTGGGAGCGTCAGCGTCGGGCTCTTTCTCGCACAGAGGAACGACGATGAAAAAGGCAGCGCACGACAGGTGGCTCTGCCCTTCAAACGGGGTTGGGATCGCTGCTTGGGAGGCGTCCTCTTCTTCGCTGCAGGCGACCTTCCTCCTTGGAACGACGGGGAACCGCACGAGAGAATTCAACTGGAGCAGAGATGGGGATACTTCCTCCGCAGCGATCGGGAACAAAACTCCTCTCACAATCAGCGTTCTTCTCCTTCAGAAGCGACAGGGATCGGCGAGGAGGACGCGAACAAGGATCGGCGAACTCCTTCGACTTTGATCGACGGGAACCGCAACAGTTACTCGGAAAAAACTTCTTCAACGACGGGAAGAAGAAGAGCGGTTACGGGAAACGCACGAGCGGGAACGAGTGATCTTCGAGAATGTTAGAATGGTGCTCGAAGCATCCGCGTGAGTGTCTAGTTTGGAACACTCTACTCGTTGCCCATAGCAGGGTATTTATAGGTAAACCCTAATTCCCCAGCGGGTGCGTGGATCCCTAACGGGTCCTAACCTACCGCTAAGTATCCGTTAACCCGACAGTTCAATATACCTCAACAATTTCTATTGCCATGAACTAATTTCTTTTGTCTTGTATGTTGAAAGTACTTTGCTTGAGTGATGTTTTGAAATTTGATTCTTTTTATGATTGTTTGTGACACTATATTTATTTAATTTATGATTTTGTTCTTGAAAATTTTGGGTTAAGTTTTCATCTTTAAATTTGCTTGACAAGATTCGAGAGAGAAGTCAGGCTAGATGAATGTTTTATTCTGTGCGGCGAGATTCGAGAGAGGAGTCTCGTAATTGTTTAACCAAAATTTCCGTTTTTATACTGCGCTGCAAGATTCGAGAGAGGAGCGGCGAAAGTATATCATAAATTTAATATATCATAGAAGGAAGAAAGAGATTTCGTTTTCTCGGTAGCAACGTCGATTTGTGTGTTTGATGTTATTCGTTTTTTTTGCCTAAGTTAGAGATAACTAGGAAAATAAAGGATAAACGAATTTCGGATATCGAGAGATAACGTGGTCCACTTTCAAATCGTTGCAAGATAGTTGTTTTAGCATTTCATATCGAATCATTTTAAGAATTCATCACAACAAGCAAAGGAAATCAATGTACAAGACTTTTTCTCTAAATTGTTATTTAAAAGTATTTTTAGATAATCATAGTTATAATTTTCTGAAGTTATTATAAATTGTTTTCAGAATCAATCATCTTGTTAGTTAATCGACTTGAATTTGAAGAAAAAGCTAAGCTAGTATTTGCAATCGTTAAATTTAACACTTCCTCGTGGGAACGATCTTTACTTACACTTTATTACTTGAACCGACACGTGCACTTGCTTATATATACACTTTTCACGTATCAAATATAGCCACAAAACTACACATAATGGGTGTGCGCATAGTACATAAGTTGGTTACGGTGTGTGGATTGCCGAATATCCAAACCACTTATTTACCAAAATGTCACCCTCAAAACCTATACTAAAATGTCATAGGCCCTCTTTTCATTCCACCTTGTCTTCTACGTCTGAGAGAGCTCTCAAAGAATTCTTCGAAGATCTCCTTGTGCGCTCGAAGAAATACTCGAAAACCTTCGTAGATCTCTTAAAGATCTCCTTGAAGCCTTCGAAGACCTCTTGGGGATTTCACCGTGCACATTGCACCCCGCGCACATTACAACTGGGGCACATTGCACCCCACACACATTGCACCCCGTGCACTCCCCCCACCCGCCCACGTTGCACCCCGCGCACTTTCCACCCCGGGAACATTGCACCTCGCGTAAGTTGCATCCCGTGCACTTTCCACCCCGCGCACCTTGCACACTGCCCACCTTGCACCCCACCCACATTGCACCCCGACCACATTCCACTCCGCGTGCATTGCGCTCCGTGCACATTTCACTCGGCGTACATTGTACCATACACATTGCAACGATCACATCGCTCCAAACTCCTTCGCTCGCAACTGGTGTTGGAAAAAATACACTTTGATTTATCTAAACAAATTATATAAAAGTGATTTCATCAGTTATGATGTATTACCCACATTGTATAGAGAGGGTAATTTGGTCATTATATGTCCTACGATATCACACTCACATTAAAGTGTCAAGACCAGGTCAAAATGAGCACAAAATTTAGCTGAGTTAAATTTGCGTCGAAAAGAAGTCGACGCAACTTCGACTAGAAGTCGACGCAACGTTTACTGAAAGTTGAAGTAACTCAGGATGCTTGTCGAAGTATCAAGTGAAGTCGACACAATATCGAAATGAACTCGACGTAGAAGGAAGAGCATGTTGAAGCCATCTTAGAGGTCGACGCAACTTCGATTTCAATTCGACACAGAAGATGAAGTTCAAGTCCAAGTCTTCAACTCTACGGATACTTCAATTAGAACTCGACGCAACGTCGACATCTGAGTTCACTCAAAGCTGAGAAGGATTTCGAAGCTGCTTCTATAAGAACTCAGAGGTGCGTTGATATGAAGGATAATGAATTCGACGCAGCGTCGAATACAGACAGAAACAGTATGTTTTCTACTATCCTTTCTGATGCTATTCCAAAAGATCTACAAAGCTAAAATCTGTTCTCTAACGGCTCGTTTATTGCCAAGAATGGAATGAAGTATTCCAGAGGAACAACAAAGATATTCTTGGAAGTTATTCAAATCTGACTTAGCTTGACGGGTCAAGAATAGAAATAGGAGGAAATATTTATTGTCCTTCTAAGGCCAGACCAGAAGAAGAAAGAAATTAAACACTAATGGTCAGAGAATAAGTATGTTGAGGAGGAGACGCAGAGATAATGAATTAGGAATTCCTATCTGTCTTGGTCTTGCTCCTCAAGTTCTCTCAGACAAGAAAAGAAGAACCTCTCTGTACAGAAATATAAGATTGTTGCTACTTCTTCATATCTCACAACAGCAAGCCAACAAGAGTATAGAGATTATCAGGATCACAAGCATTTAACCTTTGCATTCTTCTCTATCATAAGCAAGAGTTCATCATATACAGATCCTGAAGAACACCAAAACACAACATTCAGTGTGATAGCTGATATATGATTCATACAACAGAATCCCAGTATTCTTCTTCTTCTTTACTTCTCTGTTCTTATTCTGTAACTGTAAAAGAGTTTTAAGAATCTCTCTTCAAAGGATTTAATGGTTCTAAGAGTCTCCTTAGCAAAAGACTCAGTGGTTCTAAGAGTCTCATTATCAAAAGACTCAGTGGTTTTAAGAGTCTTCTTGTCAAAAGACTCAGTGCTGGTTCTGGGAGTCTCCTTACCAAAAGACTCAGACACTTATTGTGCAATCCTACAAAGGTGGTAGAAGAGTGGACCACCCACATTTTGGGGAACCACTATAAAAATTCTGTCTTCTGTGTTGCTTTTTTGTGTTGTCCCAGTTTACTATTTTCTATTTTCTATTCTACTTTATTCTGAATTGGTATTGCTGAATGCATAGTTATTAGAGTATTTTATTGTGTGTGCACATTTAGTGTAAAGAATTTGTTAAAATCTCTATTCACCCCCCCCCCCCCCCCCCCCTCTAGAGAATACTCAGAGGCACACTGTGCACTTTCAACCGGAGACAAGCTGCAGACTCCAGATCGTGTCGAGCGCACTGCTCCCGCCTCCGAGCATCAGTTGAAGACTCCAAAGTGCAACGAGCGCATTGCTCCCCATGGTAACAACTTAGAAATTACATAGCCTCATGAGCGGTGGCCTGCCACCCTCGAAGCTTCTCCAATCTCTCTCTCTCTCTCTCTTTCTCTCTCTCTCTACAACTGTAACGAGCAGTGACCTGTCACACTCGAAGCTTCTTCCTCTTCTCTCTCTTTACAAGTGTAACGAGAGGCGGCATGTCGCCATCGAATTCTCTACAAAGCTTTGTAACAGCACCAAGATATTGTGGAAGTTTGGCCGACACAGATCCGGCTCCGTGATTTTTTCCAGTTTTCGAGATTTTTCCACGTAAAAAACTCGTTTGCCATTCGTCAATTTTTTTGTGACTGTTTGCATGCTCAACCACTCCCGAGCTAGGACAGTTCATTTTCGACCGGTTCAAGAGCGTCTCGAGTGACCCGCAACAAGTCTTAAATCTAAAATGGATCAAAATCGTGCATGTAGGTCAACGGAGCACAGGATCTGTCGCCCAAAAGTCAAGCCTCATATCTGAAGGTGCCCATGAGGTCTATTTACAATTTTCTTGAATTGGTCCGCGGAGAGTGAAATCCCGTCTTTTTGTGCTATTAACCGCAACCCAAATTGGTCTGATGATAGTAAAATCCCTCCTTTTGGTTCTAATAACTGCAGACCAACACAAAATTCCCTAAGAAAGGGCACTTCTAAGGGACGAGGACACGCTGCTCGAGACGTACTCGCATAGGGGCGGCGAGTACCCGATGGTGTTGTGTACTCGCGACTTGCTCGAGATTGGTGGATGGTACGATCCGCCCGGGGTGCACTCGTCCGGGGGCGGCGAGTACCCAATGGTACTGTTGCCCCCCCCCCCCCCCCCCCCCCCCCCCCCACCCCACCCCACCCCCCACCCCCGGGGGACTAGGTGCGGGTTCAGGCCAGCTAGGGTGTACTCGCCCGCTCCATACTGGTTGTTCAATTCTACTAGTTGGTTCGGTGAGTCTACTCGGCAAATACTTGGTTGTACACCGATATTCAAGATTGGGATTTAACTGATAGATGCCTAAAAATTCTACCGCAATGATAATGTTCAGTCTTATATAAATCTGTGCATACATCAAGCTGCCTACATCGTTAGCATAAGATATATCTTTCATAGATTCCCTCTCAATATTATTGTTCATAACGACTGTATAACCATAATAACTCTTCCAAAGATACAAAAAACAGTTACATAAATAGGGTGAAAATCAACTAAAAAGTAAAAAAAAATTGAAATATAGATAACTAATAAAAATCATCAAAATTAACATTAAAATTGAAAACGACATTAATAATTTCGGGGCCGCAACCTGCAAAGAAGCGATTTGGGCTAAACAATGTGGGCTAATAAACTGCCTCCGTTAGATTTATAGGCTTTTTTCAATTCTGATTGCTCTTCTGAACCAAAACTGTGGTCTTAGAAAACTATGATGCACCTTTTAAATATTCTAGACTCCAAGTTAAAAACGGCCCATTTATCCGGCTCATTAGAAAAATATTTGGCCCATATTTAACTCATAGGGGCAGTTGTCCCGCGCCACACAACCGCCCCACAATTGTAGGGATGGAGATCCTCCGCATCTGAAATTAAATAGAGAGGTTCATTTCTCGGATTGGATTGATTTTTATTTATTCAAGAGTATAAATGTCGGACTATATGAAAGGTATTAAAAAAAAATACGATTACTTAACCCATCGGTGAAGCAAGAATATATCTAAATGCCTACGAATGGAAAGGATCTCAATTACAGCAACAGTGCCTCGTGGCTTACTGTCCTCCGTGAGCGAAGTTATTAGGTCCGGGTAATGCACGACCGTTGCGATCACCAAACGGGTTCCCAATGCCCTTTAGATTTTTAATTTATCCTCCACTTTGATCGCGCTCGTTGATTCCTCCATGCGGCAAAACGCCATTTCACCCAATTCTAGATCTCAGAACGGAGTCGGGTCCTAATAATCTTTCCCTCCATGCATATTATGTGGTAATGAGTGTACCTCCGTATCTTATGGGAGATGGTGAATGGTAGAGGTATTGTTGTTGCGGTGCAAGAAAAATCCGTGCACGCTAATATTCATAGTTATATTCATCTCTATTAACATACTTTTATTTATCTTGATTAAAAATAAATATATTTCATTCCATCATTTTTAAGAAAAAAATAGCTTTCCATCAAGAAATAATTAAAATATGGTCTTCAATAAATGCAGACGCATGCCTCAAAATTAAGGGAAATTTTTCGGTACACTGCGCATTTAAATTGTCTAATTTTTGGTGGGACCCAGCTCATTCCCCTCTCCCACGACTAGGTTTTGAAAAAGCTCACTCCCTCGGCGAAAGTCACTCTCCCTCTCCCGTCGAACCTCCTCTCGAGCTTACTCCCCCGGCGAAACTCACTTTCCCTCTCCCGGGGAACCTCCTCTCGACATTAACTCATTGTTGTGGTGCGTCTTCTCCATTTATTCGTTCGACATTAACTCCAACCATATTGAAAGAAACTGAATCTGTGAATTACGACTGTAATGAAAACATTCCTACTTTTGATTCATAGAAATCTGTGAATTAAATAAACAGTACTCATTTCCGACTGGATTCGTAAAAATCCAATAGTATTCGTAAAAATCCAATTTGATTCATAGAAATCCGTGTGGCTTGACAAACGATTACGACTAGAAGACATAATGAAACATACACAAGTATCTTCTTCTTCGTCCAAAAAAACCCTAAACCATGGAATACGCTCGCATCTTCTGCCTCACTATTCCGGCGTCGACAATGTCTCTGACTGCTCTAGTTCCTGCTTTTGTCGGGTGAGGAAGAGTTTGCGATTTCGCTTAAGCGTCTTTTCGAAGTTGAGCGTTAATGGTGAGAGATTTTTTAGGAGGAAGAAGAAGTTTTCAAGAGCGTTAATGGCGAGAGGTGTTGTTCTGGAATCAACAATGTCCCAACATGCCCTAGTTTCTGCTTTCGTCGAGGAGACTTAGAGTTTTCGGTTTCGCCTAAGCGTTTTTCAAAGTGGAACGTTAATGGCAATATGTTTTTGAGGAGGAAGAAGTTTTCAAGAACGCTAATGATGAGAGGTGTTTCGCCAGCAGGGTGTTTCAAAACCCTAATCAGAAGAAGGAATGAGGGAAGTGAGGTGGGTCCCACGAAAAAATTTAGCTATTTATATTTGTACGCTAAGCATTCTACGCTCAACGTACAAAAAAAATTTCGCAAAATTAACACACATCAGCGGAGGACTCTACAAGTGCCCATTTTTTCATTTGGACTCCGGACGGAACGGAACCCACCCAAGATCGGGCCACGTGACCAGTATGAGGCCCCCATTTAGACCCCACATACTTCTGTATCTAAGCTATGTTCATAACATGTGTCCCAGGCTGAAGTATGACTAGTGAGTACAAAATAAAAACACATAATAAGAAATTACATTCATTCCTTGCAGTATTCGCTGAATCTTTTCTGTCCTACCATGCTCAAATCATTTAGTTTTGTGTTTCCAAAGTCACGTGAGTTACCTACAAAAATTGACGACAGACTTAGTCATAAAAATATGACTAAGTGGGGATATACATCTTTCATTGATGTAAACAAATAAGAAAAACTTACACATAGCATAATATATTTTCATACTAACCATTTTTCTGTATCTGTAGTAAACTTATGAAGCATATAACTGTATGAACATGTTAGTAGAAATAAAACAGTAGAAGCAGTTATAGGATTATAGCAGTATCTATATCATAGATGCAGTGTAAGTAAGAAAGCTATGCAACTTTTATATCCGTCTATCCGTACAAATAAGCAAATTATAAACCAGTTGTCATATCAGTATTCGAAGAAATAAAGTAATATAGCAAATGAATGTATCCCTGTGTCGGTATATGCAATAAATCAATGTATCGGTATTTCTATATCTGTTCTCATCTTGGGTTTCAGTTTTCATCTTTCAGTTAGGTTATGTTAAGGGCAACTGTTGTAACATCATATACATTTCATTATTTCAGTCCTTGGGCCCGACCCCTCAGGGTCATCAGTATCCAAAACCAGTACGTTCAACACGCGTCTATGCCTTTCGGCCGACTGGTTTGGCAATCATAAGCATTTCATTTATGCGCATTTACATTCAGTCGTACCCTTAACATAGCCATGCATCGATGCATTTTCATTTCTTTTACATATTCAGTTCTCATTTAGACTTAGGAGTTGTTTTTTTATATTAATCTCCTCAGAATTGATTCGCCTGTTTGTCTTTGTCAAGGCCATACAATATAGCAACAATAAGTATCAGTGATAATTCTATAACAACTATGTACTTGACATTCTTGATAATAAGAGTGCACATACTGAAAAATAGGATAATAAAGCTTAAATAAAACAGGTAGCTCTCACCATCAGTAAATCATGTCATTGTCATGCCTATATTGAGGTGTCATCATTAACGGTATCTGTATACAAATCATATCAATTAGGGTCATTTATATCGGGGTTGCACCTCGCTATAGCTACAATATTGATGACGATGATAACATCATTTGGAAGCTACTCCACTAGCCCTATTTTGCATAACTATAAAAGAGACACATGCCACTAATTCCAAGACTCAATCCAATCCACCACTCTTTATGAACCAAATAATAACCACTGAATATTCAATACCAACTTTTGAACCATAAATAAACAACTGACTTGATTTTAACATGCCCAAATGAATAGCCCCAACAACCACTCACACAAAACATCTATTATAAACATTATTCCTCTCAATATTCTGAACAGGCCAAAGAGGAGCAACAACAACAACTAATTGACAAGAGGGGCAGTAAAAGCTCAGCACAACCAACAGAAACCCCCAATGAAACGGGTCAATATTAAGCAAGATAATAAAAGCCCACTCAAAAGACTAGCAGTCGGCCAACACATAAGGAGACAGCATAAAGATACAGCAGCTAACCAACAGAGGTCTCTCTTCTTAAATCAAATCAATAGCAGCTAGTAAGAAGGAACCCTCTAACAGCAGCTAACTGGTATAATCCCAACAATTATCAGATTAAATAGACAGCAGCACAGTAGCAGTCCCCCCCCCCCCCCCCAGCAATTACAAAAATTTTATCCCAACACAGAAAGGCTCCAAAACTGAATGGTCCAAAACTAAAAGGAGCCAAAACAAAGGCAACATAACCCAAAAATCGGACAGCCACAATAAGAAGAATTAGAGCAGAAATTTCCTCTCCCAATAACAGTGTATAAATGTGAAACGGAAAGGTTAAAACATTTGGCCAACCAACACCAACAGGAAACCCAAAACCATAAGCAAGGCCTCCTCTTACCTTCACATCTCTCCCAAGAATCCAACAGAAATAGACAGAAATTAAGGCAAAAGAAGAACTAAGGCTTAGAGTGCTTTAGGGCCAAACAACTGAGGCCATGCTTCACCAAAAACAACCACCAAACAAAAATCCAGATCAACACAGTCATATACCACCGATCCCAGACCTAGCCGCAGATCTCCACAACTTTTTTTATGAGCTTACGAGAGGAAGAATAGACAGGAGATTGAGATCGGTGATATGCCCTAGCGCGACACCGCCGAGAAAGAGGGAGGAAATGAAAGGGTCGGTTAGTATTTGGTAGGTTTAGATAAGTATAAGAACCCAAAAATGCCATATATCAACATTTCCACTGCCAAGGTCAGCCCAAGTTAGACCAAGCTCATACAACTTTAAGCCTTCATTTCAAACAGCAGCCTTTACTAGCACCCCATTTCAGCTATAAGAAAACCTCTATTAGCAAACCACATATAACTAGGAGGCAACCTTTAATGTACACTAAATTCATTCCCAATATCCGTTATTAAGACACCAATGACAATTACCAATAATGAACATAACAACAATCAACATATATATTCCAACCCAAACCATCCGGTTAGTTATTTAATATAGGAAAAGTTCATATTCCGCTAAAACATGTCGAATGCCGCAATGTATCAACGACACTCATATTCAACTGTCAAAGCGACACCTCGTTGACACTGATTTGTTTTTCATCATAGGGGACAACTTTTTATGTAATTTCATTATTCATTTGGATCATTTCACATGTTGGGTCGTTATAAACTCTTCCCTTCTTATAGAACTTTTCGTCCTCGAAAATAGGACATAATATTGAGTTTCACATAATATCTTACTTACTTTTACATTCATTCCAACCATCACTCGCATTCCTTTATTTCGAAATTCTTAAAATTATAACGATCGACAAACCTACACAATCAACAAAAAAATATAGTGTTCCATGATACATTTATCATTTTTCAATACATTATTCATTAGAACATTGTCGAAAAGCACTTTCATCTTACTTTCTGCATTCACTTGTCACATTCGTTAAACGTAGTTGAGTTGCCTATACATTTCTTGTAAGATCTCTTTTCCCAAAATCCGTTCGGGTACTTGAAAACTCGAACCTCTCCCGTATCGCACGGTCAAAGTGGATCTTCGCCCAGAATCGCTGCCTTGCGGTGTCACCAACACTCGGGTTAGCCAACACTGCTCAGCACCGACTCTGCCGGCTATACAATCATAAGTAAGTAAATGCCAAAAGTAAGGGCATGTCCACATGTCACAACATCATATAACTATATAATGAAACAGAAAATGTCCACAAAGGAAAAGTACAAGAAGTAAGGGCGGATGCCCGAATATATTTCCAAAAGAAAGTACTCTCTCTCTCTCACTATAAATCATGCGGAAACTACAAACTAAATATCAACCTGTCCGGTGGTAGTATGCTGCAACTGCGGGTCAAGTCCATCTCTCTCTGTACAACCCGTATTCGCCGAGTGGGTCCCACAGACCAACAGGCGAGACCTAGGCCAGTCAGATCATTCGCCCGGACTCAGGCAGGTGAAAATACCCCCGGATTAGTGGGGGTAAGCTGCAGGAAAGGAGGAGCTAGGCGAGTGATGCCCTCGCGGACCACTCGCCCGGAAGTATGGGCATTCGCCCAGCTAAGCGGGTGCCCAGCGAGTGGTGCCCTCACGGACCACTCGCCCAAGATGATTTGAGGAGGAAATGACCATGATACCCCTTGTGGGCTGCAAATAGCCCTTCGAAACAACGGAGTTAGGCTATTAGCAGACCAATTTGGGGTGCGGTTAGTAAAACTAAAAGGCGGATTCATGTTATTTGCAGACCAGCCTAGAAAAATCTATAAATAGACCCTTAAGGGCACCTTGGAGGAAATCAGATTTGAGAGAATCCTCTCCTCTAGGCTAGTTTTGGTTGGCAGCCAGTGCCCTCCAAGGTGCCCGGTTGAGCTTTGGTTTGGGAGGGGAAGCTCTCTAAGATCTTCCGGGTGTGTGGCGGGACCTCCTCGCTTCAGCCTTGGGTCTATTCCTATTCTCACATCCACCATCAAGAGAGTCTAGTGAGGGAGAAATAAGCATCGGTTACACCCTCAGTGGGTCCGAACTCAAGAGACCAGTTGCTGGTTTCAACACTCTCCTCCTGCTGCACACGGGGTAGCTCCGTCTCCTCGGACTCCTGTACGGCCACATCCGACCGTTAGTCATAAAGACTAAGCCGTTTTGTCCTCGCCTCCCCCCACGACTCCTAGGCACCGAGTGAGAGGAAGAAGCAGAGGACAAACAAGGGGTAAACAAGAAGGGTGGCGTGGCACTAACTAGCAGTATATAAGTATAAACGGTAGAGCTAACAGTAACAAAGTATAAGTAAAGAGCATGTAAGTAAGTGCGGTAAATAGTAAACAGGTAGAGGCAATATAGTAAACAATAAGTAAGTAAAGGCAGTGCAGTAACGTAAACTATCTACCATCACAGATTCGTACCTTAACTTATATGAACGCCCATACGACATATAAGTTAAGATGTCCAGGTAACCCATCATATAAAAGAGCCCATACTAATTTATATGATGGGGTATGCAGATGTGTGTTATGCTATGCTATGTTTATGATTTTTATTATGCAGCCATGCAATGCAACCCACCCACACGACTCTATGCGCACAGACCTTTATAGTTCCCATTTTGTTAGAAAGGAAACCAACCTTTCGGGTACCGACCGTCGTGGCTCACGGTGGCAGTGGATCGGGCACTCCACATCCTAGGCGGGTATGCTCACTACCAAACCTAGACCTCACGTACGCCTCAACGCTAAGAACACAACAGCGGAGCTCCTGCGTACTCTTGCTGGAATCCACCAGACTTTAAGGTCGGGGTGGGTTATTAGGGATTTTCCTCCAGACCGCGGTACTCAGTCTTACTGGCCCTCTAAACCTCACCCTCACCTGAGTCAACGTACTATCGTCGGTGACACGACTAGCCTAGTACCGAGACTCACCACTAATTGCATAAGTAACAGGTGACATCAAGTCCACCCGAGCCTCCGGCTCAGGGACTATCACACAAGTTGCTCCAACCCATCTCCTTCCTGAAGGAGATCCATACTAGTTCGTTGTCCTAATTAGGCTACTCTTGCCTACAATTAAGTTAGTATTATATTTACGGTGAATCTTGGACTTCCCGCGGTATACCCCGTAAAAGGGGCCCCCAACGGTACTAAGGATTCAATGGGCTCAACCCCACCATCCTCTTTCTCAAGACAGTTACTTTAGTTGGTGATTAACATTTAGTTGACCCCTCATTATTTCATATAATTAAAGTGACTTAGCTCAACACCCGTCCCACCCAATTGGGTTGGACGTACCTCCACACCTCATACACCAATCCTAGCACAATCTCAATGTTAATCCTAGGTTTGACCCTCCTTGAATCATTGTGTACTATAACTCAAATACTGAATGGACATAACTTCTAAACACTACTTATGGGTCTGAATTGTCTTAAAATCAAAATTCTGGTTTTTACTAAACGCAGACCACCAAGTTGAACTAACCTCAAAAAGCTTCTACATGCTACCTTAAAATTATCAGTGAGGTAATATTCCATAAAAATGTGGTTTACTGAGTTTCATGACCCTAGGATGTCATGTGGCCTACTAAATCATCATAGTTGTATAATTACCAAAATGCCACTATAATTAGGAAAAATAATATTTCACATCTGAAAATTCTATAAAAATTACCAAGAGTTCAAAAGGGGGTCTAGAGTCCTCTGCCAAATATTTATATCATTACCATATGATTTGACTAATTAAAATGATTTAACATCCAAGTGTAGTAAATACCAATTTCTACATGATGTACATGAAATACAATGCCATAGGCTTCCAAATAATTATCATGGGCATATATCAACAAAAAATAACAGATAACCAAGTTTCATAATTTTTTCCAATGATTTGACATTTTTCATAATTAAATTCCTCTAAGCTAGTAAGCACTTAAAAATTCCTCCACAAGAAATAACACTTCAATAAATCCTACTAAAATTACCATAGCCTATTTTCATCTCAATTCAGCACTGTTAAAATATCGTAACCATACAAGTAATCTGACCATGCATTTTATTTATTTAAGGAAATAGTGGCAACTTCATTTAATAAGGGAAAATACATAAATGACTCAAAAAATTCCCATTAAATTATCTAAGCCATTGCATGCTCCTAAAAACATGTCTACCAAATTCTGAGCCAAGGCAAGCACATTTGGCCCTATGTCCTTCACAAGCCCTAATTTGCAACCCTAAGGGTTTACCCTTAGGGTTTTAGGCCACACCACCCTAATGGCTCCAAATGCTCCATTAGGGGGTGTCACATGCATTTATATTTCATTACCTACATAATCATCATGATGGGAGGAGGCCAACCCACTCAACTTCCCAAAATAGCCTAAACCCTAATTTGACCCTTAGGGGCCCTCATTAGGGTTTCCCATTTTCCATATCAAATCAACTCCAAATGGAGTGAAAATTTAGGCAGGCACTACTCATGAACTAAAGAGCATGCCACCAAAATTTGGTGTCATTTGGACTACATATGCTCCAAAAATCAACATTATTTAAATATCTTAATTACCACAAAAACTATAGGCAAAAGTGCCCAACAAATACTGATCTTTGGGCAGAGGGTACCCCTAGGGTATACCTACCCATGTTAAAATCTCAGCTTCAAAGCTTGAGAGATATAGGCTAAATAATTATTTTAGTGGGCTGTCCTAGTGTAGGATCAGTCCTAGTAAAACAGCTCCCCAGGGAGCTGTGGGTCACCAAATGACCTGACTCAAGCCCTAATGAAAGCTAAGGTCAAAGCCTACAACTTTCATGTTGGGCACTTTTGCTAATTCAGTCATTAAGTTCCCATAATTAAACCTAGAAGGAGGATGCACTAAAAGAGAACTATAATCCCTAAGACATTAAATTAATTCATATAAAAAGGGCGCGCACGGATCTTGACGTAGATCTCACAGCCAGGGAGTGATCTTCCTCCTCCAGCCAACGACTGAGATCGCGCCGTGCTGGGCGAAGTTGCGACCGAGATTGCTGGCGATCCAGCCACCACCACCACCGGCCAACACCACCGACACCTTCGTGGTGGTCGGGGCTACCATTTACCGGCGACTAGCGGCCGGAGGCGGCGGTTCCCGGCGATCCCAGGCTTCCCATTTCGAGCGGAAAAGCTCGGTTTTAAGGAATGGATTTGGGCTCAATTGAGCCCGATCCTTCTTCGTTTTGTTATAGAAAGCTAGCATGGGGGAGAGGAGGAGAAACGAACCGTGATTGGGGCGTGGCGGAGGCTCCGACGGCGTTTCACCATGGTTAAGCTTTGCTACGGCAAGCCTGCTCCCGACTTCGATTCTCCGGCTATGGCCTTGCTCCAGGTGTCGTTCCCGACTGCTCTCTCCCTTCTGAAGCTGATGGTGTGGCTGGAATGAGGTGGGGAGGCTTCTATAGCTGGTTTTGAAATCAAGCTTCCTCGGATTGCTTCTTGCTGCCACCCTCTGCACCCCTGCCCTTGCTGGGCCTTCTGGTCTCCTTCTGAGGCTTAGCAATCAAGTGTGGAGTGCCCAACACTGATTGGAGATGGAGTGTTAGAGGGGGATTTGCTTTAACCTTTAACTTTTGCCTTTTTCATTACTTTTGGTCCCCCCTCTCATTTGGTTAATCAAACCCATGGTTTGGGCTCAGTCCAAGGCTGATAAGGGGGTGTCCTAAGTCCATAAATAATTGGTTAATATATGGGTGTTGGGTTCCATTCAAATTAGGCTTAGAATTCACCTTAAAGAGTTATGTTGACCATGGTTGACTTTGGTCAACAAGGTGAGTGGGTTGACCCCACATGGGGGTCATGGGTCCCTTGACATCACCCAACATTGGTTGGTCCATGGTGGGGCCCCAATTGGTTTAATTTAATCAAAGGATGTAGATTTGACCAAAATTAGGTATAATTTGACTTTGGTCAATTTCATGCAATTGGGTCCGAACCAAGTGCAATTTCCATCCTAATGGTCTTCCTTAGTAGTTAGGGTGGTATGGGGGAGGTCAATTTGGTGAATTGAGGATCAATTGGCCTAAGGAAGTGATATTGGACCATGTTGATTTTGTGCCCTTGGTGTGCACTTAGCACACTCCACTTGGCTGAAGGGCCCTAGTGGCCACTCTGCACACCACCCATGCCATAATACCAACTAGGGGTCTAGAAGGACTGGGGATGTTACAAATCCCAATAAACAAAAAAAGTATTTCGTCCTCGAAATTTAGGTTCGGGTCTACGGGTTTAAGTACTTATAAGAATAAAGGATTTCAAAGACGTTTAATTTGTACCTGAAGTGATGAGTTCCGGGAAACGTTGTTGCATGAAGTCCAAGGGCACCCAGTTATGCTCCTCTTGCCCATGATTGAACTATAATAATCGGACATCGGAATCTCCTTCCACGGAAGAACTCGGACCTCTATTATATGATGCCTCGCATCATAAAAACTTCGCCTCCCTACCTTGGGCCTCCAACATCCGATCCTGAATCGGTCGTGCCCGCGTATCCGTCTCTTTTATGTAATCTGACCCCAAAAACTTTGGGTCCTTGTTTTGAATCCAAGAAAGCGGTGTGTAACACTTTCTCCCATACGAGGCTGCGCACAGCATCATGTCGGTATTAGCCTGATGACTTATTGCTATATGAGAGCTCAAACTGGAGCAACAGTCTTTACCCAGATTTCTCATTGCACTTCTACTATTCCTAGCTAAGATTGTCGGCAATATTCCTACCAGGGGTTAATTGAAGATTTATCCCGCCGCTCAGACCATCGTGCCACTAATCACAATGCGGGTTCTACTTTGTTCCATCTCGGTAATAAATAGGAAATAGACACTTCGAAATCAAAACAATTTAACCAGGTGTGGGTGTTATCAAAATCACTACACCCCCTGGAGGAGGATCTATCTGAAATACATAAGATCCTACAGAGTTAATTTACACTATCATGCCGTGCTGGATGGCACAGAAATCCTTCGAGTTCAACTTAACTTCCTAAGGTTGTATTACAAAATACTCTGCTCAAAAACAGATTAGCTAGGACGTGATCATTTAGCCGACCGTCATTGTCTATTTTGATTCTTCACTATATGATTCCCTTACACGTAGGTTTTCAACACCACCTACGCCATGAGACCTTATCCCTTAACATATGAGGTCTCTGCTGATAAACCGTTTCCGACTCAGCGGAAAAAAAGGTCAGGTTTATCAGCTACAAAATAATAACATAAACCTTGATTACACTTGGACCAGAGTCTCTTATGTCCTACGAATGTTACATGAGGTTAACGCTTCCTCACGTTAAATAAAAGTAAATATCCTCCATGTTTTTCTTTGAGGAACATAACGTCTGTAGTTTAAAACTAATGTTCGTGAAATGACTCCCAACTACTTTCCATATCCACTTGATTCATAACTCACGAGGGTAAAACCCTTTCTATCATGACATGTTTTGACACAATTGATTTCAACATGAAGGGTGTCTCATTAAAGCCCATTAATCCTCGAGAAGTTTCACCATTTATAATTTTTGGAGAAAGTGTAAGTTCTGGTTCTTAAGATCGGAGGATTGTATGTAAATTATATATCTTCAATATGTCATTCGTCAAATTTCACTTTAGATTTCCAATATCGAGTGGACTAAACTTCCAAAGTTAAGTAGTCTCATCTCACTTAAGCTATAAATTATGAATTAAAGGATTCATCATAACGACCCTTCTCTTAGTTGTGTCGTCCAAAATTACGTTGATAAATATCATCAAGTAATATTAATAATTTCAAGCGGGAGTTGATAGTAACAACAACTAACCATTTGTTTTAACTCTCAAATCCTCAACATTTTAGTACATGATGGTCGTTGTCATTTTTCCCAAGATCCGAACATAGTAAGATTCTCCACCTTAGCCCTAAATAGTTTTATCATCATATTATAAGATCCAAAGTGTCACCTTCCTAAGCTCTCTGGTTATACATAAACCAACTCTGAGAGTAAAATGATCTCAACTAAATTTACACCAAGGAGAGGGCTTGAATTTTAATTAAAAAAAACTATATGAAAATTACCTTTGAAAGCCCTGAAGTGTAAGAAACTCTAGTTGTAATTTTTAACTTGCGAAAACTTGATTCCAATCTTCAAAATTTCACGATGTGACACCTTTATCCAAAGCTACTAAACCTAACATTCTTCTTGTTTTTCAGTACTTGACTTGTACAACCCGTATTCGCCGAGTGGGTCCCTCAAGCCAACTGGCGAGACCTGGGTCAGCCGGATCATTCGCCCAGGCTAAGGAAGGTGATGAGATCCCCGGATTAATGGGGGTACACTGCAGGCGAGAAGAAGTTCGGCGAGTGGCGATCTCACGGACCACTCGCTCAGTAGCCTGGGCACTCGCCCAGCTGAGCGGGAGATCAGTGAGTGGTGCCCTCACGGGCCACTCGCTCAGTAGCATGGGCACTCGCCCTGCTGAGCGGGAGATCGGCGAGTGGTGCCCTCACGGACCACTCGCCCCAAAGGCTTTGAGGGGGAAATGACCATAATGCCCCTTGTGGGCTGCAAATAGCCCTTCGGAACAGCGGAGTTAGGCTATTAGCAGGCCAATTTGGGGTGCGGTTAGTAAAACTAAAAGGCGGATTCGTGTTATCTGCAGACCAGCCTAGGAAAAACTATAAATAGACCCTTAAGGGCACCTTGGAGGAGATCCGATTTTAGAGAATCCTCTCCTCCAGGCTAGTTTTTGGTCGGCTGCTAGTGCCCTCCAAGGTGCCCGGTTGAGCTCTGGTTTGGGAGGGGAAGCTCTCTAAGATCTTCCGGGTGTGTGGCGGGACCTCCTCGCTTCAGCCTTGGGTCTTTTCTTATTCTCACATCCACCGTCAAGAGAGTCTAGTGAGGGAGAAGTAAGCATCGACTACACCCCCAGTGGGTCCGATCTCAAGAGGCCTGTTGCAGGTTTCAACATTTTTGGTGCGGTGAGCGTGGAGCGTAGCCAGTGAAGGAAAATCCCAAGCTAGACTCGATGACAGGAGATGGAGGGAATGGTTCTGCCTCAGGCCACTCGCAGCCACCAGCGACAGGGGAGTGGCTGGAGATGTTCGAGAAATTCAAGCGAGAAGTGCTGCAGACAGTTCTCGCGGCAAGGGGCGAATGCGAGACGCCAGCGGTTCCCATCATTCCACCCCAGCAGGTCGGCGAGAACGCTCCGGGGCAGCGGCCGGGAAAGGAGGTGCCAGCAGAAGGAAGTGCGCGAGATCTCCCGGGGCGGCAGCTGTTCAGCAGTCCGGCGAGTGCTGAGGTGTGCGAGTTCGCTCCGCGCGAGAGGACCATTCGCCGAGCAGGGGAAGGGAGCCCCTTTTGCGAGATGATCCTCTCGGCTCCAGTGCCAGAGGGGTTCCGGGGGCCGGAGATGTCCTACTACACCGGAAAAGAGGACCCGGTCGTGCACCTGCAGTGGTTTGAGGACATGACCTCAATTCTCCCCATGTCGGATGCATTCCAATGCCGGCTCTTCGCAACCACCCTGAAGGAGAAAGCAAGGGATTGGTTCCACCAGCTTCCCGTAGGTTCCATCTACGCGTTCGACGATCTGCGTCGGGGCTTCCGGCTGCGATTCTCGACGTCAAAAAAGAGGAAGAAGGATGCGGAGGCTCTCTTCAAGATCAGGCAGAGGGAGGGGGAGTCCCTGGCACATTACGTGGACAGGTTCCAGGAAGAGATACACCTTGTGCAGGAGGTGCCAGGGTTCGCCCTCAAAATGGCGTTCATTGTGAGATTGAGAGACGGGTTCTTCAAGATGGACCTGAAGAGGAGGGCTCCGGTCTCCTTTGAGGAGTTGATGGAGCGAGCGGCGGAGGAGATAGAAGGAGAGGCGGCCAACCCGGAGTTCTACAAAAGGTTGGCGAAGATGAGCGAGCCTGAGGTGAGGCAACAAGAGGGAAGAAGGAGGGAGGAACCCAGAGGTCAAGGGTTCGAGAGGCCACCTCGGAATTGGAGGTTTCAGGAGCCCCATAATAGGTTGGGATGGAGGAATCAGGAGGGACCTGCGAGAGGTCAGGAAGGAGGATACCAAGGAAGGGAGATGGGGGGAGTCAACCCGGGGTGGAGGCAGGGCCCCCGACCCCCTCCTCCTCCGCAGGAGCAAGCCATGGCGGTATGCAGAGGAAGAGGAGCTAGAGGAGCTAGAGGAGGAAGAGGAAGAGCGAGAAGAGGGGGTAGGGTGGTGTTGCCATATTGTGACTTTCATCAGGAAGAGGGTCACGCAACGGCCACCTGCCCCGAGTTCCTGGAGATGAGGGGAAGAGGGCAACCACGGCAGCAGCCGATCAGGATTGAGGAGGTGTTCCTGGAAGGGGAAGAGGATATGTGTGAAGATCGGGCTGATACAGGAACAAGGGGGGAATCGGGGTGATTCATGGTGGGGTTGGGATAGAGGCCTCTTGCAAGAGGAGCTTCCAGGCGATGTTCCGAAGGGACATCGCGTTGACTTCCCAAACCCCACCCCCCCCCCCCCTCGGAGAAGCTCACCTTCTCCTCGGAAGACATGCCAGATTATGAAGATCCATTCTGCGACGCCCTGGTGATCCAGACGGCGATTGAAAATTTCACGGTCTCCCGGATCCGGGTGGATAACGGGAGCTCCGTGAATGTGATCTTCAAGAAGGCCTTCGACGCGATGGAGGTGGAGAAGAAGAGGGTGCAGGCCTCCGACGGACCACTGTTCGGTTTCTCAGGGGAGCGGAAGGAAGTCGAGGGAGGCGTGGGTCTCCAAGTGACGTTAGGAGGGGTCCCAAGGAACTGCCGGTTCGTCATCGTTGACGCTCCGAGCAGCTACAATGCTATCTTCGGACGCCCTCTCATTAGTGCTTTCCGGTGCGTGCCCTCATCGTACCACCAGTGCCTGAAGTTCCATAGTGGAGGAGTCCAGGTCCGGATCCGAGGAGATGCTAAGGTGGCGAGGCAGTGCTATGTGACTGCCGTCAACACCATCTCTTGGATGGCGGAGGCTGAGAGGTTGTATAAGGAGATGACGAGGCTGGAGGGGCCAGGAGAAGAAGTGAAGAAGAGTGGAGTAGAGGAAGAGGGCGATGCCCGAGAGGAGAATATGGAGGTCGCTCGGGAGGAGCAGGGGATCGAGCCGATGGAGGCGGAAGGAGCCATAGAGGAAGAAGCCCGGGAGGAGGGGCGAGAGGCAAAGAGCCAATGGGAAGAGCCAACCCGGCTCGAGGCGGCAGAAGAGGTGGTAGAGATGGAGGTCATCACCCAGGAGGGGAGAGTGAAAGAGGTGCGGATCAGCGGGGGTCTCGGCCCGGAGGACAGGGTGAAGATGCTGGAGTGCATCCAAAAGAACGTGGATGTCTTCGCATGGAGCGCAGCTGATATGCCAGGCATCGAGGCGGACGTGGCTTGCCATCGTCTCAACCTCGATCCAGGAGCCCGCCCCATCCGGCAGAAGAGAAGAACCTTCGCCAGCAAGCTCGAAGAACCAATCCGCGGGGAGGTGGCCAAGCTCCTCGAAGCAGGTTTTGTATCGGAGATCCAGTACCCAGGCTGGGTCTCCAACGTCGTAATGGTAAAAAAGGTCGATGGCCGCTGGCGTATGTGTGTGGATTTTTCATTATTAAACAAGGCCTGCCCTAAGGATTGTTATCCCCTGCCTCGGATCGACGCACTGGTTGACTCAGCCGTCGGTTTTTCTGTGATGAGTTTTTTGGATGCTTTTTCAGGTTATCACCAGATCAGGATGCACCCCCCGGACGTCAAAGACGTCTCGTTCATCACCAGGGAGGGATGCTACTGCTATAAGATGATGCCCTTCGGGCTGAAAAATGCAGGAGCAACCTACCAGAAGTTGATGGACCGGGTATTTAGGGAGCAAAGGGGAAGGAACCTGGAGGTCTACGTGGATGACCTTATGGTGAAGAGCAAGTGCGTGAACTCTCACATCCAGGACCTCGAGGAGACATTCGCCACCCTACGCAAGTACAAGATGCGCTTGAACCCCCTGAAGTGTGTGTTCGGGGCCAGCAAGGGGAAATTCCTGGGGCACCTTCTCACCCCTTGGGGGGTAGAACCTAACCCGGACAAGGTTAAGGCCATAATGGAACTGGGGTCGCCGCGGAGCGCCAAGGAAGTTCAGCGCTTGACCGGAAGACTCGCAGGGCTGAGCAGGTTTCTCTCCCGAGCCGGGGAGAAATGCTCCCCCTTCTTCAAAACATTACGAGGTAACCAGAAGTTTGAGTGGACCAAAGAATGCGAGGAGGCCTTCCAGGCTTTGAAGAGCCAACTCACCAAGGCTCCACTACTACAAGGTCCCAAAGAGGGGGAGGATCTATATCTATATCTCGGGGTCGGGGCAGAGGCCGTAAGCTCCGTCCTGGTTCGGGAGGAAGGCAAGAAGCAGCTGCCCGTCTATTACGTGAGTAGGGTCCTGAGGGAGGCGGAGCTCAGGTACCCGATTCTGGAGAAGTTGGCCTTTGCTCTGGTCGTCGCAGCAAGGAAGCTCAGGCCATACTTCCAGGCCCATTCAATTCAAGTAGTGACGGACCACCCTCTCCGCCAGATCTTCGAAGGAGTGGAGCACTCGGGAAGGCTCGCAAAGTGGTCGATAGAGCTAAGTGAATTCAACATTACCTTCGTCCCTCGATTATCCATGAAGGCACAGGTGGTGGCTGATTTCGTGGCAGATTATGTGGCCGAGATGGAGGAAGATGGAGCCCCTCGTCATGTTCCGTGGAAGCTGCTGGTGGACGGGGCTTCGGGCAAGAATTCCCTCGGAGGGGTGGTACTGGAGAGTCCCCACGGAGTAAAGATCGAGCAGACACTAGTGATACACTTCCCAATCACCAACAACCAGGCGGAGTATGAGGCGGTGATCGCCGGTATACGGCTGGCCCAGGAGCTCGGAGTCCATGACGTGGAGGTCCTCACCGACTCGATGGTAATAGCCTCTCAGATCAGGGGAGAGTTCGAGATGAGGGAACCTGCGCTCATAAGGTACTTGGCCAAAGTGAGAGGTCTCGTGGGAACGTTCAAAACTTTCTCCATCCGGCACGTCCCTAGGGAGGAGAGCACCCCGGCGGATCGGTTGGTCAAATCCGGTCCTCGAGCCGGGGGGACCCTGACAGACTTATTCCGCCCTTCGATCGAGGAGGGAGAACTCATGGAAGTAGAGCAACGGCCCTCCTGGAAGGATCCCTTCGTCACCTTCCTTGCAGCGGGAAAGTTTCCGGAGGAGGTTCCGGACTAGAGGCGCTTCCGATATAAGTCCACCTACTACGTGCTCCATGAGGGGGACTTGTATCGGAAGACCCTCTCGGGCCTCCTGGCCCGATGCATTTCAGAGGAGGAAGTCCCAAGGATCTTGGAAGAAGTTCACTCCGGCGAGTGCGGCAGCCACTCGGGGAGCAGGATGCTGGAGGCAAGAATAATGAGGCAGGGGTACTTCTGGCCAACCCTAAGTAAAGACGCGGCAGCTTTCGCCAAGAGGTGCCAGAAGTGCCAAATGTTCGCCCCGCTTCAGCTCATGCCAGCTCAGAGGCTAAAGAGTATCACGGCGCCCTGGCCATTCGCCATATGGGGGATGGACCTGGTAGGACCCTTCCCCCAGGCTAGTGGGCAGAGGAGGTTTCTCCTAGTCATGATTGACTACTTCTCAAAGTGGTTGGAGGTCAAGGCGTTGGCTAAGGTCACCTCTCAGGTAATCCGCAACTTCGTATGGGGGGAGATCATTTGTCGACATGGGCTTCCACAGGCTATAGTCACGGATAATGTTCTGCAGTTCGCAAGCGAGGAATTCATCAGCTTCTGTGGCCAGTTGGGGATAGACCTCAGGTTTGCACCCGTTCACCATCCCAGGAGCAACGGGCAGGTGGAGGCGGCAAACAAGGTCATCGTGAACCTGCTCAAGAAGAAGGTGGAAAATCTGAAGGGCAATTGGGTGGAACAGCTTCCATCGGTCCTATGGGCCCTAAGAACTACCCCCAGCACCGCCACAGGAGAGACTCCTTTCAAGCTCTCTCACGGCTGCGAGGCCGTCATTCCCATAGAGTTCGAGGTTATGACACCACGGGTAAAGGCCGCCGCAAGTGGAGAGGAAGGTTGGAGAGCCGAGAACGAGGAGGAGTTGCGGCTCTCCCTCGACCTCATCGAAGAAGTTCGGGACCTAGCAGCCATTCGCCAAGAAGAGGTCAAGCGGCGGATGGCCAAGTACTTCGAAAAGCACGTCAGGGTAAAGCAGTTCGAGAAGGGAGATCTGGTGCTCAAGAAGGTCGACACGGCTGGGAGGTCCGCCGCGGTGGGAAAACTTAACCCCAACTGGGAAGGCCCCTATGTCGTGGAAGAGGCACTAAAGTCTGGGGGGTATCACCTTCAGAATGTGGAGGGCCAACCTCTCAGCCACACATGGAATGGCGACGACCTTAAACGCTTCTATCCCTAGCAGTATGTAGTAACAATATTTTTGAATAAGAATATTTTATTTAAACTATGTGAATGAGAGTGATGCTGCAGCTTGTAGGAAAGACTCTAAAAGCCCCGGAAATGGCCCCAAGCAGACCCGCTGTCCAGGCTCTCACCTAGCTGGCAGGTCCGAATGCTCACTCGGTGGCAGGTTCCAGGGTGTTGAGACAATGGCCCCGAGCAGACCCGCTGTCCAGGCTCTCATCTAGCTGGCAGGTCCGAAGGCTCACTCGGTGGCAGGTTCCAAGGTGTTGAGACAATGGCCCCGAGCAGACCCGCGGTCCAGGCTCTCATCTAGCTGGCAGGTCCGAAGGCTCACTCGGTGGCAGGTTCCAGGGTGTTGAGACAATGGCCCCGAGCAGACCCGCTGTCCAGGCTCTCATCTAGCTGGCAGGTCCGAAGGCTCACTCGGTGGCAGGTTCCAGGGTGTTGAGACAATGGCCCCGAGCAGACCCGCTGTCCAGGCTCTCATCTAGCTGGCAGGTCTGAAGGCTCACTCGGTGGCAGGTTCCAAGGTGTTGAGACAATAGCCCCGAGCAGACCCGCTGTCCAGGCTCTCATCTAGCTGGCAGGTCCGAAGGCTCACTCGGTGGCAGGTTCCAGGGTGTTGAGACAATGGCCCCGAGCAGACCTGCTGTCCAGGCTCTCATCTAGCTGGCAGGTCCGAAGGCTCACTCGGTGGCAGGTTCCAGGGTGTTGAGACAATGGCCCCGAGCAGACCCGCTGTCCAGGCTCTCATCTAGCTGGCAGGTCTGAAGGCTCACTCGGTGGCAGGTTCCAAGGTGTTGAGAAAATGGCCCCGAGCAGACCCGCTGTCCAGGCTCTCATCTAGCTGGCAGGTCCGAAGGCTCACTCGGTGGCAGGTTCTAAGGTGATAAAGGAAATGGCCCCGAGCAGACCTGCTGTCCATGCTCTCATCTAGCTGGCAGGTCCGAAGGCTCACTCGGTGGCAGGTTCTAAGTTCTCAAGGGTTGATCTTGAGGGCACTCGCAGGGACCACGCGCCAGTAAAGTAATCTCACCTCTCTTCCTGACTACCTAAGCGAAACCCCGGTCTGGGTGAATGGTAAGGAGATACGAGTGGGGCAGGAAGCGGGAAGTCGAAAAGGGGCAACACACCTAAGTCATCTTCGAGCATTCGCTGGGTGGCCAGGACAGTCGCACTTCGACCTAGCGTCCTAATGAGCCCAGCGGGATATAATGACGAATGAGAAAGAAGTAACGTCCTAATGAGTCCAGCGAGATATAGCGGCGAATGAGAGAAAAGTTGAGATAGCCGAAAAAGTGAGATAGCACAAAAATTGTAGTCAATATATACATCTTTTAAGGGCACTCGCCCCGTTCATGATTACATTCAAAATGGTAAGTACAAAAAGAGTAAAAAATACAAAAGGCCCTTCTCAAGGGTCGGCAGATTTCTCGCCTGAAGATCCTTCGCTTTCGCCAGAATCCGGGATGAGGGCGTCTTCCCGCGGCTCGCCATTATCGTCCTCCGGGAAGGGGATCAGAATGTAGAGCTCGGGAACGACTTGGCGAGCGGAAAGGCATTCGGCCTCCGCCTCCAGATACCCAGCTCGCCGCAGCACCTGCAGCGCATGCTTCACGGCACTTTGCGCATTCTCTTGCATCAGTTGCTCTAGCTCGTGATGGGGGTAAAAGTGCCCCCCACTTCCCGGGTCGAGTGCCGATGCGCCAGCTTCTCGCAACCGTTGGACTTCGGCTTTGGCCAGGCGGACTTCCTCTTCAAGGTCGATCACCCGCGCGCGAAGCATCCCGGCGCTTGTAGCATCCTGAAGAAATGAAATAAAACCTGAGATAAAAGTGCGGCAATCAGCAATGGTCATCCGCAGGGGTGAGAGAAAGTATACCTCTGCAATCGGGCGGCGGGCGAGAAGCGCTTCCGCGGCTTCCAGCTTCACTCTGAGCTCAGTCGCCTCCCTAGAGATGAGAGCCCTGGCCTCCTCAACCCCGGCCAGATTCCGTGCCAAGTTGATGCTCCGGCGAGAAGACATGTGCGAGAGCTCCAGGGCCCGCAGCATGTCTCGAGCGGCCTCGTGGGCGAGAACTTGCGTCTTATCGGCATTGAATACCTCGGCATCCTCACGACCATAGAGGGCATACGCAATGGCGTACGCCTCGCCGCTGGCGATGTCGCTCTCTATCCAGGTTGGATGGAGGGTAGAGAGCGAGACCCTGTTCGTGTTTCTGTCCCACTTGACCAGGGGAGCCCCTGAGGGATCCACGTACTTCTCGCTGTTCGGGAAGTTGCGGTGGTCCCTGGGCAGCGGAGGCGGCGGCAGCGACGATCTCGCCTGAACCACCGTCCCATCGGGCACACCCGACCCCAAGGTTGGGGCCGGCACTTAGGTCCCCAGGGTTTGGGTCGGGACCTCCGTCCCTGGGGTTTGGGTTGGAGCTTTCGCTCCAGAGGTCTCGCCCACAACCCCCTTCCCTTTGATAGAAGGAGGGCATCGCGACTTGCTGGGGGAAAGGAAGGAGCCGCCGCGGGTTTTCTCTTTCGGCTGCTGGGCTTGGAGGAGGAAGGCCCCTCCCGGCAGGCATCCGCGGCAGCTTGCGAGAGAGGCACGCAAAACCCAAGAGGCCGCGGCGGATGAAGGGGGAGGCTACGCACGCCTACATAATATTGCGAATGGTTTAGCGAATGGTGTAAGAATCGCAAGGCCAAAACGAATGAAGGAAGTCTCGAAAAATTACCCTCGCCCTGCGGAATGAGCGGGAGCGAGTTGACGTTTTGCCGGAGATAGACGAGGTCCATCCCGTGCTCCAGAATATATTGGTGGAGTTTGGCCTCGTGCCCCCCTAGGGTCGGAGGGCGGAAGGTTGACTCCTCCTCCTGCACCGGGGCGAGAAGGGTGTTTCCCAGGCTTCCGCTGACAAAGATGAAGCGGCGAACCCAGTCGTGGTTTTTGTTCGGGAGCCCGTAGTGCTTGAGTGGGCTTAGACCCGAGAAAAAGGAGATGCCGTTGGTGCAGCGGAAGGTGTAGAGCTTGCGGAAGACGGGCAGCGAGAACTCGATCCCCTCTTCTCGCAGATAGCTCGCGTACCCGACCAGCATGGCGATGGAGTTGGGGTTGAGCTGGCCGGGCACGATCCCGTAGTATCTGAAGGTCTGGCGGAGTTCCGTCCAGATGGGGAGACGAAACCCACCTCGAAATGCTCTAGCGGGATCGCGAGAGCACAGGGCGAGATGGAGTTTAGGCGCTCTTCCGGCCTAGGCTTTTGCGCCTCGAACCCCGGCGGAATGTAATCCGCAACAGCTGTCAAGTAAGCCTCTTCGGAGAGGTCGCAAGAATCGAAAGTATGGTTGACGAATGCGCTGGCGCACCTGGCCCTACCTTCCGCATCACCACCCATTTCGCGAATGCAGAAGGAGAAGGGAGCAGCAGGGAAGGGAGAAGCGCGAGTGCTAACGCGAGGAAAGAGGGGGAACGGATGGTAAGGTATTTAATACGGTGGTTGAAAGGCCTATTTATAGAAGGACTAAACGGCGTTTGGGCTTTCGAGGTAACGGGTATGCGGATGGCAGTCGCGCCTTCCCGACGCCTCGAAACCCGGGCCGATCCCTCTCGCCCATTAATGGCGAATGCCCTGTGGCTATTCGCTCGACGGCCACGCGAAAGAGCTAAGAAAACATTCGGCAATATCATATCATTCGGCAATACCCAGGCAAGCTACGAGAAAAATAAAAAAAACGAGAAATAGAGCATTCGCAAAGCGTAGAGTATAAAATTATTACAGACAAGTATAAAAGTCCAGCATCCGCAACACAGAAAATGAGGAGAGAAATAACAGGAGGGGTGAATGTTGACTAGATCAGAACTCCTCCCAGACCCACCGACCTCGCCTTCGCGACCCAGCTTCTAGGGGCATTCGCGGGCGGTAGTACGCGAACATATTGGTGATCTCATGGGAAGCCAGTTGGAGTTGGTCCCGGGCTCACGCGGCGTGTCTTTCGGGAGACAACTCCCCTCCTTCACCCCCCAGGCGCTCCACCGTCGCGAGAAGGCGCGAGTAGTCCCACCGAAGGTCCTTTAACTCACGCGCGACTCTCAGTCGCACATCATCCACCTGGCCGGTGACGTTCCGCTGGATGTGGATGAGCTTCCCCAAGACCTCCGTGATCCGCTCCTTCAGGGTCGCGTGATCTGAGGAGTCGCCCAGGAAATCAGTGAGATCCCCAGGGGAAGAGAGAGGCGAGAGCATCCCCTCTTCCCCCTCGTTGTAGGAATCAAGGGGGGAGGCTTCCGGATAGCCTGCGAATTCACAACTAGGTCAGTTGCGGTAAAATAAGCGAGTATAGTAGGGGCAGGAGAGTAAACTGACCAGGGACGGGTTCCCTATGACCTGAAGGGCGAGACGAATGGGGGAGGACCCCAGACAAGCCTGCGGAAGGTGGTAGAACCTTCCCTTTCCCGGGGCGGTAAAGCGGAGGAGGAGGAGCCGGAGCATTCGTACGATCATCAGCACGGAGGTGCTGATCCAGTTCCCGCTCAGGGGAGACCCTCGGTTCATTCGCGATAACAGAGGGGTTCTGCTGGGCAGGGGAACTTTGAGGAATGGAGTCCCGCAGCGGGACGTTAGGGTTGAGGGTTGCGAGAAGGTAATGGTCAGTAACAAGCAACATGAAAGGAAAATCGAGAGGGTTCACAACTTACTGGATTGAAGTATGGTCTCGCCCGGAGGGGGTGGAGGAGCAAGGTCCAGATCTGGAGGAGGTGCCTCGTCCGCGAGAGGTGGCACCACGGCACTGTTCAAAACGTCCCCGTGGCCGTCCTCAGGCACCGAAATCCCCTGCAAATGGTCGGAGTGATTGCCGAATAAGGAGGCAGAAACTAAAAAGAAAGGCAGGAGGAATCTTCATACCTGAGTCCTGGGGTCTGGAGGAGTATTCGTCGGAGAGTCCGAGGCGGTCTCGCCTTTGTGGCGATTCATACGAATCGCTTTGGCTCGCCGCGAGACATATGGGGCGCTCGAGTCTCGCTTGGATTTAAGCCAGGGAGCCAATCTGGCGGTTTTGGGGGCGGTTGCAGTCTGGGCCGCAGCCAGGCGTTTGATCATTTCTTGCGAGAGGGGCCTCGTGGAAGGCTTGTGGAAAGACATTGAGAGTGGCGAAAGGTCCAGGGAGAGAAAACTCCGGGCCGAGATATAAAAATGGTCCAGAAAAGTCTGACATGAGGAGGTATATATAGGATGACGGTGGGACCCACAGAGTCTTATAGGTCCAGTCAGCAAGCACTCACCGAATACAGGGTTGGACTGTTCTTTCCGAGCGTAGGAACCGCTCGCAAAGAGCGGGGATTGTGTACAACCCGTATTCGCCGAGTGGGTCCCTCAAGCCAACTGGCGAGACCTGGGTCAGCCGGATCATTCGCCCAGGCAAAGGAAGGTGGTGAGATCCCCGGATTAATGGGGGTACGCTGCAGGCGAGAAGAAGTTCGGCGAGTGGCGATCTCACGGACCACTCGCTCAGTAGCCTGGGCACTCGCCCAGCTGAGCGGGAGATCGGCGAGTGGTGCCCTCACGGGCCACTCGCTCAGTAGCATGGGCACTCGCCCAGCTGAGCGGGAGATCGGCGAGTGGTGCCCTCACGGACCACTCGCCCCAAAGGCTTTGAGGGGGAAATGACCATAATGCCCCTTGTGGGATGCAAATAGCCCTTCGGAACAGCGGAGTTAGGCTATTAGCAGACCAATTTGGGGTGCGGTTAGTAAAACTAAAAGGCGGATTCGTGTTATCTGCAGACCAGCCTAGGAAAAACTATAGATAGACCCTTAAGGGCACCTTGGAGGAGATCCGATTTTAGAGAATCCTCTCCTCCAGGCTAGTTTTTGGTCGGCTGCTAGTGCCCTCCAAGGTGCCCGATTGAGCTCTGGTTTGGGAGGGGAAGCTCTCTAAGATCTTCCGGGTGTGTGGCGGGACCTCCTCGCTTCAGCCTTGGGTCTTTTCTTATTCTCACATCCACCGTCAAGAGAGTCTGGTGAGGGAGAAGTAAGCATCGGCTACACCCCCAGTGGGTCTGATCTCAAGAGGCCTATTGCAGGTTTCAACATGACTTAATCGAGACCTTTGTTCGGACGTCAATGTTTATTAATTGTTCTGATAGCTCTACAAATCGATGTCTCAAGGTTAAGAAGGTGTATCTACAACAATACACTTATAAGTTTGTTACGATAAACTGATTATTTCTTATGGTCATGAGAACTTATAGCCTAGTCTTACTTCTATCCATTCTAAATCTTACATGGTCTTGCACTGAATTTGCCGTTTATGACGTTTTTCCCTTGTGACCGGTAAGAGCTTGTTAACCAAACGTCCTTATAAACGACAAAACAACATTGTTTGGATCAGGAAGTTAGAGAAATTCCCTAAATTCTTAACCTGACTTTCTTGATTCCAAGAGTCTTATGCCCATACACTGGACAACCCTTTACGTATATCCAAATGATTAACAAGTTAATCACTTTTGACGACTTAGATTTAGCCTTGGAGCAATAAGATGGGTACACGCTCACACTTGAAGTGCACCATTCATCTAACTTGCCAGTATAACTATAGCGGTCACAACTTGGTATAAACAATCCCCACTATTTAAGGTGAAGTAATTCTCCAAGGGTCTCAACTTCTAAGGAGGGTTGGTCCACAAACCAAAAGTGTATGAATAAGATCTCGCCATTACTACGAGTATCATTGAATACTCCAAACCTCGGGATTACTACGTAAATGTCACAACATTTTCTAAATAAAGTCTAGGGGGCAATCCAAGTCGGTATTTTATTGGTCCAATAAACAAAAGGATAAGCCCCTACCGATTTGGGCTAAGTCTCTTCAATACTTCTACGGTATATTCATCTTACATACGTACATAAACTTTAGGGCGTATATTCTCTGACTTGGTGTTCCACCCTGAGACATATTGTTATAAGTTATGCTAACTTTTCCGAGTTCCCTATATGATTAACTAGGCAAGGGGGGCCTTTTCAAAAAAAAAATTCAAATTCCAATTCGACCTCTAGTAAATTATGGTGGTTGCCTCAACGTATTGTAAAGGGAAGTATCAAGTTATGGTAAGGGAGTTATGCTTATGGGTCTTCTATTACTCTAAAAGAAGACTACAGACACCCGATCTCCTCGAGATGGTCCTACCACTTGGTAGTAAAGCGTAATCTTTAGCGTGAAAGTCTCAACGTCTAGACTTATACTAACTTCTTCTTTTAGTTACGTTGGGTATCCTTAACCTTCAACCAAATCTAGACCCGAGGTCGCTCTTTAGACTAGGATGCGTCACTAAATTGTCTAAGTAAGTCAAAATTTGACCTAACTTGTTGCTTAGTGGACTGTTTTATATGATTTCATATATGGGCACACCATAGCTTCCGCTGCATAGTTTGTCCGCAAACTAAGCTCGAGCGGGGTGACCCAGTATGTTGTGGACTGTTCTCTTATGATCGTTCGTTCAGTGATACCATTTGTAAGATCTCTTTTCTCAAAACCTGTTCGGGTACTTGAAAACTCAAACCTCTCCTGTATCGCACGGTCAAGGTGGATCTTCGCCCAGAATCGCTGCCTTGAGGTGTCACCAACACTCGGGTTAGCCAACACCGCTCAGCACCGACTCTGCCGGCTATACAATCATAAGTAAGTAAATGTCAAAAGTAAGGGCATGTCCACATGTCACAACATCATATAACTATATAATGAAACCGAAAATGTCCACAAAGGAAAAGTACAAGAAGTAAGGGCGAATGCCCGAATACATTTCCAAAAGAAAGTACTCTCTCTCACTACAAATCATGGGGAAACTACAAACTAACTATCAACCTGTTCGGTGGTAGTATGCTGCAACTACGGGTCAAGTCCATCTCTCTCGTCCTGCTGCACACAGGGTAGCTCCGTCTCCTCGGACTCCTGTACGGCCACATCCGACCGTTAGTCATAAAGACTAAGTCGTTTTGTCCTCGCCTCCCCCCACGACTCCTAGGCACCGAGTGAGAGGAAGAAGCGGAGGACAAACAAGGGGTAAACAAGAAGGGTGACGTGGCACTAACTAGCAGTATATAAATATAAACGGTAGAGCTAACAGTAACAAGGTATAAGTAAAGAGCATGTAAGTAAGTACGGTAAATAGTAAACAGGTAGAGGCAATATAGTAAACAATAAGTAAGTAAAGGCAGTGCAGTAACGTAAACTATCTACCATCACAGATTCGTACCTTAACTTATATGAACGCCCATACGACATATAAGTTAAGATGTCCAGGTAACCCATCATATAAAAGAGTCCATACTAATTTATATGATGGGGTATGCAGATGTGTGTTATGATATGTTATGTTTATGATGTGTATTATGCAGTCATGCAATGCAACCCACCCACACGACTCTATGCGCACAGACCTTTATAGTTACCATTTTGTTAGAAAGGAAGCCAACCTTTCGGGTACCGACCGTCGTGGCTCACGGTGGCAGTGGATCGGGCACTCCACATCCTAGGCGGGTATGCCCACTACCAAGCCTAGACCTCACGTACGCCTCAACGCTAAGAACACAACAGCGGAGCTCCTGCGTACTCTTGATGGAATCCACCAGACTTTAAGGTCGGGGTGGGTTATTAGGGATTTTCCTCCAGACCGCGGTACTCAGTCTTACCGGCCCTCTAAACCTCACCCTCACCTGAGTCAATGTACTATCGTCGGTGACATGACTAGCCTAGTACCGAAGACTCGCCACTAATTGCATAAGTAACAGGTGACACCAAGTCCACCCGAGCCTCTGGCTCTGGGACTATCACACAAGTTGCTCCAACCCATCTCCTTCCTGAAGGAGATCCATACTATTTCGCTGTCCTAATTAGGCTACTCTTGCCTACAATTAAGTTAGTATTATATTTACCGTGAATCTTGGACTTCCCGCGGTATACCCCGTAAAAGGGGCCCCCAACGGTACTAAGGATTCAATGGGCTCAACCCCACCATCCTCTTTCTCAAGACAGTTACTTTAGTTGGTGATTAACATTTAGTTCACCCCTCATTATTTCATATAATTAAAGTGACTTAGCTCCACACCCGTCCCACCCAATTGGGTTGGACGTACCTCCACACCTCATACACCAACCCTAGCACAATCTCAATGTTAATCCTAGGTTTGACCCTCCTTGAATCATTGTGTACTATAACTAAAATATTGAATGGACATAACTTCTAAACACTACTTATGGGTCTGAATTGTCTTAAAATCAAAATTCTGGTTTTTACTAAACGCAGACCACCAAGTCGAACTAACCTCAAAAAGCTTCTACATGCTACCTTAAAATTATCAGTGAGGTAATATTCCATAACAAGGTGGTTTACTGAGTTTCATGACCCTAGGATGTCATGTGGCCTACTAAATCATCATAGTTGTATAATAACCAAAATGCCACTATAATTAGGAAAAATAATATTTCACATCTGAAAATTCTATAAAAATTACCAAGAGTTCAAATGGGGGTCTAGAGTCCTCTGCCAAATATTTATATCATTACCATATGATTTGAGTAATTAAAATGATTTAACATCCAAGTGTAGTAAATACCAATTTCTACATGATGTACATGAAATACAATTCCACAGGCTTCCAAATAATTATCATGGGCATATATCAACAAAAAATGACAGATAACCAAGTTTCATAATTTTTCCCAATGATTTGTCATTTTTCACAATTAAATTCCTCTAAGCTAGTAAGCACTTAAAAATTCCTCCACAAGAAATAACACTTCAATAAATCCTACTTAAATTACCATAGCCTATTTTCATCCCAATTCAGCCACTGTTAAAATATCATAACGATACAAGGTCATCTGACCTTGCATTTTATTTATTTAAGGAAATAGTGGCAACTTCATTTAATAAGGGAAAAAATACATAAATGACTCTAAATATTCCCATTAAATTATCTAAGCCATTGCATGCTCCTAAAAACATGTCTACCAAGTTCTGAGCCAAGGCAAGCACATTTGGTCATATGTCCTTCACAAGCCCTAATTTGCAACCCTAAGGGTTTACCCTTAGGGTTTTAAGACACACCACCCCAATGGCTCAAAATGCTCCATTACGGGGTGTCACATGCATTTATATTTCATTACCTACATAATCATCATGATGGGAGGAGGCCAACCCACTCAACCCCCAAAATAGCCTAAACCCTAATTTGACCCTTAGGGGCCCTCATTAGGGTTTCCCATTTTCCATATCAAATCAACTCTAAATAGAGTGAAAATTTAGGCAGGCACTACTCATACACTAAAGAGCATGCCACCAAAATTTGGTGTCATTTGGACTTCATATGCTCTAAAAATCAATATTATTTAAATATCTTAATTACCACAAAAACTATAGGCAAAATTGCCCAACAAATACTGATCTTTGGGCAGAGGGTACCCCTCAGGTATACCTACCCATGATTAAAATCTCAGCTTCAAAGCTTGAGAGATCTAGGCTAAATAATTATTTTAGTGGGTTGTCCTAGTGTAGGACCAGTCCTAGTAAAACAGCTCCCCAGGGAGCTGTGGGTCACCAAATGACCTGAACTCAAGCCCTAATGAAAGCTAAGGTCAAGGCCTACAACTTTCATGTTGGACACTTTTGCTAATTCAGTCATTAAGTGCCCCTAATTAAACCTAGAAGGAGGCTGCACTAAAAGAGAACTATAATCCCTAAGACATTAAATTAATTCATATAAAAAGGGCGCGCACGGATCTTGACACAGATCTCACGTCCAAGGAGTCGTCTTCCTCCTCCAGCCAACAGCTGAGATCGCGCCGTGCTGGGCGAAGTTGCGACCGAGATTGTCGGCAATCTAGCCACCACCACCACCGCCAACACCGCCAACACCACCGACACCTTCGTGGTGGTTGGGGCTACCATTTACCAGCGACTGGCGGCCGGAGGCGGCGGTTCCCGGCGATCCCAGGCTTCCCGTTTCGAGCGGAAAAGCTCAGTTTTAAGAAATGGATTCGGGCTCAATTGAGCCCGATCCTTCTTCGTTTTGTTATAGAAAGCTAGCATGGGGGAGAGGAGGAGAAAAGAACCGTGATTGGGGCGTGGCGGCGGCTCCGGCGGCGGTTCACCATGGTTAAGCTTTGCTCCGGCAAGCCTGCTCTCGACTTCGATTCTCCGGCTATGGCCTTGCTCCAGGTGTCGTTCCCGACTGCTCTCTCCCTTCTGAAGCTGATGGTGTAGCTGGAATGAGGTGGGGAGGCTTTTATAGCTGGTAAATCAAGCTTCCTCGGATTGCTCCTTGCTGCCACCCTCCTGCACCCCTGCCCTTGCTGGGTCTTCTGGTCTCCTTCTGAGGCTTAGCAATCAAGGTTGGAGTGCCCAACACTGATTGGAGATGGAGTGTTAGAGGGGGATTTGCTTTAACCTTTAACTTTTGCCTTTTTCATTACTTTTGGTCCCCCCTCTCATTTGGTTAATCAAACCCATGGTTTGGGCTCAATCCAAGGCTGATAAGGGGGGGTCCTAAGTCCATAAATAATTGGTTAATTGATGGGTGTTGGGTTCCATTCAAATTAGGCTTAGAATTCACCTAAAGAGCTATGTTGACCATGGTTGACTTTGGTCAACAAGGTGAGTGGGTTGACCCCACATGGGGGTCATGGGTCCCTTGACATCACCCAACATTGGTTGGTCCATGGTGGGGCCCCAATTGGTTTAATTTAATCAAAGGGTGTAGATTTGACCAAAATTAGGTAAAGTTTGACTTTGGTCAATTTCATGCAATTGGGTCCCACCCAAGTGCAATTTCCATCCTAATGATCTTCCTTAGTGGTTAGTGTGGTATGGGGGAGGTCAATTTGGTGAATTGAGGATCAATTGGCCTAAGGAAGTGATATTGGACCATGTTGATTTTGTGCCCTTTGTGTGCACGTAGCACACTCCACTTGGCCCAAGGGCCCTAGTGGCCACTCTGCACACCACCCATGCCCTAATACCAACTAGGGGTCTAGAAGGACTAGGGATGTTACATTTCTAATAAACTATTGCAACATGATTTCCACATTGCGATCTCTCGCGTTACCATTTTACCAACACACCTATCATTACTTATCATTATTCTCGTTCCTTGCATTCTTTTGAATTTTAAATTTTCCTTCAATATAACATATTGCATATCCGTGAAATCAAAATAACCTTTATCTCACCTTCTTTACATACTTTATTTGTCATATTTTCATTTTCAGTTAGCAGTTTCATTTACTTCCTATGTCTGTTTACTCGACACTCGAAGCACAATGATGATTTTCCTTTTTCATATATATATTATCTTAATTATCTTATCATTCCGAACAACCTACAATATATCGAATGTCAGTGGACTTTCTTTCCTTATCATCATCTTCCATTGTTCCCATTGTTCTCAGAGTTCATCTTCACGGCTTATCTTCATTTCTCACTCACTATTTCGTTTGCTAATTCCTTTTTATCGTCTATTCTCTACCTCAATTTCGGTTTCTTTTAACTTGTAATGTATTACGTATTTTCACATTCATTGAAGTCATGACGGAATATTGAAACGACGCACGGTGTAAACTTAAACGACGCACGGTGAAAAAATGTGTGCTCGTGCGAAAAACGCGGTCCGTGCAAAAAAAATCATGCCCAGGCGAAAAACGTGCGCCCGGGCTAAAAATTGCTCGTCGGGGCTGAAATGCATGCGCTGGTGCGAAAAAAACCAGCCCAGGCAAAAAACGGGTGCATGGCCGAAAAACGTGCTCCGGGCGAAAAAATGCGCCCGAAAAAATGAGCGCCCGGATAAAAAACTTACACTTTGGCCCGAGTATGAGTCAAGTGCTAAATTCACAATTCCGGAATTAACAATCTCAAAGCCCACCACATGACTTAAACATTGAATCGATAGTTTTCCAGATTTACTTGATTATCATAGGTTTTGATTCCGAAAGTCAATGCGTCCCAAAAATTTTAAGTGAATTCTTGAATATCAATGTAGTTAGAAACTAACGGATCATTAGATTTATCAAGCACTATTACTGATAAATCATAAATCACAACTCCCACAGGCAAATATCCCCCCATGGAATCTTGGACTTGAGGAAATCTCTTTATATTCGGATATTTGCATAACCACCCGCATTCCTGAAACACTATCTTCCCCATTAAATTATTCATCAACCACCAATCACCACTAGGCCCTCTCTCTATCCTTCAAAGCGTCGACAGCTCCACCACTCATCGTCTCCTCCATTGTTTCTCCTCCAGCTTCAGCTCTTCTCTTCCGCTCCTCCTCTGTTTCACTCAAAAGCGAAAGTTTTATATTTTACTCCCCTGTTTTTATGGGAACCGCTTCCTTCTCTATGTCCACCTCTCCCCCCAAGAGGGACTATAAGCAGACCTCCTCCGCCGCCCTCCTTTCCTCCTCTTCGCCAATTCCAAACTCCAAAACTTCCTTCTTCGTCTTCTACCTCCTCCTCCTTATCGCCTCCATCTCTCTCGTCTCCGCCTTCGCCTTCGCCGTCCTCTTCTTCTCATCCTCACCCGCAGCCGTCTCCGCCATATCGGATCCCAAGCACCCCGCCCGCACCTTGACAGACCTTGCCCGTCCCACCGTCGTACTCATCTCCTCCGATGGCTTCCGCTTCGGCTACCAATTCAAATCCAACTTGCCCAACATCGGCCGTCTAATCTCCAACGGCACAGAAGCCGTGCCCGGCCTCATCCCTGTCTTCCCCTCCCTCACGTTCCCCAATCACTACTCCATTGTCACCGGCCTCTACCCTGCCTTCCACGGCATCATCAACAACCAGTTTGAGGACCCGAATTCCGGCGAAACCTTCACGATGGGCAGCCACCAACCCAAGTGGTGGCTCGGCGAGCCCCTCTGGCAGACAGTCGCCGACCACGGGTTACCCGTCGCAACCTACTTCTGGCCGGGCTCAGAGGTGACAAAAGGTTCCTGGAATTGCCCTCCTCATTTCTGCAAGAAATACGACGGATCCGTTCCATTCGAACAGAGAGTTGACTCTGTTTTGAGCTACTTCGATCTCCCAAAAAATCAAATCCCGGTTTTCATCACTCTCTACTTTGAAGATCCAGATCACCAGGGACACCAATTCGGCCCTGATGATCCGGAGATCACTTCGGCCGTCATCAGAATCGATCAAATGGTTGGCAGATTAATCCGCGGATTGGAGAAAAGGAAAGTGTTTGAAGATGTTACTCTAATTCTCCTCGGTGATCATGGAATGGTGGGAACCTGTGATAAAAAACTGATTTTTCTCGAAGATTTATCACCATGGATCAAAATCTCGCCTGAATGGATTCAATCTTATACGCCTGTGATCGCCATTAAACCTCCTTCTAATGCATCTGCATCCGAAGTCGTGGCAAAGATGAATGAAGGTTTGAATTCTGGAAGAGTGGAGAACGGAAACAAGCTGAAGATGTTTCTTAAAGAAGATCTGCCGGAGCGACTCCATTACTCTCAAAGCTCTAGAATTCCTCCTATTGTTGGCATGCTTGAAGAAGGCTACAAAGTGGAGACGAAGAGAACAAAAACCATGGAATGCGGAGGGGCTCACGGATACGATAACATGATCTTCTCCATGAGGACCATTTTTGCAGCTCATGGGCCTCGGTTTGAGAGGGGAAGGAAGGTTTCTTCCTTTGAGAATGTTGAGATCTATAATGTGATTACTGAGATTCTTGAGCTGAAGGGAGCTGCGAACAATGGCTCTGCTTCTTTTGCGAGATCAATTCTCCTGCCTAAAGATTGATTTTTTGCTGGATTAAGGGGAGATTTGATCTTGTTTACTACCCATTTCAATGTTTTTGATGTAATAAGCATTGGTTTTATATCATTTTTTTTATTGATACCCAAAAAAAAACTATTTTTTCTCCTATTATACTTTTTTTAATCGCACCCCTATTTTCTCGATGAAGTAGTAGGCGATGCGCTGCTCGCGATCTTGATGCCAAGCACCGAGGTGAGATACAAAAATTTCGCAATCCTGAGGCCTTTCCAATATTCTTCGTAGCTTGCCGCTGAACTCTATAGGCTCTTCAATTGAAGATATCATTCCAAAGAGAAGAAGAGGCGGCCCTTCCATTTTCCACTGCTCCAGCTAACTGGATTTCGTTCTCCTTTGTCAGATTTTCAATTTCCGACAAGCACCGATCATCCACACCTAGGTGCTGACATCATCCAGATTTGTTTTTCCATACTTGAAGCAAGTTGGAAGTCTGAAATCACTATAAGGATCTCATGGCCTTTTCGTCTCCCCTACCCATAATACCTATAGTTCCTCTCTTTTTCGTCTAAGTGGATCACGCCCAACATACACAAACAGTTGTTGTTCTCTCTATTTCGTCTAAGGCCTCAAGATTGCGAAATTTTCGTATCATCGATTGGGAGCTTGATTGCGATTGGAGGAGGAGGTTGGTGAGGAAGAGACTATGTTCGTTGTTAGGATCGTGTCACCTCATCAATCCGTGTGCCTTTGTGATTCCTAAAATAGAGTGAATTCTATTTTGGAATATCTTTGTAAGGAGGATATTATTTCTGGATTGTTCTCCTATTATGGCTGAGCCTAATTTGGCCACCCTCCTGATTTGTGTTATCTCCCAAATTGAGAGATACAACTACACATATATAAATTGGAGTCAGCCCCCTTCCCCAACATACCAAGTGATTCACGTGAGAAGAAAAGGAGAGAGAGGAGGAGGCTAGAGGCGGAAGCGGCGGCGGGCTTCTTCCGGCGATCCATCGAAGGAGATCGGGGATCTCGGCATCTTCCGGCGTGCGGCCAGGCGGGCCATCTTGGATCGGCGACGGAGTCCTCAGGCGGAGGACTCCTTGAAGGCGGCGACACCAGCGGCGTTGGAGGAAGAAGACGGTTCTTGTCCGTGCGATACCGCCCGGCGGTAGCGGTACCGCGAGCGGTAGCTTCCTGTGTCGGATTGGACTTTTCTCTCTTGGCGCATCTCCGATCTATATTCGTCTCAGTGTAAACTCTGTAAACTCTCTGATTATTTTAGTGGATCTTCTCCGGTGCTCTCCCCGTGGATGTAGGAGCTTCTCTCCGAACCACTTATATTTTGTGTCGTCTGTGCGTGCTTGAAATCTCATTCCGTATTTATTCTATTCTGCGCTATTGCTTGTGCTCGTTTAAATTCCGTTGCGCTATCGCGGTACTCAGTCCGATTGCATAACAGTTCGTAGGACTTTGAGCTCAAAGAGTAGAAAAAGAACAAAGTTTATTTTTTGGTGTGTTGGTGTAAATTATTGGACTCCAAATAAAGTAGAGAGATTCGGATTACTTATATCATCACTCATAAGTCAAATATATATATATTTTTTTTAAAGTAATTTTTCCCTCAACTGGCTAAGAAATTTTATCCTTTTTATACCATTAGATAAATAAGAATTCATCCAAATTTTGAAATGGGTCCCTCCATTGGGTGGTCCACAAATGAAGAGAATCTTCAGTTGTGTATTAACTTTGATATTCGCAGCCCCAAATCCAAAAATTCTTCTCAGGGGTTGAAAAGCCAAAAGGAGTCGGTATTGTAGGCACGCAGTTAAAATTGTGTTCAATGCAGCATTCAAGTCGGAACATTTCAGAATGTCACCACAGATTGTATTTTTTTTTTCCTTCAAAACTCGTTTTGAATAAGCTCTGCACCAGAAATGCAGGGATTGCATTGTTCATTGCGACATCAAGCCGGAAAACATACTCTTGGGTTCATCCTTCGACCCAAATGTAGCGAATTTCAGCCTGACAAAGCTCATAATGAACGCGCATTACTGTAAAAGCTGATGTCTACAGCTTCGGGACGATGCTTTTCGAGATTATATTGGGCAAAAAAACATGAATCATTGGGAGGATGAGAAGCTCGGATTCTGCCCTGCTTTTGCAATGGCAGGGGAGGTGGTTCGGTTGCTGGATTACAGGTTGGACGGCGTCGCTCCGGTTGATGAGATTGTCAGGGCTTGTAAGGCGGTTTGTTGGCGAATTTAGGACGAGGAGATATATGGTTCGGTGCCACCGGTTCCGAAGTTCCCCAACTTGAGAGAAAATGCCCTCCCCCGCCTCCTCCGTAATATAGAGAGGCGATACTGGACGAGGCCGAGCAGAGCAAGCGCATCGTAGCGGCAACCGCCGTTGTTGTGGAGCAACTGTTGTCGCCGATCTGTCCGCATTTCAAGCCGTTGTTTTAGTACCAAGGCGGGGACTAAGGCTCTGTTTGGCTCTCTGGCAGTCTTCCGGTGTGATCCATGCCAACGCAACTTCGGCGCAGGGAGTTTGCAGCCTTCTCTGCCTCCGTTCCGACGCAGCAGCCTAGCGAACAGAGAAAAGACACTATTTGCGAACTCGCACCCCTCCCTCCGGTCTGGAACTCCGGTGGCGTTTGCTTCCTTTCTCAGCCTCTGCCGGAGAGCCAAACAGAGCTTAAGGGTGCGTTTGGTTGAGTTGTTGCTGATGAAAAATTGTTGAACAGAAATGGAGTTTTGAAAAAGAGCTGTTTCTGAGAAATGGAGTTTTGTCATACAAACTGCTTGGGTCAAAAGGAGTTTTCAGTGTTTATTGAAATGGAGTTTTGAAAATTTTATTTGGTAACAAAATGTAGTTTTTGATGATTTTTTTTTCTTAATATGATACTCAATACACATAAAATACATAACCTTGATAATCAATATCCCTTCGCGAAGGGTGTCATCGAATAAAATTATCCAATGTCATAGTCGTCATCACAATATCGCCTTGTTTAGCGAAGTTGTAGCTCAGCATATCCCGTCTTATCCCGTAATATGGCCCACTTCTTCTTTCAAATGTCGAACGATCTTTCAATCACACTTCTAAGTGATGAGTGCACATGATTGAATATCTCTCGGCGTCCTTTCGGTGCACGACCATATACAACCCTCTTTGCTAAAATATGTCATAGGTCGGTTCTCAAGCTCTATCTCTTGAATGCAAATGTCACAAAAGATCATGACATCATTTGTATCTCATATAGCGGACAAACCTCCATCTTTCGGCTTACCCTTCTTGTAAAAAAAATTCAAACACATAATCAAACATATAACACACAAACACATACACATGCATACATAAACATAATACACACGCATACAAATAAACATATAACACACACACATATACATAAACACATAAACCCAAACACATAAACATATAACACAGACATAAACATAAACATATAAACATATAACACAAACATATAACACACAAACACACTCACACGCGCCCGCACACACACACACACAAACACAACACACACAAACACATACACATATAATACACACATATAACATGAACTTGCCAAAAGAATATAACATACACATATAACACATACACATATAACAAACAATTTTCTCAATATGATCCAAAGCATGAACATGCCAAAAGAATTTTAGGCCTGGTGTAAAATGTATGACTCCACAAAAAGAATATATGGAGAAAGTTGGGCATATCGATCTCCGGTAGCCTTTTTGTGAGCTTGCGCGAAGAGGATCATAAATCGGCGGAAAAGCTAGTGCACAGCTGTAGGATGGCTTGCGGGAATGAAGGCAAGGGGTGCAAACGGAGATGGTTCGCGAATTTGCTTGGGACTACGGATTGGGGAAGATAGAGGGCTAGCCAAACACTTCATACCTTACCCTTGGGACTAGAGAGAGGTCGGGCTCCGGCGTCTGCGAGGAAGAAGTTGGCGATCTCTGGTAGCTGGCAGCGACCTTGTGTGGAGAGGATTGACGATCGGTGGAGGAGTTCACGGGAAGGGCGCGGCTGAAGCTCACCGTCGGGAAGCATTCACGAGTGAAACGTCGATCGTTGTCGTAGCGCGTGAGGACGGGAAAACATTGTTGTTTTGAGGAATGAAGGAGAAGCCTCGCCAGACGCAGCTGCGTCGTTTCAACTGGAGCTCCTGGGCGCAGACAAGAAATAGGTGTTAGGGAGCTTATTTTAAAAACGGAGTTTTGGGGCAGCATCTCTCTCAGGCTCTGTTTGGTTGAGTTGTTGCTGATGGAAAGCTGCTGATAGAAATGAAGTTTGAGAAAAGTATTGATTCTGAAAAACAGAGTTTTGTTAAAAAAACTGTTTGGATGAAATGTAATTTGCAAAACAGAGTTTTGAAAAAGTTATTTGGAAATAAAAAGGAGTTTTGAGTGATTTTTTTTTCTTCATAAAATGATTATCAATCACAAAAGTATATAAAAAAGACATTTTTTTCTTCATAATATGACACCAAAAAAGTGTCATTTTAAACTCTATAATAAACCATCGTATAATAACATTTTTATCTGCTAACAATACATACATTCTCACACGCATACAATCCATGCCTCAAGCTTGGCTAATTAACTCATATATCAGTATCAACACAATCAAAGCAACCAACTACAAATGAACGGATCATTGCTATGTGAATTAAAATACCACAAACCTTTCACATACACTAACAACATATGAATTAAAATCTGAATCTGGAATCAAGTGATTTGAAGAATCAATCAAAATTTGGAATCAAGTAATTTGAACAGATCGTTGCTATGCACAAATCTTTCCAGCATATTTATCTGATTATCAAATATACAACACCCGTGCACTAACAAAACTCATACACAACACACAGCATACCAAAGCCAAAATCTAGAATCAAAATGATCTTGAAAACTATCAAAACATACCACAAATCTTTCCCTCAAGCTAAAAACTGAAAAACAGAAATGAGAAGTCTCCATTCCTGGACAAGCACCATGGCAAGATCACAAAATGCAAACATTAATCTGAGCTGGATAATGGAGGAAACGTCGTCGAGATAAGCGGCGGCAAGCTCGATCGATCAAAACAGGGGAATCACAGAAGCTACAGGAAAAACAGGGGATGCTCGGCATGGCAGCGGGATCGCCGTCAATGTCCCCATCCACGTCCATACGCGAGCTCGTTTGGCACTAGGTGGAGGCGCAGCGTTTGAGGATGCTCTCTTCGAGCCCGCCGGTTGTGGTCGACGGAGGTTCGTGCGGTTGAGGATGCTCTCTTCGAGCCCGCCGGCGAGAAGATCTACGATCGGGAGAGGGATTCCAGACGGGATCGGGGAGGGAGAGGGCTTTTGCGGCTTGCGTTGAGCGAGAAGGGGCGCGGGTATGGGATTAGGGTGGCCAAACGCGGGGAGAGGCGGACCGGAGAAAGCTGCGTCTGGACTGGTGCATGGAGTACCGGCTGAAATTTTAAAAGAAATGGAGTTTATTAACAAACTCCATTTGGAAGCAAACGGCGTGCCAAACGCTACTTTTGCATGAAATGAAGTTTTGCTCCAGACGCACCAGAGCAAATAAGCTAAACCAAACGCACCCTCAAACACCACGTTTCTTCGAAACTCCGTTTTGGCTCATCCGCACCGGAACAAATAAGCTCAACCAAACGGGGCCTAAGTGCGAAGAGCGGGCCGATGTCAAGATCCAAGGGCTCGCGGATTCACGGATTTATGACGCATGACGCTGGGTTAAATAAACTATTTTTTTCCTTAAGAGACGTTTATTTAAATAAACTGTTCGGATAGTTAAATAAGGTGTGCGAATAGAAAAAATTAATTTATTGAAAGAAATTTTAATTGGAAAGTTGGATGGTACTTCCGACAGATACTGGATCTGGTGGAAAATCTATTGAAATAACGGCGATGCTCATCTTGCGCACCAACTAAAGTTAGATGGCGATTCCCGCTTTCATCATTCCATGCATGTTCTAAGGCCAATAATTGCATATCCACCGGGACCACCACAGTATTTTACCGAATATTCTCATATTGTTTTATAACTAGAATCAATAATTAATTGTAACATTGATATAAAATGTTTACTCGTCATATTAAATAGGGATTACGGGCTGCGGTTAGTCGGAATTCTCACTCCACTAACTTAGTGGTGGGTTATGGAGAAATGGGTTGACCAAAAGTCAACCCACTATCTCCATGGTGGAAACCACCCCGCACGCGATCCGCGCGCCCGATCACCGTCTTCCCAATCGCCAACCGGCCCGCTCGCATCGTCACTGGTTGGCCGCCCCTCTCCTTGAGGGGCGGCGGTCGGCCGCCCCTCCCTTTGAGGGACGGCGGCCGGTCGGCCCTCCACGTGAGGGGCGGTGGCCGGCCGCCCCTCTCTGATGCAGGACAGGAATCCACCTGCCTGCCACCCAGCGGCCTGGCGCACCAGCACCCAGGGGTCCCGCCCAGAAATCCACCTGACGGGCTTTCATCAGGGCTGCAGCCCATACACCCCAACCCATCTCCAGCCGGCAACAGCCGGCAACAGCTGGCTTTCATCAGGGTTGTTGAGTGCAGCTCAGTTGGTGATGAGAGCTCTCATGAGTTTCTTATCAAGGAGGTCGGGTGTTCGATCCCCGGCCTCAACAACCCGCCAGCTGTTGCCGGCTGGAGATGGGTTGGGGTGTATGAGCTGCAGCCCTGATGAAAGCCCGTCAGGTGGATTTCTGGGCGGGACCCCTGGGTGCTGGTGCGCCAGGCCGCTGGGTGGCAGGCATGTGGATTTCTGTCCTGCATCACTCTCCTTAGAGGCGGAGGCCGGCCGCCCCTCTCTTCGAGGGGAGGCGGCCGACCGCCCCTCTCTTCGAGGGGAGGCGGCCGACCGCCCCTCTCTTTGAGGGGCGGCGCCCGGCCGGCCTTCCCCTCGCCGAAGGGGGAGGTCTGGCCGGCCTTTTTTGCCTTCTCCGTCCATCGGCCTCCTCCGCGTGCCGTCCGGTCGGTCTCTCACAGGTCGGTTACGCGGCGGTTGGATCCTAACCGCCCGTTTCCCTCCGCACGATCTCCACCGTTCGGGGTCCAGATAACCACCCGCGTAACCACCCGGAGTGGAGGTGCGATTATCCTTTAAAAGTATTTAATATTAAATATTATAGATAATATCTGGTGGTTACGGGCTGCAAATAACCACGTAACCACCATAACTTCCTCTGGAACTTATAAATAGGTCTCATGGGATCTCTCATTTCAGATCTTCTCTCCTCAGGATCTCCCCTACTCTCCTCAGAGCTCTCTGGAATCCTTTGGAGATTTTCTCCTCGCTCGAAAACGCATTTGGAGATCTCCAAGCACCTTGAAGATTCTTCAAACGCCTCCCCCTCTTCTGCAAGAAGACGATCGTGCTCCACGCGACAATCCAACGCATTATGCACATACTCGACAAGTTCACCACGAACAAAACATCCAAAGATCGGAAAATCATCAAGTCAACCTCAAGACACCGGAAACACTCAAGATTTGCGAGAGGTGATCTGCCACCCTACGCATCTCTCCCTCTCTCCCCTCAAGTTGTAACGAGGAGCGGTCTGTCTCCCTCGCCTTCTTCGCAAAGTCTTGTACAACGACAACAAATAGTGAAGTTTGGTCGACACCGTCTCGACCACGTGGTTTTTCATCTCTTTTCGGTGTTTTCCACGTCAAAAACTCTTCTTGTCCATTGCCTCGTTTTCTGTGATTGTGTGCGCGCTCGACTGCTTCCGGGCTAAGACGGTCTTTTTCCCGATCGGTTCAAGGGGCCAACGAGAAGTCCGCAACAACTGATACTCAAAATTATTAAATATTAATTTTAGTTTTGTTGCGGTCTACTAAAGGCTCCTAAAACCGGTTCAGAACGAACCGTCTTAGCCCGGGAGTGGTCGAGCGCGCAATCAGTTACTGAGAGATGACACGGATGGCAAAGAGTCTTTTTATCGTGGAAAACCCCAAAAATGGATAAAAACCACGTGGTCGGGACGGTGCCGACCAAACTTCACTATTTGCAGCTTCTTTACAGGGCTTTCTTGAAAGACCGATGGCGACAGGCCGCTCCTCGTTTCAACTTTGGGGGTGAGAGAGAGGCGTTCGGAGGGTGACAAACCACCACTCTCGAAGCTTCGACTTCTTCTTTGCAGTGGTGGGGAGCACCGTACTCTGGGACTTGTGCGCGCTCTGGAACTTGGCGTGATCTGTAACTTGTGCGCACTCTGGAACTTGGCGTTCTGGAACTTGGGCACTCGGGAACTTGGGCGTTCTTCGGAATGCTTGAAGAAGGACGAAGATCTTCTTCTGTCTTCGAGGTGCTTGAAGATTCCTTCATGCACGACTTTGAAGAGGAGGGAGATCTTCAAGAGAGCTCTCTCTCTTGAATTTAGGAGGAAGGATGTGGAGAGTAGAATGGGAAAAAAGAAAAGCCTTGGGGTTCTATTTATAGACCTCAGAGGTGGTTACGGTGGTTATGACGATAATCGCATGTCATAACCACCATAAATATTAAAAGCAGGTCAATTCTATAAGAATTACGATGCGCATTAATTAAAAATTTATTTAAGCGCAATCCAATGTGAAACCGAATATTCGCACCTGTCCATTACGGGTGCTTACGTCGGCGGTTACACGGGTGGTTACTCGCCAATCAGAGGGTGGAGAGATCGTGGGGCGATCGTACAACCACGCCGGAAGGCCCGAACGGCGGGGAAGGGTGCCCGGCGGGGGGACCGACCAGCAAGGAAGGGAGGCCCACCACGGGCGGCCGACCGGGGGGCCCACACGACCGCGGGCGCACGACCTCGAGCGGCTGGCGGGAGGGGTCGGCTGTGAGGCCGCGCGCCGGTCGGGAGCGCAATCGCGGGCGCAAGGCCAAGGGCGGACGGCCGTGAGGCCGCGCACCGATCTACCGGCGCGGTTGGCCGCACGCGCCGAGGGCGGGCGGCCAAGCGTGGCCGGCCAGCTGGCCGGCCACACGGCCGGGCCGCGCGCCCGTGGGGGCTCGGCCATGGGCGGCTAGGCCGTGCGGCTGTGGGCGCTCAGTCACGGGCGACCGACCGCCATACCGTGAGGCGGCTGGTCGGTCCCGCGTGCTGCGAGCGTGCGGCCATGGCTGGCCGGGCGGCCGCCCGCCACGCCGAGCGCTGGCCGTCCGGCCACGCGCGCCGAAGGCGCGCGACCAAGGGCCGCCGACCGGCCGGCCGACCGCGCACCGAGGGCGCACAGCTAAGGGCAGTCGGTCGGACGGTCAGCTGCGGAGGCTAGCGGGCGTGGGCGCGGCGGCGACGGTTGGCGCGTTCGATCGCACGCGGAGATCGCGTGCGGGGATCGCATGTGCGGTGGTTTTTCTCCTAACTCCCCACTAAGGGAGTGAGGGTTATGAGATTCCGGCTATTCGAAGCCCGAAAATCCTATATAATGAGCGAGTCCCCATCAAGTTTATTTATATTTATATATAATACATTTATATTGGCATCGTAATCTAAATTTATCAATGACTTGGCACAGCGAAGTTTGGAAATTTGCCGGCTAGGGTAAGCAAAACTGGATTATATTAAAGCACTCGAACAAAAGAGGAACCAGATCTTCTCCATTTCGTCAAGAACAAAAGAGGAACCAGATCTTCTCCATTTCTGATGAAATGGATAATATTCATTTCTCAATCTAATGGACAAGACTCATTTTCATTTAATCTAATGGTGCATGGTTTTTTGATTAAAAAATAATATAAAAGTATAGGATTCCTGAACCGTTGGAACCAGCAATACATCTACACCGTGAAATGGATAGTATTCATTTCGTCAGAAATGGAGAGGATCCATATTCAACAAAGCATAGGTAGCACGCGCTAAAAGCACAAAAGTAAATGAAGGAACGATTTTGAAGCGGTTTAGAGGCTAGAAAGGAAAAAAACGCTATAAAAGCGTTTTTGATCCAACGACAATGAGTGAAATGATTCTCCGAAGGATTACAAGCGTTTAAAACGCAGTTTTAACATCAAATGAGTTACCCCACGTGAAAGTGTGGGTACGTGTAAAACTTAGAACACGGGTGAAAATCAGGGGAATTCAAGGTTCAACTCGACTTCCTAGCAGGTACTCGACAACCTTCCTTTCCGGCTAGGAGTGTCCCGCCCGGGAAGTCGGGAGGCCCGGGAGGCCGCACCATCTCCTCTAATTTTGTTGTCACGCCTTATGTATCGGGATTCAACATGGGAGGTTCTATAGCGTGGAATGGAAGGGTTGCCCTGGAGAAAGGCAATTTCTTTGTTATGAGATTGATAATCCACTAGAATATGTAATATTTCTTAAGCTCGAAGCGAAATATTATTCTACGAAGATTGAAGACATTATTGATTTTGGCCGTCTTCTTCAAGAGGTTCTATAGCGTCTCAAGGTTTGTGTTGTAATCTCAATTACTTTAATTTTATATTGATGAGGAAAACTCACCTAATTATGTTATATATATTATCACGCTCTATATATTTATTGTTACGGAAATGAGAGTAGCGCGATCAAACAAACAAAAATGGGCTACGTTCACTGGCAACTGCAGTTTGTTATTTATTAGATCAAGAACATAGACGGTTACTGAAAATGGACAGATTTCGGATTTCAAAATCACCCAAATCCTAGAACAACAAGAAATTTAAATAACACTTTGTACATTTACAATATGCCCCGGAAAATTTTTGGCAGCATGAGAATCTTGAGTGCGGCGATCTAGTCTCGCGTCTTGTGTGATCAAGATCCTTTCTCAGGGAATCCAATCGGTCGAGATCAGTGCCAATGCGTCTTTGAGTTTGGATTCGAGACACATAATTAACATTTATGATGTCAAAACCACATATCCTTAATTTTTCTATTGATCTTAGATCCCAAAAGTTGCAAATCTCGGATCCCAAATTTCACCACAAACAACCAAATCTCCGTCTCGCCGCTGCTAAGTACTTCAACTTACTTTTATTTACGGAAAATAATTTTCTCGACGGTTTAAAGCACCTTGGAATATGAGAAATACTTAGATGCGTTCTCTCACCTAGTTCTAGGTGAGGGAGAAATACAGCCGTATGATCTTAGATCTGGCGGTAGGAAAAATACTGACATTATTTATTATTCATAAATACATCAATATTTAGAGCTATCAATGGCTGAGATGCACTCCTCTCACCATGATCTAGGTGCGAGATACTCACCTAAAATTTTTTCTTGGAATATTGTTCATATTCACTAATCATAAAATCAGTGCAATCAGGATTGAAGCAATTGCTTCGCAACTCTGCTGACGCTGGCTCTATTTAGCAGTACAAATGAAGGAATTCAAGTACAATGACATTTTATACACAGAATTCTGACTTTTCAAGGTATCAATCTTCAAGAAGATTAACGATGGAGGATGAATCTCAACTCTGGAATAACAAGAGCATGCAAAAAAAACGAGCTGAATCACAAATACTAAGCTCAATCTTATTGTCATTGCTATTTCAATCACAAATGTATTAAACTCAATGTTATTATATTTGTGCTTGAATTGTAGTTCTATGTTTCAATAATTATAAGGAATTAGGATAATTGTTTGTGTGTCTCGAATTAGTGATTTGCATTTTTTTCCTTTAAATTCATTCAAAATCTAAGGTTTAATAATCATAGTCACCGTTTAGATGTGAAATTAGCTAAGGCTACTGTTGCGGATCACTCAAGGCTCCGGTAGACCGGACTAGATTGGACCGCCTTAGCCCGAGAGCGTTTGAGCGCGCAAACAGTCACAGAAAAGGGATAGCTGACAAGACAATTTTTTTAACGTGGAAAACCCGTCAACTGGGTGAAAAACCACGCGGCCGGGTCTGTGCCGGCCGAAACCTCCATTATTTGTTGGTTGTTGTACAAAGCTACTTTAAAGAACTCGAGGGCGACAAGCCGCCTCTCGTTACAATTGTTGAGAGAGAGATACTTGGAGGGTGACAAGCCACCGCTCCTGGAGCTAAGACTTTTGTCTGATGCAGAGGGGGATGCTGCGCTCTAAGCGCTCTATAGGTTTTGACTGCAGCTTGAAGGTTGGATCGATGTGCTCTGTGCGTCTTTGTCTCTGTCGGTTGTCTCCTGCTGCGCGAGAGGAGTTTGGAGTGTTGTTCTTGCTGGAGGCTGGAGCGTTTGTTCTTGAGTGCGCGGAGTGCTTGTTGCTGAGTACGCGAGGTTATGCTTGGACGGTCTTGAAAGCGGAGCGCGCAGAGGCGCTCTTGGAGCAGTCTTCAGAGCGGAGCGCACGGAGGCGCGCTTGGAGCGGTCCTGAGAGCGGAGCGCTCGGAGGTGCGCTTGGAGCGGTCTTGAGAGCGGAGCGCACAGAGGCGCGCTTGGAGCGGTCCTGAGATCGGAGCACACGGAGGCGCGCTTGGAGCGGTCTTGAGAGTGGAGCGCACGGAGGCGCGCTTGGAGTGGTCCTGAGAGCGGAGCGCACGGTGGCGCGCTTGGAGCGGTCCTGAAAGCTGAGCGCACGGAGGCGCGCTTGGAGCGGTCCTGAAAGCTGAGCGCACGGAGGCGCGCTTGTGAGCGCGCAAGGAGGACGCGCGCTTGTGAGCGGTCTTGAGAGCGGAGCGCACGGAGGCGCGCTTGGAGTGGTCTTGAGAGCGGACCGCACGAGGCGCGCTTGGAGGACGCGCGCTTGTGAGCGCGCAAGGAGGACGCGCGCTTGTGAGCGCGCAAGGAGGACGCGCGCTTGTGAGCGCGCAAGGAGGAGTCGCGCTTGTGAGCGCGCAAGGAGGAGGCGCGCTTGTGAGCGCGCAAGGAAGAAGGAGGAGAGAGAAAATCCGTAGGAGGATTTTCCCGGCCGGAGAGAGAGAAAGTCTCGAAAGAGGGGAGAGATGGAGGAGGAGAAGATCGAAAAAAGAGAAGCCTTGGGGTTCTATTTCTAGTTTTTGAGGGTGACACTTTCGTAATGAAATGGGTGGTTAGGGTAGTTATGGTGGTTATGGGGCTACCCGCACACCATAACCAATTTATGTGTTATACGCACACTTATCATGAATATAGCTACGCGCACACCAGTTTGTATAGTTTTGCGGTGATATGTATTCATATGACGGATATGGTTATGCGCACACCATAACCATATTATTTGCTATACGCAGACCGTATTGAAGGATTTTACTATTTGCACCCCCATGTTAGAGGATTTTACTATTTACACCCACATGTTGAAGGATTTTACTATTTGCACCCCATAATGGAGGAATTTACTGTTTGCACCCTCATGTTGGAGGATTTTACTATTTGCACCCCATGATGTAGAATTTTACTATTTACACCCTAATGTTGAAGGATTTTACTATTTGCACCCACATGTTTGGTGGTTACGGGGCTAGTGGGGTTTCTTTGGATAACCGCACACCCATGAATGGGGTGCGGTTAGCGCCTTCAAGGAAGCCATATCATTTGCCCCCCAAGTCCCCGAAGTTCAGAGCCGGGGCGAGAGAGGTGCGGGGACTTTTTGTGCGAAATAGTTGTGACGATTGTGGTGGAGTCAGCAACGTGGTATGGAAGGAGGTGCTTGAAGAGTCTCGGAAAGGACTTCCTGTAGCGGAGCGGTGTGAGGAAGGTGCGCTCGCATGCTATGCGGATGTAGGAGTGGCGCTCACATGTGGTGAGCGCGCGGGGAGCGCACCTGTGTGATGTGGCTCATACCTACGAGCCTTTGCTTGTGAAGACTCGGGCGACTCCTTGGCCTTTCAGGGAGCGAGGCATTGTCCTCAGGGGTAGTTTATGTAGTGGCACTCCTCATTAATTGTGGAGCACTTTGCCAGATCGTTGCCGGCGCCTTAGAGGGCATGAGCGGGAGTTTTCTCCCGTTCTCGGATTTTCAGATGCTCGAGAGCTGGGGAACATTCTGCACAGTATTTCCCTGTTCGTGGACGAGAAGCGCCTGCTTCTATGTGGGTTGTCCGTTGATGCTGGTCGTGCTGCTGCCATTCCTCTTGTTCGAGACAGGAAGAGGAAGTTGGTGTTCAGAGGTCTTGAGGAGCCAAGTCCTACTCCTCCACCGGTACAGGATACTCCTCAGGAGGAGGCGGCTCCATGTGCATCTGGAGCTGATGGCGAGCCGGCTGATGAGGAGCTCGAGGTCCCGGGATCTTTTGCCCCCCAGGCTTCCCCGGAGCGGTGCACAGCTCGAAAGGTGTCGGAAGGGAAGAGGGTCTCTTCCTCTCTGGAGGCCATGAACCAGGCGGTAAGCAGGATTTCTTCTTCATTTTGCACTGCGTCTTCTGAGGTTGCGGCTCTGACTTATCTACTTTCTTTTGCAGATTGAGGCTCAGGCGTCGATCGCGCTCACGTGGAACGAGCATTACGTGAGCTTGAAGGACGGGTTTATGGCCATCCAGGGCGAGCTCCGGGAGGCGAGGAGCGCCCTTGCAGAGTCGGAGAGACGGCGGGATCGCAACGTCTCGCGCTTCAGGCGGATTGGCTCCGAGATGCAGGATGAGCTGGGGAGGACCAGGGCCGGGCTTGGTGCGGAGAAGGCGGCGTTGGAGGAGGCCTTGCGCTCCCTAGAGGCAGCTCGTGGTGACGTGGTGTGTCGGGTTGCAGAGCTGGAGCAGTGCCGAGCTGAGATAGCGCGTCTTTCTTCCGTGGAGCGGGAGACCGAGCTGAAGGCGGCTGGCTTGGCTGAGTACCCGGAGTCAGTTGATTACCTGCGGGACCGCTGCTTGATTTCCGAGGAGGTCCGAGAAGTGATCTGGACTCAGGAGGTGGAGCCTCAGCTGGAGGACTCGTGAGAGCTTGCCCTTCGACAGGGAGTGTTGAAGGCTTTTCGGATGGTGTCCCGGAAGCGGGGCTATGATGTTAGTGGCCTCGGATTTGACGACCTGTCGGAGGAGGAGGACCATAGTCCTGATGAAGAGTGATTTTTTTAGCTGCTTGTAGCCGTGTTTGCCGGATGTGGCTGTATCTCTTTTATTGTATTCATCGTATTTGTTCATCTGTACGATCTTGTTAATCTGGTTGTTAGCACCTGCATAGTTTGATTATTTTCAAAGTTACAGATGATTTTGCGCGGACTTGAGCTCGCGGCTTTTATGTTAGTCAAAAAATTAGTTTGCACGAGTCTGGCTCGCGGCTTTTATATAAAATAGGTGCACGAGTCTGGCCTGTGGCTTTATAATAAAATAGGTGCACGAGTCTGGCCCGCGACTTTTTGCGCGAGTCTGGCCCGCGGCTTTTCGCGCGAGTCTGGCCCGCGGCTTTTCGCGCGAGTCTGGCCCGCGGCTTTTCGTGCGAGTCTGGCTCGCGGCTTTTTCGCGAGAGTCTGGCTCGCGGCTTTTCGCGCGAGTCTGGCTCGCGGCTTTTCGCGCGAGTCTGGCTCGCGGCTTTTCGCGCGAGTCTGGCTCGCGGCTTTTCGCGCGAGTCTGGCTCGCGGCTTTTCGCGCGAGTCTGGCTCGCGGCTTTTCGCGCGAGTCTGGCTCGCGGCTTTTCTCGCGGCTTTTTCGCGCGAGTCTGGCTCGCGGCTTTTCGCGCGAGTCTGGCTCGCGGCTTTTCGCGCGAGTCTGGCTCGCGGCTTTTCGCGCGAGTCTGGCTCGCGGCTTTTCGCGCGAGTCTGGCTCGCGGCTTTTCGCGCGAGTCTGGCTCGCGGCTTTTCGCGCGAGTCTGGCTCGCGGCTTTTCGCGCGAGTCTGGCTCGCGGCTTTTCGCGCGAGTCTGGCTCGCGGCTTTTCGCGCGAGTCTGGCTCGCGGCTTTTCGCACGAGTCTGGCTCGCGGCTTTGTTTGCACGAGGATTGCTCGCGGCTTTGTTTGCATGAGGATTGCTCGCGGCTTTGCAGGAGAATGTAAGTATTCAATCCGGTGGCCATCGTGAGGGGGGGCAGGCCCTGGCGATGGCGGACGTCGGCGGGCAGTCATGCTAGAGAATGTAAATTCGATCCAGCGCCAGAGAATGTAAATTCGATCTGGTTGCGGGGCCTAGCCACGGGTCAGAGAATGCCAGTATTCGATCTGGGAGAAAAGACTACTGGAGAATGCAAATTCGATCAAGAGCTGCGAGTAAAGATTTGCGCTTGCACTGGAGAATGAAAATTCGATCCACGTTGTGTTGGCTTTTCAGGTTGAGGGGACCGCCGGAGAATGAAAATTCAATCTGGGGGCTGCGGATGGAGGCTTGCGCTAGCGCTGGAGAATGAAGATCTGATCCAGGTTGTGCCGCCTATTTTCGATTGAGAGGACCGCGTTGGCGCTGGCGAATGAAAATTCGACCAGGTTGCGTAGCCTCTTCCAGCGGGAGGATACTAGGTCACCTTGCCCCCCAGTGATTGATCTTTCGGCGGCGCTGATGGCTTTTCCTGCCATGATGCCAAGTCACGAGTATCGTTGGGCTGGTGATACTATCTTTCAGATCTTCTTGGAATGCAGGGAACTCTTTCCCATAGACGGCGCCAAACTATTGCGGATCACTCAAGGCTCCGGTAGACCGGACTAGATTGGACCGCCTTAGCCCGGGAGCGTTTGAGCGCGCAATCAGTCACAGAAAAGGGATAGCTGACAAGACAATTTTTTTAACGTGGAAAACCCGTCAACTGGGTAAAAAACTACGCGGTCGGGTCTGTGCCGGCCGAAACCTCCACTATTTGTTGGTTGTTGTACAAAGCTACTTTAAAGAACTCGAGGGCGACAAGCCGCCTCTCGTTACAATTGTTGAGAGAGAGATACTCGGAGGGTGACAAGCCACCGCTCCTGGAGCTAAGACTTTTGTCTGATGCAGAGGGGGATGCTGCGCTCTAAGCGCTCTATAGGTTTTGACTGCAGCTTGAAGATTGGATCGATGTGCTCTGTGCGTTTTTGTCACTGTCGGTTGTCTCCTGCTGCGCGAGAGGAGTTTGGAGTGTTGTTCTTGCTGGAGGCTAAAGCGTTTGTTCTTGAGTGCGCGGAGTACTTGTTGCTGAGTACGCGGGGTTATACTTGGACGGTCTTGAGAGCGGAGCGCGCAGAGGCGCTCTTAGAGCAGTCTTCAGAGCGGAGCGCACGGAGGCGCGCTTGGAGCGGTCTTGAGAGCGGAGCGCTTGGAGTGGTCTTGAGAGCAGAGCGCACAGAGGCGCGCTTGGAGCGGTCTTGAGAGCAGAGCGCACAGAGGCGCGCTTGGAGCAGTCTTGAGAGAGGAGCGCACGGTGGCGCGCTTGGAGCGGTCTTGAAAGCGGAGCGCACGGAGACGCGCTTGGAGCGGTCTTGAGAGCGGAGCGCACAGAGGCGCGCTTGGAGCGGTCTTGAGAGCGGAGCGCACAGAGGCGCGCTTGGAGCGGTCTTGAGAGCGGAGCGCACAGAAGCGCGCTTGGAGCGATCTTGAGAGCGGAGCACACAGAGGCGCGCTTGGAGCGGTCTTGAGAGCGGAGCGCACGGAGGCGTGCTTGGAGCGGTCTTGAGAGCGGAACGCACGGAGGCGCGCTTGGAGTGGTCTTGAGAGCGGAGGGAACGGTGGCGCGCTTGGAGCGGTCCGGAAAGCGGAGCGCGCGGAGGCGCGCTTGGAGCGGTCTTGAGAGCGGAGCGCACAGAGGCGCGTTTGTGAGCGCGCAAGGAGGAGGCGCGCTTGTGAGCGCGCAAGGAGGACACGCGCTTGTGAGCGGTCTTGAGAGCGGAGCGCACGGAGGCGCGCTTGGAGTGGTCTTGAGAGCGGAGCGCACGGAGGCGCGCTTGGAGGACGCGCGCTTGTGAGCGCGCAAGGAGGACGCGCGCTTGTGAGCGCGCAAGGAGGACGCGCGCTTGTGAGCGCGGAAGGAGGAAGCGCGCTTGTGAGCGCGCAAGGAGGACGCGCGCTCGTGAGCGCGCAAGGAGGAGGCGCGCTTGTGAGCGCGCAAGGAAGAAGGAGGAGAGAGAAAATCCGTAGGAGGATTTTCCCTGTCGGAGAGAGAGAAAGTCTCGAAAGAGGGGAGAGATGGAGGAGGAGAAGATCGAAAAAAGAGAAACCTTGGGGTTCTATTTATAGTTTTTGAGGGTTTCACTTTCGTAATTAAATGGGTGGTTAGGGTAGTTATGGTGGTTATGCGGCTACCCGCACACCATAACCAATTTATGTGTTATACGCACACTTATCATGAATATAGCTACGCGCACACCAGTTTGTATAGTTTTGCGGTGATATGTATTCATATGACTGATATGGTTATGCGCACACCATAACCATATTATTTGCTATACGCAGACCGTATTGAAGGATTTTACTATTTGCACCCCCATGTTAGAGGATTTTACTATTTACACCCACATGTTGAAGAATTTTACTATTTGCACCCCATAATGGAGGAATTTACTATTTGCACCCTCATGTTGGAGGATTTTACTATTTGCACCCCATGATGCAGAATTTTACTATTTGCACCCCCATGTTGAAGGATTTTACTATTTGCACACACATGTTGTGTAACATCCCGATTCGAGCTAGACCCCTTGTGCGCGTTTTTGAGTCAAGCGAGCTGACTCGGGCTCGAGGTGTACTGAGGTCCAGGCTTACACCTGAGCCGTGGAAGTGCACTCGACGAACGCGGCGAATACCATTTCTATTCCTTGTCTCGATGTTTGCTGTATCGGGATCCGAGCTGTCCGGAGAGTATAATTTGAGCAATAAAACTCGAATGAGGCGTGCCGCCTTGAAGGAATTATAGTGCGTACGTTAGCTCAAATGGCACGGTCTGCGAATAACATATTTGTCCAAAAGGGGATATGTAGCAGACGGTCTCGGTATTCACCCCAGTCAGTTTTGTTAGGCTCGTGAAGCCTATACGAGTTCAACAAAACTGTCCGCGCTCGATTCTGATGAGAATCGGCGAATTTATTAATGTGGTCTGCGAATATCATATTTATCCAAAATGGTGAAATGGACCAAACAATCTCGCAATTGACCCTAATCAGTCTTGTTAGACTCGTCACATTAGTACGAGTTCAACGGATTTAGTTGTTTGTGATTCTGGCGTCGTTTGAAGGGTTGTTGACATTTACGTAAATTAGGCCGTGAACGCTCCGGAGAGCGTAAAATGAGCAGACGAACTCGGATTTGATCGTGGTCTGTTCCGATAGATGCGTATCGGCGAGACGGTCGTAACGAGCCCGTCTGGGATAAATTCCGAGCATTCTAGAGCGTTGCGCGAGCGTTTAATTGCATTAATAATAATAATAATAATAGTATTATTATTATTAATATATAATATATATATTATATATATACACATTATAAACTTAGGTTAGAAAGCCACTTACCCGATCTCCTCCTCCCCAGCTCCTTGACGGCGGAAAACCAGAGCCAGTCCGATCTCCAATCTCTAGGGCCGGCGACCTCCTCCTCCGGCGCACCTTCTCCGCACAACAAGCCCGTGACCAACCTATATCCGGCGAGCTATAAAGCATCCATGGCCGAAACTCCTCCCTCCATCTCGAGCCATCTCTCATCCGCCATGGCCGACCACCACCAAATCCCCGACCAAGCTTCCTCCGTTCGCCCCTGCTCTCCTCCTTGCGGCTCGGGCAAGCTCCTCACGGCGAGCAACTCCGGCAACTCCCCCTCCCGTGAGCCTCCTCCTCCAGCCACTCCCAGATCTCTCTATCTCTCTACCTCCCAGATCCAGATCTCTCTATCTCTCTACCTCCTAGATCCACTCTCTCTCTATCTCACTTACTACAGCAAAACCAGTCCGACCTCTTCTCTAAGCAGCCCACTTCAAGATCTTTCTTAAGGCCTTGATTTGTTCTTGAAGGTTGGAATCGATGCTTTGGAGAAGATTATTGAGGATTTGGGACTAGTGAACTCGATTCTCAGGCGGGATCGGGGCTTGGTTGTTTGCGACCTACGCAGTAAGTTTCATGTTCTACTTCTTTACTTAATCTAAGTTTTCTTGCTCTTAATCGAGTTAGGGTAAGCCCTCAATGGTCGGCCATCGGTTTGGGTTTCCTCGCTTTTATGGTAAGCCGGCTGTTTTGGGGCTTTGATGTTGTTTAATTGTTGGGTAACCTATCCTAAATCTTGTAGTGAGTATGTGCGTGTGGTGCGGTGCTGTGTTGTGTTCGGTTTCAGTTAAGGGAGGTGCTTTGTATCCTTCTATGTCCCTATTCTAAAGTGCTTAGTGGTTGTGCATGTGCACTTATGTTGTGTACGTGTTGTGTCTCTATCCTAGATTTCTGCAGTGACTGTGTTGGGGATGTTTTATTGTGTGCAACAACTGTGTTGAGATGGGTAGCCCTTGTGAAGGATGTGCACAAGTGGTTGTTTGCGACCTAACGTGTGCAATGAATATGTGTACATGTATGTGTGTTGTGTTGTGTCACCAATGCTTAACAAAGAAGTGTTTAGGCGCATGGGTGAGTGAGTGCATTGATGGAATACTTGTCCTTGGTCCTATCTTACATGGGGGATTCCTATTCCTATTCCTATTTGCTGTCATTTATACTCCTATACCAGGGAAGAAATTTTATATGGTAGTCCCGTTGGCCGTCTGCAATCAGTTTCTCTTTATGAATCAAAGGATGGGGGTCTTTGGGAAAATTATTAATTTGTTGACTTTTCATGTTGACTGCTGTTTCCTTTCTTTTTAGTTGGGTAATGTTGACTGATTACATGTTGGATATTTTTGTAGATCAGGACCATTTAATCAGTCTTGGCCAACTGCCGCCATGCGGAGGAGGAGACCACCGCGAACGTCGGCCGGAAATCAGGTGACTTCCTCCCCTCTCCCTTGGTGCTAGATCTTTAGATCACATATGAGAGATGTTGGGCCAAGAGGACCCAAGCTTGTGAGTTATGGTGTTTCCATAGGAGAAGACCACGCTAGAACTTCCGTTCTAGGGCGACGATCGCCATGAGATTTGCTTCAATCAACCCCTCTCTTCAATACGAAGAGAGAGGACTTGATCTCGTGAAGATTGGTGGTCTTTTGAGGGAGTATTTGAGGAAATAGCGCTGTTCATTTTACCCCCTTGCTGGAGGAAGAAGATGAACATATGTCATTAGATTTACTTTAAGATACGTGCAGAAATTATATCTGCAGACCGATGCAGAAATCTGTTTTCTGCGCGCAGCTGTGTTCAAGTCCAGTTTTGGGCATGATACAGTGGGATTCAGGTTTCGGGCTCAACATGAAAGTTGTAGATCTCGGAAAATCCTTCGAGTTGAGTGGTTGTGCATAGTTTGGGGAGCCCTGTAGCTCCCTAGATAACCCTTGAAAGCTGACTGTGTAATTAAGGTTTGTTAGTTTGCTGTCATGTAGTACACAACCAGCTTGTTGAGCTTGTTTGAGGATGAAACACTTGGAATTGGACCTTCGGTTCAACATAAAAAATTGTAGCCCTTATTGTTAACTTTCCAGAATGGGGTGACACGTAAATCTTAGTGTAGTGAAACTCTCAGAATTTCAGTTTTAGTATTCTGTGTCATGGTATCCTAAGTCTCGATGAATTTTGGAATAACTTCGTTGATACTTGTTGTTGTTCAAAGCAAAATTGTAGAGATGATGTTGATGATGATGTGCATATCGCTGTAGAATTTCATGATTTTTAGATGAATATTTATTGTCATTTTGTGAATAATAAATTGTGATCGTAACAAAGCAGCGAGTCTATGCTAGAGGCTTCAGCGAGATCGGAATTGAAATGGATCCTTGTTTATATATATTTTGGTGATTTACCTTGTTTGTTTATCGGAAGATGTTTGGAATTGGTAGATAAATGTTGATGACAATGTGGACATCCCTCTTAAATTTCATAATTTACGGATATAAACTTGTTGTGATTTGTCTATATTAGGTTATAAAATTATTGTGCCGTAAATAGCTATCAAGATTATTCCGAATGAGCTGGGATATGGTGTAAACACTTAAGACGCTAACCCTGACGTGTGGAAGAAATTTTAGAAGTCTTGGGTTTAATATAGCCATTTGATTGATCACTTGCTTGATGACGCTCTAGGACAATAAATGTGTGCATGAAACTTTAGGCAAGTTGTGATTTGAATGGTGTTCCAAATTACATTATATGTAAAGGTTATTATTATGATTTTAGTATAACATTGGAGGTGATTGACCTAAATATTGGGGAAAATTATGTAATGAACGATTGATGGCGTGGTATGAATTAACATTTAAATATATATGTTGAATCTAACAGGGTTGGATGAGAAACAGCCCTTGAGTAAAAGCCGAGCTTAGTCTTATAATATCATGATAGTCTTCTGGTAATAATCTTGAGTCAATTGAATGAATATTTGAAGTACCTCCCCTTATGTGGTTCATATAACTCTTGGTATGCGAATAGTAAAATGGTAGAATGGAGATTATTTGTAGTCCATTAGGTGGGAATGGGAGGTAGTTGGTGTACCTGATTTGGACGAAGAGGTTGAGGTCACCAAAAAGGAGTTTAGGTGATGGGCGTGCTTGGTGAGCTATGGGTAAGGCTGTGCTCGGGATTGACGAAAGATCGTCTTTCCCCTTAGAGGGTCATAAAACACTGAGGTTTAATTCAAGTGAGATGATAAGAGGGTAATCTTATGGGTGGATACCAATAATACTATGTGTCTTGAGAAAGGGAACTTTGGGGTGTCACCCCATTGTAGTTCCTAGTACCGTAGCGAGCCCCTTACAGGGTAACCCTCGGGAAGTCCAAGATTAACCCTAAATTGCAATAACATTTATAGTAGGCAAGGGTAGCCATAGTAGGGTAAGATTGGATTTATGTATCTCCTCCCAGTTGCGGGAGTGGCAGGATTATGGTGCCCGGTTAGACGAGCGGGAACCTCGAGGGGATGATTATCCCGGTAACATTCTCAGAAATGTGGCAGGTCTTCGGTACTAGGCAGGTCGTCACTCCGACCGCTGTACGTTGACTTAGCGGGTGTGTAGGGGTCTAAGGGGCCAGCTTGGCTGCGTGTCGGGACGACAGTTCCCCGATGACACCTCTGACTTGGCTCACAGTCTGGTGGACTCCAGCAAAGAGTACGCAGAGCTCCGCGGTTGTTTAGCGTCGAGGCGTACGTGCGGTCTAGGCCTGGTAGAGTGTATACCCGCCTAGGAGTGGACAACCCGGTCCGCTACCACCGTGTGTCACAGCGGTTGGTACCCGAGAGGTTGGCTTCCTTTCAAACAGAGGGAACTACAAAGGTCTATGCGCATAGAGTCGTGTGTGTGAGTTTCATTGCATAAAACATTCATGGCATAACATAGCATACGCACTTGCGGATCCTCATCATATAAATTAGTATGGGCTCTTTTATATGATAAGTTATAATTCCTGGAAATCCTAACTTATAAGTTTGTATGGGCATTCATATAAGTTAGGGTACGAGATTGATTATTTGTCGCTACTGTTCTTACTGCATTGCTTTACCTGCTTTACATACTGTTTATTTACTACTGTACACATTTATTATACTCCTGCTTATACATGATTAGATTAGCCCCTTTTACACTTGTGTAGCTTAGAATTTGTGTATACACTAGTTTACTTTCCCCGTCACCTGCTTTGTATATTACTGTTATATTGCAGCTTTTCTTCCTTTCCTTTCGCCCGGTGCCTTGGAGTCGCCGGGGGAGCGGATGGGAAGCCACTTAGTCTTTATGACTAACGGTTGCTACGTCCCTCTTTTTAGGAGCACAATCAGTGGTATAGCAGCGTTCAACACCGGAGGCCAGCCAGGTCAGGTGTGCAGGGCTGGGGTTTATGGTACCTTAGCTGCCGTCAGTGGCAGAGGCGGGTGAGTGTTTTGAGAGGTAGCCCTTGGGGCATTTAGCTGGTTACTCTGATGATTTGCAGGAGCTTGTGTAGCTTTCTGCTTTTCTCTGTACTGTTCTGGACTTTATTACTTATTGTGAACCTATGACTTTAATACTTTCTATTATTGATGGGTTGGCGCTGTTCAGTTGGTTTAGCCGGCAGGATAGGCGTCTTGTGGTGCAGGTTAGCTCGTGTGCTGACGCTACCGCAAGGCGGCTGTCCTGGGCATAAGGTTCCCCTCGGTCGTGTTTTGTGTTCCGGGAGGGGGATCTTACATGTTGGGTGGTTACGAGGCTAGTGGGGTTTATTTGGATAACCGCACACCCATGAATGAGGTGCGGTTAGCGCCTTCAAGGAAACCCTATCAACTACTTCATTTGGAAAGTCTGCGGGAGGCCGGGCGGGAGCAACTGGAGGTGGGGTTGGAGACGGGGGGGGGGGGGGGGGGGGGGGGGGGGGGTTTGATGGATTTTGCGAAGGTTTGTGGGAGCAAACGCCGCCGTCCACACGGGAGTTTGTTTTTCCGCCTTGCGGCTGCGGTTGCTCCCGCGCCGACAGGAAAACGCCCTACCAAATGAAGCCTAAGGCTCTATTTGACGTCGCGGTGGAGGTCACGAACACGATAGTTATGAACCATTGTTCGTGAACATCCGACCTCACCTAAGGTACTTCATTCACTTTTATGTTCAAAACATGTTTTCTTTTTTGATGATGGTCATAACCGTTGTTATGCCAAACATATATTCTATGGCGGTGTCGTTTTTTCACCAGAGCAAAAAACACCGCGCCAAACGGAGCCTTAGGCTCCCTTTGGCACGGTGGTGGTGGTTGTGAATGCGGTGGTTATGAACTATTGTTCGTGAATGCCCGACCTGATGACCTAAGGAACTTCATCCACTTTTATGTTCAAAACTAGTTCTGTTTTCTTCGTGGCGGTCATAATCGTTGACATGCCAAACATATATTCTATGATGACTGCGTTTTTGTCCAAACTCATCGGAGCAAAAACGCTGCGCCAAACGGAGCCTAAATCTCTCCAACAAGAATAATATACAACTAATTCCTTGAAGCAAAATAAACCATAATTTCGATCAAATTCCAACTTCGACTAGAATTCAAGCCAAACACAAGAAGAATAAGTAGAGGAATGCATCAACCTTATTCTTGTTAATTACTCCTGTGGTTTGGTAAATTGTTCTAATTATCTCTTCCATGTTTAATGAAATATTTTTAGTCAATTGAATATTCATAACAATATTTATTGTTTAGATATTTTTGTTATCTTAATACATTTTTTTCATTAAAAATATAGAAATAACATCTGAATGACTTTGACAAAGAGGTGGAAATGTATATATAGCTCTTGCCATGTAACATTTGAAATAGCACATGTTGAAACCGACAACTCGGTCTCTGTGGAGTTCGGGGCCCTCAGCGAGGCTGAGGGGCGACCAACCCTTACTCCTCCCAAGGGAGAGCTCTAGGTTGAAGGTGTTGGAACTGAGAACTGGACCAAGGGCTTAGTGGGGAGGTCCCGCCACATACCCGGAAGTCCCCTTGGAACTTCCCCTCCCAAGCCACTACTAAGCTTGGGCACCACTGGAGCCCCTCCTCACCCCCTAGAGAGACTTGGGGGGAGAGAGAGAGAAGGAGAGAGCTAGCCTAGAATGAGAGGTCCTTCCAAATGGTGCCCCCTTGGTCTTATTTATAGGATTTTTGAAGTTGGGCTGCAAATAGCCAAAAACTGGTCTGCCAGATTACCAAAATACCCCTGAATTGGGCTGCGGATAGCCGAATCCCGCTGTTCTGAAACGCTAAATGCAGACCACTGGACTGCGAATAGCCAAACTGGACTGCGAATAGTAAACTGGACGAGGGGGCCTCCCCTGGGCGAGAGGGGGGGCGAACCGCCCCTCCCCCTCTCTTCTCCTACCTGCTGGGCGAGAGAGGGAGGGGCGAGACCCCCCTCCCCCCTCTCCGCCCCTTCCTGCTGGGCGAGAGAGGGAGGGGCGAGACCCCCCTCCCCCCTCTCCGCTCCTACCTGTTGGGCGAGAGAGGGAGGGGCGAGACCCCCCTCCCCCCTCTCCGCCCCTTCCTGCTGGGCGAGAGAGGGAGGGGCGAGACCCCCCTCCCCCCTCTCTGCTCCTACCTGCTGGGCGAGAGAGGGAGGGGCGAGACCCCCCTCCCCCCTCTCCGCCCCTTCCTGCTGGGCGAGAGAGGGAGGGGCGAGACCCCCCTCCCCCCCCTCCGCCCCTACCGCTCCTCCCTAGGGAGGTCTCGCAAGGGTGCGATTAGACACCCCTCCTGGTGATATCCTGCTCCCTTATCGGGCATGGGGGCGAGAGGATTTCGCCCTCTACCTCTCTTTCTGCGTGGTTCGATGCTACCGAACTGCCTCCCCGTGATCCTTGGGAGTACTCGGCGAATATCAGGGTTGTACAGCACCATTTGCAGATAGAGTACATATAGCCCTGGGGCCCATGTGTGAGAAAGATATATATATTTTGGCTGCCACATCCTAAATTAAATTTAAAAAAAAACAAATTAAAATACATTTGAAGAAATAAAACAATGGATGAAATAAAATAAAAACGATCTAGGCGGAAATAAATCACCTCCTCAACTACGATAGACACAACATGAGGATTGAACCTTCTTTCAGGTAATTGAGGGTTTGTTTGTTTGAGTGTTTTTGCTTTATCTCCGATTCAACATTTTTTTAAAATCGTTTGGTAAACTCTTATTCTCATTGTCACCGCTCAAAAACTCAATTTTGGGTTTCAGCCAACTCCCTCCATCTCTCACAACTCTCATTCTCACCATTCCCACTCCTACCGCCCAAACAAACATACCCTGAAATAACTCGCCCAATCAAAAACATATGAAAAATAGATCAGATGAGATATATTTCACATGTATTTTTTTCTAATAAACAATATGTGCAACCTAATAACTTCAAAATATGCACATAGTTTTTAAGATCACAACTAATCAAACCTTGAAAACCATATTTAATTAGTCCAACTAAATCTTAATACAATATTTGAGAAGCAAATAACCGAGATTATCGAGGTAAATAAATTATCACCGATTAATTATTCACTATTTGCTATCGTTGCAAGATTCAAGAACTCGCTTCTGTGAATGCTCGTTGGATGGATCATCATAAGCGTAAGAACACGCCCGTTGGCACTCCGAGTTGAACAGATGCAAGTGCGTCGCCATCTTGCTGATGAGAAATTTCGAAGCACTGAAAACGGTACAATGGAACAAGCGTGTTCTAATGAAAGTGTTCTAAGAACACGCATGTTGGCACTCCGAGTTGAACAGATGCAAGTACACAATATACAATTGTAATATTAATGAAAGTGCGAATCGATCTACAAAAAAGTTTTGTAAACTCTAATTCAGGAGAACTATAAGAAGAAGTTTGAATGATTGTCAATAAAAATCATAATTTGAGAAAAATAATTTTAAGAAATATCTCATTTACAATTTCGTAACAATTCATCGCGACATAATAAAATCTTCGTACATAATTATGATCAATCAAAGTGATGAATTATTATAATAATCACATAATTAAATAATAATTACATCACCCGTGGCAAAATGAGACTACTCAAACATGATTTGCAATAAAAATATTGCAAGAGATATCATCAGTCTCAGTTGAATGTTGAAAACGCTCGCATGCTTTTCTGATGGACATGTTATGTGATAAAATGTAAAATGTTATCGCAAGGATCTCTTTAGTTGTGGTCCTTCGTGAACCTTGCAATACATAATTTTGTTCTAGTGATTGTAACAGATCCAAAAAAATTGTTGCGCCATTCTGAAAATGTTATGAAATCTAACTGGATGACCACGTAGTAATTCCCTCACCCATTTTTTCACCAGTTTGCTTGGATTAATTTCATGCACAGTGTGTGAGAATTGAAGAAACAGTTGTGTTTCAATAATGAAAATATTGTTGATGTTAGAACATAATTGTAGCCAACTACACGACGCGCACCTTCTAACAATCATGTACTCATTATTAGAATAATCTGAGTCATGACTAGACATTTTTTGATAACTACAGTTAACTAGTATCATGATAGAATCACATAAAAATAACACTGCATAGTTGCATATTCAAAAACAACAAAGCATAGTTGCATGATCGAAAATAAAAGAGCATAGTTGCATGTTCGAAAATAACAAAGCATAGTTGCATGCTCAAAAATTATAGAGCATATATATTTGCATGTTCAAAAATAACCAAGCATAGTTGCAAACAAACACATAAACAAATAAGAGATCATAGTTACATAAACAAATAAAAAAGCAAAGTGGTATAACAATAGCAAAGCATGTCTAAGGTCTCTCCTACTGTGACCCTTTATTGTAGCGGGTATGGAACAATTTGACCCCTATGTCCTCCCGGAGGCAAGTATCTTTGTGGTTCTTCTCCATCAACAGCATGGTGGTAAAATCATAGAACTCATAGTTACCACATTTTATGCGTTTCAAGTTTCTCCAATGTTTGTGCAATAGTGAATCAGCATGAAGATTTTGGCGGCTCCTAGAGAGATCGACTTATAATCTTCAAAGATTCCACCAAGTCATCTAAGATTGAACTCGCTGCTTTCTTTTTCTCCTTCTTTCATCTTTTACGAGCTTCAGATGCAACGGTCGGATCAGTACTCTATACATTCCCACTAATCTCAATTGCAGCATCTCACCCTCGGACATAGTTCGCTCATCAATTGACTCCCGGGCTAAGGATGTAGCGTTAGTGGTGCACGTACATGATTTCCAGTAGCGACAACTAAACTAAACATCATGTTCCTTTTTTTCTCAAGCTCTGGGGACATGCCTTCATATCTAAACTTCTTCGCAACAGTAACAATCTATTTAAAGAAAATAGCTAGACACTTTAAATAACAAATTTAAAAAGCATGTTTAATTTAAACGTTGCCTCTCATCCCACCACTCGTCTGAAGCATGTATTATTTTTCTTGAGACATTCCAACCTAAACCAGTTTCACCACGTTCCGGCTCAAACCACAACTTCCATTCTTTTATAGATGGTCTCATTTATTTTTCATTTGAATTCGATTGTACTTTTTTCCAGTCCTCTCTTCAAATTTCGTCAATAGATTATTTCAGCTCTCTTTTTTGAAATGTGTAGTCAGCCGATTACCGAACTCAATTTCAATAATGCATAATTCACAAAATAGAAGGACACATTTGGTTCCCATATTGTTGATACCCTTCCGTCCTTTGATTTTCCCATCAATAATTTTTTTATAAGATACACGCAACAATAACAAACATGCATACACACAAAAACAATAACATATATACACGCACAACCTAACATACAACTACACATACAACACAACATACACATACACCATAAACATACACACACAACTACACACACAAACACACAACTACACACACAACACAACATACACACGCACAATAAATATAAACACACAACTACACATACACAACAATAAGGGAAAATCCCATCTACAAAATTTGGACGGATAGGGGAAAATTTTCAAATTCGAAATCAAATAACACTATAGAATCTAGAAAAAAATGGACAAGAGAGGAGTCATACCTCACGGATCTGATTTATTAGGGTAGAGAAAAGTCGAAACCTTTGAATAAGGCCTGCAAATGCGAAAATACAGATATCTGGGTCAAAAACAAACCTAGAGGACAGAAAAAGGTCGGGTAGAAGAAAAAAAAACGAGCATAGGCGACGACGAGAAGGAAAACGAACATTTAGGATCAAGCACGAGGTCGTCGCCGTCAATAGGGCCGCCGGAATGGAGGTTCTTTGTCGGGCAGAATAGGAGAAGTCGCAGGTCGAATTGGACTCGGGGGATATCGGGAATGCGGAGACGACGCTAAAGCTGCGACTGAACTGGAGGCCGGGGGAGCCGCGGATCGAAAATAACCCTAAACTAGCATTTTTTTAATAAGCGCGTTTTAGGGAAAGTCAACCCAAACACAACATTTTGAGCAACCACCATTTTTGTCCAGCCGCACCGCTCCAAATAAGCTGAAATAAATGCTACCTTAAGCGCCCCAATTATGCTGATTTAGGGCACTTTAGGAGGGGTGGATCCCGTGCGGTCATGCAGCCCACGCGATCGCGATCGCGGCTCGTTTGGCGGGGCCACGGTCGCGCAGAGGGATCTGCCCCACCCCACAATTTTTGGCAGATTCTCGCAGATTTCATCCGCGTCGAGGCAATTGCGCTCGCGGTTGCCTCCCGCGCGGATTTCATCACTGGGAATTAAGCTTCACCAAACCAGCCAAGCACCACCACGCAATCTCCACTGTCACCGCGGCAATGGGAAACAGTGGGAAAGACAATGACGTGAATCCGCGCCAAGCACAGCCTAAGCGACGCTGATTTATCATACCTCCGCTAGGGTGTGACTCGGGATGTATGTGATATCATTTTGTATGTGCAACTTTTTATTTAGTGCTTTTTAATATATGTTCTTTGAATATTTTTTGTTATTTCTTCTTCTAACTTCTTTTATTTAGAATCTACACGTAACAAAAAAACCCCAAACATCATTTTAAATAAAATATAGGACTTGATTGGGCGAGCAAGCAAGGAAATTGACAGAAACAAAAATAGGACTTCCTAGTTTGATGGGAACATAACTTCGTGCTACTAGCCTAGCTTTATATTTTGCTAGACTTCCATCTTCATTATACTTTATACGATATATCCATCGAAGTCCTATAATTTGTTTACTAATTGTCATGTCTGATTTTTAAGAATCATTCGCCTTTCCCCATCCATTGCTTTTCTCCATTTCTCTTACTTGCTTCTTCAAAATTAGAAGGGATTTCACTATATAAAACAATATGAGATTCCTGATATATATCATGTACGACTGCGGGTTTTAATTGGCGTGATTTCTTCACTAATATCTTCTTCCCTGCTTTCCTCCTATGGTAATTGATATTCTTCACTTCGTGAGCTAGTATGGATGGTATCATGATATGATTCAACCACTAGCTTTGGATTTGTGAAGTTGTCAATATTTTTCTCCTAGTTCCAAATAGAATCTTCATCAAAGTTGGCATTTCTTTAGATAATTAACTTTTTCTCCTCTATATCATACCATTTGTATGTCTTATAATATTCACTGTATCCAATGAAAAGATATGGTTTGGACTTTGTATCATACAATTTGTATGTCTTATACTATTCACTGTATCCAATAAAAAGATATGGTTCGGACTTTGTATCATACAATTTGTATGTCTTATAATATTCATGGTATCCAATGAAAAGATATGGTTTGGAGTTTGTATCATACAATTTGTACGTCTTATACTATTCACTGTATCCAATGAAAAGATATGGTTTGGACTTTGTATCTAGTTTATCTCGTAGCCTAGCTGGTATATAAACATATGCAATGCAACCAAAAGTCTGAAAGTGAGAAATAGAAGAGTGTCTATTGAATAATTTTTCATATGGCGTTGTATTTATGGACTTTGTAGTCACTCCATTCAAAATATATACCACTACATTTACAACTTCTACCCAATATTCTTTAGGTATTTTCTTTGCATGTAGCAGTATTATGACCATATTGGCAATAGTCCCATTTCATCTTTCTGTAGTCCCATTTTGTTGGGTATGAATATGGAGCTGTGAGTTCTCTTCAAATGTCTTTATCCTTACTGAAATCATTGAACTCTCTGGATACAAACTCTCCCCCTTTGTCACTTCTAAACGCTTTAATTTGAAGACTATGAGTTTTTTTATATAGCCTTTAAATTGTTTAAAAATTCTAAATGCTTCTCATTTATGCTGTGAGAAATAGATCACATGAATTTACTATAATCATCAACTAAAGTAAATAGTACCTTCGATTTTCTATATATGGGGTGGATGCAGGCCCCCATATATAACCATGGATGAGATCAAGTAAACGATGAATTCTTTGTTCTGCAATCTTCGAAAATGGTTTAATATTAGCTTTGCCAAGAGCACATTCTTTGCAGAATTGTGCTTTGAATGAAATAGGGGGAAGTCCTTTTATTAGTTATGTATGACAATCGCACTATCTTCCTTATTAGTTATGTATCTTTCTATTTTGACTATCTTCATTATTAGTTATGTATCTTTCTATTTTGACTATCTTCATTATTAGTCATGTATCTTTCCAATTTTCAAGTCATGTATTTTTCTATTTTCGCACCATCTTCATTATTAGTTATGTATCTTTCTCTTATTCTATGAATGTGTATTTATCATGTCTTTTTAAATTTGCATTGGTAGTACCACAATGTCAATTGACGACACATATATATTACTCTAGAAATGAGTATGAACTTCGCAGAAGACGTTGTACTAGTTATCATCAAATTTAACATCAACGATAGATATGCTGCATAAACTTAACTCCATTTTGAACTCACAAACACAGTACACAGTTTCAAAACAAACTGGTGATAAATGAGTGGACAAATTATTGATTGGTCATCCAGTCATATTTCATAACATATTTAGGATGTCTCGCCACATTTTTCTTGATTTCCTGCAATCACTGCAAGAAAATTATGGATTAAAAAGATCTTGAATGACTACATCTAGATAGGTGCTTGCAATCATATTGTACATAATGGTGCAACGTGAATTTATTAGAGCCAATAGTCAGCTGAATCAACTGACTCTAAAGACTCCCAAAGAAAATTGATACCCGATTTAGCACGTTTAGCACAATAGTCAGCTGCCCGATTGGCGTCGCGAGGGACAAGGTTGAAAACAAATTTGCAAAATTCCCCCATGAAAGAGAGATCCACGTCGACTATACGAGCATCATTCCACGCTTCCCTCTGAAGACAGCACAGAAATCAACCACAAGCTTTTAGTAGTGCTCTTGAGCGCTGGTGTGCTGTTAACAAGCATAGGGGAGTTCGTGCTATCGCCACGACGAAACCCCCCGGCGAGGAAAGAGATATGGCCACCGTCGTCGTCACCGCCTCCATATTTACCTCGAGAGCGCGGGCGAGGGCTTCGTGGGATACCAATCCGAGCCCCAAGCCCCTCAAAATTCCCAAACCCCCCAAGCCCTCTCGCTCCTTCCCAGTTCCGTCGCCGGCGGTGGGTTCGTCCTTCACCGAAAAGGCAAAGGAGCTTCCACTCTCCGACTTCCTTAGTTCCGGCCGACACCGCGCCCAAAGAGGTCTTTCTCTAACAAACCCTTTCCCCCGGCTTAACCTCCACGCGACTGTGCTTTACTCTTAAGTTGCTTACACATGTTATACATTGAAATTTGATTTCTGAATTCGGATTTAATGCTTCAATTGTTATGATGTTACTTAAAAGATATCTACAACAGAAGCATGGAATATTTATTAATAATATTATATTCCGCCATGAATGTATCATGGCGGCTTCCATATGCGAACGTTCGTGGTTCCGATGAGGGGGGGGGGGGGGGGTCCGCTTGGGCGTAGGTGTGACTGCACTATACCACCCTTGAAAATCGACCTTCCCCCAAGGTCAAAGCTCCAATATTTGTCGGGATCTTTAAAAATTGGGGCAACATAGAACTCGTGTTTGAGAGGCAGCAGTTACAGTAGCAAAAAGGAGGAGGTGAAATGTGTCGAGGAAGCCAAAATGGAGGTGGGTGGGAGTTTGTGAATAATTAGGGGGTGGTGACAAGATTTAGAGGTAGCTAGAGGGGGTGAGAGGATGAGACCAAAATTTGGTGCCAAAAATATGGGGGACAAAAATTAAATGTGGCTACGGAGAGGGGAAATTCGGTTGTTTTGGTGGGAAAAGGAGGGGGCTGAGGCATGTGCAACCTGAAAATAAATGAAGGCAGAAATAGGCCATATAGGCCTGGGCGGAGAAAGCAAAAATCGCAGCCCCTGTGGGGTCCATGCAGAGAGAGAAAAGAAAGAAAGGAGGAAGTAAGGGGCACATTCGTGTGGGGCTAGGAGGCAAACAAAAAGCGATGGTGGCTTGCGGTAAATGGCAAGGCGATCAGAAAAGGTGTGGGTGGGGCTTGAGAAGTAGGGCGTGGAAAAAGCCACGCCAAGGGGACACAGAAAAAGATCCTGGGAGTAGCGCGCCGAGGGCCCCTGGGAAGAGGCGTTCTGCACGTCTGCATCTTCACGATAGGCAGCATGAGGGTGTCCGAGAGGACCTGTAGCAATCGCGGGTGGCCATGCACGACAGTCGCGGGAGCAGAGGATCCCAACGCAGATTGCTCGACAGTAAGAGCGGGCTCGAAAGGTCGCAGATGGTGCGACAACAGTTGCTTGATGAGGATCGGACCGTGTGTCAGGGGCATCATCTTCAATGGCGACGCTAGATGGAAAGTGTGTTCGTGGGTTGAACGACCGATGTTGTAGCCAACAGAGTGTGAGGAGGCGGCCCCGAGGCGAGGTGACCGAACACGTCTGTGCGACACTCCATTTAGATTGTTGCCGACAAGGGAAACGACAAGGGCAACGAGCTAAAGGGAGCTGCCGCTACAGCGATTCGAGGGAGGTCGCTGAGCCGATCGAGTTTGGCTTCGAAACGGTGCGCCATTGCGAGGATGTTGGCGAGCATATCACTTTGCCGATCGAGGCGCCAGTGGACGGATGAGGGCATGGTCAGAGAAGATGCGTTCCAACCGATAGCCAAAGAGAGCGCTGGTGGAAGTCCGACGACGGAAACCACGACCGGAAAGCGACAGGTCAGACCACTTGTTACAAACAAGAATCTTGATGAGCGATCGACTTGTTAAGATGAGGCGCGCGAGAGAGAGGCTAATAAGTGAATCAAATGATGAACATTTGCATTAATTAATAAAGGAGATACATACTTGAGAGATAGAGATGGGAGTTCAAAGGGAGGGGGAGAGATCTAGAGAAAGAGAGAGAGAGAGTCCAAACACTAAATCATCCAAAGGCCCCTAAACCCTTATGCCTCTCCTCCTTATATAGATGAGGGAGGGCATAATACAAACACATAATAATTAATTAATACCATTAATATTGTAAATATTAATTAATACACATTAACAAATATTTACCAATAATATTATATTCCGCCATGAATGTATCTTGGTGGATTCCATATGCGAGCGTCCATGGTTCCGATGAGAGGTGTCTGCATGGCCGATTGTGTAACGCCCCGGTCTACTGTGGGTGCGCTACAGATCTGCAGACCAGTGACCCCAACCCATCTCCACGGATCTGATCGGCCCTGTTAATTCCAGTGGTGGGTTGTTGAGGCCGGGATTTGAACCCCAGACCTCCTGGATAAGGGAGCTCTAAACTATTCCTCATCACCAACTGAGCTGTGAGGACCCTGACCACAGCCTGGCGCACCAGCGCTGCCTTTCGTCCCAGGCCCTCACATGGGCCGCAGCCCATGCCACCCCAACCCATCTCCACGCCTATTTGGCCACGGCGGGTTGTTGGAGACCGCAACCTCCCTTTGATGAGAAGTGATCCAGTTAAGCGTCTTTACGGGGACTTCCCAGGAGGTCACCCATCCCAGAATTGCTCCCATCCGAGCACGCTTAACTATAAAGTTTTTTCACTTCTCATCAAAGGGAGGCTCTCCAACAACCTGCCGTGAACGAATAGGCGTGGAGATGGGTTGGGGTGGCATGGGCTGCGGCCCATGTGAGGGCCTGGGACGAAAGACAACGCTGGTGCGCCAGGCTGTGGTCAGGGTCCTCATATAAAAAGTGCAGCTCAGTTGGTGATGATGAATAGTTTAGAGCTCCCTTATCCAGGAGGTCTGGGGTTCAAATCCCGGCCTCAACAACCCGCCACTGGAATTAGCGGCTGCGGCCGATCAGATCCGTGGAGATGGGTTGGGGTCACTGGTCTGCAGACCTGTAGCGCACCCACAGTAGACCGGGGCGTTATAGATTGTGTGACCGTAACACATTTCCTTACTAATATACATGTAATCATAGATGAGCTGACAGTTATTTCTTGTGTTGCTAGTTAGTCTTTGTTGATATATGTAGTCTAAAAATAATTCCTTTTGCCAAAGGGGTGCATTATATTTCATGTGCTACCTGATATGATATCAGAATATTGACTATATATTTTTTAATTAGGTGTCTTGGATGAAGTATATCTGGGTTTCGAAAGATGGCTGCCTCCTGCACCGAAAGTGAAAAAACCGCGCTCCATTTACAATGCAGCAAGTTTAGCATATATTGGTGATTGCATATATGAGGTAGAATTTCTTTATGTTGTTACTTATAAAAGACATTGATCTCTTTTTTCAAATAAAATTAATGCAGTGAATTTAAAATGCTTACCGTAATTTCTTATACAAAAGAATGGAATTATAGGTGTGTAATGAATTTCTAGTATGGAAGCTTGATTGTAAAATAGAGAACGTCTCAAGTAATAGTGATTGGTGGAATGTATGTGTATGCTGCCACAGTTAGGCTGACTTATTATATGAATCCTGTTGGTTAGTTGTAGGATTATCATTTGGACACTCATAGCTCACTATCGCGCTCGACACAATTTTTCACATCTTAATGCATTTTTTATTTTTGTTAAGAGCGACAATTTGAGAATTAGGTTAAATGATTCGATAAGGTGATCTGAGCCACCAAATGTATTTAATCTAATTCCCCTCTATTTTATTTCACTGGATGCCATAGTTTGGGGGACGGGGGTATCAATGGCTTGGCTTCCTCCCCAGAACCGTTGATCACACATGGGTGCTGAAGTTCACGCCTTCTAACCGTCGTTGCCCTAGCTCTGGGCATCCCTGTTCGACCACTTCCCCTTGTTCCCTGCCCACTAGGAGCCTCCATTGCTGTGCCGACTCCCGTTGCAGGTGTCCAGTACTTCCCTGACTCCTCTTTGACCTAATCCACCTCCCTAGTTCATAGAGAGCTCAAACCACCCTCTCCAGCCCTTTTCCGACCCTTTCCCTTCTTCCACCGTTGTAAAAGACTTGCGAAAGTAGAGTTGACAATTTATTTTGCACTCAACATGAAATAATGGAGGTGGATTTCATGAAGGATATCTCAAATAGTAGGGATATTACTTATAACAATGATGATTAATCAATTAATCTGTTACAGATTGGATAGTTAGGGCAAAGGATATGCAAGTTCGTATTCCCCTCCAAATTCATTAACTCCAAGATATGATAATACAAGCATAATTCCAACCTATGACACCTCCTCATATATATTGGAGGCCCGATACAAAGGGCGTAATACGAAATAAAGGAAATAACAAAGTCATAAGGTCGTCTGTCTCGTCCTCAAGCCGCGCCCATATCCTGTGCGCGTCTCATGTACACCCGTGCATAACGCTTGCCGATGATGGGGTCTTCCGCATTCACATCAACACCCCCGGGTTCCACAACGACCTTGTCCTCAAGGTCAAAATCCGGAAACTGTGTCTTGATCTCCTCTACCAGGTTCTACGTGACCTCCTCGACTAGTTGATCTTTCCACTGGATGAGAACCCGTCGCACTGGGCGCCCTTGAATGTCTTCAATCCGTGAACTCAAAACTATAGTCGGTTCATACCGAGCTATCAAATCAACCGATAACCTGTCCGGTAATGTGGCCTGGAGGGGATGACCCCCCAATGCCTTCTTCAGTTGGGAGACATGGAAAACGGGGTGAACTCAACTGTCGGCGGCCAGGTGTAGACGGTAGGCCACGTCCCCAATTTTTTCTAAGGTCAGGAAGGGACCAAAATATCGGACCGAGAGCTTGGGATGTAGACGTCCAACCAAGGAGCTTTGTCTATGTGGCCGCAGTTTGACGAACACCTTCTCGCCCGGTGAGAGTATCAGCTCGTGGAGGTGACGATTAACCTGTTGGATCATGCGTTGTTGGGCACGTGCAAGATGGTGCTTCAGTTGGCGGACGCCCTCGTATCGGTCCTGGAGGTCGGCGGCTAGGGCTTGTACTTGGCATTCTCCGGGTAGGCCGCACAGTATCGACGGTGGTGGCCGTCTGTAGACCGCCTGGAAGGGGGTGACGCTCGTGGTAGATTGATAGGACGTGTTGTACCATAGTTCGGCCCATGCGATCCACTGGGTCCACTGTTGGGGCTGCTCAGTCACAAAACAACGCATATACGTGCCCACACAAGGTTGAGGACCTCCGTCTGCCCGTCTGTCTGCGGTGGTACGCGGTGCTGAACCGCAACTTGGTACCAGAAGGAGCTCATGAATACTGGATCGCGGTCGCTAACGATAGAGCGGGGAAATTTGTGGAGGCGGACCACCTCCCCAATGAAGATCCTTGAAACTGAGCTGGCGGTGTAAGGATGTCGAATAGGTATGAAATGCCCGTAAGTGGACAGGCGGTCCACCACGACGAGAAGACAATCATAGCCCTGAGAACGAGGCATGAAAGTGTTGAAGTCTATGCCGATATCTTCCTAGACCAGATTGGCCACGAGTAGGGGCTGGAGCAGACCGGCTGGTGCGAGCGCCTGGTAGTTAGCCTTCTGGCACGTCAGGCAATTGGCCACAAACTGCTGCACGACCCACATCATTCCCCGCCAATACAAGCTGGCAGCAAGTCGTTGGTACGTAGGATAAGCACCAGAATGGCCCGTCGTCGATGCAACATGAAAAATCATGGAGCAGGCGGGGGATCTAAGATGACGATTCTGCGACCACTAGGCGGTCACGGTAGTAGAGCTGATCTGCAACCAGGCGGAGGGGGGGGGGGGGGGGGCGCCGGATCTCCCCGTAAATCTCGTATCATGGCGGAATAGTGGGGGTCCCACCATACCTCTGCCTGAAGGGCGCCCGCATCCCGCCAACGGGCATGGGAGACCGCTGCCAAGGTCCCGACGTGCTCCCTGCGGAACAAGGAGTCTGCTGCAGTGTTTGTGCTCCCAGTCTTGCGCTCGATGGAGAACTGGTATCCAAGGAGTTTGGCAATCCAGAGCTGCTGTATGGGGGTCGTGACCTTCTAACTCCACAAATGACGCAGGCTGCGATGATCTATGCGCACCACGAAGGCCCGACCAAGAAGGTAGGGTCGCCAATGCTGAACGAAGAGAACAAGAGCCCTGAGCTCGCTGCCATAGGCGGATGTCGCCTCCCGCCGGTTGGTGAAGGCCTTGTTGAAATAGGCGATTGGATGTCCCCCCTGCATGAGGACCGCGCTGCCCCCCTTCCCGGAGGGATCACACTCAACGTTGAATGGCTTGGAAAAATCTGGCATTCCGAGGACCGAGGCAGAGATGAGGGCGCGTTGTACACTGTGGAAGGCCTCCTCGGCCGTCGGGTTCCAAGAAAACAACACCCCTTCTTGAGGTGATCGGTCAACGGTCGTGCCAGCGCCCAATAATTGCGGATGTAGTATCCCGTGAGACCCAAGAATTCGCGCACTGCTCTGATGCTCTCCGGAGCCACCCACTGTAGGACAACGTCAACCTTGGTGGGGTCCATGGCCAGCCTCGCGGCAGAGATCATGTGTCCCAAATACTCAATCTGTCTTTAACCGAATAGACACTTCTTGTGGTGGGCCACGAACTGGTGATCCACGAGCAGTTGAGGCACGGTGGCCAAGTGGTCTAAGTGGAGTTGCCAAGAAGTATTGTAGACCAATATATCGTTAAAAAAACCATAACAAACTTACGCAGGTGCTCCCGGGACATCATTCATAGTGGACTGGAAGGTGGCAGGGGTGTTAGTCAGGCCGAAAGGTCGTAGTGTCCGTTGTAGGTGCAGAACGCCGTTTTGGGCACGTCCTCGGCCCGGACCCGAATCTGATGGTAACCCGAGCGTAGATCCAGCTTGGAGAAGTAACTTGCGCCTTGTAGTTCATCTAACAACTGATGAATGAGGGGAATCGAGTACTTGTCGGGAATCGTGAGCTTGTTCAGCTCCCGATAATCCACAGAATCTCAAGTTTCCATCCTTCTTCCGAACCAAGAGCACCGGGCTGGAGAAAGGGCTCGAACTCGGCTGAATGATGCCCTCCTTAAGCATCTCGGCGATCATGGCCTCCATAACGGCCTTCTGATCATGGCCGTAACGATACGGGCGGACGGAGACCGCGGATACCCCTGGCTGTAGAACAATGGAGTGATCCGAGGTCCGGTTCGAGGGAAGCCCGTGTGGTGTGGAAAAGAGGAGGCCATGTCTGTCCAAGAGCTGCTGGATGTCTGCGGGCGAAGCGGGCGGTGCCAGAGGGGCCGCAGCCGTCATCTGCATAGGAGGGCGCGAAAGTCGTGGTCGGCAGTCCGCATGATGGAGCGTAGGCCGGCGGGAGAGCGAGCCAAGGAGGGGTTCTCTTGTAGTCGGTGGGTGGCGCCAGATGTCTCGAAAACCATGGTGAGGTGATCCCAGTTGTGTTGGATGTCGCCTAACGTGCACAACCAAGCCATGCCAAGAATGGCGTCAAGGTCCCCGAGTCCGAAGATGGAGAAATCCGCCATTTCGGAGTAAGACTCGATAGTGAGAGGTAGCCCCACGCAGCGGCTCTCCGCTTGAGCGCGGAGGCTGTCATTGAGGAATACGTGGAAGCCCGGGGCTGGCGTCACCGGAAGTTGAAGCTCCGTCACGAGAGCTTGGGATATCAAGTTGTGGCTTGCCCCGCTGTCGATCATCAGGACTACTGAGCGGTCGTGAAGGGAAGCCGTCAATTTCATGGTACAGGGCCCAGTCAGCCCCCACACTGAGTAGCAGGAGACTTCCAGGCGGTGGAGTAGAGTCAGAGGGGTAGCCTCGAAGTCGTCCTCGTCTAACTCCAGTGTCTCAAAGTCGGCCATGCCGATGTCGTCATCTTCACCCCCGAGGAGCATTTTGAAATCCTTGTTCGGGCAGTCATGAGTAGGGGAGTAAGGTCCTTTCAATCGAAAACAAAGACCCTTGCTGCAGAGGTCCAAATACTCCTGATGGGAGATCTTGTGCACCGGTATCTTGGCTCGAGGAGGTGCAGAAGGAGGCCGCGGCGGGGGCCGACCTGGAGAAGTGGGGGTTCGGCAGGAGGACGAAGCGGAGCTGTCGGAGGCCTGAAAGCGCTCGGGTGGAGGTCGGACGAGGTGCTGGCGGAGCGGTGGGCCGAACCAGAGGGGAAGGTTGCAAAATCTTCTTCTACGTAACGAGTTTGCTCCATAGCTCGAGTTAGCGTAGTCGGGTCGTGCACCCACAGATGTGCCCAAATATGCGGCCGTAAGCTGGCAAGAAAAGTGCCCAAGTAGTGGTCAGCCGACAAACCTAGAACATGTGTGGCTACTTCGATGAAATCATCTATGTAGGAATCAATTGATTCTTTCTGACGAACGTTGCTCAAGCGCTCAAACGGGTTTCCGTAATGATGTGTGTTGTAACGCCGAAGTAGCTAGTGTTTGAGGGCCGCCCATGATAGGGTATGAGTGGATTGGCGCAACCAACGAACCAAGGAGAGGGCTGAGCCCTCCATGTAGATGGTCGCGAGGGGCACCTTTTGGACCTCGGGAGTCCCCTGTAGGTCAAAGTACTGCTCTGTGCGGGCCAACCGGCCCATGGGGTCGGTTCCATCGAACACGGGAATGTCAAGTCGGCGGAGATGGAGCGTCGACGGGTCACCTGGAGTCGGAGGAAACCCGATTGGACCCGGGCACTGCTGGTGGAGGCCTACCTTGCACGGATACTTAAAAATGCTCTGCGTATCGGCTCGTACGCGTATCGGATACGGGAAACGCTCGGAAACGCGTTTCCGAAACTCTAGGAAACGTTAATTTAATTAATTAAAAAAAATTAAATCGGAATCGCGTATCCCGCCAGCGGGATACGCGATTCCCGTGAATATAAGCGGCCTGTCACGGACTTGTCTTCTTACAAGCTCCCGTGCGGCCTTAGCTCCTCCTTGCCACTCCGCGTAGCCAAGCTAAGTCAGCCTCTCCTTCAAGAACTAGGTGGTGATGAAGAACGAATGCAAAGTAGAACTCAAGAGAACTCACAATTGCAAAGGAAACTCAAAGAACTCTATTGCTTCTCCAAAACTTGGATGCTTACAAATGAGGGGGCCTTCCCCTTTTATAGGCCCCAAAAGAATTTCCCTCCAAAAGATGGAAGGATCTAGAATGCCTAAGTTTCTAGACTATTCTACAATCCTCATGAATATACAATCTTCCCGAGTTCTCTAGAATGTTCCCAAGAGATCATTCTAGAGAGTTTCCACATTCTTCCAGAGTTCTTCTATGTACATGTTTCTCCAAGGACCTAGATTTCTCTAGAATCCTCCTGGGCATTAACCCCGGGCGTGACATCCTCCCCCACCTAGCCTGGCGACGCCCTCGTCGCCTCGTACTGCTGAAGAATGTCCTTGAACTGCCACAAGTCTTCTAATGTCTCCCAAGTAGTTTCAGACTCTGGCAATCCCTTCCACTTGATCAAGTACTGTGTGCAAGGTTGCACACCTCTTCTTCGCACCACTCTTTTTGTTAGCACCTCTTCGATCTCTTTGTCAAAAGATTTTGTCATCACTGGAGGCGCCCTTTGAGATTCTCCTCTTTGAAGATCCTCATTATCCCCGTAATATGGTTTGAGCATACTCGCATGAAACACCGGATGTATCTTCAAAGAGTTTGGTAAGTCAAGGCGATAAGAAACCTTACCCACCTTAGCCATGACCGGGAATGGGCCTTCGTATCTCCGTACCAAGCCTTTGTGTACACTACGCAAGGCCTTGAACTGCTGGGGTAAGAGCTTCACCATCACCTTATCTCCTACCGAATATTCCGTGTGTCGCCGCTTTGCATCGGCCCACTTCTTCATCCTCTTGCGGGCTTTCTCCAAGCACGACTTAGCTAAGTCCGCATGTTCTTCCCATGACTTAGCCATCTTCCAGGAACCTGGGCTCCTTCCATCATCCGTCGTGGTTGCCAATGTTTGTGGAGTGAGGGGTTGTCTTCCCGTGGTAAGTTCAAATGGACTCCTCCCCGTGGCCTCACTCCGCTGCAGGTTGTAGGAAAATTGGGCAACATCCATAAGCTTGGCCCAGTCTTTCTGGTTGGCACTCACAAAGTGCCGCAAGTAGCACTCCAACAATGCATTCACTCTTTCGGTCTGCCCATCGGATTGAGGGTGGAAGCTAGTGGAAAAATTCAGCTTCGATCCAAGTAGCCTGAACAACTCTGTCCATAGCTTCCCGGTGAAGCGAGGGTCTCGATCGCTCACAATGTTCTTCGGCAACCCCCAATACTTCACCACATGTTTGAAGAAGAGTCGCGCCGTTTCTTCCGCCGTTGCATCCTTCACGCTTGGTATGAAAGTGCCATACTTGGAAAAGCGATCTACTACCACCAAGATAGATCCGCAACCTTCAGATTTGGGCAGCGCGTTGATGTAATCCAGCGTCACCGTTTCCCAGGGATATTCCGGCACTGGTAGGGGCTCCAAGAGTCCTACTGGCTGCTTGTTCTCCACCTTGTCTTGTTGGCAAACAAGACATGTCTTCACGTATAGCTCGATGCTGTCCCTCATTTGCGGCCAATAGTAGGAATCCTCCATCAACGCCAAGGTGCGCTTTTGGCCTGGATGTCCCGCCCATTTGGTGTCATGACACTCCTTGATTAAGTCCCTCCGCAGGTTTCCCCACTTTGGGATATACAATCTCCTTCCTTTGGTGTAGAGTAGCCCGTCTTCTACCCAAAATCTCTTGGCTCGACCCTCTTTGGCTAGTTGCATGAGTTGTTTGGCCAACGGATCTTCTTCCAACTCACTTTTTACCTGCTCAAGAAGGTCGCTCTTCACCATCGAGATCGCCGCTAGCTCCGCTTTGCGGCTAAGTGCATCTGCTACGACGTTGGCTTTGCCCGGCTTGTGTTCCAGGACAAAGTCAAACTCGGCCAGGAAGTCTTGCCACCTTGCTTGCTTCGCCGACAATTTCTTTTGAGTTTGAAAGTAGGTAGTTGCCACATTGTCGGTCTTGATCATGAACTGTGCTCCCAGCAAGTAGTGCCTCCATACCTGTAAGCAATGTATGATGGCTGTCATCTCCTTCTCTTGCACGGTGTAGCGCCGCTCCGCTTCATTCAACTTGCGGCTCTCGAATGCAATCGGGTGTCCTTCTTGCATCAACACCCCTCCAATAGCAAAGTCTGATGCATCGGTATGCAGCTCGAACTTTTTCCCAAAGTCTGGTAGGGCAAGTACTGGCTCCGTACTTACCGCCTTCTTCAAGTCCTCAAAAGCTTGCTGGCATTCCCCCGTCCAGCTCCAAGCTTTCTCCTTCTTGAGCAGGTCCGTAAGCGGCACCGCTCTCTTTGAGTACTCTATGATGAACCGTCGGTAGTAGTTCACCAAACCCAGGAATGATCTCAACTCTGTCACCTTTGTTGGCGGATCCCATTCGACGATTGCCCGTACCTTGTCCATGTCCATCTTCAATTGGCCCTGTCCAATGACATGCCCGAGGAAATGCACTTCTTCTTGCCCAAAGGAACACTTTGATCGTTTGACATACTATAGACGACGATGTCGTCCAAGTATACTACTACAAACTTGTCCAAGTAGGGGTGAAAGATTTGATTCATCAAAGTACAAAATGTAGCGGGTGCGTTGGTTAGGCCGAATGGCATCACCAACCACTCGAATGATCCGTACCTCGTCACACATGTTGTCTTTGGCTCATCTCCTTCGGCAATCCGTACTTGGTGGTAGCCCTTTTGCAGATCCATCTTCGAATATATCCTTGCTCCTCCAAGTCGATCGAACAAGTCAGCAATCAACGGCACAGGATACTTGTTTTTGATAGTTACCTTATTCAATGCCCGATAGTCTGTGCATAACCGCAAGGTTCCATCCTTCTTCTTTTGAAAGAGCACCGGTGCGCCAAATGGTGCCTTCGATGGTCTGATCATCCCAGCCTCAAGCAGCTCCTGTAACTGCTTCCTCAACTCTTCGAGCTCGGGTGGAGCCATCCGATATGGTGCCTTCGCAGGTGGATTGGCTCCAACCTCTAACTCAATCTTGTGATCTACCTCCCTGCGGGGAGGCAACTTCTTTGGCAGCTCCGCGGGCATTACGTCCTTATTCTCCTCAAGGACTTCCGCCACAAGTAGAGGCACCTCCTCCATGATCTCGCCCGCTTCCTCCTTCAAAGTCGCCAAGAAAGTAGGTTCTCCTTTCTTCACGCCCTTGGCTATTTGCATAGCCGATAGTTGTCTTGCTCCACAGCTTGGTGGCCCTTCCACCGCAGGTATCATGCATGTTGCACCTTTCTCAATAATGCACACCGAGCGGTAAGTTGGCATGACAATGGCACTCACCGCATCGAAGAAGTCCATGCCCAACACTAGCTTGTGATCATCCATAGCTGCAACCGAGAAGTCCACCTTTCCATTCCACGTACCCATGCGAAGCTCCACGCCACGAGCTACACCTGCTAGCGGCCTTGCCTTCCCATTCACGGTCTTTAGCCATCCCTCACACTTGGTCACTTGGAGGCCAAGTCTTCTTGCTTCTTCCTCCGTCATAAAGTTATGTGTGGCACCCGTATCCACCAAGGCTTTGGTGGACTTGTTGTTGATCATGGCTTCTACGAACATCAGCCCCTTGCTGACCATCTTCTTAGCTGGTTTCACATTCAAAGCACTTAGAAGTTGCAAAGAACATATTTGGTTTGTACCTTCTTCACCTTCGGGTCCACTTGCATCATCCTCCTGCAGTGCTGCGAGCGAACCAAGCTTTGGGCACTTACTCATCATGTGCGGTCCCTTGCATAAGTAGCATCCTCCCTTTGGTGTGAAGCTCTTGTTGCCGCCTTCAATATCCTTCCCCGGAGTAGGAATTCGCTCTCCTCTATTTGGTCTTCGTGACCCTTGCCTTTCTCCCACACCTTTGATGTTGTCATTCCTGTAGCCCTTCTTGGCTGTCGCATCCGATGATGGTCTTTGGAACTCCGTCATTGCTTCGGCCGCCGCAATAGCTTCATCCAGGGTCTTGGCATCCCGTCGATGCACTTCTTGCTTCACCCAATTCTGAAGACCATCCTTAAAGTTGAACAATTGATCATCTTCGGACATACCTGGCACCATCAGCATTAAGGTTTGGAACTTCTTCACATACTCTGTGATTGACCCCTTCTGCTTGAGTTCCTTTAACTTCTTCCTTGCCTCATTTGCGACGTTCTCCGGGTAGAAGTGCCGCTTAAGCTCAATCTTGAACTCATCCCATGTGTCCAAGTTACACGTTCCCTTCTTGATATCTGCAAGCTTTCGCTGCCACCACAGAGATGCAATATCTGAAAGATAGTAGCTAGCCGTCTTTACCTTGAGTACTTCCTCAGTGAGATTACATCCTTCGAAGTAAACCTCCATTTGGTAAAGGAAGTGTTCAACTTCCTTGGCATCCCTATTCCCCGAGAAGGGTTTTGGCTTAGGCACATCGATCCTTTGGTTTGCCACAACCCCACTATTTCCTCCATTAGCAATGGCCCTCTTGCACACGACCAATTCTTCCTCTAATTTGGCGATCCGCTCCTCATAATCATCCTCAAGTTGATCACACCTTTGAGTAAGCTCCGCATTTGCACCAAGACATGCTTGGACTTGGGCCTTCAAAAGTTCCAGCTCTCCGCGAGCCGGTAACGCTTGTTTGACAGCTTCTAGTTCTCCGCGAACATATGAGTGGTCTTCCTCCACCGCCGTCATGCGCTCCTCCCATTTAGCCAGTATGCGGTCCACGTGCGCTTCATCCCGAGATTTGCTATGGCTCCGCCTCTTCTTCTCGGACTGAGGAAGGGTCTCCCTTCCGCGCTCATCCACCACGCTTGAGTTATTGTTCCCTTCAGCAGCCATCTAGTCTTCTCAGACACCAACCACGAACTTGAGCAACCTAGCTCTGATACCAACTGTCACGGACTTGTCTTCTTACAAGCTCCCGTGCGGCCTTAGCTCCTCCTTGCCACTCCGCGTAGCCAAGCTAAGTCAGCCTCTCCTGCAAGAACTAGGTGGTGATGAAGAACGAATGCAAAGTAGAACTCAAGAGAACTCACAATTGCAAAGGAAACTCAAAGAACTCTATTGCTTCTCCAAAACTTGGATGCTTACAAATGAGGGGGCCTTCCCCTTTTATAGGCCCCAAAAGAATTTCCCTCCAAAAGATGGAAGGATCTAGAATGCCTAAGTTTCTAGACTATTCTACAATCCTCATGAATATACAATCTTCCCGAGTTCTCTAGAATGTTCCCAAGAGATCATTCTAGAGAGTTTCCACATTCTTCCAGAGTTCTTCTATGTACATGTTTCTCCAAGGACCTAGATTTCTCTAGAATCCTCCTGGGCATTAACCCCGGGCGTGACAGGCCGCTCTTTTCCGCTCTTTTTATTTCACACGGCTCTTTTAGTCTAGGTTTACTCTGCTGCCGCTCCTCTCCGCTGGTTCCACTGCCGCTGCTTCTGCTCTCCGGTGGTTCCACAGCCGCCGCCGCTGCTTCTGCTCTCCGCTAGTTCCACTGCCGCCGCCGCTGCTTCTGCTCTCCGCTGGTTCCACTGCCGCTGCCGCTGCTTCTGCTCTCCGCTGGTTCCACTGCCGCCGCCGCTGCGCTCAGGTTCTTCTTCTTCTTCTTCTTCCTGCATTTTCCTTCTTCTTCTTGTTCTTCTTCTTCTTCCTGCATTTTCCTTCTTCTTCTTCTTCTTCTTCTTCTTCCTGCATTTTCCTTCTTCTTCTTCTTCTTCCTGCATTTTCCTTCTTCTTCTTCTTCTTCCTGCATCTTCCTGCATTTTCCTGCATTTTCCTGCATTTTCCTGCATTTTGCCTGCTCCTGCATCTTCCCTGCTCCTGCATTTTTCCTGCTTCTGCATTTTTCCTGCTGTATTTTCCCTGCTCCTGCATTTTTCCTGCTCCTGCATTTTTCCTGCTATGTATTTTCCCTGCTATGTATTTTCCCTGCTGTATTTTTCCTGCTGTGTGTATGCTGCTGTGTGTATGCTGCTGTATGTACTTTCCTGCTGCTGTATTTTGCTGTATTTTACTGTATTTTACTGTATTTTGTTGTAGGTTCCTTCTGAATATTGCTATAGAAATGCAGTTTACTTATTATTGTTGTTTAAATTAGGTCTTAACTTGCGTAACATGGATTCAAGTAGCGGTGCTGGTGTTAATGAATGTAGAGATTGAGATGGTACCTTAGTTTGTTAGTTGTATTTTTGTATATTGATTAATACTTATATTAAAATAATTAAAAAAAATTTAAAAACGTTTCCCGTATCCGTATTTTTTTAAAAATCACGTTTCCCGTATCCGTTTCGTATCGTATCCTGTATCCCGTTTCCGTCCCGGTGCAACGTAGGTGGAGGCGGTAGAGGGGCCGAGTGGGCTGGTGGAGTAGCCGACCGACTGGAGAGTAGCGAGTGGATCTCCCGGACGGCGATCTGGAGGTCGGAGAGGGTTGTATCGACTTGATCAATGCGGTCGGAGAGACTCGGTTACAACCTTCAATCGAGGGCGGAGCGTCCTTGTCACGAGCCAATCGGCGCGTCATGGGCATACATGAGGAGAACGGCGTAGCGAGGAGAGGCGAGGGGGGAAGATGGATGCGCTGGAAGAGGAGGACGGAGGCGCGGAGCAGCGACATCGAGGACTCGCAATGGCCACGAGCACGCGGAGGCGAGGATGGGTTGCGTGGACGAGCAAGGAAGAAGACGCACGTCGCGCGAAGGGCTGGCGGACCAACTGTTACTGATCAGATAGTTAGGGCAAAGGGATACGCAAGTTCGTATTCCCCTCCAAATTCATTAACTCCGAGAGAAGATAATACAAACATAAGTCCAACCCATGACACATCCTCGTATATATAGGAGGCCCGATACAAAGGGTGTAATATGAAATAAAAGAAATAACAAAGTCATGAGGTCGTCTGTCCCGTCCTCAAGCCGCGCCTATATCCCGTGCGCGTCTCGTGTACACACGTGCATAACGCTTGTCGAGGATGGGGTCTTCCGCACTTATATCAAAATCTGCTGTCCCCTAGATTGTTTTTTTAACTAGCTATGTACATGTTGTATGACAAGGGTGTTGGCTTATCTTTTTAATATTTTATTTCTTCTGTAATCTCCTTGTATATTTTTTATAGTTGTACTTTGTTTTATGTTGTTCCATACAGCCGATCCCATTATGGTGGGATAAAGGCTCGAGTGTTGTTGTACTTTGTTTTATGTTGTTACTGTGATAATTTCTCGACTCTAAATTCTTCCGCTGTATATAAATTCGTGAACATGTCTAAAATGCCTCTACTATTTAATGCTAACTTATTTATTTATTATTATTTAATTGTCCAATCATTTCCTCAGTTGTTTTTTATATATTGGAAATAAATCCACGGGCTTTTTATCTGTATGCATCATATATATTGCCTCCATTTGATCTTGTTGAAATTTGCAGCTCTATGCTAGGAGACACTTTTTATTTCCCCCTTTGAGCATCAACGATTTCAACGACCGTGTAATGAAAGTTGTGCGTTGTGAGTCACAGGTATCCACTTGCATAAATGTCAGAACCATTTGTTATATAAAAAATTGATGCATATGATTCTTTTTATGGAAATATTGCAGTATTTTCTAACTTGTAGTACTGATTTTATAATTTTGTTTCCTATTGATATTGTTTTTATCAACATCACAAGAAATATTGGAGATGCGATTTGTAATTTTGTTGTTGTTTGTGTTTTAAGTTCGCCTCTCTCAAGGTGGCGCACTTGAGAAGCATTCATTATGCAAGCCAACAACCCCCACTCCGCAGCTTTGTTTGTTTCCATCCCCATCAAACTTTTTGTTTGGCACCGCCTTCTGGGACTTCGGCTTTTGTCAATGACCTTGTTACGCATACACTTTCGCTCACGTGGACCCCCGCATGAAAATCACCGGCGTATGCTTATGGACGCCGCCGCAATTATCTGGAGCACGTGCATGGAAGCCGCCATGATTATTATAATTTTATTTAAGTGAACTAAGGGTGCTAATTATTTAATTAGTATTAATTAAATAGTTTTTAATTAATATTAATTAGATATTATGATTATTAAATGTAATGTCTTAATTTGTGTGCCCTCCCCCATCTATATAAGAGGGAGGGGTAGGAGTTTGATTTATTTATGCTTGAATGTATGCAAGTTTTAGGGTTGCTCCCTAAGTTTCATCTTTATCCTTCCTCCTTTCTTCTCGATCACCACCGCCGGCCTTCCCCCTTTGCCGGATTCTTCTTCTCTCCCCCGATCTCGTATCGAAACGGTAACAATGATTCGACCTGCCGCTCCGCCCGCCCTAGCGCCGCCGGGATCCAGCGCCTGGCTCGACCTCCACCGCAACGAACTCCTTGCCATCCGCAGCGAGGTCCAAGCTATGCATGACCGCCTTGTCCAACACATCGCTCACGACAAACGCCGACAGGAGGAGTATGCTCTGGCATGCCGCCAGAAGGCCCTCGCCAGAGAACAACGGGCGGATGCCACCATTTCCCTTTCCAGCACCACCATGGGCATTGCCGAGCAGCCCGCCCCATCGTCCTCGTCCTGCGTCGAGCAGCCAGCCCCGCAGCCCCCTTCCAGCGTCGAGCCACAGCCGCCGCCGCCGCACCTCCTGCGTCCAGCAGCAGCAACCACCGCACCTCCCACATCGTTTCCGCCACCCGACGTCAAACAGACTACCCCATCATTCCCGTCCAGCGTCGAGCAGCCCGCCCCGCAGTTTCCTTCTAGCATCGAGCAACAGCCGCCGCCGCACCTCCTGTGTCGAGCAGCCGCCGACGCCGCATCTCCCACACCGTTTCCGCCACCCGTTGCCCCAGCAACACCTCCGACAGCCCGATCCAGTACCACAGATCCCGCGCCGCCTCCGAATGCAAGCTTCACCACAGCTTCCGCCCACCGCAGCTCCAGCACCGCCTCCGACCAGCCCGCGCCGATTGAGATCACAGCACCAGAAAGCCACGCGCCCGATGGCAACGTGGATATCCCCTCTCCCACGCCAACCCCCCTGTTCTCGGGCCCCACATTAAGCAGCCTCCCTGTTCCCGATCTCCCACTTTATTTCTTGTCTCTTCCTTAATTATCTCTTCATCTGCAGCCCCATCACATCTTCCATCAGTTCTCCTCTCTCTTCCTTGAGCCTCACGCCATCTACCAACCATTGTCTACCATACACTCTCACCTTCTTTATGGTTCCTCCATTGTCTTGTCACATCCACCTTTTTTTCCTTTCTTTAATTTTTTTCTTCCAAACAAAAGCACCACCACTTTTCCCTCTCCTAGCTGCCGCCCCCCCTTGCCATACTCATCCAGCGCCAACTTTCACCCCCACACCCACACCCACACCAGCTGTCCCCCTTTCTTCTCACCCCACCGTAATAACACATAAAATCTCTACCAAAATTTTTCTTCCGTTTTTAACACCTCTTCGTTCATTCTCCTCATGGCTCTCACCGCCGCCACTGACAATGCACAACTTCGCCCTCGTCAAAATCCTTAAAGACCCCGACAAAAGAATAAAACTCGACCTTGAGGACAATGTCGATTTTCAAGGGCGGTATAGTGTTACGCATACACTTTCGCTCACGTGGACCCGCATGGAAATCACCGATGTATGCTTATGGCCGCCGCTTCAATTATCTGGAGCACGTGCATGGAAGCCGCCATGATTATTATTATTTTATTTAAGTGAACTAAGGGTGTTAATTATTTAATTAGTAGTCATTAAATAGTTTTTAATTAATATTAATTAGATATTATGATTATTAAATGTAATGTCTTAATTTGTGTGCCCTCCCCCATCTATATAAGAGGGATGGGTAGGAGTTTGATTTTTTTATGCTTGAATGTATGCAAGTTTTAGGGTTGCTCCCTAATTTTCATCTTTATCCTTCCTCCTTTCTTCTCGATCACCACCGCCGGCCCTCCCCCTCGCCGGATTCTTCTTCTCTCCTCCGATCTCGTATCGAAACAGTAACAGACCTCCTACAGTTCCCTATGATTCTTCATTGACCTTTCTTTGGATTATGCGACTATGAAGCACAAATACTTAAAAATACCTCGCGTATCGACTCGAACACGTATCGGGGATGGGAAACGTTCGGAAACGCACAGAAACGCGTTTCCGAAACGTCCCCACATTAAAATTTAATTAAAAAATAAAAAAGGGAGGAAACGCGTATCCGTGACAAGTAATAACAGAAAGCAGAAGGGATGTTTTATATCTTGACTACTCAAAACCTAATCCCGATGGCATCATTTCCTCATGCCTCCTAGTCCACTTCGACGCCGACGGGTTCTCACGCCTCTTGCTCTCCACCCCTCTGCTCCTCAGGCTTCCTGCTCCTCTTTGGCGCCGACATTTCCTCACGCCTTCTGCTCCGAACTCTTCTCTCTCTTCGACGCCGATGGTACCTCACGATTTCTTTATCATTCTCATGAAATAATTTTATTGTTGACTCTCATTTCACTATTTTAGGTCTATGCAATGCCTTTAGTTTTAATTCTTTCCATCATTTACAACATCTGCAGTTTTTTTCTTCCGCTATAGTTGTTTTTTCTACGGTCTTTTTCATTCTTTTTAGTTTACTGATTGTGAAATTGCAAGTGATCAACTTATAGTTGTTTTTTCTACTATAGTTTTCAAGTGATCAAGTTATAGCAGTTTTTTAGATCTATATAGATTGCAGAAAGAAAAAAAATACAATCACATTATGCTAGTTCTAAAAAAGTTTCCCGTATCCTAAATTTTTGAAAAATCACGTTTGTCGTATTGGTTTCGTATCGTATCCCGTCCCTGTGCTACATAATTATGCGACCATTATTTTTCTTCTTCATTTGCTTCTAGCAAGTTTCTATTGTTCTACATGCAGCATGGGCCTCGAAATCTTTCTTCCCATTTATTTTATACTATCTCTAGTCTCTAGTATATTTTTTTACCGTGATATGAAGTTGTTAAGATTTTGGTGATTTTTTTCCTCTACTAGAGAGTCTAGCGGTAAGTCTTACAATTTTTATTTCTAGTGCATGGTGGTAAGGGAGTTCTAAGGGAATTCGTTATTATGAACATGCCTTGGGCATGTATAAGAAGATCAATTTGGTTAGTGAATAAATTTCTATTTGTTATTTTTTTAATTTAGTTTAGGTAGTCAATTCCTTGATCTTGATCATGCGAGAAACTTGGAGATTTTTGAGCGAGGTCCCTGTATATTGTCGTGCTTTTGGAGAATTATTATTTTTCTACCTTTTCCCTTTTAAAGAAGTTTTTTTATTGGTTTGATAGTGTGATTGATTTTAATCAAAGTCAATATACTATGGTTTTCAGGAATTATGTTATGAGATGAATGAATTGAGGTTAAGTAATAGGCTGGAGTAAATAATATGAACATTAAGAGTACGTTAATATCTATCTGCCAACTAAATACACTATAAATACAAGTAAGCTTCAAGGGACAGTACCTAATAGAAGAGACGAGTCTTTCGTACTCTTGTTAGACGATATTGGAAGACTTGATACCTCCATACAGGTGCAAGAGTTTATTTATATATGACTAGGAATACAAGGGAAATACATAATACTGAAAAACACAACAATATATCTAATCATATCTAATACTACTCCTCAAGTTGGATCATGAGTATTACACAGACCTAACATGTTTCATATAAATTTCATTTTAACTCCCGTAACTCCTTTAGTAAGAATATCTGCAACTTGGTCTCCGGTCTTCACATGACTTAGAGAAATAAGTCCTTCATACTTTTCCCTAACAAAATGACAATCGACCTCAATGTGTTTTATGCTTTCATGGAACACAGGATTAGTGGCAATCTGTATCGCAGCTTGATTATCGCACCATAGAGGAGTGAGATCTTGAACTGAATTCCTTATTTCACAAAGAGTTTGTCTAATTGGTGGAGACCAGCCCAGATCAGGTCGTCGCAAAAGTACTCGACACCGCACCCGGCCGGACCTCTATCAGCCCTGATTTTGCAAACTTTTATGTGTGTCATTTTACATCTTTGTGTTTTACAATTCATGTCATATTGTACTTTTTGTGTGTGATTGGAAATATATATATATATATTAAGTGTATCTGTAAAAACACTTAATGGGGCCGGTTCAACACTTCTCCAGTCGGCCAACACATCAGGCGATTATTTTTCCCCGATCCGTCTCGTTCGACCAGAAGCAAGCACGCACGCGCTGCTCCAGGCACTCCCCGACTTCGGCGCTACACCAGCAAAACGACTCCCGCAGCCATGATCCACGATGCCGCCTCCACGACTCGAACGGTTGGCATCGGTTCTGGTTTTCGAGCTTTGTATACCTGCTTAAAACTCGATGAAAGGAGGGGAGAAAAGGGGAGGATTTCTGTGAGTTAATTGCTTATGTTATTGATTTTGGGGCTTTCATTTTTTTGGAGTTCTGTAGACGAACTGCTGGCTGTGCTTCGGTGAGAAGACGATGAATAGTGATTTGATCGGTTTGAAGTTGGAGGGTTGATTGTTTTCGATCTGTTGGTTTGCCGTGTGTTTCCATTTCCTGTTTAGGAGTGTAGCTATTGATTTCCTGCAATCTCTTTTTCCTGTTTTGTAACTGAAATTAAAGCTTCCTCCCTTTGCTGTAAGTTTGATTGGAGAAGAAAGTGAACAGTGAATAGACAACAATAGTGTTTTCAGTAGTTACAGATTTTGGACTTGGAATTGAACTTTCGTTTCTCTTGTGTGAGGTTCCGTGGAACCACCGTGAGTGCTGGAGAATTCGTGGATCCACCTTGAGTGTGAGAGCGAGTGAGAAATTAAGTTGTTTGGTTTGTTGCTTCCTTACACTAGTGAGTGTTCGAGATTCCGCGGAACCACTTTCGTGTGAGAGTGAGCGAATTTATTCCGTGGTGCCCGTGTGCTATAGCGACCAACCTCGGAGCGGGAGATCAAAGGTGACGAGGAATTCCTCGCGGGATCGCCGTCTACTTCGATTGCGGAAAAACGTCTCTTTCCGTGGGTAACTTGTTTCTTTCTCGTCTTTTGTGTGCGCCTATATTTTCTCCTTAGGTTAATAGATTCATTGCTGGATTTTCGTCCGGATTTTGTCAGCGAACGCTACGTCGAAAACTACAAACGGAAACGTATTTGGAGTTCATGATTTCCGTTTGTTACGACAAGGGGAACAGAACGAAGGTTGCGAACTTCCTTTCCCGGATTTAGAATTGAATCATTTTTTCAAGAAAATTCATTTTAAACAAAATAGTAATTTTGTGCTTTACAAAAGAATCTAGTTGCTTAATTTCTTAAGGTTTCGCGCAACGCCCGCTCAAATTTCAATTTTTTAAAATTACATGCATTTAGGGTTTCCTAGAAATAGCCGACAGGTGCGCAAACCATACGCGCCGTCCTGCATCAATTTGGTATCAGAGCTAGGTTCCGAAATTTTTCTAAGTTTCGAAATACGCCCTGCGTAGAATAGGAACCGCCTATAGCATTCTAATCTTTAAAAAAAAAGAGAAGTTTGTATTTTATTTTTATAGCATAATCATAATCATCCACTTTAATTGTGTGTTTGCATGCATCTGCGTAGTGGTAGGTTAGTGAGTATGAGTTCACCACATCACACTCCACCTGAACACCCTCAAGAGGTAAACTCTGAGATGCGTCGAGTTGAACATGGCCAAGCGAGTCGTGTGAACGAAGGGACTGAACCACCCCAGTGGTTTCTACCTTTCGCCCACCAAATGGCAGCGTTAACCGAGAGTGTCTATCAAGTGAGAGAAGGGTTTGAAAATCTTAGTGTTAGGATGAATAGTTTAGAAGTACCTCCTCGAGGTTCAATGCCACCTCCAATTCGAGATGAGCATTTTGTTCGTCCACAGTACGAAGCCCATCCACACTATGGAGAAAGGTCTACACTCAGGAGAAATCCTCTATTTGAGAAAGAGGGTCGAAATCCCATAGATAGGTTCGAGTTTGCGCATGATCAAGGTGAGAATTTTCCAAGGAATTTTCCTGAACCCCAACGAGGGCCTATATTAAACATGCGAGAAAATTATCAGGAGAGACCACATTATGATGTAGCGAGAGAAGAGCGTCTTCGAGACCATCATCGGCCTATACCGACCATGCATCGTGATGATCGCCCTAGAGATTGGCATCGACCTCCGCCCCCACGGCGTCGAGATTATCGTGATCCTTACGATGATGATCACGACTATCCTCCCCGGGATAGGTGACCGGATCTCACACGAGTGGTGAAACTTGATCCACCACTTTATGATGGTTCTATGGATCCCAAGATCTTTTCGGACCGGGTTACCGACATAGAGACCTACTTTGAGTGGTATCGTATGACAGAGGACCAAAATGTTCAGTTCGCCAAAATGAGATTGACTGGGCGAGCGAAGATCTTTTGGATAGGTGAAGAGCTTAGTCTAGAGAGGAATGGACGCCCTCCCATTACACTTTGGCCCCACATGAAAGCCATATTAGAGGAGCAGTACATTCCCCAGCATTACCAGTCCCGTCTACGAGACGAGCTGACGTCTCTACGCAAAGGGTCCAAATCAGTTTCTGATTACTTAGCTGAGATGAAGGATCTTATGATTAGGTGCAACGTAGTAGAACACCCACGTGACACTTTATCCAAATTTAAGTGTGGACTACGATCTGAGATCCGAGATGAGTTGATTCGATATGACCACTATTCCCTTCCCGAGATCATATCTATCGCCATCGATATTGAGGAACACCAGAAGAGAACCTCCCGGTTCAAATCTCAACCTAAAAGAATACTTCTTACATGAAAGAAGAACAGAAAGGTAAGGAGAGTGCGTCGAAGCCTACCTCGACCTACATCAGAGATCAGAACAGGAAGTCCCCCATGGGAACTGTGACCCCTTCACAGATCCGATGTTATGAGTGCCAGCAGATGGGCCATATTTCGAGGGATTGTCCCAAGAGGAAAGACACGTTAGTTATTCATGAGGTGACTGAGGAGGATGCGCCTGTAGAAGAGGCTGGAGTCGAGAGGGACTCACACGTTTTGAACGACAAAGTGTACGGTACGCCCAGTGATGAGGATATAGATCCCTACGTTCTAGTGGTGAGATGCATGTTATCTACACCACTAGAATCTGCCGATTATTGGCGGACGAACATCTTCCAGGCCTACTTTAAGGCTGGGGAGAAAGTGTGTCGTTTAGTAGTGGATAGCGGGAGTTGTATGAATGTGATAGCTGAGACAACTTTAGCCCGCATGAGACTCACTGCTGAGCCGCACCCATCCCCATTTCAGGTAGCTTGGGTACCAAGACTATATTATCGGTGACTAGGAGATGTTTAGTGTCCATCACTATCGGTACGTACACTGATAAGATCTGGTGCGACGTTATGCCTATGGATGTGTGCCACGTATTACTTGGACGACCCTGGTTATACGACCGGGATGTCACCATACATGGCAGGTCCAACACTTGCTCCTTTCTACTGGACAGAAAGAGAGTAGTGTTGACCCCGGTGCGACCCAAAGCACTGCCATTCCGCGCGAGTTGTAGTGTGAAAGAATCTCTCCCTCCCACTGAAAGGAAGAAGACTCTTAGCATTATACGAGGTACTGAGTTCCATCGAAAGAGTTTTGACGGTGGATTCTATTATGCCTTAGTGGTTTTACAGGCATCTGATTTATCAGAGGTATATGAGTCTACTCCTATACCTGCTAGGAGACTCTTAGAGGAGTTCCAGGATCTACATTCTGATGAGCTTCCGGCTGAGTTACCTCCCATGAGGTGTATTCAGCACGCGATAGACCTTGTTCCTGGAGCTTCCCTCCCTCATTTACCACATTATCGATTGAATCCTGCCGCCCACGAGGAGCTGCATAAGCAGATTGGAGAGTTATTAGACATAAGCTTTATTCGTCATAGCCTTAGCCCTTGTGCGGTGCCTGCCCTCCTTGCCCCGAAAAAGGATGGTACTTGGCGTATGTGCGTTAACAGTCGTGCTGTCAACAAGATCACAGTGAAATACCGATTCCCGATACCCCGACTGGATGACATGTTGGACATGTTGACTGGGGCTACGATCTTCTCTAAGATCGACCTTCGTAGTGGTTATCATCAGATCCGTATACGCGAAGGAGACGAGTGGAAGACTGCCTTCAAGTCGAAGGATGGACTTTATAAGTGGCTTGCGATGCCCTTTGGGTTGTCCAATGCCCCTAGTATTTTCGCTCGGATGATGACATATGTCTTCAGACCTTATATTGAGAAGTTCGTAGTAGTTTATTTCGACGACATTTTGATCTATAGTCAGACTGAGAGTGAGCATTTGATTCACCTGCGTACTATTTTCGAGCTCCTGCGAGCTGAGCGACTATACATCAATTTGAAGAAATGCGTTTTTATGGCTGAGTCTGTTATCTTTCTGGGATATATAGTGAGCTCCGCTGGAATCACTATGGATCCCGAGAAAGTCCAAGCGATTCGTGAGTGGCCTACACCCCAGAACATTCACGATGTTCGTAGTTTTCATGGGCTAGCCACCTTTTATCGTCGATTCATTAAGAACTTCGGTACTATTATGGCGCCAGTCATTGAGTGTACGAAGAAGGGAAATTTCCAGTGGACGTCATCGGCAGCTAGAGCCTTTGAGATCATCAAAGATAAGATGTCCACTGCACCTGTTTTATGACTCCCCGATTTTAGTCATGTATTCGAGGTATCCTGTGATGCCTCTGGGGTTAGGATAGGGGGTGTACTTAGTCAAGAGGGTCACCCCGTTGGATTCTTTAGTGAAAAGCTTTCAGGCCCGAAGCTGAATTATTCCAACTACGAGCGCGAATTCTATGCGATTGTGCAAACGTTGCGTCACTGGAGGCATTATCTATTGCCCAAGGAGTGTCCTCCACTCTGATCATCAGGCGTTTCGTTATATCAATTCGCAGCAAAAGTTGAACCCTCGACAAGCTAAGTGAGTATCATATTTGCAGGAGTACACCTTCGTTCTCAAGCACTGTAAGGGAATGGAGAATCGGGTTGCCGACACCCTTAGTCGAGTCACCCTCGTATTATCACAGATGCGCACTCAGGTGATAGGATTTGAGCGTATCAAAGATGACTATTCTAGTTGTCCCGATTTTAACGGAATTTATGATGCGATACGCTCTGATCCCTTTCACGATGAGACAGATTACCTCATTCGAGACGGATATTTGTTTCGCGGAACCCGTCTGTGTATTCCCCGCACCTCGTTGTGAAATTTCATTGTCTGGGAATTACACGGCGGAGGCTTAGGTGGACACTTTGGACGAGATAAGACGGTAGCCTTAGTCGAGGAGCGATTCTATTGGCCCGGGATGAAGCGGATTATCGCACAGATTGTCAGTAGCTGCCGCACTTTTCAGGTAGCGAAGGGCAATAAACAGCCCGCTGGATTATACACACCTTAACCGATGCCCAGTATTCCTTGGGATGATGTTAGCATGGATTTTGTGCTTGGATTGCCGCGCACTTTTAGGAAGCACGATTTCATTCTTGTGGTGGTTGATCAGTTTTCTAAAATGACGTATTTCATCCCCTGCGGCAAAACCGATGACGTCTCTCATATTGCCCGAATTTATTATAAAGAGGTTGTCGCGCACCGAGGGATACCCAAGACTATCGTTACCGATCGAGATGTCAAGTTCACCAGTTATTTTTGGAAGTTACTCTAGAGACTATTAGGTACTAGACTTCTATTTTCGACCGCCTATCATCCACAGACCGACTGTCAAACTGAGGTTGTTAATAGGAGTTTAGGAAATTTACTGCGATGCTTGGTAGGAGATCACCAGGGGAATTGGGATCTAATTCTTCCACACGCTCAATTGGCGTATAATAATTCGAAGAATAGATCTACGGGTTTATCTCCCAATGAGGTTGTTCATGGTCACACTGCACGAGTGCTGCTGGATTTAGCCCCACTGCCACCGACTTTTAGGACTAGCCAGTTTGCACATGATTATGCATTGCATTTGCATGACTTGCATAAAGAAATTGAGCGGAAATTGCATAGTACTTATGACTTATATGCAACTCAAGCTAACAAGCATAAAAGAGCTACTTGTTTCAAAGTGGATGACTTGGTGATGGTTCAGCTAAATCCGGAACGGTTACCTTCGGGTACCGTAAAGAAGTTAGCGGACCGTAGAACTGGACCCTTTCGAGTAGTAAAGCGGATTGAGCAAAATGCGTATGAACTTGAGATGCCTTCCGTTTGGGGAGCAAATCCTATTTTTAACGTAGCCGATCTGACTTTATTCCACGATTACCCACATGAGTCTTTAGATTTTCCATTGTCTTCTCCTCCATTTGTTGCTTCTGGGTTGGGGAGTGCTAGTGAGGAGCCACATTCCGGACACACCGACACTCATTCAGTTACTGACACACCATCTGCAGTTCTACCATTTTCCACTGACAGTTTTCAGGCTGAGCATGAGACACCAGGTGATTCTTTCATACCAGTTCCCAGAGCCGCTGACAGACTTCCGCGACAGATATTGGTTCCCGAGCAGATATTGGATGATGAGACAGTGACCACTACTGATGGTGGTTTTCAGAGATACTTGGTTCGATGGCATGACAGACCAGAGACCGAGACCAGCTGGGTCTTGGCCGAGGAGTTACAACGTATGGATGCCGATCTTCTACAACACTACCGCTCGGAACACTCACCAGAGATGAGTGATTTCGAGAGGAGGAGAGTTGGTGGAGACCAGCCCAGATCAGGTCGTCACAAAAGTACTCGACGCCGCACCCGGCCGGACCTCTATCGGCCCTGAGTTTGCAAACTTTTATTTATTTCACTTTACATCTTTGTGTTTTACAGTTCATATCATATTGTACTTTTTGTGTGTGTTTGGAAATATATATATATATATTAAGTGTATAGGTAAAAACACTTAATGGGGCCGGTTCAGCACTTCTCCAGTCGGCCAGCACAACAAGCGATTATTTTTCCCCGGTCCGTCTCGTTCAACCAGAAGCAAGCACGCACGCGCTGCTCTAGGCACTCCCCGACATCGGCGCTACACCAGCAAAACGATTCCCGCAGCCACGATCCACGATGCCTCCTCCTCCACGACTCGAACGTTTGGCATCGGTTCTGGTTTTCGAGCTCTGTATACCTGCTTAAAACCCGATGAAAGGAGAGGAGAAAAGGGGAGGATTTCTGTGAGTTAATTGCTTATGTTATTGATTTTGGGGCTTTCATTTTTTTGGAGTTCTGTAGACGAACTGCTGGATGTGCTTCGGTGAGAAGACGATGAATAATGATTAGATCGGTTTGAAGTTGGAGGGTTGATTGTTTTCGATCTGTTGGTTTGTCGTGTGTTTCCATTTCCTGTTTAGGAGTGTAGCTATTGATTTCCTGCAATCTCTTTTTCCTGTTTTGTAACTGAAATTAAAGCTTCCTCCCTTTGCTATAAGTTTGATTGGAGAAGAAAGTGAACAGTGAATAGACAGCAATAGTGTTTTCAGTAGTTACAGATTTTGGACTTGGAATTGAACTTTCGTTTCTCTTGTGTAAGGTTCCGTGGAACCACCGTGAGTGCTGGAGAATTCGTGGATCCACCTTGAGTGTGAGAGCGAGTGAGAAATTAAGTTGTTTGGTTTATGGCTTCCTTACACTAGTGAGTGTTCGAGATTCCGCGGAACCACTTTCGTGTGAGAGTGAGCGAATTTATTCTGTGGTGCCCGTGTGCTATAGCGGCTGACCTCGGAGCGGGAGATCGAAGGTGACGAGGAATTCCTCGCGGGATCGCCTTCGACTTCGATTGCGGAAAGACGCCTCTTTCCGTGGGTAACTTGTTTCTTTCTCGTCCTTTGTGTGCGCCTATATTTTCTCCTTAGGTTAATAGATTTATTGCTGGATTTTCGTCCGGATTTTGTCAGCGAACGCTACATCGAAAACTCCAAACGAAAACGTATTTGGAGTTCACGATTTCCGTTTGTTACGACAAGGGGAACGGAACGAAGGTTGCGAACTTCCTTTCCCGGATTTAGAATTGAATCATTTTTTCAAGAAATTCCATTTTAAACAAAATAGTAATTTTGTGCTTTACAAAATAATCTAGTTGCTTAACTTCTTAAGGTTTCGTGCAACGCCCGCTCAAATTTCAATTTTTTAAAATTACATGCATTTAGGGTTTCCTAGAAATAGCCGAAAGGTGCGCAAACCCTACGCGCCGTCTTGCATCACTAATCCACATGATCACCGCAACAGTGTGAGACATGGCTCGATATTCCGCTTCTGCACTTGATCTGGCAATCATGGTTTGTTTTTTGCTTTTCCAAGAGACAAGATTTCCACCCATAAAGATAGTGAACCCTGTGGTTGACTTCCGAGTGGCTAAGTAGCCTGCCCAGTCAGAGTTGCGATATGCTTCTATATTGGAATGGACCTGATTCTTGTACGATATCCGGAGTCCAGGATCTTTCTTTATGTATCTGACAATTCGAAGTACAGATTCTCATTGAGAGATAGTTGGAGCTGCCATGAACTGACCTTACTTACTGCACTGGCAATGTCAGGACAAGTCATGGTAAGGTAGTTTAGTTTTCTAACTACTCTTCGATATTTTTCCAGTGAATCAAATAATTTGCTTTCAACATGAAGACCCTTTTTCTCTGTTCAAGTGGAGAGAGTCCATAGGGCTACAGTTAGACATCCCAAGATCTGAAATTAGATCGAGTGCATATTTGTGCTGACAAATAAAGACAGTGTTATCATAATCCGTAACTTCAATCCCTAGGAAGTAACACAATGAGCCTAGATCCTTGATTTGAAAGTTCGAGTGTAAAAATTCCTTGAGATTTATTATCCCTTCTGAATTGCTTCATGTGTTAACAATATCATCGACATATATCACTAATAGGACAATACCTGCCGGAGAGTTCTGATAGAAGAGAGGCGAGTCTTTCGTACACTTGGAAGACTGAATTGAGTGACTACAAATCGGAAGCGAGCAAACCATGCTCGGAGGGATTGCATCAATCCATATAACGACTTATTGAGGTGGCACACCTTGGTTCTCTCCCCCTCAACAACGAACCCAGGTGGTTGCTCTATGTACACCTCTTCGTCCAAGTACCCATGAAGAAAGACATTCCTTATGTCCAATTGGTGTAGGGGCCACTGGTAAGAGGCTGCAAGTGAGAGAAGAATGCGAATAGAGGACATTTTGGTGATCGGGGCAAAGGTTTCATCATAGTCCACTCCATAAGTCTGAGCATAGCCTTTGACAACTAAGCAGGCCTTTAAGCGATCAAGGGAACCATCTGCATTGACCTTGATGGAGTAAATCCATTTGCACCCAATAACCCGCTTACCAGTGGGCAAAGGAACCAAGTCCGACGTCTGATTAAGTCGAAGAGTCATCAACTCATCTTGCATAGCAGTTGCCCAGCCCAAATGAGCTTTGACATCATCGACGGTAGATGGAAGATGGTATTGATCCAGAGTGGAGTGCAACGCCGCCAACGCAGTATGAGAAGCCGATAGTCCATGGTAAGAATTAACAAGTAGATGTTTGTTTTGATATGCACGACTTCCTTTCCGTACAACAATGGGTGGCTCCAAGCTGACTAACAAGGGATCCACAGGCGTACTAGCATGGTCTTCCCAAAGAACAGTCATCAGACTACCCGGGAAAGAGGTAGGCTGAGGTGGAGTCGTGGATGTGATATCAGAAGGGCGATGAGTGTAAACTTGTCCCCAAAGAGGGATTTGGAGGTCATTCGGAGAGTGTGCAATAGGCTCGGGATGAGGAACATGGATAGAATCATGGGAAGAGTCAGGAGGTGTGGATCCACGAGGAAGGGTAGAATAAGAGTCATATTCAAGGAAGACAGCATCAACCGAGATAATGTATCGGTGGAGGTCAGGAGAATAACATCAATATCTCTTGGTAGTACATGAATACCTGAGAAGGATACATTTCAAGGTGCGATGATCAAGTTTAGAGACAGAGGGACGAGCATCCCGAACATAGAAAACACACCCAAAGACTCGTAAAGGTTGGGAGAGACTAAGGAGGTCAAGATGAAGGGTATGGTATGGTGTCTCCCACTGAAGAATATGAGTGGAAAGACGATTGATAAGATGTGCGGCGGTAAGGACCGCATTACCCCAGAAGTGTTTGGGTACGTGCTTATGATGAAGAATGGCTCGCGTGACCTCAAGGAGGTGGCATTTTTTTCTTTCGGCAACATCGTTTTGTTGGGGGTATTAGGACAAGTTGTTTGATGTGGAATGCCTTTGTCGGAGAGAAAGTTAGACATAGATTGCGATAAGTATTCTCTACCATTATCAGTGTGAATACATTTAAGACGAACAAAAATTTGAGTAAATATTTCATTCCACAAGTTTTGAAAAATAGAAGGAAGCTCAGAACGGTTATTCATTAAATACACCTCACTCATACGAGAGAAATCATCAGTAAAAGTAACATAATATTTATGTTCTAACAACGTAGGGACAGGACAGGGTCCCCAAACATCAGAGTGAAGTAAATCAAATGGTGCAGTAGCACTCACATCAAGACGAGGGACATAGCTAACTCTGTGGAGTTTAGCAAAATGACAAGACTCACAATTGGGATGGGGAACATGCCCAAACTCAGGATACAAACGACACATAACATGCACAGACGGGTGATTATGACGATAATAAAGATCAAAAAACTTGGTGGAAGCAACAGAACAAGCAATAGGTGAGACTTCATCCAGGACATACACGCCACCACTCAGCTTCCCTCTACCAATTATACGGCTCATCGAGTGTTCCTGAAAAACACAATCAAAAGATGTGAAGGTAGCAATATAATTTAAATCACGAGTAAGCTCACTAATCGACAATAAGTTGTAAGCAGATTGTGGAACGTGAGCAACCGAGGACAAAGTCATGTTTAAACTCCATCACAGCTACCAAACCCAACAATGGGTATACTTGATCTATCTGCAACAGTAATCGAAGACCTACCATGAGGTTTGTATGGGTGTAAGATGCCTGAGGTATTTGTAAGGTGATCAGAAGTGCCTGAATCTACCAGCCACCGAATGAGGCGTTGTGAAGTACATACTGACTGAATGATTTGTGTCACAACAACACTATGAGTCGGATAATCAATCTGCAGTGCCTGTAGGCGACGATACTCCTCTTCAGATATTTCAACAGTTCTCGAGATCCCAGATCCAGAAGTGGAATCAGCAAGGTGCGCAGAGCGAGATGATGGAAGAGGTTTGGAGGCTCAATCAGGTTTCCCATGGACATCCCAACAAGTGTCCTTCGTGTGGCTCCGACGCCCGCAATGGGTGCAATGTCTCGTGTCGGTGTCACGACCACGTCCAGAGTTGCCTCCACGGTTACTCCCCCTTCCACCATAAGAAGCAATAGCCATCAGATCCCCAGAGGAAAAATGTAGTGCAGATGAGGTAGTGGTACTAGCTATTCCGGCTTTGGTCAGGTGATGGTACGAACTAGCAGTTTTCAAAGTAGAAGGACTCGCTAGCAATTTAGTCTTTGTTGTAGAGAAATTCAGATCAAGGCCATTCAGCAGCCAAAGTAGTACAAGCTGAGCACACGTTGAGTCTGGTGTTCCTCCCTGGTAGAAGGGATCTCCCAAAGATCCAAGATCTCATCAACAAGGACATTCCATTTGGCAAAGTACTCAGTGACTGAACGTGCCCCTTATCTCAGTTCAGCCATCTTGGGGAAGAGTTCACAAAGACGAGTGAGGTTGTTCTCCTGGGAGAACATCATATGTAAGGTATCACATAGTTTCTTAGTGTTGTCACAGTTGTTGCACATTTGTTAAATCGAGGAATCCATGGAGCTCAACAGAAGAGCGAAGATTCGACAGTCATCACTGTACCAATCCTCGTACTTTGGACTGCTCACAACATGAGTTGGGAGTCGATTAAGGTGGTGCATACGTTAGATGCTCGATAGGGACATAGTGACCCCCTTTTTCCACAATTGGAAGTTTGAGGAGGTAAGAATAATAGTAGCAAACCTTGCATTATGAGAAAATGTATTGTTGGAATCCCTTGGGGGTACGAACGTCGGAGAGGTGCTCGTAACTGATGAAGCCATGACCTAGTTGTAGAGCACCAAGAAGGCTGAAGTAAGTTGTAGCTGTCAAACGAAAAATACATCAAACGACAGCTACATCAGGGAAAGCTGCGACCGACAACTGCGTAGGAAGCGGCGGGATCAAGAAAGTTGTGATTGGCTTCAACGTATCAAGTGGCAATCATCATGGAACCTGTGATTCCATCGGTATCGATAGGCAGTATACTCATGAAAGCAGATCAACAACAGTTGTGAGCATCTTGATTCGTCGGAGGAACCAGGCACGAAAGCAGATCGAAACCAGAGTCGATAACCCTGGATTAGTCGGAGAAAGATGGTTGCATTACCACTTGGCCCCTATGACGTCAGGCGGCCGGTGACACTCCTTCTAGGTCGTCGGCGTCAGAGGAGGCATTGTCTTCGTCAACTTCAAGCAGCAGATGTGGTGTCTTCGTCGACTTCAAGCGGCGTCGATTCACGAGAGGAGCGCACGAGAGGATTTACGCGGGAGAGCGGAGCACGAGAGGAGTTACGCCCTAACCATGCTCTGATACCATGTTAGACAGTACTGGAAGACTTGATACCTCAATATAGGTACAAGAGTTTATTTATATAGGACTAGGAATACAAGGGAAATACATAATACTAAAAAATCCACCAATATATTTAATCATATCTAACATAATATGAACATTAAGACTTTAATATCTATCTGCCAACTAAATACACTATAAATACATTTAAGCTTCAAGCTTAACAACGGGAAATGTATTGGTAATTAGTTCTTAGATAGCTCGAGACCTCCTGATTGGAGTTCTCTTATTCCCTGTTGTTCAACATTGCTTAGGCGGGAAATTGTATTGAATTGAATCTGTAGATCTGCTAGCATGTGGCCACCACCATCGTCATCCACGATCAACGACCACACTAGTGGTATCAAAGTGTTCGATTCTAGATTTAGACCTGCAAGAAGATGTGAAAACACACGTTCTCAGGATGTTGCTAGAAAAGAGATCGATCAGCTTCGTTTCTCTCAAGAGGCAATGGGAAGAAACATTCAGGATTTAGCTAAGCAACAAGCTCAGATGCAGGATGAGATGTGGATGTTGTTTGCTAGTGTCACTACAGATCAAACTCAGGGAGGGTTTGAAGCAACATCCTCTATATATGTGGGTTGGAACCAGTCCAACTTACAGTACCGATTACCTTCTCGATGTCCACAAGTTGAATTTCTGCAGTTCTTTGGAGTAGATCTGAAGGATTGAGTTTATCGTTGCGAGCACTTCTTTGAGATTGATGAAACTCCTGAACACTTTCAGGTCAAAATTGCTGCATTACATTTAAAAGGCAAAGCACTATACTTGCTTCATTTTGTCATGAAATCACGGCTAACAAGGGCATGGACTACATGTCAAGAGTATGTGCAAGCCCCACGGCTCATTTTGGATTAACCCTCTTTGATAATCCAATAGGAGAGATCAAGAATCTGAAACAAACGGGATCGGTACACCAATATTTGGATGATTTTGGTACTCTCCTTAATCAGTTGCATATTCCTGGAGAGTACCTAATGGAGATCGCCTACCTACATACATCTATTCCCGCATGAGGCGGTGATCCGCAACCTGTTCGGACGATCCGAGTCCATGGATGCGTCTGGACGGTTGTTCCGAGTCTTTCATGTATTTATTTTTATGTTTTGCGTTGTATTTGACACCCGATCGGTTCGGATATTATGAGCCGTCTGATCCAGGTGCCTGCTCAATTATATACTATTTATACATCATGCAGACAACAGTTGAAGGGGAGATCGAGGTTTTCTTCCAATTACGGAACCATCGGTCCCCTTCCTTTCGGTACGACTCCGAGAGGCCCTCCCTTGGTGTGACTCCAAGGCCTCGACATCCTCAGCCCCTCCTACCCGTTGATCTTTACGGCCCTTGACTGTTTCCACAAGCCCCATCCGCACTTGTCACTGCCCCCGATTCCACATCTTCCCAGCAACCTCTGCCTCTTCCTTTTCCCGACCCCGCAAGCCCCGATTTCACTCCCAGTTGTGAACATCCACGGCTCCACATCATCGTTTCCCCTCCTCTGCTCCCAACTTGACACTTGTCCTCCACTTCCCACTCCATTCTGGTGGCATTCAACTCAGTCCCACCTTTGTACGACACCGGCTAGAGCTTCCTCTGTTTCTCCATAGTGGCCACAAATATCAAGAGCTTATTTTCTCTGACACATGAAGATGGAGTTTTCATAATTTGTGACTTCTATGCCAAGGAAGCAATGCAATGAGCCCATATCTTTTGTTTGAAAGTTAGAGTAAGAATGCCTTGAGATTGAGTATCTCCTTTGAATTACTTCCTGTGATAACAATATCATCGACATACACCACTAATAGAATAATGTCTGCTGTAGAGGTCTAATAGAAGAGCAACAAGTCTTCTTAACTCTTTGTAAGAGCAAATTGAGTGACCACAAATCTAAATCGAGCAAACCATGCTCGAGGGGATTGCTTCAACCCATACAAAGACTTCTTGAGGTGGCATACCTTGGTTCTCTCCCCCTCAGCAATGAGCCAATGAACCCAGAAGGTTGTTCCATAACACCTCTTCTTTTAATGATCCATGAAAAAAAGTATTCTTTATATCCTATTGGAGCAGGGGCCACTGGTGAGAGGCTGCAATAGATAGAAATAGGTGAATGGAGGTCATTTTGGTAACCGGGGCATACAGTTCAATCGTCCACTACATAAGTTTGACCATAGCCTTTAGTGACCAAGTGTGCTTTCAAACTGTCAAGGGAGCCATCTGCATTAACTTTGATAGAGTATATCCATTTGCATCCAATAACATGCTTGCCAGAGGGCAAAGGAACTAAATCCCATATTTTATTCAGTTGTAGGGCGTCCGATTCATCTTGCATTGCAGCAGCCCAGCCAGGATGAGCTTGTGCATCAGCAACAGTGGATGAAAAGTTGTATTGATCAAGTGTAGAGTTCAATGCAGTATATGAAGTAGATAAACCTTGATAAGAAGTAGCAAACAAAGGTTTATCCCGACAAGCACTACTTCCCTTACACACTGTAATGGGTGACTCCGTGTTAGGAGGTAGAGCATCCATGTTCGCACAAGCAGGTTCTTCCCGTGGAACAGTCACAGAACTACCATTGGAAGATGTACGCTAAGGTGGGTTCGTGGATGTACTAGCAGAGGGGTGACAAGACTAAACTTGGACCTAGAGAGGACTCAGGATGCCTTCCGGGGGAAGCACAACAGGTTCAGGACGGGGTACAAAAATAGAATCAAGAGAAGAGTCAGCATATGTAGAGAGGGCCACGGGTAATAGGAAGTTAAGAGTCAGATTCAAGAAAACAACGTCAGTAGAGATAATGCATCTTTTTAAGTCAGTAGAGTACCATATGTAACCTTTAGTGGTACATGAATATCCAAGGAATATACAATTTAAGGAGCGAGGGTCAAGTTTGGAAGCAGAGAGATGTGCATCCCTAGCATAACAGACACACCCAAATACACTTAATGGTAGGGAGTGACTAGAGTGAGTGGGGAATAGAGTATGGTAGAGTATCTCTCCCTGAAGAATATGAGAGGGAAGACGATTAATTAGATGCGCGGCTGTAAGGACATCACCCCAAAAGTGTTTGGTATTTGCGTATGATGAAGAACGACACCAGTAACTTAAAGGAGGTCACGATTTTTTCCTTCAGCTACACTATTTTGTTAGGGGTATCATGACAAGTAGTTTGATGCAGGATACCCTTGTCTAAAAAAGAAGACATAGATTGAGATAAGTATTCTCTATCGTTATCAGTACGAAGACATTTAATATGAACATTAAATTGAGTAAATATTTCATTCCACAAATTTTAAAAAATAGTAAGAATCTCATAATGATTTTTCAGTAAGTGCATTCAAGTCATCCGAGAGAAATTATCAATAAAAGTAACATAATATTTATGACCTAATAAAGTTGGGACATGACAAGTTCCCCAGACATCATAATGCAGTAAATCAAACGATGCAATAGCCCTGTATCAATACGAGGGACATGACTAACTCTATGATGTTTAGCAAAATAAGAAGACCCGCAATTGAGATGAGAAACATTCCCTAACTCAGGATACAGATGACGCGGAACAGAGATAGACAGATAACCAGGTCGATAATGGAGATCCAAAAACTTGGCAAAAGCAATAGAACAAGCAAGTGGTGAGACTTATCCAGAACATATAATCCACTACTCGACTTCCCTCTAACAATAATACGGTTCATCGATTATTCCTGAAATACACAACCAGAAGATGTAAATGTTGCAATGCAATTTAAATCACGAGTGAGCTTACTAATGGACATTAAGTTGTAAGCAAATTGAGGAACGTGAGCAACTGATGACAGAGTCATGTCGGGAGTTACACCACAGCTACCAAGCCGAGCAATGGGTACATTCGATCCATTTGCAACTGTACTGGAAGACGTATTATGAGGTTTGTACGAATGTAAGATACCTAAGGTACTCGTAAGATGATTTGAAGCCCCTGAATCCTCCAGCCAACGAACAGGGCTCTAAAAAGTACACACTGGCCGAATGATCTGAGATATGGAAGCACTATGGGTCGGAGGCTCAATCTGGGAGGCCTGAAGACAATGATACTCCTCAGATATCTCAATAGTCCTCTGGGTCCCAAATCCAGAAGCTGAGTCGGCAAAGTGGGCAAAGGGTGAAGACGGAGGAGGCTTGGTTGCCCACTTAGGCTTCCCATGGACAACCCAATGAGCGTCTTTGGTATGGATCCGACGCCCACAATGAGTGCAATGTCTTGCGTCGGTGTCATGGCTACAATCAATGCGACCTCCTCACACACTCTTCCACCACGAGAGGAATCACTAGAGGAAGCATGTAATGCAAATGGAGTAGTAGTGGGAGTTCCCGCCTTGGTCAGATGATGGTACACATTAGTAGTCTGCAAAGTAGAAGGTTTGGCTAGTATTTCATTCTTTGTCGTAGAGAAGTTGGAATCAAGGTCATTCAGTAGCCAAAGTAGTACGAGGTGCTCCTGTTGACCCTGGTGCTCCTCTATGGTGGAAAGGATCTCCCAATGATCCAAGATCTCATCTGCAAGAACCTTCTATTCGGTGAAATACTTGGTGACTGAACGAGCACCTTTTTCTATTCATCCATCTTCGGAAAGAGTGCACCTAGATGGGTGAGGTTGTTCACTTGAGAGAACATCATATATAAAGTATCTCATAACTCCATAGTACTGTTGCAGTTCATACACATTTGCTGATCTAAGGGATCCATAAAACTTAGCAAAATAGCAAATGTTTGACAATCATCACTTTACCAAACTACCAATCCCCATACCCTTGACTGCCTGAAATATAAGTTGGGAGCCTGGTATGGTGGTGCGTACGTTGTATGCCAGACAGAGACATAGTGACCCCCTTTTTTCATAGTTGGAGGTTTGATGTGGTAAGGATAATAGTGGCAAGTCTAGCATTAGGTGGAAATGTATTATTGTTGTCCCCATAAGGTATGGTTGTTGGGGTATTAATGGTAGATGAGGATTCATTGACGCTCTTCGCCATGATCATGATGGGAGAAGAAAAATTATGCCCTAGAAATAAGGTAATTAGGGTACTTAGATCAAAGATGATATACGGTAGGAGGTAGGGTATAGAAATGAAGAAGGCTAGGTATTCATTTAGCATTTGAGGAGACCACTCTTGTGGTGGAACGACTAAGAGAAGCAGCGACATCAATAACCTGAATGTTGCGTTATCAAGGCGCGCGCCTAAGCGCCTAGGCGCCCCTGAGGCGCCGGGCGCACCGGGCACACCCGTTGCGCCCCAGCACGGCTTAGGCGGGCGATGTGCCTGAGGCGCGCCCGAGGCGCGCCCAAGGCGCACCCGAGGCGCGCCCAAGATGCACCTAGGCGCCCAAATGCTGAAATTCAGCGAATTGGGCGCCCAATTCGCAGAAATTCAGCGAATTGGGCACCCCGTTCGCTGAAATTCAGCGATTTCAGCGAATTGGGCACCCAAATCGCTGAAATTCAGCGATTTCAGCGAATTGGGCGTGCCATTCGCAGAAATTCACCGAATTGGGCGCCCCATTCGCTGAAATTCAGCGAATTGGGCGCTTAATTCGCTGAATTTCAGCTAATTGGGCGCCCTATTCGCTGATTTTCCATGAATTGAGCGTCCAATTCACTGATTTTATTTTTCCCCATTTTTGCGCCTCACGTGCCTCAGGCGCGCGCCTGCGCTTAGGCTCCACGGCCCTTTTGCGCCTCGGTGCGCCTTTAATAACTTAGCCTGAATGGTCGATGGAATAAGTACATAAGGAACCCGTCGACCACGGTACCAATCGAAGGAGAATATGGATCGAACCTACTTCGTCATTAGAAGGCGTCGACCCACTTAGTGTTCAAAAGAAACAATCCGACCAGCGGGATCAGGACCTTCGACGAGAAAGCTAGGCGGAGGATCAATCGTATGCTAGACTGCTTCGATCGACGAGAGAACAATGAGATCGGATAGAGTAGGGTTCGAGGAAGCCAAACGACTTCGATCAGCGAGGGAAGAACGAAACGGGAATGTGCACGCCGAGATGATGGACGATGGACAAGCAACGGTTTTCTCCCTAAGGGGGCTCTGATACCAAGTTAATAGGGTTTTGGAGGACTTACCTCAATAGAGTTCATAGAATATATATATATATATATATATATATATATATAGTTCGAAATACATAAATATAGGAAATACAGGAAATACAACATTATCATCTAACATCTTTCAAATTTCACAGTTTAAAGGGCACATCTGGGCAGCTATGCACATTCATCCCTGCCAAAAGCCTTGACGGAGGAAGGAGCTGTATTGATGGTGCCTGAGAAGATAATAGAAAGAAGATTAGTGCCTTACAAAGGGAAGCACCTTTAAGTTTATCTACAAATTCCTTCCTTAAACTCAATTCCCTTCTATCCTTCATGTCAATTGCCACTTTGCATTTTTCAAGCAGTTTTGCGAGCTCTCATGTCTTGTTTTGCTCGATCGACTTGTACTCCTCATCCATGGTTGCTTACCATTTCTTGGTCTTCTCCGCTTCTCCAACGCTTATGTTCTTGGTATCCGCCAGAAGACAGACTATATGTGCCTCGCTTGTCGATTCGAATAGATCTCGTAGACTTCGCATCCTTGGTCTTGGTTCTTCCTCGTCATCTGTTGTTTTAAGACTTCTCACTTCCGTAGATCTCGGTGTCGGAGAACTTCCTAGTGAAATGCTTGACGATTCTCCACTCTCCACTATCACTTCCGACGAGTTGTTCCAATTCCACTTGCCTGTTTCATTCACTCTAACATTTCGGCTCACCATCACTTTCTTTTTTATTGGGTCGAGTAGTTTGAAGCTGTTAGTTTTCTCGTCATAGACAATGAACACCAATTTCTTGCTCTTGTCCTTTAGTTTAGTTTTTTGCTGATTCGGCATGTCTGCCTAAGTCACACTACATAATGCCGTGAGATGCAAGATTGTCGGTTTATGACCGCTCCATACTTCTTGTGGAGTTTTATCCTCTAACTTCGCATGTGGACACCTGTTTTGCACGTAAATTGTGCATTGCACAACTTATGCCCAATTTTTTTTTTCATATTTTCTTACTTTTCAGCATTGATCGAACCATGTCGAGAATGACCCGGTTCTTCCTCTCTGTCACACCATTTTGTTGTGGAGAGTATGATGCAGCTAGGAACCTTCTTATTCCTTGTTCCTAGCAATAACTCGCAAAATCTGTCGAGTTTTATTCACCACCTTTGTTGGATACTCGGATCATAGGGTTCTAATGAACTTGCCAGTCGCCTTCTCCACCATGATTTTGAACTTTTTAAACACTTCGAAAGCCTCAGATTTTTCTTTCAGGAAATAAACCAAAGTCTTTATGGAGTAGTCGTTGATAAAAGTAATTAAGTACTTTTTACCGTTGAGTGACTCAGGAGTGATTGACTCGCATATGTTGTTGTGTATGAATTCAAGAAGATATGTTGCTCGACATTCCACCTTCTTCTGAAATGAATTCCTCACATGTTTCCCGAGTACACACTCATCGCAAAACTTGTCGGTGTAGTTTATCTCTGGTAGGTCATACACCATCGCCTTTTTTGACAACTTTTGCAAGCCTCCATAGTGCAAATGACTGAATCGCAAATGTCATATAGATGTTGTCTTCTACATCGAATTGTAAACATCTTTTTAGTACATAACTCAGGTTAATCTTGTACATTCGATTCTTCATCATCTCAACTTGGCAACTAGATACTATTTCTTGTCTTTCAGCTGTATCACTCATTTTTTCATAAACACTGAGTATCCTTTCTCCATGAGTTGTCCCATACTCAGTATATTGCTTTTAAGATCAGGTACATAATAAGCATTCTCAATCAGCCCTTTCACGCCATTCTTTCGCAAGTAGGAAATTGTTCTTTGACCTTTTACTTGGATCTTTGACGCATCTCCAAATGATACGTGTCCATCTTCAACAATTCACATTTCTGTGAACAAGTGCTAGTACCCACACATGTGGTTGCTCACACCAGTGTTGAGATACCAAATTGTCTCGTCGTTGGTATTCTTATCGTCATGAGCCATCATGAGAAGCCCCTCTTTCGTTTCTTCTCCCGTGACCATATTAGTGTTCTCTTCGACCTTCTTCTCAGCATTGCAGTCTCTTGCTTAATGCCCAAGCTTGCCACAATTGTAACACTTGTCGGAGTTACAATCCTTTGCATAGTGATCATTCTTGCCACATTTATAACACTCGACATTCGAGTAGTTTGACGGTCCGCCTCTTCCACGACCTCTTCCTCGCCAATTTTGTTGGTTTGTGTGCTCCTCCTCATAGTATCGTCTTTGACCACAGTCTCTATCACCGCAACCAATTCCACGACCTCCTCTGTCGTTACCTCACCTCGAGAATTTTGAGAATATAGTACCTTTTTGTCTTTAATTGTCGTGTTGGATTGAAGAGTTTCTTTGAGCGTCTCCCTTCTTCTTTTGCTGCTTGTGTGCCTCAAGAGTGCCAGCGAGCTCATCAACTGTTAGTGTACCGAGGTCCTTTAACTCTTCGATCGTGCACACAATGTTCTCGAAATTGTTGTAAATAATATAAACATTAAGGGTACTTTAGTCTTCACCTGCCAACTAAATACACTATGAATACCTGTAAACTGCATGCTTAACAATGGAAAATGCATTGGTAATTAGTTTTATATAGCTTGAGACCTCCTGATTGGGACTCTCTTATTCCCTGCTGTTCAGCATTGCTTAGGAGGGAAATTGTATTGAATTGAATCTGTAGATCTGCTAGCAGGTGGCCACCACCATCATCATCCACGATTGGCGACCACATCAAAGTACTCTGGATTTCAAATTATTTGCTTGAATTTTTTTATTCTGAATTTCTAGTCGTTATTTCCTGCAGTTGTATTTGCTAGTTCTTCTATTTTTGATCCTTGATTTAGTTAAGAGACTTGAGATTTTTGGGAGAGATCATCTCTTTATACTGGCATTGAGTTCAAGCCCAGCTGTCTTTTTGTTTGTCCTTCCTCAGGGGAACGCTTACCTTATTAAGGAATTATTTCGATTATGACCCTCTCACCTTGAAATATTTTCATCCATTGTTAACAATCCTCTCTTTTAATTTAATTTGTAAATTTTGGCAAATACATTAATATATCTCTTAAGTTTAGGCTAAATTTGAAATAGATCCCTCAATTTTAGGCTCCTCAATTTTGTTTTGTCCCATACTGGTCCACACATTTTAGGGTAAATTTGAAATAGGTCTTTTGACTAACTTCCGTTGAGTTATTTGATGGTTTTTTATGATGCGGTGTTGATGTGAAAATTTATTATCCTTAAATATTAAAAAAAGTTTAAATAAAAAAATGGGCAAAATACAAAAATCAGTCCTTCGGCATTTCAGACACAAACTTCTTGATGACATGGCGTCCTCTCTCCAAATCATCAAGCATGCAGCTGCTGCAAGATCATGAGAAACTAGATGGAATCATTTGATGATATGATTGTAGAAACGATTTGCCGTACGGAGGTACCGAACAAACACTGACCATGCGGACGGGAGAGACACTCAAACGGACGTCGGAGGGGAGGAGATTGCGCATTCTCCAGTGGTCTGGCTTGCGAACTGCCACTCGAGGTACAACTCCGACGAGGTTGAAGGAGATGAGGGCATGGGGGAGGAAGATTGATCTTGAGCGACGAGTTTTGTGGCCTGCGAATAGAGTATTAATTGGCGGGAATAAAGTTAGGGTTTATTGTTGAAATTATTATTTTTTAGTGTGCAAATAATTTATTGTCACATCAGCACCACATTACAAAAAAATATTTAAAAGAGTTGATGGAAGTTAGTCAAATGACCTATTTCTAATTTTTCTTAGTTTTGGGCCAATATGAGACAACAAAGTTGAGGGGCCTATTTTAAACATAGCAAAGTCTAGGAATTGATTTATGTATTTTGCCTTAATTTTTTTTTTAACATTATCTGTTTCTGTGCTTTCCCGATAGTTCATGCAGTGACAGTTCCTCCTATACTCTTCTAAGATCAGTTGGAACAATTGTACTGTCATATGCTTTGTTATTAAAGCAATGGTATGAGTATTAAGTGCATTAAAAATTTCTTTAAAATGTCAATATATTGACAAACATTTAAGAATGTTCTAAAATACATGTTTGATTTTTTATTCAATGGAAACATATTTCTCTTCTGTTTTGTTTTTGTCATACCTATATGTTATATGAATTCTCTTAACAAAATCCCATGTTTTCTACATTCTAGAATTTGTTGTTGAAGAAGCTCCTCGCGGAGGACTACTTAACAGAAGAAGAAAGGTGAATTTAATCAATATTCTTTGCAAACTAATGTCTATAATCACGATCAATGAAACATTGGCACTCCCCGTTATGGAGGAGCGCAACTACACGACTCCAAATCAGGTTTCACGGGTCCGCTCGCGGAGGCCGAAGAATGGAGACGAGTCGTGTGCCATGGGATGACACATGGAAAAAAATTAATAAGCTAATCCGTGGTTTCTAATTTAATTATGTCGCAATATTTATTTATTTCATGTCACAATATTTATTTTATTTCATGTCGCATTTACTTATGAGGGGGACCCATAAGAGTCCTTTATATCCTTTAATTGGTATGCTTGATGAATCAGAAAAATTGAGCCCTAGTCTTGAAATTCATGAAACCCGTTGCCCCCATTGTGCATCTTCTGTGTATTAGGTCACAACACTCCCCCTTTCTTTTCTGGGCAAATATCGCATTGATGCATGAAAGCCAATAGGTGTAGACCCTCAAATTTGACCATTGTGCCTCACGAAGGGGGAGGGGATTGATTTGGAGAGCTAGGGTTTTTTTGCCGTGAAATTTTCTAGCATTCGCCCAATTCCTCAAGATATATGTGACCCCAAGTTTTTCATGTGTTGGGTCAATTATGTATGATTAGTTATCTCTGCTAATCTGTAGGTTCAAATTTTTGTATCTTTGTACAGAAATGTCCTGCGCTGGGGTAAAAACAAAAGCAGCAGTAAAACAAAAACTACTAAAAGAGTCGGGGTAGCCATTTACAACAGCGCATCGTCTCTAGAAACACTGGTAAGTCGCAGTTACAGTATCTTTGAATTATATTGCGCAGCCATTTTGTTATTCATAAACTCTGTTTTATTAATGGTCAGTGTTATCTGTCAAATAATCTATGCTTGGTTCAATGCTATTATACTTCGAAAGCATCTAGGCAATCTAAGACCCTGCTTGAGAGAGTGGTGGAAGAGCGGTGGTTGTGAACACGGTTATTAAAAATGTTGTTAGTGCTTGGGTGGGTGTGGTTAGAAATGCTATTTTTCCAAAATGATGTTTTAGATCAAAACGCTACCACAGTCATGTAGGTGTAGTCAAGCTTAGTGGTTGTAATCTCCCAGGCCCAGAAAATTATATTTGGGTCAAAAAAGTTGTTACAAAAGTTTCAAACACAGGTAAATTGTCATCACTGTGTTTACTACTACACTTTTATACCGTTATTGCTCAAGATTCACAGCTGTCCCAAAAGAAAACTGAATAATTAAGATATCAATGGCATCTTTAGATGTTGCCCAATTCAAATTTGTGTCTAGTTTTTGTGTGGACAGATGTCATTTAAAAGATTATTACCCAACTGACCATTAGTTTAACTATTATTTTTTCTGTTTCTGATACACCCCTTCAATAGATTGGATATCTCTACCTGACTGATGTGAAACGTTTGGAAGAGCTTATGTATAAACTGGGATTCTCTACTGATGCTTCGTCAGAAGATGTTCCAGAAGAGCTTCGTGCAAATTTCAGGTGAGTTACTCTTCATCTGCAGTTCTTTTACACTTCTCTAACGGTTTAATATCCCATTACGGTTATATTAGGCATTTAGGCTTTGTAGTGAGCATTTTGAGGCTATAAATATAACCATAAGTGTTCTTTATTGTATGTTGAATGGAATGAACTTTTCTCCCTTGCGAGTCCCGAGAAGAGCTGTCTCTCTCTGCCACATTCTCCACTCAAGTCTCTCTGACGTAGGACGGATGTGACAAAAGTGTATATGCCGACTTTGTGAATGCCTTGAATCAGCGACGGATTCAGAAAATTATAAATGGGGGTGCACAAAACATTTCTAAACACAAATGCTAGCGGGGTGAGTAGGAGGGTCGTGGTCACATGTTGGAAATTCATTTTGGGGGTGCACATAGATGAACTTGGTCTGCGAATAGCCAAATTTGGTTTGCGAATAGCCAACTTTGGTCCGCGAATGACCAATATTTGTCCCAAAACAAACTAGTTACATGGCGTGAGAACACTTCCATCTTATCAGAGCCGTTTCTCCCTCATCTGACCACCGTTTTTGACATATAAGTAGTCAAAATTCATTGCCTCGACGAGAGGAATCCAAATCCACTGACACTTTTGAAAAATAATGGGGGTGCCAGTGTCCCTCGGGCCCCCCTCTGGATCCGCCCCTGCCTTGAATAAATTAGACACGAATCTGGTGACTATACTTGCAACAATTAAAATTATAAATAACAATCAGTCGTGCATTGGGTTCTCCCGTGCCTTGGCGCGGCAATGTAATCTCGTAATTTTTGTCTCGCCAAATGCAAAACATAATAAAAATTGAAGGGCTAAGGACGCACTTTTTAAAATAAAATAAAAAATAAAATAATTCTTAATGAATTATACAAAAAAATCCATATATTACATAATGAGAACATGCGCTACATTAGGATTTTATAATATCTAGAACAAAGCCGCCAGAAACTGCGACCGGTAAATCATAATTTAGCGAAGAAGTGAAAGAGTGTGAGAGTCTTGTCGTCCTGTAATCTCTGTAAGCCTTATTTGTAATCATTTCAGTTCTCTCAAATTACTTTTGCACTGTAAGTATCTCTCTTGTTTCTTATATATCTGCATGAATAGAGTAGTCTTCTTCCCCTCCTCTTTGGAGGAACGGAACTGGAGGAAGTTTCGCACCTATAGAGATGATTCACAGGTGTGTGCGAAGAGGAGGGGAAGAAGATCTAATGGGAGGAGGCCACAGGGAAAAGTCTCAAGTACCACCAGGAAGGAGGCCACAAGGAAAAGCAACTGCTCCACTTATAAGGTTATGAGACTTAATCAAAGCAATTAAGATCTAAGGGGATCTAATAAGGACTCATGGAATCACCTTACGAATGAGATGACTCTCCTACAGATCATCCCTAAGAAGAACGAAATGGAAACAGGTTCTAAGTAGGTAGAAGAGGAGAGGATTTCACAATCAAGTATTTTTCAAGAACTAAAAGAAAGATAAACATAAATAAGAATAATAGAATGAGAATGTATTATAGCAGTATAGCTGGATGTTTTGCGATAAAATAATAGGAGAAAAACTATTCTTAAAATTACCAGACCAGACCCATTAGGAATCCAACAACACTCAAGCCTTTATCCCACTATAGTGGGGTAACCGGGTCGGCTATATGCCATTATGCCCTATCTTTATTCTTTAGTCAAGAAAAAAATATAACGAACGACAAATAAACCTTCCTCAAATATAAAGAACGACAAATAAAAATATAAAGAACGACAAATAAACCTTCCTCAAATAGATAACATCAACACTAGGATCAAGTTCATTATTGATTGTCTATTAGAAAAATGTACTGACCTCCAGATCAACCGCCAGCTAAAAGACGAATATAATTTTTGTAGGAATATATACACCTCAGCGCTATGATAAGTTAGTTAAACATATCTGCTATTATAACTCCACCTACTCCCACTTACTGCACGAAACAAATAGCCAATTAAACAACCTCATTGATCTTTTTATTAGCTTTAGCAAAACTTTGGATTTTACAATAACAAAGTACATAAACCCTATATATATAAACTCAATATTGAATCCTTAGAAAATAAAAATAAGATGCTAAAAGAAATATCAACCAAACAACAATATATAAAAAACCAACTCTCTACTCCACTTACAAAAAAAAAACTACTCCACAAAAGGAAAAGACTCCGCTCAAAAAAGCAGGAAAATACTTGATTCCACACTCCACTAGGAAATCACCTTAGTTGTGCTGACAGGGAATCCTTCCACAGTTTTCCCAAGGCAGGATCCTAGTAGTGACTAAAGGGATAAAGTAAAAAATAAATAAATAAAACTAAATTTTAAAAAATTTGTAAATTTTGAAATAAAGAAGGATAAAATTAGAAAGATGGATGTGTTACCAAAGGATATTTTCCCTTATATAATAGTATAGATATGTCACAATAATCACATTCAAATAGAGTCTCTATTAAGGTAACAAATATTGTAATACACATGCAAGAGTTCTAGAAAATAAATACTTGAATGAACAAAACCCGACAAGCCATTAGTGATAAGATAGTATTGACACAGTTTACAAATTTATATTACCCAAAACATGGAATAAACACATGATTCAACACTAAAGAAAAGACAGCCAATCAATAAACTTACAATGCTTACGAGATAGACGGCGCAAAGGGTGTTTGGGGAGGTGCCGGTGATCAGGAGGTGGTAGGATGCTGAAGTTGGGCTGTCAGAGGGACTTAGGGTGTCTGGAATGAATTGTAAAGGGAGCTGGGATGTTTCAGAAACCTGGAAGGTATTTCCAGGGCTGTCCTGGCTGGGTGTGTGAGAAACAGAGTCAGAAGGCCTAACGTAGCTGCGGGACTACTAAATTGTATCTTTAGTGGGCTGGATGATAGAGAACAGCTGCTGGGAGAGGGTTTTTCCAGTGACTGGTGGGGATTTCTGAAGGGCTGGGGCCTGAGGGAAGAGGAACGGGCTCTACTGGGGAACTTCCAGAGATTGGAGAGATGTTCTGGAAGGCTTGTGGGGGGGGGGGGGGGGGGGGGGGGGGGGGACTGAAGGGAAAACAATGGGCTGCTGGAGGGGTTCAGTGGCTGTCAGCAATTTTGCACCTTCCTGGACAGAGCTTGGGTGGTTTAGTGGGAGGGATAGAGATGTCGTGGGAACTCATCTATGTTGCACCGACACCAACACGCGACACGACACGACACGTGACTCGTCAATTTTCAAAAAATATCATATTCCGACACGCTGGGACACGTATATTAAATATTTATTTTTTATAATTATGGAGTACGTACTCCAATTCCTCTCGGCACATGATGAAGAAGATGGTTGTGCAAGAAGCTTTATGACAAAACTTTGGAGCATAGGTGCACTTGCACCATGAATAACCCACCAAGTCTTAGTATCCATCGAAAATCGATTGTGAACTGAATCAAAGTCTCTAAATTCTTCATTTATATAAGCAAAATTTGCGTAATCTAAATTCACCTTGGTGCGATCCTCAATGTTAGGAAAGTACTTCCGAAAGCGTTTTTTGATTTCTTGAATGATTTCACTATCCTTGTATGTAGAAATTCTAGAAGAATCTTCATTGAGTCATTGTTCACTATAGTATCTAAATTTTAAAAATAAAACATCACACATAGTGACCTTTATAGTGTTCTGAAGTGTCGGAGAGTGTCAGAGAGTCCGATGCGTGTCGGAGAGTTCGACACCGACACGCTGGGCATTTTGAAGTGTCTGTGCAACATAGGTGGGAAGTTTTTTTTTTGGGGGGGGGTGGGCGTCGGGTTCCTCTCTGGCATAAGGGGGAAAAGAAGGGGGGAGGGAAAAGAAAGAAAAGAGGGGAAGGAGAAGGAAAGGGGGGAGAGGGAGTAAGAGAGAAGAGGGAAAGGAAGAAAAGATGAAGGAAGGGAGAGAGGAAGGAAGGGAGCCGAGTTCCTCTCCTTAGGTGAGGTCGTGCGGTCATGAACACGGTGACAAGCAGAGGCAAAGGAGCATAAGTTTTTTGCCCAAACTCACCGGAGCAAAAAAACCGTGCCAAATGGAGCCTAAGATTTGTTTCATCATTCAACATGGAGCGACTCATTTTTATAATTTAGGCTCTGTATATGTGAACATTTTTATTCCGTTTTTTGATGGGGAAAAATCTACAGAGTTAGCCTGTGTGTTCGATATACCTCCATTTGAAATGGGGCAGCAGCAAGAAAAACTACTTTTTAGCTCATTCCCACGACACGTGGGAGCTCCCATTCCCCCTGTAGCTCTTAATTTATTCACCATTCGAACAAAAGAAGACTAAATGTGAAATGTTATATAAATTACACAATACATGGCCATTTGAAAAGAACTAGAGAGTTGTCATCTCTATTCTTTTTAATGGACATTTGAAAATGTTATTGCAATTACATTTTGATTGGATAGCCAAGTAAATGAGAATTTCTGTTAAGGCATTGCAGTCTCTCAATATGGATCAGGGTGATAGGGTCCCTGTTGGGTATATTGCCCTCAATATTACCTTGATTTGAAGAGGCATCACTCTCAATGCTAAGGACATATTGTATTTGATAAAGCTATACTTGCGTAGTATATACAGGTACAGGTGACTCAAAAGAAAGGGCCAAACATGCCCTTAGTTGTGAAGAATCATCTACAAAGAGATGAAGTTTTGTCTCAGCAGAACCGCTGCGACGAAGGGTCTAAACCGCTGAGACGAGGAGCCGTCTCAGCTGATCCGCTGAGAAGAAGATGTCTCCGCTGATAAGTTCTTCAAACGCTGAGAATCAGCGTGTTCGTCGAACGCTGAAGGCCGTTCGTCGAACGAAGGACTAAGTTCGTCGACCGCTGAGACGAGACCAAAGAAGGAGCCGCTGAGAAGGCTTAATTGGCGTGTTCGTCGAACGTTGAAGGCTGTTCGTCGAACGAAGGACTAAGTTCGTCGACCGCTGAGACGAGATCAAAGAAGGAGCCGCTGAGAAGGCTTAATTGGCGTGTTCGTCGAACGCAAAGTGTCGTTCGTCGAACACAGAGTACTGATCGTCGAACGCAGAGACAGTGCAGATCGTCGAACGCAGAGACAGTGCAGATCGTCGAACGCAGAGATAGTGCCGATCGTCGAACGCAGAGTGCCGTTCGTCGAACGCAGAGACAAGACATGATCGTCGAACGCAGAGCTTGGCAAGATCGTCGAAAGCAGAGTTTGACAAGTTCGTCGAACGCAGAGTTTGACAAGTTCGTCGAACGCATAGTGCAGCGCGTTCGTCGAGCACAGTCCTTTTATACGGAAAAGTAGGGCGGCGGAACCTGCGGCTAGGGCAAGTTGCAGACAAGCCGTGTGGGGTCCACCAGCTTCTCCCATTCTTCTCAGAAGGACATCTAAGAGCCGTTGAAGATCAGAGATGGATAAAGGAAATGCTATGGCACATTTGATGCTCTCCTCCGTCGCGTGCAAAAAGTAAAATCAACTGTTTCATTGACGGCAGCTGCTCTCGACTTTCTTCCTGCTCCCTGAAAGAGAAGAAAAAGAGAGAAGAAGATAGCTCCTCCACCAGAAGGGGCAAGGTGATCTTCCATCACTCTATTGAAGAGGAAGATCAAGATTGTGACTGTATTCAACATCTTCAGCTACAGGAAGCACAGGCTGTGCAGGATCTACAGGAGAGTACCTCTACTGTAGAATAATTCTAAATCAATTTTTTGTAGGGCATTTTGCCAGAGTTGTAAGACCATTTGGTCTGAGTTTGTAGGAACCCGTGGGTTCTGAGTGTAGGGTTGAAGGTCTGAGTGTAGGATCTGCTGATCTGAGTTGTAGGGCTTCATTGCCTGAGCTATAGGAGGAGGAATCCTCTGAGTTGTAGGACCTGCTGAGGTCTGAGCTGTAGGATTAGGAGCTGATCTGAGGTAGGGCTGTTTAGCCTGAGGTAGGACCTGTTGTGGTCTGAGTTGTAGGACCTGCTGAGGTCTGAGCTGTAGGATCAGGAGCTGATCTGAGTTGTGGGGCTGTTGTGCCTGCGGTAGGGTTTGAGAAAACCTGAGAGATCCTGAGGGATCTGTGTTGTAAGCTCTTTTGAGCCGAGTTTGGAGGAGTTGGCCTTGTCTAACACATTGTTAGAAAGGTGAAGGGGGAAAGAGGACTACTCAAGACACCTTGTCTTGAGGAACCTCTATACATACTTGTGTGCTTTCTGTGTGGTTGATCTTTTGCTTAAACCAAAAATCAGAAATAAGTTAGGGTGGTTAGAGGAAAATCAAAAAGACCTATTCCCCCCCTCCCCCCCCCCCCCCCCCCCCCCCCCCCTAGGTGATTTAGACTACAAACCTAATATTCTTTCAGTCCCCCCATCTGCAATTTATTGCTTCAATTTAGATGCATAGATTCCAATAAATCATAAAGATAAGAGTTTTGAAAATATTATGGAGATATAATTTGCCACAAATATTATTGGACGTAAAAAAACATTACCATATAAATTAAACTCGCAAGAATAAGAATATTTAGATGAATAAATAAAGAGAGTTGATATTAGCAGTCCGGAACTGGCTATTCGCAGTCCATCGCTATTCGCAGTCCATAAATTTTAGTTGTAGTCCAAAATTATATTTGCACCTCACTCCCAACCCAAATAAGAGAAACACTTTGCTGATTTATTAAATACTAGAAGCATAGAAAAACATCTTAAAGACAAACAATTTAAAAACCTAGCAGAAAACAAGTTAAATGCCATGCATAGAGAAATTAACTCTAAACCAAGTTAAATGACATGCAAATCTTCCTCTAACCAGAAAACTGACTACTTTTTTGAGATTTTTGCTGGATAAATTCCTTCTTTTTTGAAGGTGAATCTAAGAGGGGGAAAACGATGCGACCGATAGAACTACTGCTAGAGTTTAGGCAACGGGAGAGAGATGGAGATGAGGTTATTTGATGGGGTGCGATTAGCGAGATTTGGACTGCGAATATAATTAGGATTTTTACAATTTTTGGGTGAATAGCGAGAATTGGCCTGCTAATATCATGTCTCTAAATAAAAAGATTCTGAATAGTAAATTTTGATTTTCTGCTAATAATTAATAATTCTGCCAATATAATGAATAGGGCTTCGTTTGGCGCAGCTTATTTGCTCCGGTGAGTTTGATCAAAAACGCAATTATCATAGAATGTATGTTTGGCATGACAAAGGACATGACCGCTACCAAGAAAATAAACTAGTTTTGAGCATAAAATGCATTAAATTTTTTAGATGAGGTCGGGCGTTCACGAACGACGGTTCATGACCACAGTGTTAACGACCGCCACCACCGCACCAACGAAGCATAGATAACAATAATATAAATAATCTTGCTAATTTATAAATAATAATAATAATAGAAAATAGATAATCCCAGAAAAATGGGGCGTTGGGGAGGTTGTCAGTTCGCATTAAAGAGGAGCAGAGTGATTTGGGCAGCAACATTTCTGAGGGTCATCATTGGCTTAATAATAATAATAATAACATTTTTTAATGTTTTTTAAACCATCATAGAAAATGATGCGGGAGAAGCAGAGGTGGAGTAACTTAAATAAAAATAATAAATTAAGTCGACGGGAGTGAGGCCCGATGGGGGGGTGAGGGGGGGTCTAAATGTTGGGAAATGTAGATAATGGGATAGTGAGGTAGCGGAGAAATGGCTTGGGAATTGGGATGGTGGGGGAAGGGTGGTGGTTGGAGGTGATGTTGATGGCCGGAGGTGGCGGCGGCGATGACCGGAAAATGAAATTGGTGGGAAATGAGGTGGTGGGATTTTGGGGAGGAGAGGGACTATGTGGGTGGCCGGCTAAGGTGAATGTGAGGGGAATGGGATGCGATGGGAGGTGGTGTAGCCAGCAGTGATTGATAGGAGAGGGAGGGGTATGTGATAGTGGGCTGGAGGTTTTGGGAGGAGGGGTCGGCTGGAAGTATGGAGGTATGATACCACTTCGGGTATCGGACGGCCGTCAGCGTGCGGCGACAGCGTCGGCGATAGTGGTAGGTTGGCGCTGGGCGACAGGCGGGCGACAGCGGGGCGATACCGTGGTAGCTAGCGGTTGGGCGACAGCGAGGGCGACAGCGGGGGCGGGCGAGCGAGGGAGAGAGAGATAGCGCGATCGAGATAGAGAGAGAGAGAGAGAGAGAGGAAGAGATCGAGAGAGGGAAAGACAAGGGGAGCAGCCCCTCCTTTGGTTGATTGATCAAAAGATGATGTCAAACCCTAAGGTGATCCCTTATATAGGGGAAACCCACCACTACACAAGTTCATAATAGAAAATATAAAACAGAAATTAAACTTCAACAAAAGAGCATGGGCCGGTCGTCCACTTCAGGTTGTTCTCGCCGAACCGCTTGCTTCCGTGTTAACCATTGGTCGTGCACGAGCCTTCCTCGAATACACCTGCCATTCTGGCTCGTCAGCTTGGATGTCGGTAACAATACCGCCGTCTGGGAAATTCGCCTTGTCCTCAAGGCAATAATCCGGGAACTGCCGGCGAAAGTCATCCCGCAATAGCCACGTCGCGGACGTCCGAGGCCGGTTGCGCCATGCTACGCGTATCTCCTCCGGTTGGGCCGCTCCGGCTGTGGGCGTGCGCTGATCGAGGATGGCTTCCGGATAGAGTGGCTCGGAACTGGGTGCGTCCAAATCCGTCGGAATATGGTCGGATACCGGATGATCTCCTATCACCCGCCGGAGTTGGGAGACATGAAAGACGGGATGGATGCGGGCGGTGTCCGGAAGGCGGAGGCGATATGCCACGGCGCCAATGCGGCTGATGATCTCGAATGGTCCAAAGAAACGCGGAGCGAGCTTGGGCGAAGTGCGGCGAGCCACCGTGAGCTGGCGATAGGGGTGGAGCTTGATAAACACTCGCTCGCCCACTTGGAACTGAAGGTCCCGACGTTTTTTGTTGGCAAACGATGCCATCTTTGCCTGAGCTCGCCGAAGATGGTGTTTTAAGCTGTCCAAGATGACGTCCCGGTCATGGAGATGATCCGCCAAGCTAGCAACCGGGCATTCCCCGGGCATGTAACGGAGCATGGTCGGCGGTGGTCGGTCGTAGACCGTCTCGAAGGGCGTTGTGTGGGCCGCGTGGTGGTACGCGGTGTTGTAGGAGTATTCCGCCCACCCCAGCCATTTGGCCCAAGACCCTGGCCTCTCGCCGATGAAGCAGCGCAGATAGGTCTCCAAGCACCTGTTGAGGACCTCGGATTGGCCATCCGACTGTGGGTGATAGGCAGTACTCATCCGGAGTTGGGTCCCCTGCAGGCGGAATAGTTCGGTCCAGAAGCCACTGAGAAAAAGAGGGTCCCGATCGCTGACGATCGAACGCGGAAACCCATGAAGGCGGACTATCTCCGCGATGAAGCAGTCCGCCACCGAGGCAGCCGTGTAAGGATGGCGAAGCGGAATGAAGTGGCCGTACTTCGTGAGGCGGTCCACGACCACCAATATGCAATCGAAGCCGTTGGAGCGGGGCAACCTGGTGATGAAGTCCATCGCTATGTCCTCCCAAATACGTTCCGGAACCGGGAGGGGCTGCAGTAGGCCGCCGGGGAACATTGTCTCGTATTTGGCCTTCTGACATGGGAGGCACGCTGCTACGAATGCTTTCACCTGACGAAGCATGTGCGGCCAGAAAAGCGAAGCCGCCAATCGACGGTAAGTCCGATAAGCGCCCGCGTGGCCGCCTGCCGGTGTGGAGTGGAACTCCGCAAGCAGAGCTGGAATCATTGCTGAGGAGGCAGATAAGACGAGGCGGTCTCGATGAAAGAGGCGGCCTCCGATCAAGGTAAACGGCGGTCTGGAGGCAGGGTCGGTCAGCAAGGCTGCCCGAATGTCTTGAAGTTGTGGGTCCCGGTCCACCTCTTGTTGAATGGCCGCGACATCGTCCCACACTGGCCGGGAGATGGCGGTCAATTCTGGCGCGTGCGGGCGGCGGGAAAGCGCATCGGCCGCTCGATTGGTCTTGCCCGAACGGAACTCCACGGTGAAATCATAGCCGAGCAACTTGGCTACCCAAACTTGCTGCGTTGGCGTGGCGATCTTCTGCTGAAGGAGGTAGCGGAGGCTGTGGTGATCGGTACGGATGATGAAGTGGCGCCCCAGGAGATACGGCCGCCAATGTTGGACCGCCAACACCAGCGCCATGAGTTCGTTTTCGTACGCCGAGCGGCTGCGCACCGCATTGGAGAAAGCACGACTATAGAAGGCAATTGGCCGTCCGGCCTGCATCAAGACGGCGCCGACGCCTGTGCCCGAAGCATCGCATTCGACGACGAACGTTTGGCGGAAGTCCGGCATGGCCAAAACTGGGCCGCGGATCAAAGCCGTTTGGAGCGCTGTAAAAGCCTCCATGGCCGCCGGCGGCCAAGCGAACGGTCCCTCCTCGGATTTCTTTAGCAGCTGCGTGAGGGGGCGGGCCAAGCCGCCGTAATTGCGGATGAAGCGCCGGTAATACCCTGTCAGGCCGAGGAAGGCCCGGACGTCGTGTAGGGAGGCGGGAGTGGGCCACCGCAGCACCGCCTGAATTTTGTCGTCGTCCATGGCCACGCCGTGGGCCGAGATGGTATGGCCCAAGTAGCTAACAGTAGCGGTGCCGAAAGTGCACTTCTTGCGGTTGACCGTGAGCTGATGTACTCGGAGAGTAGCGAGCGTCTCCCGCACATGACAGAGGTGGTCCTGCCAAGAGGGACTGAAGACAAGGATATCATAAAAAAAAACCAGAATATGCTTACGCAGAACGGGGCGGAAGATCTCATTCATGGTGGCTTGGAAGGTCGCGGGGGCGTTGGTAAGCCCAAACGGCATGACCAGAAACTCAAAATGCCCATCGTGCGTCCGGAAGGCCGTCTTGGGCACGTCCTCCGGCCTAACCCGAATTTGGTGATAGCCGGCCCGGAGGTCCAGCTTGGTGAAGCAGGTCGCGCCGTGTAGCTCATCCAAAAGTTCCTGAATTACCGGAATAGGGTATTTATCCGGTACCGTGGTCTTGTTGAGCTCCCTGTAGTCCACGCAAAACCGCCAGCTGCCATCTTTCTTGCGGACGAGTAGCACCGGGCTGGAGAAGGGGCTAGCACTGGGGCGGATGATGCCGCCCAACAGCATTTCGTGAACAAGTCTTTCGATCTCGTCTTTTTGGGCGTGCCCGTAACGGTATGGTCGCACAGACACCGCAGACGAGCCCGGATGGAGAACGATAGCATGATCCGTCGGTCGGGAAGGTGGAAGGCCCGAGGGGGCGGTGAAGACGTCCTCGAAATCCGCAAGGAGGGCGCCCATGTCCTCCTGGATGGGTGCGGCCGCCACGGAAGGGGTCGCCTGAAGGGGCCACAACCAGGCCGAGAACTCGACAACGGCGTCCCGTGTCATGGCCCGAAAGGACAGCGGGGACCGGAGGAGCGTAGGGTCGCCCACCAAGCGACATTGTCGGCCCTGCTGCTGAAATACCATTGTCATCGAAGCCCAATTCACCCGAACGTCTCCAAGGGTCTCGAGCCACGCCACGCCGAGTATAGCATCGAGGCCACCCAACTCGAACATGTAGAAATCTGCTGTCACCTGGCACGAGCCCACTGTCATGGACACCTCCTTGCATTGGCCCAAGGTCGGTCGGCGGCGGCCATCGCCGAGGCACACCGAAAAATTCGGTGACGGATCCACCGGTAGGGCGAGTTCCTGCGCCAATTGGGCGGACATAAAGTTGTGACTGGCTCCACTGTCCACCATCACGATGACGGGGCGAGCACGAAGTTCGCCGGCCAACTTCATGGTGCGGGGTCCCGTCAATCCCCCGACGGAGTAGAATGGCAGTTCTAACAAGTTGAGAGGGGCGTCCTCGAGGTCGGCGGGAGGGGGGTCGGATGTGGCCTCCAACGGTGACAAACCCTCGGTGGTGGCGTATTCGTCGCCGTCGCTGAAGATGGCGTGGAATTCCTTCACGGGGCAGACATGCTGAGGTGAGTAGGGTTGGCGACAACGGAAGCATAAGCCGCGGCGTCGAAGTTCGTTGTAATCCACTGTGGAGAGGCGGTTGGGACCGTCTGGACGAGCCGGCCGGAGGTGTGGCACGGGGGCCGGCCGAGGAACGGTGTCCCGCACGGGGTGGTGACGGAGAGGAGGTGGGCCGGTGTGCCGGGGGCCGATGTCCGCTTCAACCGCACGGGCAAGCGCCAACGCTTCGGAGACCGTGCGCGGATGATGTGTGCGAATGCGCGAGCGGATATTGGGCAGGAGGCCTTGCAGAAAAAAGCCCAGGTAGTGGTCGGGCGGAAGGCCGGGGACCTGTGTGACGAGAGCGACGAACTCATCGATGTATGCGTCCACCGTGGTTGATTGCCGGGCGGAGCAAAGCCGCTCGATAGCGGAGCCGGTGTAGCGGGAATCGTACCGGCTAATCATTTCTTGCTTGAATTCATTCCACAGAATGAGGGGTTGCACTTGGCGCAGCCAACGGGCCCAATGGAGGGCCGAGCCATCCATGCCGATCATAGCGGTGCCGACTTGATCCGTCGGGGGGGTGCCATTGAGGTCGAAGTATTGCTCCGCGCGGGCAACCCAGCCCATAGGGTCCGTCCCGGCGAAAGGCGGAATATCCATGGCGTATGTGGGGCGGGCCACCGGAACTGTAGGAAGCACCGGCCACGGTTGGGGCGCCGCCGATGCACGGACGGCCGGTGCGAACGGGGCAGGGGGGTGCCGAGCAGGGAGGTCGCGTCGGCTGTGGTGACGGAGGCCGGCGGCGCGCCCGTGGGTGGTTGCAGGGTGTCGAGGCGCTGGAGGATGGAGGTTTGAGTCGCCAAGACAGCTTCCATCATTGATTCGAGTTTGGAGATCTGCGAGCCCTGGATCGCGACATTAGCCGCGAGGGAGGAGGCATCGTCGGCGGCGGAGGAGGAGTCGGCGGAGTGGAGACGAGTGTTAGGGGCCATTAGGGCTTCCGGCGGCGAAGGAGACGCGGGCGGAGATGGCAGGTCGGACCAATGATACCACTTCGGGTATCGGACGGCCGTCAGCGTGCGGCGACAGCGTCGGCGATAGCGGTAGGTTGGCGCTGGGCGACAGGCGGGCGACAGCGGGGCGATACCGTGGTAGCTAGCGGTTGGGCGACAGCGCGGGCGACAGCGGGGGCGGGCGAGCGAGGGAGAGAGAGATAGCGCGATCGAGATAGAGAGAGAGAGAGGAAGAGATCGAGAGAGGGAAAGACAAGGGGAGCAGCCCCTCCTTTGGTTGATTGATCAAAAGATGATGTCAAACCCTAAGGTGATCCCTTATATAGGGGAAACCCACCACTACACAAGTTCATAATAGAAAATATAAAACAGAAATTAAACTTCAACAAAAGAGCATGGGCCGGTCGTCCACTTCAGGTTGTTCTCGCCGAACCACTTGCTTCCGTGTTAACCATTGGTCGTGCGCGAGCCTTCCTCGAATACACCTGCCATTCTGGCTCGTCAGCTTGGATGTCGGTAACAAAGGATGACCGGCTGTGAAATGTGGAGATGTGGTGGTTGGCTAGTAGGGGGGAGAGAGAAGGATAACTTCCAAACTTCGCGTTTGATTTCTGGCTTCGGCATCGGGTGATTAAAAGGAGAATCTTCACTCAAACTTCCAATACCTTCTAAATGGGTCTTCTATCCCTATTTATAGACTTAGGGGGTCATCATGTACTGCCATGATTCTCCGATCACGACGGCCCTCAAAATACATTGAAATAAAAATTAAAAATTACAAAAAATAAAAATAAAAATCATAGATTGTCGATCCACACAAAATGGATGACTCTTGTCGTTGTGTAGGCCCTTGGATTTGTGATCCCCATCACTCTCGACATAGTTCCTTTCTCCCTCCCCTCCCCCTCTCTCTCTGTCCCTACCCTCTCTCGCTCTCTCTCTCCCCTTGATTTCAATAATTCGCTCCCTTCGTTTCTCGCAGTTAGGAACATTACATTGGCGCTCACATTAAGAGATCATTCCTGAAAGATGATGCAACGATTTGATGGCCAAACAACCGTTCTTCTGCATATTCATGTATTTCATTAGCTAAACGAGTTGCTTTGAAAAAAATTTGCAGCTTATTTACTACTGAAGTTTGACATGAATAAGTTTCTGTTCAGTTATGTTCGGCTGTATAGGAACATGACAAAAAACATTAAATACATAAATGTGTATATGTTTACATATACAGGAACAATTGGTTTTACTTAAAAATTATCCAATGTTCTTCATAAATCATTGAAAAAATTTATTATAAGACTAGGTTCTAACCATTTCCATTGTGCAGGAAGCAACTTGCAATTCCACAATCCTCAGAGAGGTAAGAACTGGAAGCCATTAAAGCATTTCTGCTGGGAAGAATAAAAAACACAACAGAATGTTGGATTAGGGTGCAGTTCAGGGAAGATGCAGATGATTTTCATGACAAGGTGAGCACTGAAACTCTTATCCTCAAATTTGAAGGAAATGCAGATGAACTACTCCATGCCTCTTGCTTGGCCGCACGCTCCGTTTGCTTCAGAATTCGAAGAAGGCGGGTATTCTACTGGAACGCGTTCAGAGTTCGTGTGTTGTTGCCGCTCTACCGGAACCACTCAATGTAGATGATGATTCCTGCTGTTTTTTCCTATTACTGTAGAACTTAACTGTGTTAATTCAATTCTAGGGTTTCTAACTTGTTTGAAATGAGTCCTGGATAATATTGTGTTAACTTTTTTTAATTGATTTTGCATTGTTGGCGATGATAAGGCTAGAGTTGTCACGGTTCCGGTTCTACTAAGACCATGAATCAAACCGCTAAGGCAACAGTTCTTCAAATTAGAACCAAAATCATATTTGGTTTGACCGGTTCCGGTTACGGTTCCAGCATAATTTTTGGAACCGTCGTAAGTCGTAACGGTTCCGGTTCAACAAGAACCAAAACCAAACCGGCCACTAACGGTTCGGTCCGGTTCTATACGGTTCGGTTCTATGTGGTTCGGCCCGATTCCAATCGGTTCTATGTGTTATAGTTTTAATCATTTTATAACTCTATAATTTGAGTCATTAGACTTATTGACACAAATTATTATCTCTTTAAAAATGCATATTTGAAAAGGAAATTAGAATTCAAATGGTTGGAGCAATAATTTCATGATTTTTTAAATCTAAATATATTAAAATTGAACTAATACATATAATTTCAAATGGTTGCAATAATATAATTTCAAATGGAGCAATAAATTCAAATGGTTGCATGCAATAATATAATTTCCGGTTTTAAAACTTTGTAGAAACAACAATATTACAATATTTAATAAGATTGCATGAAGGGGTGAGAAATAAATAAGAGAGTAATCTATAGTTTAGAATCGAGCCTGGGTAAGGCGTGTGATCACTGCCCTAAAGAAGTTGCACCACCCTCCGGCAGGGCTTTCACCGATGCTCACTCTTCCAAGGTACAACACCCGGCTAGATCCCGAAAGCTCCGATGTGCGCGGACATCGAAGAAGCACAGAGCACCCGAACCCCCACTTGATGAAGCAAATGTAAAGAAAAGAATCACGTAGAAGATCGTCACAAAACAGAGAGAGCAGAAGAGCGAATGATCCTTTCTGAGAAGAACGTGAATATATATAAAACGAAGGCAGTAAATCGCCGGAGAAATAGGATCTTGAAAACGGCAATATTAAAAGCATAATAAATATTAACAGTTATAATTGGAAGACACATAATCGGGAAGAGAAACGTTGAATATTTCCAACGTAAATAATGGCGAGAAACACGCGTAAAAGAGCGGTTAAGAAAACGCGTAAAACGGCAGAACGCGTTTAAATCAATTCGACGTTGCGTCGAGATCATGTCGACGCAAGGAGCTTGCTTCGAGTTATACTCGACGCGATTCCATTCGACGCAAGTCCGGTGCGTCGAATTCCATTCGACGCCACTCCAACTCCAGCGGGCTTGTCGACGCTACATCGAAATCTATTCGACGCAGCTCCGAGTTCTATTCGACGCAACTCCGAGTAAAAGCTCTGAAATTATTTTTGTACAAAAAATACAATTCAATTCTTCCCCAAATCTGGATCCGGTCCGGTGCGGTGCGTGCGCACGCGCGCGCGCGCGTGTGGTTCATAGTTTCTCCTTATGTTCTTTTGAACAAATAAGAATAAGTGAAAACATATATATACCCTCTAGCTAGAAAACAAATGAGCATGGTGGGACTAATGGGTTCATCCTTTCATTTATGAAAGATTTCCCTCCAAATTATTTGGGTTCCCTCCAATTTGGTTTTGGAGCTTTTCATCAAATATGAATAGCCAAACACCAAACACCATATAAGGCTCCAAAGAACATTTATGAAATAAATGTTTTATAAATACGATTTCTAACACTAGGAACAAGAACAAATGCTCAGCGAGGAGGTCCCACCACACACCCGAAAGATCTTAGAGCGCTTCTCCTCCCAAGCCAATGCTGAGCTTGGGGCACCCTTGGAGGCTCTCTCCACCCACCAAAGAACTTGGGGAGAGAGTGGCCAAAAGAGAAGTCACTCCAAAAGGTGCCCCCCTTGGTCCTATTTATAGATTTCTAGACATGGTTTGCCAATAGCCATATTCCGGCCTACGAGATTACGAAAATACCCCCAAGTTTGGCCTGCCAATAGCCAAATCCCGCCATTCTGAGGCGCTAAACGCAGGCCGCCCCCTATTCGTGGGGCTGGATGAGAGGGGGCATGCCGCCTCCCTTGCTCGTCCCCCTCACTGGGGCGGTGGCGAGCCCGGGAGGCCACTCGCCTCACCGGCTCACCCCCCTTGCTGGGGCGGGGGCAAGCCCGGGAGGCCACCCGCCTCTCGGCTCGCCCCCCTGCTGGGGCGGGGGCGAGCCCGGGAGGCCACCCGTCTCTCGGCTTGCCCCCCTGCTGGGGCGGGGGCGAGCCCGAGAGGCCAGTCGCCTCACCGGCTCGCCCCCCTGCTGGGGCGGGGGCGAGCCCGGGAGGCCACCTGCCTCTCGGCTCGCCCCCTGCTGGGGCGGGGGCGAGCCTGGGAGGCCACCCACATCTCGGCTCGCCCCCTGCTGGGGCGGGGGCGAGCCCGGGAGGCCACCCGCCTCATCGGCTCGACCCCCTGCTGGGGCGGGGGCGAGCCCGGGAGGCCACCCGTCTCTCGGCTCGCCCACCTGCTGGGGCGGGGGAGAGCCCGGGAGGCCACTCGCCTCTCGGCTCGCCCCTCTGCTGGGGCGGGGGCGAGCCCGGGAGGCCACTCGCCTCACCGGCTCGCCCCCTTACGGGGCTGGGCGAGCGGGATGCCGCCCGCCTACACCGCTCGCCCCCCCTTACCAGGTACGCCCAGAAAACTCTCCTGCCCCTCCTACTGGCCTGGGGCAGTGCTTTAAAAATACCGGGCCTAAAGACACCCTGGGCCCCGGGGACCCACTCGGTCATGAATACAAGGTTGTACACAATCCCTGCTCTTTTCGAGCGGGTTACACGCTCGGAAAGAAAAGTCCAACCCTGCCTATTCGGCGAGTGGCGCTGGGGGAAATTGAGAAAACTCCATATCACCCCGGGAAAAAATTACCTAAGCCTCCCAAAGAGGTCAATCCTGCCCTGCCGGCTAGCGAGAGCCCAGCTAGCAGAGCCATCTCGGGGGAAAAACCACTTAGCCTCCCCGAGAGGCCATCCTACCCTGCCGGCTTAGCGAGAGCCCAACTAGCGGAGTCATCTCGGGGGAAAACTATTTAGCCTCCCCGAGAGGCCATCCTACCCTGCTGGCTAGGGAGAGCCCGGCTAGCGGAGCCGTCCCGGTAGGCCTGAAATTTAAAAACCGAAACCGCAAAAAACCGCAACACCGCACCGCACCATTTTCGAACCGCACCGAACGGTGTGGTTGTGGTGCGGTTTTGATTATTGAAAAACCGCATAGTTTGCGGTGTGGTTCGGTTTTGGCCTTGTCGAAACCGCATAAACCGCACCGCACCGTATGATTATAAATATTTTATTTTATATCATATAAGTTATAATTTTTTACATATTAATGTATATATCTAATAGTTCTTTCATCTTTGCTGTTCCGCATAGACATTTCTAGCTAGGTTTTTACATTTTTTTAATAAATATTTTACAATTTAATAAAGTTATATTTCTGTTTTTACATTTTTTATATCTTATAAGTTCTCCATCTCTTATTTCTCCCGACTCCCGTTCTTTACTATTCCGCAAAAGCTAGGTCACAGACTAACGGAAGCCGGAAGGAGTGTCTTCTCCGACGCATCGGCTCGCGACTCCTACCTTCAAGCGAGCGAGGGCGGATCTACTCCGGCGACATCTCTTCTTCGGCGGGCTCCAGATCTCACGACATCCCTTCTTCGGCGGGCTCCAGATCTCCCGTTCTCTGCCTCCTGGTTTTTTTCTCACGGGTCACTCGTCCCTGTTTCTACTTTCTTGTGCATATCATTATAAAAAAATTTATACTATTTTACTTCCAGTTTGGGACTCGAAAAAATTCAGTTAAGGAGAAGAATTGTTTGGGAACTCGAAAAAGGGAAATTTATCAACTGTGTTTGCTTGCATTGTTATGATTATAATTTTCTTTATGAAGTGATGTAGTTTAAAGTTCTCAGATTTGAATTCACAAAACAGTGTAAATGTATATAGATGTTAATTGTTATGATTAAATTTATCTCACTTCTATCTCAAATTACATTGTTATGATTATATTTATCACCTGTGTGAATGTAGTCTAAAGTTCCCAGGACCTATTTTAATTTTTAACAATTATAACAAAACATAAGCAAAAAAACTGAAACCGCACCGCAAAAACCGACTCCAGACCGCACCAATGTCACACCGCACCGCACGGTTTGGATGCGGTGCGGTTTTGTAAAGTCCAAAACCGACCCTCTTCGGTGCGGTTGCGGTTTGAGCTCAAACCGCACCAAACCGCACCAGTTTCAGGCCTACGTCCCGGGGGAAAAACTACTTAGCCTCCCCGAGAGGCCATCCTACCCTGCCGGCTAGCGAGAGCCCGGCTAGCGGAGTCCTCTCGGGGGAAAAACCGCTTAGCCTCCCCGAGAGACCATCCTACCCTGCCGGCTAGCGAGAGCCCGGCTAGCGGAGCCATCTCGGGGGAAAAGCTACTTAGCCTCCCCGAGAGGCCATCCTACCCTGCCGGCTAGCGATAGCCCAGCTAGCGGAGCCGTCTCGGGGGAAAAAACCACTTTGCCTCCCCGAGAGGTCATCCTACCCTGCCGGCTAGTGAGAGCCCGACGGAGCCATCTCGGGGGAAAAACTACTTTGACAACCTCCGGCCACCGAGCGGTTCCCGGCCCTGCCAGCTTGATGGGTGCCTGTTCAGCGAGCCAGCCTCGGGGCTAAGTACTTTGACAACCTCCAGCCACCGAGCGGTTCCCGGCCCTGCCAGCTTAGTGGGAGCCTGGTCAACGGGCTAGCATCGGGGCTAAGTACTTTGACAACCTTCGGCCACCGAGCGGTTCCCGACCCTGCCAGCTTGATGGGAGTCTGGTCAGCAGGCCAGCATCGGGGCTAAGTATTTTGAAAACCTCCGACCACCAAGCGGTTCCCGGCCCTACCATCTTGATGGGAGTCTGGTCAGCAGGCCAGCATCGGGGCTAAGTACTTTGACAACCTCCGGCCACCGAGCGGTTCCCGGCCCTGCCAGCTTGGTGGAAGCCTTGTCAGCGGGCCAGTATCGGGGCTAAATATTTTGAAAACCTCCGGCCATCGAGCGGTTCCCGGCCCTGCCAGCTTGTTGGGAGCCTGGTCAGCGGGCCAGCATCAGGGCTAAGTATTTTGAAAACCTCCGACCACCGAGCGGTTCCAGACCCTACCATCTTGATGGGAGCCTGGTCAGCAGGCCAGCATCGGGGCTAAGTACTTTGACAACCTCCAGCCACCGAGCGGTTCCCGACCCTGCCAGCTTGGTGGGAGCCTGGTCAGCGGGCCAGTATCGGGGCTAAGTATTTTGAAAACCTCCGGCCACCGAGTGGTTCCCGGCCCTGCCAGCTTGATGGGAGCCTGGTCAGCGGGCCAGTTTCGGGGCTAAGTACTTTGACAACCTCCGGCCACCGAGCGATTCCCGGCCTTGCCAGCTTGGTGGGAACCTGGTCAGCGGGCCAGCATCGGGGCTAAGTATTTTGAAAACCTCCGGCCACCGAGCGATTCCCGGCCCTGCCAGCTTGATGGGAGCCTGGTTAGCAGGCCAGCATCGGGGCTAAGCACTTTGATAACCTCCGACCATCGAGCGGTTCCCGGCCCTGCCAGCTTGGTTGGAGCCTAGCCAGCGGGCCAGCATCGGGGCTAAGTACTTTGACAATCTCTGGCCACCAAGCGGTTCCCGACCCTGCCAGTTTGGTGGGAGCCTGGTCAGCGGGCCATCACTGGGGCTAAGTACTTTGACAACCTCCGTCCACCGAGCGGTTCCCGGCCCTGCCAGCTTGATAAGAGCCTGGTCAGCGGGCCAGCATCGGGGCTAAGTATTTTGAAAACCTCCGGCCACCGAGCGGTTCCCGGCCCTGCCAGCTTGGTGGGAGCCTGGTCAGCGGGCCAGCATCGGGGATAAGTACTTTGACAACCTCCGACCACCGAGCGGTTCCCGGCCCTGCCAGCTTGATGGGAGCCTGGTCAGCGGGCCAACATCTGGGCTAAGTATTTTGAAAACCTCCGTCCACCAAGCGGTTCCCGGCTCTGCGAGCTTGATGGGAGCCTGGTCAGCGGGCCAGCATCGGGGCTAAGTACTTTGACAACCTCTGGCCACCGAACGGTTCCCGACCCTACCAGCTTGGTGGGAGCCTGGTCAGCGGGCCAGCATCGGGGCTAAGTATTTTGAAAACCTCCGACCACCGAGCGATTCCCGGCCCTGCCAGCTTGATGGGAGCCTGGTCAGCGGGCCAGCATCGGGGCTAAGTACATTGACAACCTCCGGCCACCGAGCTGTTCCCGTCCTGCCAGCTTGATGGGAGCCTGGTCAGCGGGCCAGCATCGGAGCTAAGTACTTTGACAATCTCCGGCCACCAAGTGGTTCCCAGCCCTGCCAGCTTGGTGGGAGCCTGGTCAGCGGGCCAACATCGGGGCTAAGTACTTTGACAACCTCCGACCACCGAGCGGTTCCCGGCTCTGCCAGCTTGATGGGAGCCTGGTCAGCGGGCCAACATCGGGGCTAAGTACTTTGACAACCTCCGGCCACCGAGCGGTTCCCAACCTTGCCAGCTTGATGGGAGCCTGGTAAGCGGGCCAGCATCGGGGCTAAGTATTTTGAAAACTCTTCATCACATTAGTTATCACATTACATGCAAGAAAAAATTTAGTATGGAAGCAAACCATTGTCCTACATGGACTTAAATAAAAAACTAAGTATGGAAACCAAAACTTGGTCTCCTATTCCCAGGCTTGGTCTGCCTCGACCCCCTCCGGTTGTTGTTGTTGCTGTCTCGGACCCCTTGCCTCCAACATTTCCAAAAACTCAGGGCAGACGGACGCCGTGTGACCCTCCTCCTCGTGGAGGTCACAATAAGGCAACGCAACCATATCCCCTCCTCTTCCTCTCCTTTATGCCTTCCTGACTCTCCTCCTTCTGCCACCGCCAATTGCCATTGTTTGCTGAGGTGGTGGAGGGGGTGCCTTCGGTCCCTGTTTCCACCCTGGGGGGTCGGACCTCTCCCCCTGGAAGTTACCCTTTCCTTGGTCAAACTTCCTTCCTGGATTTTCCATGCTTCCTCTATGCTGCCTTGCCTCCGACTCACTCAGCTTGGCCAACCTTTTTGCGAATTCCGGGTTGGCCTCCTCACTCTCAATTTCGTTTTCCGCCCTTTCCATCAACTCCTCGAAGGATAAGGGGGTCTTCCGCTTTAAGCTCATTGATAACTTCTCACAAATAAGTTATTTTCACTCGTATTTCGTACCCATTTGTTAAAAATATATTAAATATGAATGATTTGTTACTTGGTGAAAGTTTGGGGTATTATCGTCATTTTCACATGTTTTTGTACAGAAATCCCAAATGCACCTAGCTTGGACGGTCAAGAATTATGCATATTTGGAGTGCAGAAAATATGTTATAACATATTATTGTAGTTCAGAAAAAGTTGTTACAACATATTGGGCGCTGTTTGAAGCAGTTTAAAGGATGCAGAAAATATGTTATAACATATTATTGCAGTTCAGAAAAAAATGTTATAACATATCGGCGGAAACTGAAAAATCAGATTCGAAATTAATCAGTTTTGGGCAGTTACGACAGCCAAGGGATGCATCTGTTCGTTCATATGTGGTCTCTAAGGGGGGCGTATGACTACTTAAGTGAAGAAGGAGAGAGAAACAATGATCTATCACATATTTTGAGTGGAGTCATCTTCTCCATTTTCGAAAAATTGAAGGAGAAAACCAGGGAAGAAGAAGGAAAAACTGAATTTCAGCGTCATGTACTGTAAGATCTTTCTAATTTTGCGGCGTTCTTTCGTAGTTATGAATTAAACTCTTCAAGTTTTGTATGAAGAGAGTATTGTGTGTGTTTTGATGATTTGATTTCTCTATTGTGAGTTTGTTTGATGAATTATTCTTGGTGTAACTTATGAATTTATTAATGAAATTTTTGGCTTATGCTTTCATCTTCTATTTCGCTACGAGAATCGAAAGAGGAGTTGCGTAGTATTAGTTTGAATGCTATCTTATTACATCACGAGAATCGAGAGATGAGTGGTGTAAATTTTCAACCAAAAGTTTTTACCCTTACGGTGTGTTTCGAGATTCGAGAGAGGAGAAATGCAATCGTTCATAAGTTTGCCGTAGTAAAGAAGAGAGGAAGAGATTCACTCATCTTGCTAGCATTTCCGACTTCTTTTCTATGCAATATTCTTTATTCTTCCTAAGTTAGAGATGACTAGGGGAATATAGAATGTTAAGATTTCTGAGATTCGAGAGATGAGGATTTCTTCCATAAAAGTCGTTGCAAGATAATTTTATCAAACATTCTCACCTAATATTATTTTCGTGTATCATTTCAACATACACATGAAATCTGAAATACACGACTGTTTCCTTTCCAACTGGTAAAAAATACTTTTAAATAGTTTATTTAGTTTAAATCTTCTTTAGAGTTTTTATTACTTTTCATAATCACTTCATTTAATCTATTTGGATTTAAAGAAAATGGTGTAACTAGTATTTGCAAGCATTAAATTAATCACTTCTCCGTGGGAACGATCTTTATTCACACTTTATTACTTGATCCGACACGTGCACTTGCGTATATACCATTTTCCGCGTATCACTCATCTTGAAGAACCCCTCCCGCATCCCTACTATGAAGGCGAGCTGGAGGGGGAACCCCGACACCTCCTGGACTTGCAGGACCTCTTCCTGGAACCTGTCCACATAACGAGCCAGCGACTCCCTTGGCTCTTGCTTGATCTTGAAGAGTGACTCGGCATCCTTCTTCCTCTTCTTCGACGTTGAGAAACGCAACAGGAAACCTCGGTGCAAATCTTCGAAGGCATAGATAGACCCCACGGGGAGTTGGTGGAACCAATCCCTTGCCTTCTCCTTTAGAGTGGTGGCAAAGAGCCAGCACTGGAAGGCATCTTACATAGGCCTGACTGAGACTATGTCCTCGAACCACTGCAGGTGAAGGACTGGGTCATCCTTGCCGGAGTAGTAAGACATCTCCGGCCCTTTGAACCCCTCTGGGACCGGGGCCGAGAGGATCAACTCACAAAAAGGACTCCCCCCCGTCTGCTCGGCCCCTTTGGGGTGGGGCGAGTGGGGGTCGGATGCCTCCCCGCTCGCCCCCCTATGGGGCTGGGCGAGTGGGGGAAAGCTACCTCCCCATTCGCCCCCTTGGGGATGGGCGAGTGGGGGAAAGCTGCCTCCCCACTCGCCCCCTTGGGGCTGGGCGAGTGGGGGAAAGCTGCCTCCCCACTCGCCCCCTTGGGGCTGGGCGAGTGGGGAAAAGCTGCCTCCCCACTCGCCCCCTCTTCGGAGACCGGGCGAGTGGGGGCCGGATGCCTCACCACTCGCCTCTGTCAGCACCTTCTTCCTGGATTGCTGGCCGGGAGTGCTCTCGCCCACCCGCTGGGTCGGGACCTCTAGACCGCCTCCTCTCTCGCCTTCACCTCTCGCGGCAAAAGCTAGCTGCAAGGTCTGCAGGACCTCCCACTTGAAATCTTCAAACATTTCCATTGTCACCACAGCCACCGGCGACTCCGAGTGGCCCGGGTCGGATCCATCTCCTCCACCTCCATCCATAGAGTTAGCTTGAGATTTTCCATGCTGGTCACTCTCCACGCTCACCGCAGCATAAATGGTGAAACCAAGACTTGATCTCTGTGGAGTTCGGAGTCCCCAAAAGAGGGGGTGACCTCACACCTACTTCTCTCAAGGGAGAACGCTAGGCCGAAGACTTAGGAAACTAGGAACAAGACCAATAGCTCAGCGAGGAGGTCCCACCACACATCTGGAAGATCTTAGAGCGCTTCCCCTCCCAAGCCAATGTTGAGCTTGGGGCACCCTTGGAGGCTCTCTTCACCCACCAAAGAACTTGGGGAGAGAGTGACCAAAAGAGAAGTCCCTCCAAAAGGTGCCCCTTGGTCCTATTTATAGATTTCTGGACATGGTCTGCCAATAGTCATATTCCGGCCTACGAGATTACAAAAATACCCCCAAGTTTGGCCTGCCAATAGCCAAATCCCGCCATTCTGAGGCGCTAAACGCAGGCCGCCACCTATTCCTGGGGCTGTACGAGAGGGGGCAGGCCATCTCCCTTGCTCGCCCCCCTCACTGGGGCGGGGGCGAGCCCGGGAGGCCATCCGCCTCTCGGCTCGCCCCCCTGCTGGGCGGGGGCGAGCCCGGGAGGCCACTCGCCTCACCGGCTCGCCCCCCTGCTGGGGCGGGGGCGAGCCCGGGAGGCCACCCACCTCTCGGCTCGCCTCTCTGCTGGGGCGGGGGCGAGCCCGGGAGGCCACCCGACTCATCGGCTCGCCCCCCCTGCTGGGGCGGGGGTGAGCCCGGGAGGCCACCCGCCTCATCGGCTCGCCCCCTGCTGGGGCGGGGGTGAGCCCGGGAGGCCACCCGCCTCATCGGCTCGCCCCCTACTGGGGCGGGGGAGAGCCCGGGAGGTCACCCGTCTCTCGGCTCGCCCCCTGCTGGGGCGGGCGCGAGCCCGGGAGGCCACTCGCTTCATCGACTCGCCCCCCTGCTGGGGCGGGGACGAGCCCGGGAGGCCACCCGCCTCTCGGCTCGCCCCCCTGCTGGGGCGGGGAAGAGCCCGGGAGGCCACCCGCCTCTCGGCTCGCCCCCCTGCTGGGGCGGGGGAGAGCCCGGGAGGTCACCCGCCTCTCGGCTCGCCCCCCTACTGGGGCGGGGGCGAGCCCGGGAGGCCACCCGCCTCATCGGCTTGCCCCCCTGCTGGGGCGGGGCGAGCCCGAGAGGCCCGTCTCTCTGCTCGCCCCCCTGATGTGGCGGGGGAGAGCCCGGGAGGCCACTCGCCTCTCGGCTCGCCCCCCTGCTGGGGCAGGGGAGAGCCCGGGAGGCCACTCGCCTCACCGGCTCGCCCCCTTACGGGGCTGGGCGAGCGGGAGGCCGCCCGCCTCCACCGCCCGCCCCCCCCCCCCCCCCCCCCCCCCCCCCCCCCCCCCCCCCCCTACCAGGTACGCCCAGAAAACTCTCATGCCCCTCCTACTGGCCTGGGGTAGTGCTTTAAAAATACCGGGCCTAAAGACACCCTGGGCCCCGGGACCTACTCGGCGAATACAGGGTTGTACAATCAAAAATATATATACAGTTGACCATCTAGTAACTGCGAGTCTAATTGAGTAAAATCACATGGATAATATTCTGCAAGGCGAATGAACCTTTCCTTATCAAATGAAATGAAATTGTCACTTGGATCAAGGCTTGAAACGCATAGAAGTAATTCGGTGTTTAATTCATTAAAATGATCATTTAACTCATTTAACATCCAATTAATCACGATATTGAAGATCTCAACCCGAAAATGATGATAATTTGTAATATCTCTCGCATTACGTCTTGATCTTCCGACTTGAATAAAATTTTCCTCCATATTTGGAACATCGATGTCGTGTTTACCACAAAAACTTGAAACTTCAATCATGAAGGTTTCCCACTGTAGATCAACTTTTCTCATGTTAAATAATAATTGTTTGGATAAATTTACGAAGTTCATTACATTGATAATGTCTTGGTCTTTTTTTTTTGTGAAGCCTGTGATAACTCATGTGTTTTCGACAAAATATTCTTCATCAAATGAAGAAGAAATATGAAATCAAAAGTTTTTATACTCTTTAGAAGACTGCTTGTCGTTCCTCTTTGGTTTGCATCCATTCCATCAACTCTAATAATTTCAAGAACATTTACAATTGATGAAAACATACGAATGAAATTCAAAACAGTACCATAGTGTGAACTCCATCGTGTTTCTCCTGCCTTCTTAATTTCAAGCGGTTGATTTAACCCTCTACCACTCTTCAATTCTCCACAACCAATTTCTTGAGCGACTCTTTCGACTTCTAATGCTCTAAGAAAGTCACGCTGTTTGCAAGATCCCCAAACAACATTCAATACCATGTTAATATGAAAAAAAAGCTCAGCAACTTCAGAATGACCTTCTGCAAGTGCTATTAATATAAGTTGTAGTTGGTGTGCAAAACAATGAATGTAAAATACAAAACTATTTTTCTTTGATATCAAAGTTTTTAAACTCTTTAATTCACCTTTCATGTTGCTTGCTCCATCATAACCCTGTCCCCGTAATTTTGAAATACTTAGATTATATTTCGCAAATTGTTTATCAATAGCAATCTTGAGTGACAAAGCAGTGGTATCAGATACACGCACAAAACCAAGTAGTCTTTCAACAATTAATCCTTTTTTTTGTTAACATACCACAAAACAATGACCATATGCTCTTTGGTTGCTATATCGCGAGATTCGTCCACTAAAATTGAGAAACAATCATGCCCAATGTCCCTAATGATTGTGTCTGTTGTTGCACTTGTTATTGTTGAAACAATCTGTTTTTGTATTTTTGATGATGTCAGTTGACAATTAATTGGAGCATTTTTTAGAACCATGACTTTAATGTCATTATTATGTGATGCAAGAAAATCCAATAGTTCAAGAAAATTTCCTCTTGATTGACACATTGGACTCATCATGACCACGAAAAGCCAACCCTTGTCGTAATAGAAAACGGACACAATCAATATATGCGCTTAAACCATCTCGATAAACAATGATTTGACATTCTTCTTGTCTTGCAAACGCAATTTGGATACCCTATTTTTGATTCATTAAAGCTTCACACATTCTTCTTGGTTTGTGGTCCGCCGGCTTGTGTGACGCCACCGGAGAGGGGCGGCCCCGGGCGTGCTGCATCACGACCTCCTCCTTCCTCCTACCAGACGGTAACAACAAAGACGGCGAATGTAAGGGAACGACGACCTCCTCCTTCCTCCTACCAGGCGGAATCAAAAGAAACAACGAATGGGAGGGAACGACAGAGAGTGTGAACGGAGCGGCGTGCGACCTTCCTCCTTCCTCCTACCAGTGCGTGCGATCGGAAGGGAGCGGCATCGAAAAAGGCGAAGAGGGGAACGAGAGCCTGTCGGGGTAGAGTGCGCCTAAAGGATTTGGTGTGTTTGGAGCCTTAGGGTTTTAGGTATTTTTAGGTGTGCCAATAGCCAAATCTAAAGGCCTATTTTAAACAAATGAAATTTTAGGATGCTCCTCAAAATTTAGGGACTGATTTATTAGTCTTTTTTTTTTATAAAAAAATGCCTTCACAACTACAGCCACTCTCTCACCTCTCTCCCATACATACTTATGCTCCGTTTGGCACAGTTGTGACGATCATAAACGCGGTGGTTATGACCTATCGTTCGTGAACGTCCGACCTCACCTAAAGAACTTCATCTACTTCTATGTTCAAAACTAGTTTCCTTTTCTCAGTGGCGGTCATAACCATTGTCTTGCCAAACATACATTATATGATGGCGGCATTTTTGTCCAAACTCAATGGAGCAAAAAAGCCGCGCCAAACGGAGCCTTAATCCTTAAAAAGAGATGATTTAACAAACAAGAGTTGATTTAACAATCTCACTCGCCGACGACAATCTCACTCGCCACTGGCAATCTCGCCCTCATACTCAATGGAAAAATCCGCCCCCATGTTCCCCTACATAACGCCCTCATGTACGCCATTAAAGATCATGCCACAATCCTTCTCCAACGAATACAAGTCGTCAACTATCCTTTTAGAAGGAGCATCTGTTACTCATTTGAGGAAGAAACGGGGAAATTTGGGTGAAAACAAGTCGTTACTATTTTGTGCAAAAAAAAATCATTTACGGACGCTTTATAAGGAAAAATTTGTTGGTGCGTGTAACGCACTTATATCACCGTGTACGGACCCCCATTAATCATGCCGTATAGTTTCGCCAGCACGAATTTTCGGGCATGATTGATCTAAAGTAGTCACTTTTCAATAAAACCGTACGTATTGCACAATATTATCACAAGCAATCAACACCGTTGAATCACAGATCATACGTTGTATTTGCTCCCGCACTGTGATCTATTTTGATCACCGTGGATTACACGTACCTAAATACTTCTCCTTAAAAAGAGATGCAAAAGACATTCCAAAAGAGATCTCCAAAGACATGCAGTTGGGGGAGGAAAAGGCCTGCTTTATTATAATATCTATTTATTTTTATTAATAAACTAGCCGTCTTCCGCCCGCACCCGACTGCTCTTGGGTGTTGACTTCGTTCGTGCTCTTTTATTTTCTTTAAATACAGAAATTAAAAGGCGGGTGTAAAATTGGTACAATGAATTTTACATCAAAAACTCATCTTTCTTTGTAGTAGTAGATGAAGCTCTTAATAAACCATTAAGTTAATTACGATCATCCAATAAATTTAATATTTTAATTAAAGATAAATTAAAATAAAATATAAAAACATAAATAAAAAATAGACAAAATAATAACGTGGCCTCGTAGCCACAAATGGGATTTACATCGTTTCTCTACGGATACTTGCGGTCTCGATCTTTAGGGTTTGGTTCTCCATGTGACAACCCAACTTTGAATAGGATGGTCCGATTGTGACACTAACAATGCAGTGAGCTGCTGCTAGTAAGTTTTTAGAAAGAAAAAAAAAAAGTACACAATTGAACTGAAATCGTACATTTAAAGTGAATGTAAGTCTTTGATTAAAGAATTCAAAGAATCAGTTATGAGCTGCTTATGGGTTTTAGGGTTTAGGGTCACGAGGAAATTTTTTTATAAGAAAATATCTGTAATAACTGAGACAAAATTTAAATATCCGGCTGAGAAGAATATTTTCTCCAAGACCCGCGATATTCGTGCCAATGATGTAATCAAATGGTGGAGAAACAGCTTTTATTTGATCTTCATTTCCGCAATCTAGGCATCTAGCTTAGCAGCCTCAATGGAACAAGGAAAAAAAAATGCGAGACAATGAACTATCAGATTCAGCAAAACCTTCAAATCTAGTTGCAAAACAAATTTCAAGACAGACTCAAGTCATTTAATCCATGAGTAAACCAAGCATGGAAGTGCGGCATCATGAACGAACCTCAAAACAATAAGAGGGGTGACGACTATTATAAATTTGACGTAGTTTAGGAGATCGGAAAAAAGAAGAGCGGATTGCAATATATACATCAAAATAAACAATAGCTAGCATTGAAGCAGGAAAGAAGAGCATGATCGTCATGAATTAAATGACTTAAATAGGTTACAGAGAAACACATTTGAGGGATGATAGGGGCGAGTGGAACACACTTTAAAAGGTCTAAAGCGCACATGAAATTGGATTTGAAGGATGTCGGCATCGTCGGGTGACGAAGGCGACTGTGTCAGGGGCGTCAGGAGAGCATACCAGTGACGAATGCGTCGGGGGCGTCGGGCGAGCAAGCCAACGACGGATGCGTCGGGAGGGACATGCAAGTAGACCGACGATGGACACGTCAGGAGCGTCGAGCAAGCAAACTGGGGACGGTGGGGTCGGAAGCGCCGCGCGAGGAGTGGCGAGGTGGATATCCATGGGCAGCGGCGGCGGACCCAGGATTTTTGTCAAACCCGGGCACAAATGAAAATAAAATAATAGTAAAAAAATCATTACAAATGATCAAAAATTTCAATTAGAAGAACAACAAATGTGATATTAGACATTGCATAAATAATAAAACTTGTAATATTGAGGTTTCAAAAAAACTTACATGTCACCAAGCAACTTTCCGCGGACGCATATTCTGAAAATGCGTAATAATTTCTTCATTGGTAATTGTGTCCACAATATCTTTCTCAATATATGCTATTAAACAATCATTCATCCACTCATCCTCCATTCTATTTCTCAAACGACTCTTAATAATCTTCATAGCAGAAAACATTCTCTCTATGCTTGCAGTTGCAACTGGTAGAAGACAAGCCAACTTTAAAAGTCGATAAACCAATTGAAAATGATCATGCTTTCTAAGCTCCACTAATTTTTCTAGAAGCCCACTGATACCTTTAACTTGTGAGAATGCCTCATTAGACCTCACGTCAAATATATATATATATATCTAGCTGGCCATCAAGTAACTGTAAGTCTAGTGGAGTAAAATCACATGGGTAAAATTTTGCAAGCTGAATCAACTTCTGCTTATCAAAATAGTTGAACTGGTTACTTGGATCAAGGCGTGAAACACAAAGAAGTATTTCTGTATTTACTTCATTAAATCGGTAATTTAACTCCTTCAACATCCAATCAATCACAATGTTATAAATCTCAACCCAAAAATGATGATAATTTGTAATGTCTCGTGCTGTGCTTCTTGATCTCCCAGCTGGATAAAATTTGTCATACATGTTTGGAACATCAATATTTTGTTTCTCACAAAAGGATGATACTTCAATGATGAAAGTCTCCCACTGAACATCAACATTTCTCATGTTGAATAATAATTGTTTTGATATCTTAACAAAATTTATTGCATTTATGATGTCTTGATTATTTTTTTGGAGCGCTTGTGATAATTCATGAGTCTTTGACAAAATATTTTTCATCAGATGTAAGAGAAACATAAAATAAAAAATCCGAATATTTTTCAAAAGACTACTTGCAGTTCCCCTTTGATTTCCATCAGCTCCGTCGCGGGTAATAATTTCAAGAACATGTACAATAGATACAAACATGCGAATGAAATTCAAAACTATGTCATAATGTGAACTCCACCTTGTATCTCATGCTCTCTTAATTTCAAGTGGTTGGTTGAGGCCTCTCCCACTCTCTAACTCACCACAATTAATTTCCTGAGCAACTCTTTCATTTTCTAATGCTCTAAGACAGTCACTTCTTTTACAAGAGCCCCGACAACATTCAATACACTAGTAATGTATGAAAAAAGTTCTGCTATCTCAGGATGTCACTTTGCCACTGCCACCAATATTAACTGTAGTTGGTGAGCAAAACAGTGAATATAAAAAGCAGAGCTATTATCCTTCATAATCAAGGTTTTTAAACCATTAAATTCACCTCGCATGTTGCTTGCTCCATCATAACCTCGTCCTCGTAGTCTTGAAAGACTTAAATTGTATTTTGAAATTAGCTTATCAATTGCAAGTTTTAGAGATAAAGCTGTGGTATCAGAAACATGGGCAAAACCTAATAGTCTTTCACTAATCTTACCTCTCTTGTTCACATATCTCAAAAGAATAGACATTTGTTCTTTATTTGAGATATCACAAGATTCATCAACCAAGATTGTAAAACATTCTTGTCCAATGTCCTTAATTATTTCACATGTCGTAGCACTTGCAATTGCGGAAACAATATCTTTTTGTATCTTTGGAGCTGTTAACTGACAATTACTTGGAGCATTTTTCAAGACTACTGCTTTGATATCATTATTATTTGAAGCAAGAAATTCCAAAAGTTCCAAATAATTTCCTTTGTTTGTAGACTCATCGGACTCATCATGGCCACGAAAAGACAATCCTTATCGCAATAAAAAACGAACACACTCGATGGAGGCGTTTAAACGTGCACGATATTCAACGACTTGAGTTTCTTCTTGTTTTGCAAAAGCTATTTGAATACTCTGTTTCTGTTTCATCAAATTTTTGTTAAGGGGAGTGGCTCAAAGTATTCTACTATACCACATCTATGTATGAAATGGGTATATATAGTACTTCCAGCGTAGGGCCAAGCCCTAGTGTGACACGAACCCGTAATCTACCCGAGACAACCTCTACACGTACGGACATAATATAAAAATACATTAACAATCTCCTCCTATGTCCGTCGTAAACCCAGACTTCGGGTAGAGGGTGGTTTGTGTAATATTCAACCAGAAGTGAGACATACACAACCGTGTCCAGCACCTGTTTAAGATAAAATCGGACTATAACAAAAGATAGCATGCATGCATAAGTAAATAAGCAGCTGAGCGTCTCAGGTACAATCGAGACACAGGCCCTAAACACCTGGTGTCCCAAAACAAGCAGAGATCTAAAAGTCCAAACAAACAGTGCTATAAAATAAGAGCTAAACAGTGCTCTGAACAGAAGTACAGGATCTAAACAAAATAACACTCAAACAGGCTAATCATCCAAAAGATTATCCTTCTCCGGATCCCAGACAACCAGTGCTCCTCCTATCCCAGAAACTCCTGCAATTCAACAGAGAATTTCATTTTAGAATGAATTCTATCCTTTGTAATTTGCAGATATCTAGTTTTAACATAAAACTTAGTATTGATTATTATTTAATTTGGCTGGGAGGACACGTTCACAGAGTATTATAGTTTAACCTCAGAATCTGTTATCTGTTTCCAAATGAAACGATTATCAGACTTCTGGACATTGCAGCTATATTTGTAATCCTATATGGAATGTCACGGTTACTGCTCTTCTAAAGTCAATTGGAACTCATCAAGTTTGGAATGGAACCAATCTTCAGAAGAAGAGACAAACCAAGTCAGATTGTGTTATCAAGTTTGGAATAACACTCTCCCCCAAGGCAATAGCTGAATCCGATGAAGATGTTAACATCAAGTTTGGAATGAAACAACTTACCAGATCCGAGCTCAGCAACCAAGAACATCAGCGGACCACAACATACTTGCATTGACAAGGGAATGTGGAATAATCAAAACGTCTAGACTAAGGCTGAACTGAATCGCCTGATACTGAACTAAGACCGAACTAAATCGCCTTTAGTCCCATTTCCCCCACTGTTTTGATTAACCGATCTTTGGGCATTTCCTTTCGTCAGTGGATCAGCAAGGTTATCCTTTGAGCGTACATCAATCAAAGTGATGACTCCTTGTTCTTTCAGATAATTCAACAACGCATGTCTCAGTCGTACATGTCTCCTCTTAGTATTATAGAGGGTATTCATAACGACTTGAACTGCTGCTTGATTATCACAATACAAGCTCAACGAGTTGACTTGTAACTTAGACAGGGGAATGTCTAAAATCAAGTTTCTGATCCAGTCTGCCTCTTCACCAGCTGAAGCTAAGGCAAACAACTCGGCCTCCATAGACGACAAAGCTATACAGGTCTGTCTCATGGATTTCCAAGTGACAGCAGCTCCTCCCAAGGTGAATATGAATCCACTGGTGGACTTGCTGTTTCCGACTTCTGAACACCACGAGGCATCAGAATGTCCCTCCACGGTAGGTGGGTAACCAGTGTAGCACAGAGCATGGTTATCAGTACCTCGAAGGTATCTCAACAGCCTATCTAGGGCAACCCAATGCTCTTTGCCAGGACTACTGGTAAAATGACTCAGCGCGCTAACCGAGAAAGCAATGTCTGGCCTCGTACAAGTTGTAGCGTACATGAGACTACCAATTATTTTGGAATATTTGACTTGATCAATGCTGGCCTCTAGATTAGGACTTAACTTAACATTGTGGTCAAACGGTGTCTCAATCGGCCTACACTTATCATATCCCCAGGTAGAGAGAAGTTGCTCAACATAGTGAGCCTGACTAAGAGTAATTCGACCCTTGTCAACTCTAACCTTCATACCTAACAGGGTATCAACAGGACCGAGATCCTTCATGTCAAATACTTCTGCCAGAGTGGATTTAACATCCCTAACTGCAGCAAGATTAGACCCTAAAATCAACAAATCATCCACATATAAGCATATGATGACTGTTTGATTTGACAAGGAGCGGTAATAAAGGCATTTGTCAGAGAGACTGGACTGGAATCCAATGCTCTTTACCACCTGATCAAACTTTATATGCCACATCTTAGGTGCTTGTTTAAGACCATAGATTGACTTATCGAGTTTGCACACTTTGTCTTTTTGATCTTTGTTTACATAACCTTCAGGTTGAGTCATGTAAATCTCTTCATTAAGCTCTCCATTTAAGAATGCAGTTTTAACATCCATCTGATGAACTATAAAGTTCTCAATATAGGCTAATGCAAGAAGAATCCTGATAGTCGATAGATGACACATAGGTGAGTAGACGTCAAAATAGTCAATTCCCCCTTGTTGCTTATAACCTTTAGCTACAAGACGCGCTTTATATCTAGCTATAGATCCATCACTATGTAATTTCTTCTTTAAAACTCACTTGCATCCTAGGGCTTTAGCACCTTTCGGTAAGTCAACTAGATGCCAGGTATTGTTATGTAACAGCGAGTCCATCTCATCATCAATGGCTTCTGCCCACATCAACGAATCTCTAGACCTCATTGCTTTCTGGTAGGAGAATGGATCATCCTCTAAGTGATAGGTGATGAAATTCTCACCAAAATTCTTAGGAACTCTCTCTCTGGTAGATGCTCTAAGTGGAATAGGTTCCACCTCTACAGGTTGGGGAGCGGTGCCAGAAGGGCCAGCTTCAGGTTCAACGATAGATTCTGTAATCATATCATTGGACCCGGAGACAGATAATCCATGATCTTTGACGAACTTGTCTTTAAAAAATATGGCATCTCTAGACTCTATCACGGTATTCGTGGATAGATCGAGAAATCTGTCTGCTGCACTATCTTCTGCACTACCTAGATAGACGCATGTCGTCGTCTTAGGTCCCACCTTAGGCCTCTTAAGGTCTTGTATACGCACATAGGCAATACAACCCCAAGTCTTTAGAGTATCGTACCTACACGGATGACCGTGCCACAGCTCATACGGTGTAGAAGTGAGCTGAGAGTGAGGTACTCTATTTAGAATGTGATTTGCAGTGCGGACTGCTTCTCCCCAAAAGGAATTAGGCATGCCAGCTGTTAGGAGCATGAAATTCAACATTTCTGTTAAAGTCCTATTCTTACGCTCGACGATACCGTTAGACTGGGGTGAGTAAGGAGCTGTGGTTTCAAGAATTATTCCCTCAGAGGCACAGAATTCCTTGAATCCAGTGGCAGTATATTCTCCTCCCCGATCACTTCTAAATCTCTTAATTTTCAGGCTTAACTGATTTTCAACACGAGACTTAAAGGTCTTGAACGCCTCAAACGCTTCGTCTTTCGATTTCAACAGAGACACATGACAATATCTAGAAAAGTCGTCTATGAAAGTGATTAGATACTTCCTTCCCCCTCTGGTGGCATGACTGCGGAAATCACAGAGGTCTGAATGTATCAATTCAAGAAGTGTTGTGCTCCTAGAAACTGACCTGAAAGGCTTTCTAGTAATTTTGGTTTAGCACACACCTCACACTTGTCAAAACGAATCGACAGATCTAAGGGGATGTTTTGACTCTTGGCTAGATCTAGCATCTTCCTATAGTTCACATGTCCAAGTCTGTTATGTAACAACTCAGGATCTACAAGGTTCGAACTTACTTGGTTGATGTTATCATTGTTTAAGCTAAGTCTATACATTCCGTTGATCAGATACGCACACCCAAAATAATGTGAATTTACCATAAGGGTCATTCTACCGTTTTGAGTTGTGAAGGTCATCCCAGCTTTGTCTAGCAGACTTATTGAAATCAGATTTTTAGTTAATGTTGGAACTACTTTAACATTCTTTAAAAATAAACTTTTACCTGACGAGAGAACCAGCTCGGCTGTCCCTGCATGGGTCACCTGAGTCTCTCCTCTGTTGCAGTTCTCCACTCTCTCCTTGACCGCCTTAACTTCAGTCAGTAATCCTTTGTCATTCGTTACATGACAGGTAGCCCCGCTATCCAGCCACCACTCAGCAGACGAACTGCGGTGACTGCTCCCGATCATAGCCACGAAGGACTTGGGATCTGAAGCATCTGCCAGCATGTTCGCCACATTTTGTGTGGCTTCCTCCTTGTTTTTCTTAGGGGCCTTGCAATCAGCCGCCCAATGTCCCCACTTACCACAGTTGTGGCACTTGCCCCTCTTCTTTTTGAAAGAGGGCTTTTTAAGCTCTAACTGGGTAGAGGCATCACTTCTGGGCGCTGGTGGCTTCCTACGAGGCTTGCTGGGCCGAGACACAAAGTTGGCAGTCTGGGAGGACTGCCCACCTTGTTCCTGTCTCTTCCCTGCAATGTTTTGATCCTCGATATGGATGAACCTTTTAAGTTCATCGAGAGCGATCTTTTCCTTCACCCTGCGCATTTCAGTCTTGAAGGTCGACCACTCAGGAGGTAGCTTGCTTAAAATAGAACACACAAATAGATTATCAGAGATACCGGACTTATCGTCCTCCAACTTCTGACGCAGGGCTTCCAGTTCAATTATTTGAGAGGTGATTGTCGAGTTTAGATTAAATTTCATATTGAAGAATCTCTCTCCGAGGAGAGTCCTCGACAGTCCCTCTTCCTTCTGGAAGTTCGCATTTAAGCGGTCCCAAATCTCCTTTGCGATTTTATAACCACTGTAGGTCAAGGCGAGTCTAGGGTTGAGTGAATTAAGGAGGTAGTCTCTACAGAAATCTTCGTCTTTTCTCCATTGATAGTCGTCCACATCCTCTTCGGTTGTGTCGAAATCGCTCAACACAGTGTAGAAGATCTCTCTTTCCTTCATTCCCAGCTGGACGTGCAGTCTCCAAGCATGGAAGTCGGAGAGATCGAACGACTGGAGCTTGACGATGTCGTAGGATGTAACCTTCGGCATCTCTCTAAAGCTTTAACAGTAAAACAAGAACAAAGTCACCTGAGCTGCGCAGAGACGAGTAGACGGTCTTCGGATCCAATCCAGAAAAACACAGTCAAGCTCGGCAATTGCAAGAAGATCCACAGCAAATGTCGGCCTAAGCAATTGATTCCGCAGCAAAAAACTCGGCAGAGCGACCGGCTGGTGAAATCCACTGCACTTTCTTCCTCCTTGTACACCAAACAGAGAAACCAGGAAATCTGTACAGAATGCCAACTTCAAGAACCTTCTAAACAGCAGGAATCTCGGCCCAGACCTAGAATTCCTGTGTTCGACAACAGGAACACCTCAATCAGCAATGACCGAGTCCCTTGGCAGCGGCAAGCAGCGACGGGCAGCGCACGGCCGGATCTGCTAATCTCTAGACGACGACATATCTGCTAATCTCTAGGCACCGTAAAACACGAAGAAAAGGAGCAGATCTCGCGAACCTTGCGGCAGATCTGAAAAGAAAAAAACCTTCGGCAGAGTCGGCGCAGGGAAGAAGAAAACTACGATCTTCTTCCAGATCTGCGACTGATCTTCCTCCTTCACGTTCTGCGATCCTTCCTTCCAAACAGCTTCAGAAAAGCTTCAGGAGATCGCAACAGGAAAAAGGAAAAACGATCGAGGGCGACGCCAAGGAGATGAACAACAGCAGGAGCGGCGATCTTCCTAGCGAGAGAGCGAGTGGAGATCGGCGCAGCGCAACATGAACTAGATCGCGAGCGGCGGCAGAACACACGAGCGGCGGAATCGCGATCTTGAGAGACGGGAGAATACTCGAGCGCAAGAAACCCTAACCGTTACTTTGAGAATGTTAAGGGGAGTGACTCAAAGTATTCTACTATACCACATCTATGTATGAAATGGGTATATATAGTACTTCCAGCGTAGGGCCAAGCCCTAGTGTGACACGAACCCATAATCTACCCGAAACGACCTCTACACGTATGGACATAATATAAAAATACATTAACAATTTTCACATTGTTTCTTAGAAGTATTATGATCACTATCATGTTTGCCAATGTGCTTATCTAGAATAGCTTTATCCTTCCAATAACTGAACCCACGAGTAACAAATGTTGGATCGCAATCATTCTGTGGAAATACATAACAATAAAGACAAAATGCAGCATCTTTGTGCTCACTATACTCCAACCAATCTTTGAATTCGAGGAACCAATTTCTGTTGAATCGTCGAGCTTTTGTTCCGAATTCAGTTTGTGGGAAATTATCTAACTGTGGTTGACAAGGGCCTTTTTGAAGATAATATCTTTTTAATTCTATCATGATCGTTTACATCATAACTGGAAATCGGCGGCCGTAAACCAGGATCACAAATGAATTCCTCAACACAATTTAACCGGTGTCTCTTACTACATGAGGGTGGCTCTTCCACGTTTTGTGTTCGTTGACTCGATTGAACAACTTTTGAAAAAAAATTATCCATAACAATAAATAGGCCAAATTTCAGATCTGATAAGAAACAATGAATCCCCAAAACACTAGATTATATTCTTACATTCACATAATTTAAAATAACTAAATAAGTACTCAAAAATCTGAAAATAAACAAACTTGAGTACTCCAAAAAAGTAATGCTTTCACCTGAAATAGAGACTGGAGTGGCTACAAATGTTGGAAATCGGGCAAAATGGAATAACTCACGTACAACTTGGAGGAGGTTGCTGCCAAAATGAATTGGAATACGGGAAAATGAAAAGCAATCAAATGAAATGACTGAAAATTAAAGAAAAAGAAATAAAGTACCTGAAATGGCTGAAAATCCCGATCCCTGAAATGGGTTCAAATGAAATGGGTCACTTCCGTTAGCAGGAAAGCCCTGAAATCCCAATCCCTGAAATCGCTGAAAGCTGGAAGAACTGAAGAAGGAAGCGGAATTGCTGCCTGGAAGGAACTAAGGAAGATTACTCACTGTCGTCGTTGCTGCCTGCCTGCCTGCAGCCTTGAAATCTAGCTGAGCACTCGCCGTCGCCCGTTAGCCCTGCTCAGCGCTCGTCGTTGCTGCCTGCTGGCTTCTTCCGTTAGTCTATTGATCGGAGACGCCGGAATCAGAAGGAAGCTGGGCCGCCCCTGGGCATGAAGAAGGAGCAAAGGCGGAAGCGGAAGAAGGAGCGATTTCATCTTCGTTGGCCGTCACAATAGAGGAAGGCGGAAGCGGGAAGCGGAAGAAGGAGCGAAGGAGTTAGGGCAGAAATGAAAATAGCGATGTGCGGCCCGTGCTCGTTCAGCTTTTTCGAAATTCATACCCGGGCACGTGCCCGGGTATGCCCAAAGGTGGGTCCGCCCCTGTGACCATGGGTTGTGTAGAGTTTTGAAAATTTAATAGGTTGCGGCTAAAGAAAGGGGGAGGTAAAATGTTTTTTTTTTAATTTTTGAGTTGCCGGTAGGCAAATTTAGCACGCGTAGAGGTGTGAATTTGGCCTGGGCCTACACCAGGCCCACTTATTTTGCTACGCCCTAGTGCCCAAGCTGGGCCTAGGCCTGGTGTAAGTCTACCCAATTTCGGGGAGGCGAGGTAGATTGGGCAGATTGAGCTGTCCCCCAGCATTAAATGTTTAGGTGGCCGACGTGCGAGCCAATCAATCCCGGGCCTGGCTCGACCTGGCTGGGCCTGGTGTAGTAGGCGCCCCTTTTAAAGGCCCATCCCGAGTCCAGTACCTGCACCAGCCTGAGCCCGATTTGCCCAAGGCCTAACATGGGCCCGACAGACATAAAGCCCGTTAGCGGGGGCCTTTTTTTGCATCCTTCTAGGTTGTAATTAACAGCCATCTATATTTTAATTTAAATTAATTTAATGATTTACAGTACTAATTTCAATTAACAGACGGTTTTCACCGACAACAACCCTCGATACTCTAGACTTTAATGTAAATTCCCCTATAAATTGACCGCATCTCGTTGTCCTTCCTCTCTTTCCTCAATCTCCTTTGCTGCCCCCTCTAGGGTTTTCCCTCTATCCGAGAAGGAGAAGAAGAGGCGCGGCGCGGCGGCGGCAATCCTTGCAGAGCGTCGATGAGCAACGACAAGAAGCAGGGAGATTTCGATATGTCTGATCTGGGTTCTGATCTACCTTCCAATGCCTCCGGTTTTATTTCTTTAAACCTTTCTCTTACTTGATCTATCTGTCTGTTTTATCTCTGGGATTATCCCGTGGAATTTTTTTGCTAAATCCTCTCGTTGCGTACAGGTCTTAGCGCGGAGGATAGGGCAGGCATCGTAAATGCTCTGAAGGTAGGTTTCTGGGCTATAATCACCTCTTTAGAGGACAAGTGTTTTCCCCCTTCTATGTTCTTCTTTCCTTACTTTTATGTTGGCTTATCCGGGTATTTGTTAACTCTATTAACCTGAATAAGTTTCTCTTGTTGATTGCAGAACAAGCTTCAGAGTCTTGCCGGGCAACACACGGACGTACTGGAAACATTATCTCCTACGGTCAGAAAGCGTGTTGAGGTTCTGAGGAAAATCCAGGTTGACTTCCTTTGTTTTCTCCATTGATTTGTGATCTTTCCATTTTGATTATCACTCTGTTTCTTTTTTTTTGTGGCTACCACGAACCGTGGAGTTGTTCTTTGAGACCTTTCTAGTACATGTGCTGCGCAATAAATAGTTCTGTTTGTGTTTTATTTTCTCTTTCTGTAATAACATGCATTTTCCCATAAGCTATGTTCCTCGTAGAGTTTTAGCATATGCAGTACTCTATTCATTATAATTTTTCTGATTGTAGAGAATGCATTTCTTATAAGACTATTTGTTATTAGTGCCTTTAAAGTTAATTTTGTCGGAAAAACTCACTCATTTTATATTTCTAGCTGTTTTTTATGATTATGATGTTTTATTTAGCTTTCTTATGTCTTTTTTTGCCATATATTTCTCTTTCAGATGATAAATTTAGTGTTTTTGGTGAAGAGCAGTGTTCTCTCCCTCTCTTCTTGTAGCTGCGCTTGTCTTCCTTTATTGGTTAACTTATAGTTGCTTGTGCTGCTTATAGTGCAGTCCATCTATTTTTATTTATCACTTACTTAGAAAGAATGAAGTTATACTTGTTCTTCAAATAATTCAGTTTCATGTGCTTAATAGATTAAATTTAATCTAATAAATTTTATAATGATTTATTTGTGATGGTAAATGTATGGAAGGAGAAAGTTAGTGTACATATATTATTAGAACCATGGTTGCAAATGTCGGATGTTGGGGACATGTCGTTTGTGTTTTTCATATCGGTTTTAATATGCCGATGGATATAGATATTTCATATGCATGTTTCAATATTTATTAAAATTCTTAATCTACTACATTAGTATAGACATTTTATGTTACGTAAGTAATAACTGTATAACGCGGAAAAGAAAGCCAGAAGAAGCAAGAAGCCTGGAAGTTACCGACAACCATCAAAGATAAGAAATCCCCAATCCAAAATCAAAAGGCTAAACAGAATCGACATCATCAACGTACGTGCGTATGGAAGAAAGATAGAAGAAGTATGAAGAGAGTCTATATCTAGTCCACAAAATGAAATAATTTCATTTTGTTGTCTATTAAACATTTAAACTACATATGCTAAATAAAATAAATTAAAAAAGTCAATTGTTATACCGTCGGGATATATCGGCCCATATATCGGTCGATAGTTGATATATTTCAAAATGATATTTTGCAAAAAAATGTCGAAACATGTAGTTTTATTTGTTAAATCTTTATGTCGCCTGACATGTCGGACATGTCGGACATGTCATCTGATATTCATAACATTGATTAGAACCTATGTTATTAAGGCGCGCGCCTAGGCGTGCCTGAGGCGCGGGCGCACTAGGCGCATATGGCCTCGCCTCTGCAAGGTAGAGGCGGGCGAGGTGCCTCAGGCGCGCGCCTTACCAGCTCTCAGGCGCACCAGAGGCACGCCTGGGCCTTTCAAGGCCTTTTCTTCAACCTGATTAATGAAAATTTTTTTGGAGGTGGGCAAAAACATGATCTCAGACTTTGATTACATGATTTCTTATATGTATCTATCATCAAGTGAGGGAAGTTACATTTATTTAATATATATATTTATCATCTGGAACGTACTTGTTCTAAAAATACAAGAGAAGAGAGTAAATGGTTGGAGATCAAGCGAGGATTGAGAAAGAGAATTATGGGTAGAGAAAGTTGAATTAGGCTAAGAGACTTGGAAGAATTAAGAGGCACCGTAATGGTGAAATTACATAATTAAGACGATCCGCGAAAAGTAGTTGATTAATCATTAGTACGATCAGTGGATTATATTCAATTATAATTCATTAAGCTTATTTATAGCCTTCATACACAATGCAAAATCTAAGCATGACTTAATTATCATCTAATTACAAATATACCCTAATATGGCTATGAATTCATAACATTCCTCGTGCACCAATCAATCTTTCATCACTAAAAAAATTTGTAGTCATGTCTAGTTTTTCAATTTTATATCACCAAGTGAACTTCACTGATGAAGAGGAACAATGTAAATTTTATGTGATTGCAGCAAGTTGCAGCACTTACACCTATAGCAGTAAACATGTAAAACGCAATCCAAAAGTAGCCTTTGGAGTTGTGATATATGCAATTCTAGTGTGTTGATATGGCGGTAGATTTATTTTATGTGTTTTTTGTATTTAATAAACTTTTTTTTCTTTTTTTTTTCTTTTATGTGCCGCACATGCCTCAGGCGTGCGCCTACGCCTAGGCTCCATGACCCTTTGCGCCTTGGTGCGCCTTGCGCCTTTAATAATTTAGATTTGAACTACGAATAACATTTGTGAAGTGATTGATGGAAGTTTAACAGCGATTCTAACAACGCTATGACAATGGAGTTCGGTTGAGAGTTTTGGGCATTTATTAAGTCATCATCTTTGTTCCCAAATGACTGGAAAAATGAGATTTTAGTTCAATGTCTATCAAAAAAAGAAATGTCCAAGTTTATGCTATTTATAAAGGAGTCGATTTTTTTAGTCAGACCATGAAGTGTTGGGAGAGATTTGTGGATCATATACTCAAAACAATTCGTCAACTTTATCGAATCATTTCATGCTTATGGTAGTAACTTTTATACTAATTAAATTGATGAAAAATCTGGAGAGCAAATAAAAGATGTTAGTATGATTTTTTTTATTGATCTAGAAAAAGACATGATCAAATATCATGAAAATTGTGCTTTTTGAGGAAGAAATGAGTGTGTCAAAGGTTTGCTAAAATTATTAAGCATATGTATGATAGAGCACTACCTAGTATTATCATGAGATTTGATGGGATGCTTTTAAGGAAGAAATGAGTGTGTCAAAGGTTTATTAAAATCATTAAGAATATGCATGATAGAACACTAACTACTATTACTAGGGATGGAGTGATTAGTTTCAATCATAGTAGTTTTATTATTTACATTGATCAACATTCAATCCTTACTTTTTGTAATATTAACAGAGATGCTTTCAAAAGATTTGAAATTAATTGTTCTTATGTATTTTTTTGTTGACACATAATTCTAATTACAGAGGTATTTATTGAATTGATTGAGAAATTACAACAATTAAGATATTGATTGCATATGAAGAGGGATTGCTAGTGTTGAAATTGAGAGGTTTTGTTTATTGGCAAGGACAGTTAAAGAACTGAGCACATGCGACTTGGTAAATGCATCTTAAGTGCCAGTTGGGCAAAATTGATTGAATATGATGAGGAGATCACGATCGGTGAAACTAAGAGGGTGATTGGAATGGAAAGGATATGAGCTTTACTCACCGACTTTAGGTAAGTATGAGGAAATGCTTGGATAATATTGATGGAAGGTCTCAATTGCTATTTTAGAACAAAATAGATTTGTGAAAGCAGATGAAACCAATGTTTGACTAAGGCTCGGTTTGGGAGTGGGATGTTGGTGGTTTTGACCCTTTTAGTTGCACCAAAGCTTTAAACTGGTGGTTGTTAAAATACTTCCATTTCTCTGATGAGGTGGATAAAAAAATGTTACAGAGTACAAACAGAGCCTGAAGATCACACATAACACATGATTGATCCTGTGATTGTGCTGAAGGACTACTTTTATGGAGGTTAGATTTTTTGTGCCAATTTGAACAATTGCAACAAACTCTGGGACCTAAATGAAAAACTGTCAAAATAAGGGATCTAACTGTAGTTTTTTAAAACTTGTGCACCAACATATATATATATCAACCTTTTAACTAGGACAATGTAATTTAGGGCATGTTTGTCTTACCGTCTCACTGACGGCTGATCGGAGAACGCCGATTGGAGCCAGCCCGTCTAGTCGGAGGCGGATGTCAAAATTGATCTTTGGCGTTTTGCGCTGAACGCCGTTTGGGGGCTCCGCCATTTGCGTTCTCTGCCATCCCGCCTCCATTGGCGATCACCCGCGCTCTGGCCCTAAATCCATAACAGAATGCTAGCTGGAATGCATTATTAGTGTGTATGCTGGTTCTCGGACATTCTTTATATATTACTTCCAAATTTGCAAGCATGAAAGAAGATGGCTGTGAAGTGGAAATACTTTTGGTTGCTCTAATTGGGGCATCAAAGGCGGAAGCAACTTCTGTAAGGCAGTCAGTGGTTTTTTGACTTTTGTCTTTTGAATAGTTTCTTTAAAGTCAGTTCAACGCGTGGATTAAATTTATTTTCTTTCGACACAAACAACTTTTGAAGTGATTTCTCCAACACGCTGCCGGAAATTTAAAGTGTCTCACCGGTTTGCTTCAACCAAATGGATTATGTTTGAAGAAAACATGTACTGACTTTCAAATTTTAATCCAACTTGAATCTATTTTGCTCCGTTTCAATAGTTCAGAGAAGGGGAATCCTATGGGGTGTTCCCTCCGATTATTGTGTGGAGTGGGACATTTCTATCATACAATATGGATGGTGAGCTTTACTGTTTAGCAGATCTATGTTTGTAGTGCTGCATTGACAGCACTAGGAAAGTGTTTATTTACAATTATTTCATGTTGTTTGTAGGTAGTTTCCTTCCATTTTTAATATGTAATGTGTTATTTTTATGATTTTTGGTTAATTTCCTGATGTAATTTTGTTAGCACGAGGAAGGAAATTGCATTACAATGTCGAAAAGAAGATACAATCGAGACAAGTCTCGCCAAGCATCCGGAGGCTGGGTCCTCCTTGATACTCCACTCTCCAAGAGAGCCAAAAACCTAGACTTCCAAGATATCCCATCTAAAGAGACTACCACTCTTATATATAGTGAGTGGAGCGTACAATTTACCAAAATGCCCTTAGGCTACATAAACAGAAATAAATCGCAGCGGTCGCTTCGTATCATCTGGTCCCGCCGGAAAAAACGACCTTGTCCTCAAGGTCGAGGGCCATACGGGTCGTCAGAAAGCGTCAGTGGATCCAGCTCCCCAAAGTCAGGATCAGTATCTTCAGCTCCCAGTAAAATGCATAGGTTTCGTTGAGGGCAGACGTGGGTGGGTGAGTACGGTTGCTGGCAGCGGAAGCAGAGGCCCTTGCGGCGAAGCTCTTCGTGTTGTTGGTAAGACAAGTGATGAGGCCGTCGCGGGGGCGGGGGCCGTGGAGCTGGCGGTTGCGGGGGCGGAGTCAGAAGCTGGGGCCCAGGTGGGGGCAGAGGGTCCATCGGCGGCCGAGGTGGCAGTGGTGGCCGCGGCGGTGGGGTCGGCCATGTCGAGGGGGTTGGTGTAGCTGGGTTGAGTTCCTCGTCCAGATATCTAGCCTGCTCCATTGCGCGGGCAAGAGTAGTCGGATTGTGGACCCGAAGGCGCGCGCGGAGGTGGGGTTGCAGACCCGCCAGAAAATAGCCCAAGTAGTGGTCGGGTGCCAGATCGAGAACATGTGTAGCGACCGCGATGAAATCGTCAATGTAGGTTGCCACAGAGTCGGACTGGCGAACGGAGCTGAGGCGCTCAAAGGCATTGCCCGCCCGACGGCTATCGTAGTGGCGGAGGAGTTCCTCCTTCAATGTGGGCCAGGTAATGTCCGGTTCCTGCTGGCGCAGCCAACGCACCCAATGGAGCGTCGAGCCTTCCATATAGATTGTGGCGAGGGGGACCTTCTGGTCGGCGGGGGTGGTATGCAAGTCGAAGAACTGCTCTGTGCGGGCAATCCACCCGAGAGGGTCTGTGCCATCGAACACCGGAATTTCAATTCGGCGGAGGTGGGCCGGGACACCATCGGCGTGGGGTGCAAAACCCCCATGTGGTCGAGAACCACGGGACTTGGTGGCGGAGGAGCGGTTGGAGGGCGATTAACTGCTGCGGTAAGTCCTCGGAGGAGGAGCGCGAGGTCCGCCAGTTGGGCTTCAATGTGATCCATGCGCTGCGAGTCCGAGTGTGCAGTGGTGGAGGTGTTCTCGTCGGCGTGGAGGGCCATGGACCGAGTCCTGGGCATGAACTGTGGCTCGGAGGAGCGGCTAGGGCAGCCAGAGCGCCGCAAGAGCTGTAGAAGGGTGGTCCGGCGCGGTCGAGGGCGGCGAGACGGGAGCCGAAGCGAGAAGAGGGCCTCCGGGAGGCGGAAAAATCTAAATCAGGAAGGCTGCTGAATGTGGAGGCGGAGAGATCGATCGGGCGGCCCCGTCGCTGGAAAGGGATGGAGATGCCCGGCTGGACGCAGCGGGCCGGAGGCGTATCCCGTGGGGTGGTCGCAGGCAGGCGTCGAAGTCGGCGGAGAGACCGAGCGGCAACCGCGATTCTGACGCAGCGTGCGGAAGGCCCGACAGGAGCGGTCGGCGCGATCGAGAAAGCTACGCGCGTGCGGGATTGTCTTCGGTGGATGGAGCGGGAGCGATCGAGGTCGATGCAGGTGGATCTGGGTCGGCGTAGCTTGTGCGGAATCGAGCGGGCTTGAGCGGAAGGCGCGGAATCTGGAATGGAGCGGGCAACTTGTGCGAACGCCGATATGTAGCAGCGGCGGCAATTCCGTGGGATTAGGGCTCGAGAGAACCCTAATTAGGGCAGGTCGGACCAAATTGTTAGTACGAGGAAGGAAATTGCATTACAATGTCGAAAAGAAGATACAATCGAGACAAGTCTCGCCAAGCATCCGGAGGCTGGGTCCTCCTTGATACTCCACTCTCCAAGAGAGCCAAAAACCTAGACTTCCAAGATATCCCATCTAAAGAGACTACCACTCTTATATATAGTGAGTGGAGCGTACAATTTACCAAAATGCCCTTAGGCTACATAAACAGAAATAAATCGCAGCGGTCGCTTCGTATCAAATTTTTTCCCTGAAGTTGGATTTTTTTTTACTTGCTACATTTGAAGTGTCAGTATTTCATTGTACTTTTTTGGCCCCATTTTAACTTTATTCCTCCCTGCTCAAGTATGATTTATGTTCAACTCAGAAACTCTAGCAAATTAAAAATTCCAATCTTTAGTAAAACAATGTCATCCTTTATCATCGAAATTATTTATGAATCATCTGTTGCAATAAATCGCACAGGCCGAGCATGATGAGTTTGAGGCTAAATTTCATGAGGAAAGAGCAGCCCTTGAAGCTAAATACCAAAAGCTTTATGAACCTCTGTACATTAAGGTGATTTCACATTTTTTTTTAAATTTTAGTATACCCTGTCATATTTGTTAGTTTAATGACAACATTGTTTTGTGGATTATGCAGAGGTATGAGATTGTAAATGGCTTGGTTGAGGCTGAGGGTGTTGCTGATGATTCTGCAGAGAATGTTGATGATAAAGCAAATGAAGGTTAGTTTTCTTGTTTATTTTCTCTTTCTTACGGTCATCGCCATCCTAATATTTTCTTACCAAATTTTGAACACAGGGAAAGGCGTGCCTGACTTTTGGCTTACAGCGATGAAAACCAACGAAGTGCTATCCGAGGAGGTACAGTGAAAAGAACCACTATCTCAACACTTTTTTGATGTTATATTTTTTGTTTAATTCATAGTTCTATTCGGTTCATCGATGTAATCAGATCCATGAGCGTGATGAGGATGCTTTGAAATATCTTAAAGATATAAAGTGGTCAAAACTTGACGATCCAAAGGGGTTCAAGCTTGAATTCTTCTTCAACCCTAATCCCTTTTTCAAGAATTCTGTGCTAACTAAAACATATCACATGATTGATGACGACGAACCAATTCTAGAGAAAGCAATAGGGTATGCAGTTAGTCTATTATATAGATAGATCAGTATTGATTAATTTTGCTTATTCATCTCCATTGACAGTTGATTTTTTTTTAATTGAAGAACTGAAATTGAATGGTTAGCCGGGAAATGCTTGACTCAGAAAGTTCTTAAAAAGAAGCCAAAGAAGGGATCCAAGAACACCAAACCAATTACGAAGACCGAAACATGCGAGAGTTTCTTCAATTTCTTTAGTCCTCCGCAAGTTCCAGAAGATGACGAAGAAATTGATGAAGAGGCTGTATGCTATTCATCAAACCAATTTGGTCCAGTAATATTTATGCAGCTAAACAGGTTAAAGAAAATTATTGACTCTATTCCTGCTGTTTTTTTATCTGCAGGCTGAACAGCTACAGGACCTGATGGAACAAGACTATGACATTGGGTAAGCCATTCTCCAAACAAATTTTTTATTTGATTGTATTTCTTGATTGGAGAATGAGTGCCTTCGCACAACTGTTTGTATGCAGATCCACCATCCGCGACAAGATTATTCCTCATGCTGTCTCGTGGTTTACTGGGGAGGCTGTTCAAGAAGAGGATTTTGAAGATGCGGGAGAAGACGAGGAGGATGAAGAGAATGATGATGAAGAAGAAGATGAGGAAGATGAGGAGGATGAAGACGAGGATGAAGAAGAAGAGGAGCCCAAGGCCAGAAAGGTGAGTCTTCGGTTATATCTTATAAATTTCCTTTTGCATATGTTTTTAGGAATGTGAATGCTGATGACTTTTATCTTCTTTTCTTTGGTTGAACTGAGCAGCCTTCAGCAGTGCGCAAGGTACTTTTTTTTTCAGTAATGTTGCACTCCCCTATAGATGATACACTATTGAAATATGGTTACATGAGCCCTTGGCAATTATGCCATGAAACTAGTGCAAACATAAGTTTTATAATTTGTTTTATTACCCTAAAACCAAAACTCTTGATATAGTTGTTTGCATGAGCCCTAAAGCCCTAAAACCCTAAAACCAAAACTATAGATGATACACTTTTGAAATATGGTTACATGAGCCCTTGGCAATTATGCCATGAAACTAGTGCAAACATAGGTTTTATAATTTGTTTTATTACCCTAAAACCAAACTCTTAATATAGTTGTTTCATGAGCCCTAAAACCCTAAAACCCTAAAACCCTAAAACCCTAAAACCAAAACTATAGATGATACACTATTGAAATATGGTTTACATGTGAGCCCTTGGCAATTATGCTATGAAACTAGTACAAAAATAAGTTTTATAATTTGTTTTATCACCCTAAAACCAAAACTCTTAATATAGTTGTTTACATAGCTCATTTTAAGTGCTCATTTATTCAATATTATTATTTATAATGGGGAATAATTACCAAAAACTATCCACCGTGTAAGTTTGCATAATTACATGGATCTTCCTCTTTTCACAACTTGAGCATACTTGCACAAAAATTTCCCATCACGGTTTGGTAAATTGTAAAAGTTAATTATGGAAATTGTTATACACAATGACAGAAGATATTCACAGTTTTTTACTATTCGCATCTTATATGGGAACTAGAATTGTTATTCGTAAATATTTTTGTTATCTGCAGATCAATGCAGAAAATTAAAAAAATAATAATAACAGAAGATTTTCATTCGTGCAATTACATAGTATTCTATCTTAGCAAAAATAGTATTGGATTTTCTTAATCCAATTAATAAGTGTATATTTACTTATATAAGTCTCCAACACAAAAGAGTAACTATGATATAATAGGCACACATTAAATCTTAAAATGAGTAGAGTGATTTTAGTAAAAACTCTTTATAAGTTTGGGAGGAACCACACCCTACTTTTTGTTTCTTGAATTATTGGTTAGATATTTTGTTTAGAATCTTTAATTCAAACAAATGGTTAAGATATTTAGGGCAGGTTTGGGGGCACGGATGTCCCATGGAGCTCATCTGTGTGGTCGCCGTGCGGGAAATCCTCAGAAATTAAAGGGCGGGGTTGATCCCGCTGTCCTGCCGCGGCCGCCACCGTGTCGGGTGATCCGCGCGGGATCCTCCCCCGCTATTCACGCCCTTGGTTTTTGAATAGAGTAAAAGGGGAAGTTCCCTATGTAATTACAATTTGTGCGTGATGGGTTGTATAATATTTGAGGATGATAATGGGCTGTCTGAAATTGCAGAAAGCTGCTGGAGGAGATGGACAGCAAGTTGACAGGCCTCCAGAATGCAAGCAGCAGTAACTTGGTATCAGCAGGATATGCATATGATGATTGCTTTTTTACATATTATATTCTCAAAATTTATTGTTTGTGTGAACTCCAGCTTCCTCCTGTTCAACTTTTTTTTTATTTTTTAGTATTATTATAATGTGTCAGTTTTGTGCTTATAGCAGCGTGTTTTTACTCTCTATGATTACAATTTGTTTACTGTTTAGTTGGTTGTTTAGCCTCTCAGCGGAACTCCAATCAAAATGTCATGAGAATCTGCATTTCCTATGTTACTTCCGATGCAATTTGTTGCTTTATATACATTAATCCTTGGGTGCGTTTAGCCCTGTTGATGCTCCGGAGCGCAACTTTTGGCAAGGCCTTCTTCCGCTGCGCTGTATACGCTGGAGCTGGATGTTGCCATGCTTCTTCCTTCCTGCAACGTTTTAGCATCCCATTTATGAATATTAGCACCCAATGATGTAATCTGATATTAATTTTTGATCAAAATATTGCTAGGGTGTTGATTGAAAAAATTTATTTTTCTATTTTTTGGTGGTGTGCTAATTTGCTGGTATGAAAATAAACTTTTTTTGGTGCTAATATAATAACATTGCTCTCTCTCCCTCTTTCTCTCCCTCTCTCTCTCTCTACCATTATTTATATATATATATATATATATATATATATATAATGGTGAGGGTCCTTGATGAAGCATAATTATTATTTTTACGTCTTACTTTCTAATTTAATTACAGTGAATAGCATAAATATGGAGAAGCCAAAATACTTTTATCAGCAAGCATAGCCTATAATGGAGCTGCTTTTTTCTTCAAAACATCCAGATGATAATTTGGTCACTTCATACATTGAATATTGAAATTCAATTTTTTTTAAACATCAATGTGAATTTATTCACAACTCATTTAAATCTTCATATACTCATATTAATGCACTTGTACTATTATACTAAACTATAGTAGATAAGAGATAATAGCCAGATGTAATTTGTATATCAATCGTGAAATTTATCATTAATTTATAAGCTATTGGCGTCTTTGTTTTTTTGGTGGCCTTATTTGCTACCTCCTCCCTCTTCTTTCTTTTTGGCTGTTTTACTCACTTTCTCCGCCCTCTTCTTTTTGGTGGCCTTATTTGCCATCTTCTCCTCCATCTTTCTCTTTAGCAGCCTTTTGAATGTCATCAGATTTCATGAATGAATCTTATTGTGACTTGCACTGTATATAACAGATCTTATTAATAACCATACATTACATACAAACTATACGCTCCGTATGCAACTCATGCTGCGTACGCACTAGCGAATATACCACGACAATGAAGAAAAAAAACTCATGAGTTACATGTGACTGAGGCACCACTCTAAAATAAATCCTAGACTCTTCACCTATAACCCATCGGTTTTAAATTGGATGCATCGATTCTCACATATAACCATTAGTATTCAACAAATCCAAAAAAAAAAAAAACGAAAATACAGAGGCCACTTTTGTTTCCTCTGATACTGAAAATTCGGCGGTCTCTATGGAGAGAAATCTGATGCGGGGAAATTTTTTTCAGAGATCACTTGTTGTCGTTGAATGTCGCTAAAGGAGGTGCCGCATTCGTGAAATACGAAGCAAGATCGATATTCGAAACATCGTGCTTGGTCAGGAAAGGGTGTTGCTGAAACAGGGAAAAAAAAGTAAAATAGAAGCTCAATGATATCTGCAAAAACTAAGAAACAGAGAGATAACAGAGGATGTGAAATAGATGGGCGTACTAATAGCAATTGTGCAGATTGTCTATCCTCAGGCTTCTTCTGTAAACTGAAAGTAAAGAAAAAAAAAAAACAGTAGGACAAAAATAATAGAAGGCGATAGATCAAAGCATATAAACATAAGATTCTAAAGCACTAATCATCAATAATTCCGTATAAACTTTTGATCAAATAGTAAAATTCCAATTTCAGGTTAAAAAGCATTCTCTCTCTGTCCACCAAATGCGTTAACTATGGACGCCCAAACCACTAAGGTTTCTTTTTGCACGGCGGTAGCGGTTGTGAATGCAGTGATTATGAACCGTCGGTGAACACCCAACCTCTATTGAACTTCATTCACTTTTATGTTCAAAACTAGTTTTCAATTTTTTGTGGCGGTCATAACCATTCTCATGTCAAACGTACTTTCAGTAGCGTTTTTGTCCAAACTCACCGGAGTAAAAACGCCGTGCCAAACGGACCCTTAGACTTTGCTTGGCACGGAGGTAGCGGTCGTGAATGCGGTGGTTATGAACCGTCATTCGTGAACGCCCGACCTCACCTAAGGAACTTCATCCACTTTTATGTTCAAAACTAGTTTTCTTTTTTTGGTGGCGGTCATAACCTTTGTCATGCCAAACGTACATTCTATGATGGCGGCGTTTTGTCAAAACTCACCGGAGCAAAAACGCCGTGCCAAACGGAGCCTTATGTAGCATTTGGGGCAGCTTATCGGCTCCGGTGCGGCAATTTAAAAACGCAGTTTCCATCATCCGTGAACATCCGACCTCACCTAAGGAATTTCATTCATTCTTATGTTCAAAACTAGTTTTCTTTTCTTGGCGGTGGTCATAACCATTGTCATGCCCAAACATATGACGGTTGTGTTTCTGTCCAAGCTCACCGGAGCAAAAACACCGTGGCAAATGGAGCCTAAATGTATTTTCAACTTAAGCTGTGTTTGGTTACCAAAAGCTGGAAACGTCGTTTCTTATTTTCAGTTGTTTATAATAAACCATCCAGCCGAGCGTATCTTCTCCAGTTCGGCCGCGCCAGTGTTCGCGATTCCTTTCCGCCCTAAAATCGCGATCCCGATTCTCGATCTTCTCCGCTCCCGATCTCCGATGGCCACGCCTCCGCCGGCGTTTCTTCTCCGCTCCTGATCTCCGACGGCCATGCCTCCATCGGCGTTTCTTCTCTGCACCCGATCTCCGACAGTCACGCTTCCGCCACCGCTTGTATCTGTTTTGACGCCCTTTTCTGCCGACGATCTCCTCTACATTTCCAGATCTATACCAACAGAGCTCTACAACCTCTGGTATAATCCCATCTACCTGATCTCCTCCTACTTTTGTTGATTCCATGATTTCTCTCTATTTGGTGTTTTTGAAAAAAAATTGGTTCCATGTATGTTAATTTGGAATTTGTATGTTAGGGGGATACCACAATGTTATATAGAGATTGCTTCTATTTGGTATGAAAAAAATTGTATGAAAAATTGTTGATCCTGGAATATGAATTTTTTTTTGTATGTTAGGGGGATACCACATTGTTCTATTGATACCACAATATTTAATTGTTATATATATTTGGTATGAAAAAAAATTTGTTCTTGATGAGTTTTCTTGAAGAACAAACTGATGCATTTCTGAATATTAGGGGGATACCACAATGTTATATATATAAAAATATAAAATCATGTTCCAGGAGGAAGTGGTAGGGTGTGAATTTTTGTTGATATAAAGATTGGATATTGCGTAATGATACAGCAATTAGAGTTTTTTTTGTACTAAAAAAATCAATAGAAAGTAGAATCAATAATGGAAGATATTCATATATTTTCTATTGACCTGTACATGATAAATGGTTAATCTAGTGGGTGTTAAGAAAAATATATACGAAAGTAGTTTGTAGTTATTAATGAATGTGTATATGATTGTGTTTATGTTTTTGTAATTGTGTATGAGTGTGTGCTTGTATATGTATTTGTATGTGTGTGTTTGCACTTGTATGTGTATGAGTGTGTATGTGTTTGAGTATGTAGTGTGTTTATGTGTGTATGCATGAGTGTGTTTGTTGTATGTGGATGTTTGCGTGTGATTTTTTCCTTTGGGTTTTATGTTTTTTTTTGTTTAAAGGTGTTTAAAAAATGTGTAGATGGGGAAACCAAAGGATGGAGGGGTATCTTTTCCTGTATTAGGTTGTTTCCGCAGCGAAGAAGTTTCGGTATGCAGGCATAGCACCAGAACTTGAGGAAAAACTGAACATAATGTTCAGTTCGGTTGTCGCCACTGGAGTTCATGCTGGTACCCCGAACACTATGTCCCAAGCCCGAGAGTCTATTGATGAGCGAGCTATGTCTGAGGTGGACACTGATCCGGTTAAGATCAGTGGAAATGTAGCGAGTCTTGATCCATCCATGACATCTGAATCTTGTAAACGACGGAAGAAGGGGGAAAAAAGGTAACCAGCTCAGTCTTAATTGATTTGGTGGAATCTACTAAGGATATCGGTTTATCTCTCTGAAAGCCACCAAGGACGACTTGCCCGTTCACTATTGCCCAAGCTTTGGACAAACTTGAATCCTACCCTGAAATATGCACTTTTGGTGTATGGAAGAAAAAGTGGGCAATACTCCGTGATATGCCTACCTATAGTTTTGAGAAACACACATATCGTCCTGGCGACAATGGCTTTGCATAATTTTATACAGAGACATCCATCGCGTATAGATCCTGATTTTAGAGAAAGTGAGAGAATGCGTACGGGAGGCGGAGTGGACTCACAGAGACGACATGATACATGTATTAATACAACAAGTGGTGTAGACGAGATGTTAACACTGTGTGAGTCTATAGCGCAACAACTCTATGATGCAAGAAAGTAAGATTCATTCCTCATATTTTAAATTTTAATTTAATATAAGAATCTAATATAAAACATTTTCAATCATGTAGGTGATACACCGAAATACTTGCATGCAGCCGATGGGTCCGTGCGTCGAGAGTTTACAATGTTTTTTGTTAAGTTGGTATGTAATATCTGAATAACATTCAGATTTTATTTGGTATGTAGTGTGATGTTGGTTTTACTTGTTTAAAACTATTTCAGGTATTGAACAAAAAATTTAAATTAATTAGAAAAAATTAACCTAAAAAAACTCAATTTTTTCCAAACAGTTTTTACAAAACAGCTTATCAAAAGCTCTGCAAACTCTATTTCACGCAAACAGGTTTTTAACAAAACTCTATTTTCCAGAAATAACACTTTTACAATCAACAGCTTTTCATCAGCAACAGCTCACCCAAACTGACCCTTAATTCATCTTCGCTTGATTCTCCATTCATCCGTCTAATATAATCATATTCCTCAATTATGCTTCCTAATTTTACCGCATATCCATATTACCGCGCATTATAAAACCTCTATGGGATCTACATATTGCACATAGTTTAACTATTTAAGTTGCAAGTTCACCGTGAAAGTTCATATGAGAAGCTACAGTTTTGTTGGACATAAAAATAGATTCAAATTGGACAATGAGGGGATAAAATATGTGTGCTTTAGGCCCTCTTAATAGTCAAGCTTATGCCCTTCTTAGAAACAATAGAAAATGACGATGGTTATTCGCACTACAGATTTGGCTATCCGCACTCGCTTTTAAGTATTTTTATGAATTTTTTAAGAAGACTAAACACACTCACCTTCTCCGCAGTTGCCTGTTTCGATCCCGGTCGGCAATTCATTGTCGCGTCTCTCTCATTTCCGCCTCCCATTCACTCGCCCCACCGGAACCTTATAAATCTGCTGGAGCGCACGCCAGCGGTCGACCACCTACGGAGGACGACCGCAGGACATAGGCCTCCCGTTTTCACCATTTTTCTCTCGATTTTTTTTCTCTACAAATCATCTCTTCCGGCAAATCACCTCGCCCGTACTTTGGCAAGCCAAAAACAGAGAGTTCTTCCTGTTAGGATGGGACAATTTTTTTTTAGTTTGCGCAGTTGAAAAATGGAGTTCTCCCGTTATCTCCTCCCATGATCGCAAACCACTCTCCATTTTCGTTAGAAAGCGCTTTCTGTTTATGTTTGCCCGTAAAAATTTTAGTGTATTTTTGATGAGATTTTGATGCCATTAGAGGTGAATGCTATTGCTAGTGGTTTTCTTGCAGTGAGACTGTGAGAGTGGATTTCTTTCAGATTTTTGGCTTCAAAAATTGCATCTGTGGATTTTTTTTCCAGTTTTTAATTAATTTCTCGATGAGATTTTGATTCTAGTACAGATGAATGCTATTGCAAATGGATTTGTTTTTTGCGTTCAAAAAATTTGTTTGCAGATAATAATTTTGTTTGCGGATATCCATTTTTGAAAATAGTGGCTTACGGTTATCAAATAGTTACGGATAGCCAAAAATGCGGAATAACAACCGCCAAGAAAATTCTCTGTCATTTCAGCAAGCACCAAACATCTTAATATTATTTCACCCTAACTTTGCATAATTACAGGGACCTCCCTCTATTTTTTTCAAAATTACCAACCTCCGCCATTAAACTTACATGTAAACTTTGTGGGGGTGGGGGTGGAGGGGTGTTACCTTAATTAAGCAAAGTTGGAGGAGAGATTTTCGTAATCTAAAAATAAATGCAAGTAAAGTGGTTTGAAAAAAGAGAGACAATTTTGATATAAACACATACCATGCTGAAATGAATGAACAGAACTCCTTTGAAAATTGGTCTGGAGGCGCAAAAGGAGGCGGATTCTCGACAACTGCTTCAAGGATATCATAATAACTGTCGACCGGAGGATATGCAAATTTGCCAGTTCCGCATTCGAGCATAACTAACCCAAAGCTCCAAATGTCACTGATATACCCATGCTTGCTCTCGCTGATTCTTTCGGGCTATCAAAACAAATTCTTTCTCACAATAAATTTCAGGTTTTGAAACAGGATGCGAAGAAATGCGCAAGATTGTTTTTATTTAATCCATGGGAAGCTAGCCCAGTTTATAAGCAAGAATATATACCCAAATCAAGGAATAAATAAAATATCATTAATCTTACATTTCACATGCTTAAATATTAAAACGATGGCAAAGTCAATCCATTTGCACAAGATTGGACGGCTGAAATGATGATCCCTGAGAAGGGAAGCGACGGGCGTCAAAAAGTAATGTTAACAATCCCTCATCAAGACGGTAACGGGATTTATTTCATTTTCAACATGCTTTTTATTTCTTTGAAATGTTGGTAAAGTTCAGTGTATTTTATTCCATTGTGTTTCAGAGTCAAAACTCTCGGATACCCGTCCCCAAAACTTTGAATTTTTTTAAAAATTTAAAATAATTTATTTGGATATTCTCTAACACACTTGGATACGCTCGAGTATGCTCAAAAATACTCCAAAATTGTGTACATTATGATGATGATAGGGAGAAAGACGTGTTCGGACGATGAGTGGAGGGAGTCAATTGATTATATAGCTTCATTCATGATTCCTATCTATACTATGATAGGATTTCATTACTCAGATAAATTTTGTCTTCATTTAGTATATTATGTGAGATAATAATTGAAAAAAAGGACGTGAATGTCACACATGTCCTCATATTAATTTGTATCTATATTTAAATAATTAAATTTAAAAATTTATCACACATCCTACTTTTTTTGAAAAGAGTGGTGCTACGGGCACACCAAGAAAGTCTATGTGCAGCCAAAATATAATTGCATCCCAATTTTGCTATGGGCACACTGAAATGCTAGGAAGCATTTCTCCATGGAGGGAAAAACAGGGCACACTGCAAGCTCAACGTAGTCCTTGACACCCGCTCGAAGATCTACATGTCCCGTGGCGTCATCCTCTTCGTCCTCCTCGTCGGACCGATCTAATCCGCCGACACAAGCAGTCCGGATCCAGAAAATCTTCGGCGAAATCGAAGGGTTCGTCCTCAAACTCACCTTCACCCACCCTGGCTCTGAAAACCAGCAGAACAGAGGGACTTCATCTTCACCCATGAAGAAGAGTTTTAGCTTAGACTGCTTCTCTACTATATGTTACAGCCCTTCAGCCATTCCTTCCTCGTCTTTGTCATCATCCTATCTTATCTGTATCAATGAAGCCGCCGAGAAATTCTATAACGGCTATCTGTCTGATGGTTAAATCGAAGGAGCCAAAGAATGGAAAAAAGGAGTTCTATGGTCTGAGGATGCAACAAGACTGTTTTATTCGTCCAACAAAAAAAACACAGTTACCTGGAACGCGATGCTCGGAGGCCTCCTGCAGCGAAATCTAGCAGAAGAAGTTTTGGAACTGTTTCTCGAGATGAAGGGCCTCGATGTTGGGCCCGATGAAGTCAGTTATGTCTCCATTGTTGGAGCCTGCCGCACTAAGAACTTTAAACTAGGCAGGCAACTTCACTCACTCGCGGTGAAGATAAACATGGAATCAGGCGTGTTTCTGGGAAATGCTCTCATTGACATGTATGCCAAGTGCGGAGACATAACCAACGCGAAACGTCTACGTTACACGTTGTCGGGGTTGTTCGACGAGCAGAGGAGGGCAAGAAAGGAGAGGGAGAGAAGTTTTATTTTGATCGGACTGGGCTGTCCTTAGAAGGATTGGAAATAAAGAAAAAGTAGGTTTTAAGTTGTTTTTCTTTTGTTTAATGGTGTGCCTATAACTAATCTTGGTGTGCCCGTAACACCACTTTTGAAAATGATGAATCACGTATCTGTATCATATCTCATTTTCGTCCCGGTGCAACATAGTTTAAGATGCTCGGTATACCCCTAATAGTTCAAACCGTGTAGGTTGTAGCCTTGAATTCATCTTAAATACTAGATCTTGCAAGAATACTTTAGTTCTTGCTTCTATAAGATTGTCTTCTAGAGAGGTGCATTGACCTGAAGCTGATTAAAGCCAACTTGTGAACCTGCAGAGTCAACATTCATGCATGTTTCCAATGTAACATATTTTCCTTTCTCAATCCCTTACCAGCCTCAAGGCAATAAAGAATTTATTTGGGATCATGCAACTATTAGCTCACTAGACTCACTGAAAAGTCTATAGTAGTTTTACTCTAAGAAAGTTAGATCAATCAGAGTGCTTCATTAGCTTCACTATTTTGAAATATTGGTAAACTTTAGTATGCTTTGTTCTCTCGTGTTGAGCATTATGAAAACTTGGAATAAAATGTATTATTTCAATATAACATATTACATTGAAGCTCCTCCTCTTTATTTAGAGTAGAGGAGAAGAAACAATCTCCATTAGAAAATGTGAGACTAAATATAAGAGAGACGAATAATTTACAATTGGGTTTCAACACTCTCCCTCAAATTTGAGCATATATATCAATCATTCTGAACTTGGTACAAATATATAAAAAAAGATGAAGAAATAGGTTTAATGAATCTATGGGCGAGCTTTTTATCAGATGTTACAAACAAAGTACATATACATTTGTTGATAACTTCACCTCTGATGAAATGACGATCCACTTTTATATGTTTTGTTCTTTTATGAAACATGAAATTTTAGATATGTAGATGACATTCTTATTATCACAGAACATTAGTAGAGAATAGTTGTTAGTTTCACCAACATCTTTTAGAAGTGTCTTCAACTATTTTAACTCTCAAGCAATTTGAGTTATGCTTATGTATTAAGCTTCCACACTTGACCTGGACTTCACTGCTTGTTTATTGTTTCTCCGGGTGACAAGATTTTCTCCTATATTAGTGCAGTATCATGAAGTGGATTTTTGATCTCCCTTATCATCCGCGTAGCTTATATATGATTATATGAATAGACTTTTCAATACGTAAATGATTATTTCTTCTAAATAGAAGACCTTTTGTTAAGAGATCCTTTGACATATTCCAATATTTTTAATGCAGCTTCAAGATGACACTCTCTGGAAGCTTGCATAAATTAATTGTCTTTTTCAACAAAAGATATGTCAGATCTGGTCATAGTGAGATAAATGAGCTTACTAACCAGACGTCTGTAACGAGTAATATCATTGAAAGGAGATGTCTCATCCCAAAGTATATCAATACTCATAGATATCAGATTTCAGGTATGCTTCATGCCAAGAAGACATGTTTCTTGGAGTAGATCTAGGGCATATTTCATTGGGAAATAACCACATCATTGTTGTGTCTCGCAATCTTAATCCCCAAAAAATATCGGGAAGTCCTCGTATCTTGAGCTACAAAATGTGTCCAAAAATATTTCTTTGTTGTTTCTATGTCAGAGGAGTCTAACTCTGGGGAGAAGGATGTCATCCAAATTACTACAAGAATAATCATCCGCCGATCAATCTTCCATATGAAGAAAGAGTGATTTGCATTGCTTCAGGAAAAGCAAATGATAGTAATAATATGACTGAACTTTTCAAACCACGCTCTGGGGCTATATATGTCATTCTGCAACTTACATACTTGAGACTCTCCTGTTATGGGCCGCGTATTATTATAATTATCTCTATTATCTAGGTGTCTAATTGTTATCTTTATGTTGGGGCCTCGAGCTCCGTGTCTAGTATTATGTGTCATTATTATTGTTTTGTCTTTTTTATATGTTGTAGCCTATATAAAGGCATTGGATGTGTTGTATGAATTAAGCAAGAAAGAATTCTAGTTCCCATCTTTTGAATGCGAGATCTTGGTGACTCTCTCCTGTAACGAGCAACCCCGCTTAGGCAGCCGCGGTTCCGGCTCCACGTTATCCTCCACCATCGCCATCTTTTCCACCTCCGACCTCTCCTCCGGCAACACTACTAGACTCGTAACATCCCCCTGATCAACATAACCAGGAGGTTTCATATAAGAAGGCATCTTTGACATCTAGATGGAATATTTTACAATCCCGATTGATAATAATAGAGAAGAGTACCCAGATAGTGCAGATACGGGTAACTAGAAACAACGTGTCGAAGAAATAAACACCATATATCTTAGTGAACCACTTTGCGACCACACTAACCTATCTATCGACAGTGCCGTCAGGTAGAAACTTGATGACAAAGACTCATCTACACCCAACAATATCACCACCGGGTGGGGTGGTACAATCCAAGTACCATGTGATGTTCCTCATCCATGATCGCTTTCCGATAAGGTATACGACGAGCTTTGTGATATGTTGAAGGGATAGTGGTGGCAGATAATGCAAGGCGATCCTGCTGCAAGAAGGACTGAGGTTGGCATAAGAAATCACATTAAAAATAGGATGTTGAGAACACATCTGTAATACTTTTTGTAGAGCAATGAGAACATCCTGATTTGAGTCCTCTGATGTGATTGAACCTTCCAAAGAGGAGAAAGTTGGCCGGGAAGGTGTCATGGTGGTTGTCGGAGTGGAAGGGGCAATACGAGTGTGAAGAGTAAAACGTTTTTCTTATTGATAAGGAAAAGGTAGAATGGAAGGGCGAGGTATTTGCTCAGGAAGAGAAACAGGAGATGCGGAATCGGTGGAGCATGAATGATAGGACGGGATGACGCATTGTTACCGACATGCACACGGAAGACCCACTATGGCAAGTGTATTCAAGGAGGAAGCGTAACACAGGAGGGCGAACCGGACAACAGGACGCGGGGCAGACCGAACCGGGCGGATCGGAGGCTACAGAGTAGCAGTACCGGACGGCGCTATCGCCTGGCGGAAGCATGCGGCGATAGCGGGACTTCGGCTGGCGGTATTGGCGTGACAAGCGGGCAGCGATACTGGCGGCGTTATCTCAGTCTTATTTTAGAATATGTTTTAATTTGGAATGTGGTTTTATTTAGAATTTTGTGTGGAGGGATCCCTCCCTATAAAGGGGGATCACCTTGTATGCTTTATTATCTTTTGATCAATCAAGTTTTAGGAGAGGGCTGCTCCCTCTTGCTTCTCTAACCCTAGCCTCTCTCTCTCCCTCTCTCTCTACCTCTCTCTCTCCCTCTCTACCTCATCTCCCTAGAACGTAACATTTGGTCCGACCTGCCGCTCCGCCCGCCCTTCACGCCGCCGGAATCCATCATGCCGGTGACTACCCGCCTCAATGCCGCCGACGCGTCTGCCTCCGACGACGCTGTTACCACCGCTGCCCGCCTCGCCAGCCACGACTCGCACCTCGCAAGCCTCCAGTCCTCCATCGACGAGATCGCAGCGACCCAGCACGCCATTCTCGCCCGACTCGAGTCCCTGCAGCCGCCGCCGACCTCGCCCACACTACCGCCTGCAGCGACAGCGCCGACCGATACCGCCTCGGTGCTCGGCACGCCGCCATCCCCGCTACCGCCGGTCTACCGCGCCCCGACGCAGTTTCCGCTTGGCCCGACGTTTCCGTCACCCGCATCATTTCGGCCCCCCCTTGCTTTGGACGTGCCCTCCTTTTCCGGGACGGATCCCATGGGGTGGATCGCTCGGGCGGAACAATACTTCGATCTCAATGGCACCCCTCCGGTGGACCGCGTTGGCACTGCCATGGTCGGCATGGATGGTTCGGCCCTCCATTGGGCTCGGTGGCTCCGCCAAGTTCAACCGCTCATTCCCTGGCACGAGTTCAAGCAAGAGATGATTAGTCGCTACGACTCCCGCTACACCGGCTCCGCTATTGAGCGGCTCTGCTCCGCCCGCCAGACGACTTCGGTGGATGCGTATATTGACGAGTTTGTGGCACTCGTCACGCAGGTTCCGGGCCTTCCGCCCGACCATTACCTGGGGTTCTTTCTGCAGGGCCTTCTTCCCAATATCCGCTCCCGCATTAGAACCCACCACCCCCGCATCGTGTCGGAAGCACTGGAACTGGCTCGGGCGGTGGAAGCCGACATCGGACCCCGCACCACCGCCCACACTTTCCGGCCATCACAGCAGCGCGAGGCCGCTCCTCGACAGCCCCCACCTGCAGGAGGCCGCCCCCCTCGTCCGGACAATCCTCATCGCGTCTCCAACACTGAGTACAACGAACTGCGCCGACGCGGGTTGTGCTTCCGGTGCCGCCAACCATACTCACCGCAACATGTATGCCCGATCAAGGAATTTCACGCGATTATTGGAGACAGTGAAGGCGGCGGCTCCTCTGAAGACTCGGCGCTGGCCCCACCGGACACACCCCCACCGGACCCCGAGGAGGCCCCCCTTAATGTACTGGAGTTACCCTTCTATTCGGTGGGCGGTCTTACCGGGCCCCGTACCATGAAGTTGGCGGCTCTGATCAACAACCGGCCGGCTATCGTAATGATCGCCACAACTTTATGTCGGCTCACCTCGCCCGCGACCTGGATCTACCCCACTACTCCCCGTTTGAGACGGTCTACGGACGGCCACCCCCGACCGTGCTCTGCTACCTTCCAGGAGAATGCCCCGTCTCGAGCTTGGCCGATCATTTACATGACCGGGATGTTATTTTGGACAGTTTGAAGCACCACCTCCGGCGTGCACAGGCCAAGATGATCTCGTTTGCCAACCGTAAGCGTCGGGACCTCTCATTCCAAGTCGGCGAGCGGGTCTTCATCAAATTGCATCCCTACCGACAGCTCACAGTAGCTCGGCGCCCTTGTCCCAAATTGGCCCCTCGTTTCTACGGGCCTTTCGAAATCATCAGTCGTATTGGAGTTGTGGCCTACCGTCTCCGCCTTCCAGACAGCAGTCACATTCACCCGGTTTTTCATGTTTCGCAACTCCGACGTGTCATCGGCGACCACCCCGTCACCGATCACATACCCGCCACCGTCGACTATTCCGAGGCCGAACCTCTCTATCCGGAGGCTATCCTGGATCGACGCCCTCACACACCGGGAGACATCACTACAGAGGAGATCCGGGTCGCTTGGCGCAACCGCCCAACCTCCGCCGCGACATGGCTACTGCGGGATGATTTTCGGCGCCAATTTCCGGACTAACAATTTTCCAGACGGCGGTATTGTTACCGACATGCACACGGAAGACCCACCATGGCAAGTGTATTCAAGGCGGAAGCGTAACACAGGAGGGCGAACCGGATAACAGGACGCGGGGCAGACCGAACCGGGCGGATCGGAGGCTACGGAGTAGCAGTACCGGACGGTGCTATCGCCTGGCGGCAGCATGCGGCGATAGCGGGACTTCGGCTGGCGGTATTGGCGTGACAAGCGGGCAGCGATACTGGCGGCGTTATCTCAGTCTTATTTTAGAATATGTTTTAATTTGGAATGTGGTTTTATTCAGAATTTTGTGTGGAGGGATCCCTCCCTATAAAGGGGGATCACCTTGTATGCTTTATTATCTTTTGATCAATCAAGTTTTAGGAGAGGGCTGCTCCCTCTTGCTTCTCTAACCCTAGCCTCTCTCTCTCCCTCTCTCTCTCCCTCTCTACCTCATCTCCCTAGAAGGTAGGTGGAGAGGAGGTAGTAGACATGAGCAGTGAGATGTCAAAACAAAGGGAGTACCGACATCCAATTGTACTACTTTACAATTTTGATCGACAACAATAAAGAAGAGTACCCAGATACATGTAACTGGAAAGAATGTGCCAAAGAAATCGACATCATATATCTGGGAGAACCTCTTTGCAACCACACGAACCTTCTATCTATCGACAACGCCAGTTGGCTCTGTGATTCTACTCTAGCGCAGGTCTTTTGTTTCTGTTGTATGTTTTAGTTACTTTTACTGTTTTTTTTTTCTATTGTGGTACCAATTTTATTAATTTTGTTTCGTTTGCTTCATATCACAAAGGTTGGACGGACTTTTGAAATGTTTATGAACTAAGTAGGGGTGTTACAAATGGTCCCACCGTGAAACACTCCATGCCCCCTAACGTGGATACTAGAGGTGTAGGCCATGGGAACCATGTTTTGGTATCATGTAGAAAACAGGGAGCATCAACTCAAAACCAACTGGTCAGAGTGGAGAGGCTCCTCAGAACCCATAAAGCACAGGAGACAACCCATGATACGTGATGCAGAACTAAAACAACACTCCATCACATAGAGCATAAACAGATATGGGCCACACTGGAGATAACACAAACATGTAGTCCCACAAACACATGGTCCAACTGTGAAACACTCCAACAGAATTCAATGAGATTTGTTTTTTAACGATTGGAATGACAACCCCCCCCCCCCCCCCCCCCCCCCCCCCACACACACACACACACACACACAAATACCAAGTAAATGCCAAATTTTTTTCTTGACGATCTTATTTTGCTGAGGTATATGAAACACATGAAGCTTCCTATAAAACCCACTTCTTTCAAAAAATAGAGACTTATAGAAATAATCTATCGCATTATAAGATCTCATCCATTTTATGGAAATGGCGAAATTATTATTGATCATCTATACTATATATAATGGAGAAAGATCCTTAGTGAAACATTCATCTTTCCAGTTTTATCCTTTTTTATTAAAAAAAATTCAACTTTTCATAAGTGAATTTAATTTGTATGTTTATATTATTTAATTTTAAAAAGTGTCATAGGGAGCAAATGATTCGGTTTGGACCCAAATTGAAACTGAACAAATGATTATTAGTTTTAGTTCGGTTTTGGTTGGTTTAGTCGGTTCAATTTTCGGTTTGACTATTTAAAATAATTTTGAATGTAAAGGGCCCAGAGAGTTTAAGAAAATATCATCTTCGACCATTGAATTCTTAAATTTCTGTCATAATTTCATAGTGAAAATTTTGGTGTAAATTTCAACAATGGAGAATATAACATGATATCATGTCATATGGTATTAAAAAAATTATATAAATTTAAAAAGAAATATAAGTAAACCTTACTAAATTTCTTATATGTGATATATTAAAAACAGAGCAACATATTTTTTATTGTGAAAATAGTAAAGCATATATAAGTATCAAGAATTATCAATTCAATACATTGTTTACTTATTCTCGGTGTGTATAATATATATATATATATATTAAAAGATTAGTCTAAATTCAAATAATTCTAAAATTATTAAAATGATATAACTTGCATGTATTATTGTGTTAATAACAACAATTGAATGATCATCTACTATGATAGATATTATGTGTATTATTAATCGAGGCGGTTTGGTTTTTCAGGGATGAAAACTGAAACTGATCTGAACCGTTCTGTTCAGTATAAAATCGGTTCAGTTCGGGCGGTTTGGTTGGTTTTTGGTTTTTGTGCACATCCAGAGTGTCATCATCCTTGCAATTTTTGTTGAGTTTTGTATTCGTCGTGACAAAATATTACTGAAACAAAAACGAGGGATGTACTATCACGACGGGGGATGTACTATCATGTCGGGGCATGGGGGAAGCCAGTGCACAACTGCTTGTATTGTAAAAGGAAAATATAAAATGACTTCAGCTAGAGCAACCATCTTAAGATTATAGACTACACACCCAAAATGTTGGAGCACTTAAATGAGCCCATGCATACATATGAATCAAAGAAAAATAATGAAATAATCTTTTATTACTAAGCAGAAAAGAGATGATGATTTTTAGCAAGTTAATCATTCTCACAATAAATTTAGGGAATTGCTATAGGCACCGCACTTTTCGCTAGCCGCACTTTTTTGTTAGGGGCACTACACTTTTTCAAGAATTGATAGTCGCACTACTAATTGTTAATTGCACCGCAAAATTGTTAAAGACACCGCACATGATTCTTTCATTAAAAAGTGGAACTACAATAGGATTATCAGCTTAAAAGACAAAGGCGGCCTTCATATTCCTTACAAAACAAGTAAATAGGTAAGATAGGACCCAAGAATACAAAGGTGGCTTTAATATTGTCTTCATTGTTGTCTACGACCTTCATATTCTTACAAAAATACAAATAAATATTATAAACATTCAAGTCAATAGGTAAGATAGAACCTCCAAAAAAGAAATGATGTAAACCTTCGCTCTCCGACACGCTCGTGATGGACAGATTTACGAGGGACGCGCGACTCAAGAAAAATGATGCAAATGCAAGCCACACAGTGCAAGTGCACCGGACTAGGCAAAGAGAAACAATTGCCACACGAAGGGTCGCTAATCCTCTTTAGATCTCCCAAGGGCGATAAGCCAATGTTCGATCTAGCGAAATGGACCCGATCCGATCAAGCTGTGGGTTGTACCAAAAGAGACCCACCGAAAATTGCGATTCAGAAATGGGTAGATCTCTCCCAACAAAAGTCGGGGCTCGCCAAGCCCCTTCGAAATTTAAAAAAAAAGGATGAATGCAAATTTCAAGATGAAAGAAAACCACGATATTTCGGTGATTCGAAGATCACGCCATAGATTCCACCACAAGAAAAATCTAGAGAAAAGAAAACACACGAGTGGATCGTTCGTTACCCCGCTTGAGATAAGATTAGCCTCAAGCATGCACTCGCCCGATCGCTCTTCTACGGATCCACCGGAAGCGCGTTGTTTGGAGAGGAATCCGCTCGCCGTCTTCGCTTCACGTTTATCCAAGATCCACACGAATCCACCACGCGCCGTGGAGGAAATTCCGTCACAAAGGGAAGGCTTGAAGGGGGGGGGGGGGGGGGGGGGGGGGGGGGGGGCCAAGTGGAGGAGATATGGACTTATAGAGAGGAGAGAGGAAAGGTGGTGTTGTTGTTATCGTTTAGAGAGAGGAAGAGAGAGGAGGGAGGTGGTTGTATAGTGGCCGAATAGAGAGGGAGAGAGAGAGAGGAGGGGTACGGCTAGAGAGAGGGGAGGGAAACAATTTAGGGCTTTGTCTTTTTCTATTTCATTCAATAATCTAAATCTTCCAACATATAGCCTTTTATAGGCTTTACAACCATAGTGGCTAAACGCAGTCCAAAGTAAAATAATAAAACAAAACATTACAAGTCCCAATAATTAAAATAAAGCATGACAATTTTAATTAATAATTATAAGGATAATTATTAATTAAAATTTTCTTTTTAAAAGCATGACAATATTAATTAATAATTATAATTAAATTATTATAACTATTAATTAATGTTCTTGCGTCGCGGACGGAGGTTGTAGCGGCGATGGCGTCCGTCATAAATATCGTCGCGGTGATGGCGACGTAAGTCTTTGGTTGGAGAGGCGCCGTCGTCTGCAAGCGCGCCGGTAGCATCCGTAAGCGCTCCGGTACTATCATCTTCCTGTTGAGGGCCGTCGTCTTCATCAATCCTCCCCCGCTCAAAAGTACTCATCACCGATGAGTTGCGTTGGCGGTAGCGGTGGAGAAGAGCATCATCAAAAAGAGTCACCTCCGATTCTGGAATCCACGAGTCATCGGAGGCCGGGCGATCACGCCATCGAATCAAGTTGCGGCGACTGGCACCACTTGGAGAGGAGAGCACTTCATCTCGGAGAATCCTGTCAGGCACATAGGTGGTTCGGGAGAACCTTGGAAAAGCATTAGGCAAATAAGAGGAGCAAATACCATCATCAACATTCAAGGTACCTCCAGTGGGGGCCGAAGAAAGCGAACCAGGCGCAAGCTCACCCCCCAACCCAGTAGACAATGACGTGGAAGCAAACGGGCAGGTAGATAATTCAAGTGGTGGGGAAATATAAGACGTTAAATCCGAAACATTGAAAATAGGGGAGATTCCCCAATCAATGGGTAACTCCAAAAGAAATGCATTTTCTCCTAATTTTTTTAAGATCCGAAAGGGACCCGCTCGCCAATTGGCCAACTTTTTTATGGTTCCCGAAGGCAACCGTTTAGGGATGAGGCGCACCATAACCAAATTGCCCACCTTTAGGGGGGATGCTCTCTTATGCACGTTAGCATGAGATTGATACGACGCGTATTGAGTAGCTAACGTGTCCTTAATATGCTTATGTAACATATGAACATGTGAGGCGAAGTCCTGTGCGAATTGACTAGACTTATAAGATGGAGGTAACGGGATCAAGTCAAGTGGCACCGGTGCCTTATATACGTGCACGATTTCATTCGGCGCTAGACTGGTAAATCGATTTGGTGGTTCGTTAGAAACGCGTGGACATGTGAGATAGTCTTTAATTATTTTGTAAGTGAGAGCGTGCAAACGTGACCTAGAAAATGTGTTCTCCACTAACATAGTAGTCTTATTAAAATCACCAAGAAAAGAGTCACGAACACACTCCTTACGCTCAAACAAACTTAGCGCGGTATTCAAAACGATTTGCTTGCCATGAAAGTTTAACGCATAAATAATAGTTTTTTCAACAATTGTCATATTAAGATCATAAAATCATGGACGTCCAAGCAACACATGGCAAGCGGCCATCAGATTCTCACAATACTTCGGACTAGTCATAACCAGTTCGTGCCCAATATTATAATCCGCCAATGGTATCAACGGTTCAGGAGGGAAGGTCGGTGAAATCGAATAAATCGGGTCCGGTAGAGAAATTAAATTGGATTGATTTTTCTTTAACGGTGGCAACCTCAAAACAAGTTCCTCCGGGTTTGCATCATCTAAGTCTTCCAAAAGTGTCTTTCCCTCGCTAGCCAAATCTTCCAATGCACTAGGAGCGTCGTCCGAATCAGAATCAACAGACAATTTTAAAACTGGATCAGAGGGGAGATCCTCATCCATAACACTAGGGTAACCTACCTCCTCATCATCGCTATGATCTTCCTGAATAATGACATCGCCGTCAGCGGTCGGCGCAATCAACGACACTAACTCAGAATTTTCAGAAAAGTCAACAACTAGATCAGAACATTTTGGAGGAGACTTTACTAAGACTGAGATCGATGACGGAGCAGGGCACTCGACAGTATGGAGGTCAGACATGCCCTCCGCATCATGTATAACAATTGTGGGACGACCCTCACAGACCAGAATACTCTCACCGCGCGGGTTCATGGCATCCCTAACTGTGATGGCTACCGAGTTCGAGTCAGCAGACCGGAACGTGTCCTTATCTCTCAGGGATAAAGAAGGGGAAGGTCCTAAGATGGCCTTTCCCTTCTCAAACGAACGAGTCTTAGACTTGTGAGCTAGGTGCTTCTCAATTTCCAACGCGACGTTATAGCAGGTGTCTAGGTCAGTGTGACAGCAGCGGAGGAGTTTACCTTGAATGTCGGGATTGAGCCCCCTACGAAACCGAGAGGGTGATCTCAGGCATCTCCATAATATCGCACCTAGCCATCATGTCCTCAAAAAGGCCCATGTATTCTGCAACTGAACGATTCATTTGTCTAAGGGAAACATACACGTCAGAGGCCATACTCATAGTGAGGTGAGTGGTAATACGAGTCTAAGTGCACAAACGTTCTAACTAGAAAATTTTATAAAATATTAATTTGTTCCAACCTAATTACTAGGGTAAGAAAATATTTCTTATTGATGAATTTTTTTCTTTATGCCTAGTAACTAGGATAAAATACTTTTTTGATTTTCTAACAGGAAATAATGTAGAATATTAAAAAAAAATTGATTTTTGCTGAAAAATGACAGATTTAGGACACTAAACGTAGACCAAAAATAATAAAACAAAACATTACAAGTCCCAATAATTAAAATAAAGCATGACAATTTTAATTAATAATTATAAGGATAATTATTAATTAAAATTTTCTTTTTAAAAGCATGACAATATTAATTAATAATTATAATTAAATTACTATAACTATTAATTAATGTTTCTGCGTCGCGGACGGAGGTTGTAGCGGCGATGGCGTCCGTCATAAATATCGTCGCAGTGATGGCGACGTAAGTCTTTGGTTGGAGAGGCGCCGTTGTCTGCAAGCGAGACGGTAGCATCCGTAAGCGCTCCGGTACTATCATCTTCCTGTTGAGGGCCGTCGTCTCCATCAAGAAAGTAATGGTTATTCGCCTTGATCAAAAATCCTCCATACCAATATTTGAACTACTTGTTTTGGAGACCCCGCTTTTGATTCTTTCATTGAAAAGTGATAAATTCAAGACTACAACTCGATTGTCCTCCAAAAAAGCAAAATATGGGAACAAAAAGTCTTTAATAGTATCTTCATTATTGTCTACGGCCTTCTGTTACGTCCCCGGACGAGGCGAGGCTATTTGGGCAACATTACAAGCGACGGTCAAGGCGTATTAAAGGCGACAACTGGGCTGAACCAATTGGTTCAGCCCCCTCTTCTTAAAAGCTCGGCCCAAGGGGGTTGAACCACATTTGATTCAACCCCATAGGGGCCAGCCGGCCCCCTTGGTTGGCCGGCCTTGGGTCCGGGGTTATATATAACCCGGACCCCTCTCTATTATGGTTATGCAAGAATTATTCCAAGGTATTTTTCCCTCTCCATCTTCTCTTTCAAACCCTAGCCGTCTACCTTCTTCTTCTTCTTCTAGATTTCTCTCGTTCTCTAGTTCGTTCTTAACATTTGGTATCAGAGGATTCCTTCCTCCATCATGGTGACTACACGCTTGCAAGACGAGAATGACCGTTTGGAAACCCTAGAGGAGAATGTGGTGGGGCTTACCGATTCGGTGGCCGCCATCGAAGAAAATGTCAAAACCTCCGCTAAAAGGTTGGAAGAGTGAATCGATGGCCGCTTGAACGATATCATGGCCCTATTGGCGCAAAATTTGAAGGGGTAGGCGGCGGCGGAGGAGGATCCAGGCGGATCTACGGGAATGAGGCCGGATCGGGGGCGGCGAACACCGTGAGGGCTGGATCGGCCACTGGCGGCGGCGGCTGGGCCGGATCAGGGGCAGCGAACAGCGGAGGAGCCGGATCTGGCGCGGCAGGCTACGGAGCGGGCGGATCCTTCCCAGGCGGCTACCGCGGGGTCGGAATGGGAGCAGCGGCCTCCGTGGGGCCCGGACCTGGTGCAGCGAGCCACGGGGTGGCCGGATTTGGCACGGGTGGCTTCGGCATGGTCGGGGGTGGCGTCGGAATGGCGGAACCTCTTCTGGCAAGCATGGTGAGGGCTGGATTTGTGCCGGCAAGTATGGGGATGACCGGTAATGGTGGCTTTGCGGGAATTGGTGTAATGGGTGTTGATGGAAGGGGTGGAATTGGTGTTGATGGAAGGGGTGGGGCTTTTACCGAGCACGTTCCTTGGAGGCAAGGTCGGGATGGGTTGTTACCTCCACCGATAGGACGAGGGCAGCCACCGGGCTTGGGGAGAGGGGTGCAGTGGGGAGAAAGGGTACCTCTCCACCACGGTGCTCCGATGGCGGAACAGTTCCAACAGTTCCCAGGCGTAGCGGGGGAACGCGCTGATCCACGAAGACAAGAGGCTGGGTGGCGTGGACAGGCCGGCTACAGGCCGTACATGCCTCCAAAATTGACTCGGATGAATTTCCCTCGGTACAATGGGGGCGACGCCTTGGAATGGGTACAAAAAGCTGAGTTGTTTTTCAGTTATCAGGAGGTACCGGACGCTCAGTGGGTGCAGCTCGCATCCTTCCATCTGGAGGATGACGCTTTTCAGTGGAACAGTGGTTCCTGCGGGAACGGGATTATGTGCCGTGGGAGGAGTTTGTTGAAGGGTTCACGGCCCGGTTCGGGCCTCTGGAATTTGAGGACTTTGAGGCTCTTTTGCAGAAGCTACGTCAAAGAGGTACGGTGATGGAGTACACGACGGAATTTGAGAAGTTGGCAAACCGGGTGCAGTGGGAAGAGAAGACACTCCTCAGCTGTTTTGTATCAGGACTGAAGGAACACTTACGCGATGAGGTTCATGCCTACATGCCACGTAGTCTGAACCACGCGATCAGTTTGGCGCGCATCCAAGAAGAACGGTTTAACAGGCAACGAGCCCGCAGTACAGCGAAGCATATTACGACACCGGCCGCTCCCAGGAGGGACCCTCCAGTGGCCGGCCGACCGACGGTGACACGGTTGTCTTGGAACGAGTTACAAGCAAGGAAGGAGAAGAGCCTTTGCTTTAATTGTGACGAGAAATTCACGCCAGGTCACAAGTGCCAAAAGGTTCAAGTCTTTATGTTGCACCAGGAGGATCAGCTTGAGGGGGACGTGCGTCTGGAGGAGGAGTTGGAGTCTGAGGGGGACTTAGATTTGACGGAGTTGGGTGTGTCCATACATGCCATGGAAGGGTGCAATCCCCCTCCGCTTACTATGCGGCTGGCGGGACGGATTCGGCAGGAGAGGGTGACTATTCTGGTAGACAGCGGGAGTACTCACAATTTTATTCATCCAGATGTGGCACAGAAGGTGGGGCACGTGATTGATACAGGAGCTGCGTTCCAGGTTATGGTCGCGGACGACAGCAAATTACAGTGCCAGGGCGTGCTGAAGGCGGTGGAGCTTCGGATGCAGGGCTATGTGGGGTGCACGGATGTCTATCTCTTACCGATCTGGGGCTCAGATATGGTGTTGGGAGTGCAGTGGTTGCAGCAGTTGAGGAGGGTGACTTTTGATTGGGACCAGATGACGATGGAGTTCTTGCAGGGGGAGCGACAGTTCTGTTTGAAAGGGCTCCGATCTTCTCCGGTCAAAGAGATTTCCCTTCGCAGCTTACAGCAGCTGGAGGAGTCCAGTAGTCTGATGGCAGTTCTGTTGGGAGCGAGGTCTGATGAGGAAGGACCGACTGAGGTCCCTGTCCAGATGCGTGCATTGGTCGAGGAGTATGATGGCATCTTTCAGGAGCCGAGTACACTTCCACCGTCACGATTCCGTGATCATCAGATTGTGCTAAAGACCGGGGTGGAACCGCCCAATATTCGTCCCTACAGATATCCCCACATGCAGAAGGCGGAGATCGAGCGCAGTGTGAAGGAGATGCTTGATGCGGGTATCATACGCCCTAGTACCAGTTCCTTTTCGGCACCGATTATTCTGGTTAAAAAGAAGGACGGATCCTGGCGATTTTGTGTGGATTACCGTGCCTTGAACATCGTTACCGTGAAGGACAAGTTTCTGATTCCCGTGATTGAGGAGCTGTTGGACGAGTTGAATGGGGCGACTCGGTTCATGAAGCTGGATTTGCGATCTGGCTATTATCAGATTCTTATGAAGGGGGAGGACGTTCATAAGACAGCTTTCAGGACTCATGACGGCCACTACGAGTTCTTAGTGATGACGAATGGGTTGACGGGTGGACCGTCTACTTTTCAGGCCAACGTGAACGAGATCTTTCGCCCACTTCTACGGCACTTCGTCTTGATCTTCTTTGATGACATTCTGATCTACAGCGCCACGTGGGAGGATCATTTACGTCATGTGGCTCAGGTCTTTTCTATTCTTCGACACCACAAGCTATATGCTAAGAGGTCCAAGTGTTCTTTTGGACAACAAGAAGTGGAGTACTTGGGGCATCTGGTTTCAGCTGAAGGGGTGAAGGCCGACCCCCGGAAGATCGAGAGCATGATTTCTTGGCCACGGCCTCAGACCATTCGGGCGCTGCGGGGGTTCTTGGGCCTCACTGGTTACTACCGGCGCTTTGTACGGGATTATGGGAAGATTGCTCGGCCACTTACACAGTTGCTACAGAAGGATGCTTTCTCATGGCAGGATGAGGCAGAGACCGCTTTTCAGGCGCTGAAGCGGGCGATGATGACGACTCCAGTGCTGGTACTTCCGGATTTCTCTAAGAAGTTTGTGGTGGAGACGGATGCCTCAGGAGTGGGATTGGGTGCGGTCTTGATGCAGGACGGACGTCCGATCGCCTTCTACAGTAAGGCTTTGGCCCCACGGACGCTAGGGCTTTCGGTGTATGAAAAGGAAATGTTGGCCGTTGTTCATGCGGTGGCTTTATGGCGCCCATACCTGCTGGGACGTCATTTTAAAATACGGACAGATCATCAAAGCTTGAAACATTTTTTGGAGCAGCGGATCTCTTCTCCCCTTCAACAGAAGTGGGTCACAAAGTTGTTGGGATATGATTATGAGATTGTGTATCGTCCTGGGAAGGACAATCGGGTGGCTGACGCCCTCTCCCGCTTACCTGAGGGTGCCTTGGCGCATATTTCTATGCCACAGTTGAAGTCGTTGGATGAGATTCAGGACGAGGTGCAGCGAGATCCCGAGTTACAGGCTATTGTGGAGGACCTGCGGCAGGCTCGTGAGGCAGCCCCAGGTTATCACTTACAAAATGACCGGCTATATTATCAAGGACGCGTGGTCATTCCTGCTCAGTCAGCTTGGAGGACAGTGATGATGCATGAGTTCCATTCGTCGCCGACGGGAGGTCACGCCGGCATTCTTCGCACTCTCCAGCGGGCCCGGGCAAATGTGTTTTGGAAGGAGATGCGCCGCGATATTCAGGACTTTGTGCAGAAATGTGATGTGTGCCAGAGGCAGAAATATGAGACTACTTCTCCAGCCGGGCTACTCACCCCCTTGGAGATTCCGCATCAGATCTGGGATACGGTTTCTATTGACTTCATCGATGGGTTGCCAAAGTCGAAGGGTAAAACAGTTATCATGGTAGTGGTGGACAAGTTGTCCAAGTATGGGCACTTTCTTGCTCTGAGCCACCCTACCGGCGAGTCTGTGGCGGCTTTGTTTGTTCGGGAGATTGTTCGATTACATGGGATTCCCCGGGCGATCATTTCCGATCGGGACCCTACATTTGTTGGTAGATTTTGGAAGGAACTCTTTCGATTGCAAGGGACTTCCTTACGTTTCAGCACGGCTCACCATCCTCAGACCGATGGACAGACGGAGGTCTTAAATCGAGGCGTGGAAACTTACCTGCGTTGCTTTGTCATGGATGAGCCGAGGACGTGGACCAGCTGGCTACATTGGGCGGAGTACTGCTTCAACACTTCGTATCACTCAGCTGGCAAGCTCACTCCTTTTGAGGTCGTGTATGGTCGGCCACCTCCTTCATTGAGCAGTTATGAACCAGGCAGCACCGCGGTGGCAGCCGTGGATAGATCACTCCGTGATCGTGACCGGACCCTCGCCACCTTGCGCGAGAATCTTCGAGCGGCACAGGATCGTATGAAGGCACAGGCAGATCGGCATAGGACTGAGAGAGAGTTTCAGGTGGGGGAGGAGGTTTTCCTCAAACTTCGCCCTTATTGGCCAGTTGTCTGTGGCGCAGAGGACCAATCAGAAGCTGGCACCCCGCTACTATGGGCCATTTCGGATCACGCGGCGGGTCGGGTCAGTTGCTTATACTTTGGCGTTACCCGAGGGTTCACGGATTCATCCTACCTTTCATGTCTTTTTGTTAAAGCGGAAGCTTGGTGATGCTGTTCAAGTCTTTCCCGTTTTGCCCGAGGCTACTAGTGGAGGCGAACTGCGCCCTATTCCAGAAGATATACCGTTGATCAAGTGGAAACGTCGGGGCACGGCGTACTGTCCAGAGCTGTTGGTCAAATGGAAGGATCTCTCCGCGGAGCACAATACTTGGGTGGATTTGTTGGAGTTTCGGGAGCTTTACCCCGATTACCACCTTGAGGACAAGCTGGCTTTTGATGGGGAAGAGAATGTTACGCCCCCGAACGAGGCGAGGCTATTTGGGCAACATTACAAGCGACGGCCAAGGCGTATTAAAGGCGACAACGGGGCTGAACCAATTGGTTCAGCCCCCTCTTCTTAAAAGCTCGGCCCAAGGGGGTTGAACCACATTTGGTTCAACCCCATAGGGGCCGGCCGGCCCCCTTGGTTGGCCGGCCTTGGGTCCGGGGTTATATATAACCCGGACCCCTCTCTATTATGGTTATGCAAGAATTAATCCAAGGTATTTTTCCCTCTCCCTCTTCTCTTTCAAACCCTAGTCGTCTACCTTCTTCTTCTTCTAGATTTCTCTCGTTCTCTAGTTCGTTCTTAACACCTTCATATTCCTTAAAAAAACAAGTAAATAGTATAAAATACCTTCTGTTCCAAAAAAAGTACAAATGGTTATTCAGAACAATAGGTTGTTCAGTTGATTCAAGCACTGATTTGAAGCATTCAAGCGTCCAGCGATAACTACCTTCTGTTTCATCTGACATGAAAGTGAAACAAGACAAAAATGTCTGGTATGTGGAGGTGACACCTACAATGCATAACAATGGCATGCGGTACCGATTTGTTTTGTACATGCAATCAAGTTGAAAAACAGTAGAGAACATATTGGAAAGTTTGATGGAGACCGGGTGAGCAAAAAACAAACTTTGTAGCCGATTGGTACTTGCAACTACTTTGTCGAAGCTAACATAGCCCTCTAAGTTGATGCACTTGTACAAGAACTGTATCGGCGTACCTCCTAATTCCCTTTTATGCAGTCGCACTCTCTCATTATAAATAGTTATTATGATTGTAGTGTTCGTCGAACTATTTTTTTATCGCCGCTAGAATTTTACGTGGTTTCACACCTGAAGCATACATATCTTCCACCAACTTTGCCTCGCCATCATCCAATCGTCTTGCAAATGCGTGCGCTTCCAAATGAACAAGAGCATGATTATGTTTCCCGCATATGACAACTATCCTCCACTCATCAACAGTTGCAGATTTTTTCCCTGTAATAGAAAACTGACAACCACATCTCTTACTTGATGATTTACGAACACCTTTCTTCACAAAGGACTTCTTGTTTTGATTGTCTCGGTAACGGCCGCCTCTATCACACCCTAAGAGCACACAAGGTGTTAGACGACCAATTAGCTTATCTGAACGTGTTATCGTGAAAACAAATCACAATCTTCGACCGACTAATCGAACTCACTCAATTAAGGATTCTTTTATTGAAAAAAATAGATCAGTGCCAAAGTGAGAACCCACATCCACTTCAACATTCTTAGTAGATTCAATAGACAATTCCATATTAGAACTCCCCTCCATATTGCATACAAAAACCAAATAAAAAACAGGAGCTCATACTTGCAACATAATTAAGTCAAAATGAATTCCAACAAAATATACCTTATGGGTTTCGGGTTGAATTTTTGACAATATTGAAGTATTGATTAGTACTCACAATGAAACACAATCACAATTGGTTACCCCAAATCTGAATTGGAAACATAGCAACACAAATTCAAAACTACGGTTTTTGATTTTTGGACTTGCAAAAAAATGCAAAAATTAACAATAAAATTCCAAGAAATCTAGAAGAAAACATAGGGTTGATGATTCCCAACCAACATGAATCAAAAAGCTAGAGTTTTGAGCCACTTGAAATTGAGGATTTTCGGCCAAATCCAATGTGCAGCAAAAAAAAAATCAAAATATCCTTCATAGAATGTGACTAATGGCAAAAATTAAGGAAGAAGAGATGGAAGAAGAAGGGGCGAACCAGAAGAGGTAACCGTGGACCGAATGTCGCCAACGGTAGCTTCGAAATAGGAATGGAGGAGGCGGCGGCGGCTTCGAAGGGGTGGTTCATCGGCGTCACCCTAGGCCCAGATGGGGCCTTCTTCGTCGTCGGCGGCGAGCGAACCAGGGAGTAGGGCGTCGCGAGAGGAGGTATCGCGATGGTGATGCGGGGCGACGGCTGCGTGCGTGCGAGAGATTCATGCGGTTAGGTTTTTAGGAGGAGTGATTTTAATTCCCATATTTGATCTTTTGCGGTGCGAATAGCGAAATCGCGGTGCATATAACAATTCCCTAAATTTATAAATATCAATATTCTGGGATGACTAAGTTGAAAGCGTTAGTCATATCTCTAAGGTAGTGAACGATGAAGATGCTGAACCCAGAAGTTGTGGGCTATATGATCAGTTGCTCTCGAGTCAAGAACCCAAGAGTTGAATAAGCTTTCTTGAGGCTGCTTGCTTTAGCATTTATAAAGGGTCTATCATCTTCTTCATTAATAAGATTGACTTGCCTAGCCTATTTGATATGAAATCTTTGTTTTGAGTTCATAGATTATAGCAACATGCCTCAATTTTGAATATGCTTAACAGATTGTTTCTCATATATACTTTAGCATGAAGGAAGGACATGTAATTCTTACTATGCTGCAATAAGTTCCAGAGCCAAGACATGATCATAAAAGTTTTTCATCCTAGGAGAGAAATGTCGGGACATCAACACTTGAACCAGAGGTGAGTAGGTGATTGATTTTCCCTCGACTCTTAAGGAAGGCCTTCACTATTTCTGACCAAACAGTTTATTTTTTCCCATGAAGAGGATACAGGAGATTCATGGTCTATAGTTCTCCGTTTGGTATGGTCGCATGACATATTGTGTTGCAATGAGGGTTGCAGTGATTTTTGAGGTTTAAACATGTCCGAGGCTGATGATGACTGACATATTGACGCAGGATAGGCTGTGTAACGAGGGTGTGCCGACACTAATATGACTCTTAGTGTTTGTGATGCAAATGGACTCAAATAAATGCAGCTCAAATAAAATGCAAATTAATTTTAAAAATTTTATCCGGAAATAAGATCTTGCAGTGTTGATTTTATAAGCTAGGCAAATTAACACATGACGAGTATTAATTTTCTGATACACAAGTAAACCACGCTCGATTACCCACGAGATGCTTTCTACCACAAATTCCACGAATTAAACTTATAAGATAAAGAAAATAACGACACAAGTACGCTAATGTATAGAAGCACCCAAAACAAATATGTAATGTTTTCCAATATTCAATATATGTAGAAATAATCACAATACAATAATACTCACAAACAACGAGAATCAGCAGCGATAGCGGCGTCGAGTTGTTGGGGAGAGGTTGTAAATGGTTGTTGCTGTGGTGGTGAAGCTACGAGGGCGAGGTGGGTCCACAGGGGAAAGGCAGTGGGGCTTGCGGTATACAGGAGGCTCCACGACAGAAGAAATGGGGGAGGCGGGAGGAGGATATACAGGAGTGGTTGGCGGTAACAGGCGGCGGTTTACTGGTGGTTCCACGATAGAGAGGATGAGGGAGGTTGAAAATACAGTGACTGGAGGAAGAAGAGCAGTGGGGGAGGGTGGTTTGCGGTGGCTGGCGGAGGCGGCTGGTGGTTCCACGGAACAACGAAGAAGGGAGGGAGGAAACGGCGCCGTGTTGTGGAGGGATCGACGGGATTGACGTGGGTTGTCGTCGATTAGGTCCCTCGACAAGGTTTGGGGAGGTTACGGCCGGCGACCAAGACTGGGGATGTTACCCTGCTCGTCGCAGGAGGAGGGGAGTCAATCCGCTGAATCGATCGACTGTTCTCGTTCCCGTCGAGGAAGAAACCTGTGAACAAGGATGAATGAAGCGGTTTTACAGATGAATATCGGCGGTTAGAGAGGGGATCGTTGGATTTGAGGGGGAACAGTGAAGGCTCACGGGCAAGAGAAAAGAAATGATTGAAATAAAAAAAATCGGGAAAATGAAAAGGGAAGTCGGGACGTTGCACCCCGGAGTCTCGCGGCGTCGCACCACGGATGATTGTCGGTCTCGAATCTCTCACAAATCAACAATGAATCTAAAATACAACATCCATCCCTATTTATAACAAGAGGGGGCGGTTGGGCACCGGGCGTGAATGACTATGATTGGCCGTTATGTCCGATGTCTTAAAACATCAAAAACAAGTCTAAAAAAATAAAATAAAATACATACAAATAATAGAACGACGAGCCGGACGTGCTCGTGGTCTCGGATCACCGATCCGATCATTGCCTCCTGCGCAAATATACGAAAGTGGGTCCCGCCGACTAGTGACCTGTACTCCAGTGCCGATCTCCATCAACTCCCCCCGATTGAAAAGCATTCATCTGCGATGAATGGAGATGATCGTACTATAGTCGGAGATCAGAGACAAGTCTATCAAACTCCGTCACAGATATCCATGTATCATCAAATATGGAGCGTCCACTCCAGTGTACCAAGTAACGACAAGAAGGGCCGTCTGCGGTGGAAACGCACTCATGCGCCATAATATCAGCAATGCTCTCGATTCTCACCTCTCGTGCTAGTGGATCCAGAAAAACCGGTGGAATCATAGGTGGTGCAGGCAAATCCGCGGGTGCTTGTCCAAGGTGGCCAGGGGAAGAGTCAGGCTGTGACGGGGAGGGTATATGAAGTGGATCAAGGTATGAATCCCTATGCTTGAGAGGCTCAAAGTACGGTGTTAAGTCTTCAGTATTAAATACGGGATGAATACCCTTATTTGTTGGGAGATCGACCTCATAGGCATTTGTTCCAATTGTCTTTATAATCCTATAAGGGGTCATTCGCTTTGGTTGTAGCTTCTTAGCGACTACTTTTGGGAGCCTCTCCATGCGAAGTCGGATTATGACTTGCTCGCCTACCAGAAAATGTTGTTCATGCTTGTGTTCATCTGCATGTGTTTTATATAATTCATTACTGCTAGCAATTTTTTTCTGAATCAATTCATGTAGTTCATGTATGTGATGAATGAAAGGCTCGACGCACTCACTAGGAGGTGACGCTAAGGGAACATGGGCAAGGTCAATAGGTTTCCTAGACTCATAACCTGACAATATATGAAATGGACTCATACCAGTAGACCTATTGATGAAACTATTATATGCAAACTCTGCTGCGGGCAAACACTGAATCCCAAACCAACGGGTGATCACCAACTAGATACCGTAACAAAATCCCTAAACTCCTATTAACGACCTCAGTCTGGCCGTCAGTCTGTAAGTGATAAGCTATAGAAAATTTTAAAGTCATACCCGTTTTATGCCATAACGTTCTCCAAAAATAGCTCAGAAATCGAACGTCACGGTCAGACACTATGGATTTGGGTAATCCGTGTAAACAAAAAATGTCTCTCATGAAAAGGGTCGTCACATAAGCCGTGTCGGCGGTCTTGCGGCAGGCAATAAAGTGAGTCATCTTTGAAAATCGGTCTACCACTACGAAATAGAATCGTGCTTCTTCAGAGTGCGAGGAAGACCCAATATAAAATCCATGCTAATGTCGACCCATGGTCGGTGTGGGACTGGAAGAGGAGTACAGAGCCCAGTATTTTGTTTTGAACCCTTCGATGTCTGGCATGTGCCGCGGTGTCGCACAACACGTGTCATGCCCCTTTTCATGGCGGGCCAATAGAAGCGATCCTCAACTAAAACAATAGTCTTGTCTCTGCCAAAGTGGTCAGCTGCGCCGCCAACGTGCATTTCCCAAATCAAGAAGTCCCTGAAGGACGTCCTGGGGATGCAGAGATGAGACCCACGATACATGTATCCTTCTACAATATCAAACCCATCAGTGGGCTCAGGAGGATCTCTCAAAAACTCCAAATAGATTTCACCAAAGTCAGGGCATGTGGGGTAATCAGGAGACAAACGATCGAAACTAGTCGCGCTAGCACTCAGTGTGTGGAGTAGGGATATACGTCTACAAAGAGCGTCAGAAGGTTTATTCTCAACACCCACACGGTGTTTAAGAACATAGTGAAAGTCCTGCAAATATTCAACCCATTTGGCATGCCTATGCCCCAACTTCCGCGGTGAATCGAGATAGCGCAGAGCTTGGTGATCGGAAAATAGAACAAACTCCAGTGGGAAGAGATAGTGTCTCCAATACCGAAGCGACTGCACCACTGCATAAAACTCTCTGTCATAATTTGAGTACTTCTGTCGGGCCTCATTCAGCTTCTCACTAAAGTAAGAAACTGGATGACCCTCCTGGCTCAGTACTCCGCCAATCTCAACACCAAAGGCATCGCAGACTACCTAAAATACCATAGAGAAATCGGGCAATCTCAGGACAGGTGCGGTCGTCAATTTCTCCTTAATCTCAGTAAAAGCTCGAGTGGCGACTGTCGTCCACTGGAAATCTCCATTCCGAAGGCAGCTCATGAAGGGGGCCACCTTTCTACGGACTAGCCACCTTCTACAGGAGGTTTGTCCGGGGGTTTAACACCATTATGTCCCCCTTCATGAGCAGATGGTCATCAGAAGAGTGACTCAGATCAAAATATCGTCAAAGTAGACGACCAAGAATTTATCCATGTAAGGCCGAAAGATCTAAGTCATGACCCGCATGAAGGTGCTGAGGGAGTTGGACAGCCCAAATGACATGAACAACCACTCATAGAGACCGTCTTTGGTCTTAAAAGCCGTCTTCCAGTCATCTCCCTCGCGAACTCTAATCTGGTGGTACCCGATGTGCAGATCGATCTTTGAAAATAACTGGGCACCAACCATCGCATCAAGTAAGTCGTCCAACCGGGGGATAGGAAAATGATACTTAATCGTAATCTTATTAATGACCCCACTATCGATACACATTCGCCAACTCCCGTCCTTCTTCGGGGTGAGAAGGGCAGGGACTTCGCACGGGCTCAGACTCTCTCGAATGAATTGCTTCCTCAACAACTCGTCAACCTGTCTCTTGAGTTCAGCATGCTCATCCGGTAATGGGGTAAGTTCGGGAGTGAAGCTCCCGGTGTCAAATCTATGGCATGCTGAATGTCTCATAACAGAGGCAACTCATCAGGTAGATCATCTGGGATAAGATCATCATAATCATCCAGGAGTCGCCGGACCTCAGGTGGTGGCACAGGAATCTCTGTAGGGCTCTCAGAAGCCATGGTGACTTCCACTACGTAAAAGATACCGACGCCGACACTCTCTCTCATAAACTCGATGCGACGCAGGATGTGCAACGACCTAGATGAGCTCATACTAGTAGAGGGTATGGCCTTCCCCGAGGATTTCTCCTTGGGTTGGGTCCGGTGTCAACGTGATCTTACGACCCTTGTACATATGTGACGTCACACCAAACACGCGTATAGCCAGAGCCTCCCTAGAAGAATATGGGTGACATCCATAGGAATGACGTCACACCAAACACGATCATCAAATGAGGCGAGAGTGATCGGAACTAGGCACCTCTGGGTAACCTGTATAGCCGTCTTATCGACCCAAATGACTCGATAAGGATGTGTATGAGGCTCAGGGGTCACCTGCATCTGCTCTAATGCTCGTTGGGCTATAATGTTCACACAACTCCCGCTATCAATGACTAGTTTGCAGGGACCTCCTGCGCTAGGAAAGTAGGTATAAAAGATCGTCGTACGACGCCAATTCTCATCAGTATGCGGGGTGTAAAGAAGACGCCGTATAACACCAAACTCTAGGGAACGCTCAACATCGCTCTCCCAACCGTCCTCGACGGTGACAACAATCTCCTCATCGGCGATGTCCTCAGCATCAGCACTGGGTTTGCCTTCTTCAACTAGCAGATTCCTCATAGGGCATTGGGCCGCCACATGGCCCCGACCCGAGCAACAATAGCACTGGATGTTCCCCGACCTGGAGGCCGTGGAAGGTCCGGTGGAGACAGCCTTGCCCTTCGTGTCGGTGGGGACACGAGAGGGTCCTACATGGGTGGTAGTGGCCGGTGGTGGTCTCCTAAATGTGGACCTGTCTGTCCTGGTAGAAGTCTGACGGGTACCAGCGAGTCGCAGGTACTGTTGGCCATCTAATAAACTTGTTCTACCGTCTCCAACCGGTGGGGAATAAGTTCCCTGCGTATCTACGATCTCAATCCGACGGAACCGGAAGCGGTGGCACTAGTCTCCTCTCGTGGATCACTCCTCACTGCTAGCTCATCGAATCGAGACATGTACTCCGCTACGGATTGCGTGCCCTGGCGCAACGCAAAAAACTGATGTAGCAACTGATCCTGATAGGAGGAGGGAAGGTATTTTTCCTTCAGTCTGCGTTTCATGTCTTCCCAACAGACAATATGACGGTATCCATCTCGTTGTAGAGACCTCTCTAGGCTGACCCAGAAAATCTTGGCTGGACCGACCAGCTTCATTTTTGCAAATCTAACGCAACGCTCGTTGCTCATATCAGACCACTCGAAGTAGTAGTCAATCTCCTAAAGCCAATCGCTAAAATTCTTCGGGTCGAGCTGACCATCGAAGGTGGGGGCATTAATGCGTATGCGACGGGTAATATCGTCCTCAGCGCGTGCTGCCCGGCGTGGCTCAAGATATTCGTCAAAGTAATCATCATGACCGTAGTCATAATGGTCCTGAGCTCTATCACGAGAAGTTGGACGTCGTGGCGGAGCAGGTACAGGCTGACGGTCTCGAGCGTGATCGAGGGGTCGCCTACGGTGTGGGGCAGGCTCTCGAAGTGGAGCGGCCCCTCGTGGTGGCTGATCCCTAACACGCACATCCTGTGGTGGGAGGGCAGCCCGTTCTTCCCCAAAGAGAATATCAGGCGGAGTGGGTGAGGTTTCCCTGCTTTGGGAAGTGGAGTGCTCTCGTCGTTCCTCAATGGCGGCGACGCGGGTGTGAAGAACGTCATATTGTGCATCCAATTGATCGAATCGATCAAACAACCGTTGGGATTCCATAGATGTCATTTCAAAATTTGAGTTGGTGGCCCTCGCGGCGGTTAGGTTCATGTCAGACATGGATTGACGGTAAGACATACCACTGTGTAACATGTATGTGGCCCAATCATGGGCTCTGATACCAAATCTGACGCAGGGTAGGCCGTGTAACGAGGGTGTGCCAACACTAATGTGACTTTTAGTAAACCATGCTCGATTACGCACGAGGTGCTTTCTACCATAAATTCCACGAATTAAACTTATAAGATAAAGAAAATAACGGCACAAGTACGCTAATGTATCGAAGCACCCAAACAAATATGCAATATTTTCCAATATTCCATATATGTAGAAATAGGCATAATACTCACAAACAACGAGAATCAGCAATGGCATCGACGTTGAGTTATTGGGGTGAGGTTGTAAATGGTTGTTGCTGTGGTGGTGAGGCTGTGAGGGCGAGGTGGGTCCACAGGGGAAAGGCAGTGGGGCTTGCGGTATACAGGAGGCTCCACGACAGAAGAAATGTGGGAGGCAGGAGGAGGATATACAGGAGCAAGAGTGGTTGGCGGTAACAGGCAGCGGTTTACTGGTGGTTCCACGATAGAAAGGATGAAGGAGGTTGAAAATACAGTGATTGGAGGAAGAAGAGCAGTGGGGGAGGGTGGTTTGCGGTGGCTGGCGGAGGCGGTTGGTGGTTCCACGGGACAACGAAGAAGGGAGGGAGGAAACGGCGTCGTGCTGTGGAGGAAGGATCGACGGGATCGACGGGGGCTGTCGTCGACTAGGGCCGACTATGTTGAGAGCGAGAGTGAGCAAACCTTAGGGTTTTTTCTTCCACGTCGTCATTCCCCCAGGGCCAGATTCATTTATTCATTTAGTCACCTCCTTGGATACCCTCACCACCAGGTGAGGGAGTATTACTTTGTATTTTAACACCCCCCTCAAGCTAATACCATAAGCATCCATCATCCCAAGCCTGAGAGAGTATGAATGAAGTGATTTGCCAGAAACAACTTTGGTGAACATGTCTGCAAGTTGATCTTCAGAAGGCACAAACACCATCGAAATAGATTGATCCTGGATTTTGTCTCGCACAAAGTGGCAATCAATCTCAATGTGTTTTGTCCTCTCATGGAAGACCGGATTGTTGGCAATATGAATCGCAGCTTGATTATCACAGTGAAGATGCATGGCTTCAAGAACAGGGAAGCCCATTTCTCCCAAGATAGATTTAACCCAGCTGAGTTCACAGGTAGTGACAGCAATGGCACAATACTCGGCTTCAGTGGAGGAACGAGCAACGACATTTTGTTTTTTACTTCTCCAGGAGATGAGGTTGCCACCAACAAAGATAGAGTAACCACTCGTAGATCTTCTGTCCAGAGAAGAACTTGCCCAATCGGCATCGCAGTATCCATGGACCTTAAGGTGGCCATGATCACGAAATAGAATACCTTTGCCGAGTTCCTTTTTTAAGTATTTGAGGATTCGAAGGACAGCTTGATGATGATGAACTTTAGGACTGTGCATAAATTGACTGACCAGGCTAACGGCAAAGGAGATATCAGGTCGGGTGATTGTCAGATAAATCAACTTTCCCACAATACGTTGAAATTCTAACTTCCTCTCAAGATCTGGAGATGTCTCCTTGTCAATGTCATAATTAGGATCCACTGGACTATCCACAGGTTTGACTCCCAAATATCCAACTTCACTGAGAAGGTCGAGGATATATTTACGCTGAGAGATCATAATCTTCCCGGCGGATCGAGCAATCTCAATTCCGAGAAAGTATCGAAGGAGGCCCAAATCCTTGATTTCAAATGCAAACGCTAATTCCCGTTTCACTTGAGTAATGTGGCAATCATCATTTCCAGTAATTATGATATCATCCACATAAACTATGAGAATAGTGATACATTCCCCTTTTTTGTAGACAAAGACTGAATGATCAGAGATACAACGAGCGAAGTTTAACTCAAAGAGTTTGTTACTTAGCTTGGCAAACCAGGCATGAGGAGACTGCTTGAGGCCATACAAGGCTTCACTCAGATCGAGGGAGTTGATTTCCAAGAGACATTTGCTCCTGTTGCTAAACTGAACTCGGTGAGAATCTTGTTGTCAATTGCAGCTCATAAGTATCCATCATCCCAAACCTTAGGGTTTTTTTCTTCCTTGTCGTCATTCCCCCAGGGCCAGATTCATTTATTCATTTAGTCACCTCCTTGGATACCCTCACCACCCGGTGAGGGGGTATTAGTTTGTATTTTAACAGACTACAAGGACTGGGATGTTACCCTGCTTGTCGAAGGAGGAGGGGAGTCAATCCGCTAAATCGATCGACTGTTTCTCGTTCCCGTCGAGGAAGAAGCCTGTAAACAGGGATGAATGAAGCGGTTTTACAGATGAATATTGGTGGTTAAAGAGGGGATCGTGGGATTAGAGGGGGAACAGTGAAGGCTCACGGGAAAAAGAAAAGAAATAACTGAAATAAAAAAATTGGGAAAATGAAAAGGGAAGTCGGGACGTCGCACCCCGGAGTCTCGCGACGTCACACCACGGATGATTGTCGGTCTGGAATCTCTCAAAAATCAACAATGAATCTAAAATACAACATCCACCCCTATTTATAACAAGAGGGGGCGGTTGGGCACCGGGCGTGAGCGGCAATGATTGGCCGTTACGCCCGATGTCCTAAAACATCAAAAACAAGTCCAAAAAATAAAATAAAATACATAAAAATAATAGAACGACGAGGCGGACGTGCTCGTGGTCTCGGATAGCCGATCCGATCATTGCCTCCTGCGCGAATATACGAAAGTGGGTCCCGCCGACTGGTGACCTGTACTGCAGTGCCGATCTCCATCACATATGTTAGTTTCAACAATGCCTCGAGATGCAAATTGAATACATAGCACTTGCATATGAAGTTCAAGAGGATCTCAGATCCACTAGGACGCAACCTACTAGGTGAGGGCATGAGAGGTTCGCAGTTGCTGAAGATCTCGGATTGTCAGGAAATTTTGTGTGTCGATAGGCTAACCGTGAAGTATGAACTGTCAGAATAAAGGCGGAGAAGAGTCAAGAAGATACTTGAGGGATTTGAGCTTTCGCATTCGCCAAAGAAAGGAAAAATTTACAGTCTGGTGGTCGTAGGCCTTAAGAGTATGGTACAAGGTTAAAAGTAGGACAGATGGAATAAATCATTGGGGCTCTAATATCACCAAGAAAGTTGTTTTGCAGCCTCTTGCAAAAATGCAAGGTAAGGTGTGCCTACATTTCACCCTTGTGGTGGGACCCTTCCCCGGACCCTGGCTGCGCGGGGATGCTTTGTGCACCGGGCTGCCCTTTATTTCATTCATGGGCAGCTACCTATTTATAGACAAGGATGTACACCTATTTTATGGAATAAAAAATAAATAAAACATCACTAATCCTATTACACATGTTTAAAACATCAATGGTAATTACAGCAATCGTGTGTCAACAAGTATGTTAATAGAAAGTATCATAATACAAGGACAATAACTTCTATCGTAGGATATTGATAATAAAATTAACGGCATCAAGCATGAACTCACAGGCATATATTTGTAAGTCCCAGTCATGGTATCTCTTAATTCTGAAGAGCTTGCCAGAATAGCACTCACACCGAAGTCAGATATCTTTACCTCCCCACAATGATTAATAAGTATGTTGGATGGCTTTAAATCCCTGTGAATAATATGCTTTTCATGATGTAGAAATATTAAGCCTTTGAGCACCTGAAAAGATGGAGGGCGAAATTTTAGCTGAAATTTAATTTAAAAAGCCAAATGCTACAACAAAGACACTACAATGGATCGAGAAAACTTATCAAATGCATACTAGCCTGTCTACAGATTGCAGCCAAATATCGCTCAGGTATCAGAACTACTTTCTTTAGAAAGTCAGATAGAGAGCCACCATCCATGTATTCCAAGACAATTGATATAGCACCATTGTCAAAGAAACACTGGTAGCACAAAACAACATATGGATTATGTGATGACAAGTTGATCTTCAACTCCTGGGCAATCTGCTTGAGTACATTCTCTTGAATGTTCATTTGCATAACCTATACAGGTAAATTACAGAAAATAATAATTTAAAGAGCTATTAATAACAATTTAATGTGGAATTCTGTTGGTAACTCATACTAAGGAAAAGCACAAATAATACCAATAATCATTCTCATAAATCCATGCATATTGTCAACCATCGATGAGAAACATAAATAAATAAATCATTCTTGTTATACTTAGTGAAGCACAACTACTTATCCAGCTCAATAAGTAACTCAAATAAAAGAATTTTAACATGATTTAAAACTCAGATCATGAAACAGGTCAGCTCGAGCTTGATAAGGCAATAAATAAATAAACTTGAATATCACATTAATCAGCTCAACTTGTTTACATTCCTGCACAGGCTTAGAAAAACTATGTTGGTATTGGAGAATTAAATTCATGCTAGGACCACAGTAGAGGTGATTTTGTGCTGTTAATGTAAGTACAAAGAACAAAGCATCTTCAAATGATTTTTTTTAATCCTGAGAAGGCATGTAAAAAAGTTTGCTATAAAGTAAAAAAAAAATGATAATGTGAAGGCACTTCTAACTATGTACACGATGGGGAGCACTGGCTAATGCTAAAATCAATTACAATGAGACCGAAGATTTTTTTTTTATCTCAATAGATTACATGAATGATCACTATTAAATCCCTATTTTATCCACTATGGAGCTCATAACTTCAATAGGACAAGAAACTCAAAAGCCACTTGATTTTTAAATGACATAAATCAAACTTTATTTGCTTCAATTCAAGAACGATTCTCTATTCAACTAAATTTGCTCGATATATGTAAGAATACATATTCATATATCTTCACACACACACACACACACACACACACACACACACACACACATATCAGTGTTATAGATGTTGGCCGACATGTCGGCCAACATAAAGGTTTTGGACCCAAAACGACACGTTTCCGTTTTAAAATTGGGTTGTCGCGTTTTGAAAAAAACGGGCTGATATATCGCCCGTTTCCATTTTTTTAATCTCCGCAGTTAACTCTCGCTTATTTCATTCTTTCTCATTCGACTCTGATAATAACCCGACCTCTCGCTTCTTTCTCATTCTCCTGCCCTAGCTTTCCCTCGACTCTCTCGCGCTCTCGACTAATTCGTCTCCTTGGTTGCTTCGACCTAACTAGTTCTTCTCTCTGGTTATTGCGACCTCGTTGGTTCTTCTCTCTGGTGTTTACGGCTCTCTGGCTGGTGCCCTCCCTCGACTCTCTCATTGCTTCTCCCTGCCTCTCCCTCTCTGCAAAAGCATTGTAAGTGCGTTCTTCTCCCATCCTCTCCCTCTCAATCTCTTGTTGGTTCTTCTCCCTACCTCTCCCATTCTTTTGGTTTAGGGTTTCTCTCATTCTCAATCTCTCGCATTCTCTCTAAGTGTGCTATTCTTCTGATGGTGGTGGCTTGGTGCATGCCTTGGTGGTTTGGTGGCTTAGTGGTCGTGGTTTGCTGGTCGTGGTTTCTCTCATTCTCAATCTCTCGTATTCTCAATCTCTCATTCTCGGTTCTCTCTTCTATCTTTTCTCTGAGCTCTGCATTCTTCTATTTGCCTTGCTAGTGGCTGTGTCTAGTTGCTTGGTGGTCGTGGATTGCTTGTGGTTTAACTTTATTCTGGTGCTCTTTTTTCTGGTTGCTTTGGTGGCTTAGTGACTTTGTGCTTCGGTTTTTTATGTCTTGTTTATCAATAAATTATTTTATTTGTTTTGTTGGACAACAGATGATTTAAAATACCCCACTAATAATTTATTTATCCAACTTCATTTTGCAATTGATGATATATGACCATATTGAATGATGAATGAATGTTGGATGTGTTGTTCCTTTTGATAAATAAAATGTTGGATGCCTTGTTCTTTTTGAGAAATGAAATGATGGTTTGATAATTTGAATGTTGGTAAATGAAATGATGTCTTGGGTTCTCTACTTTGAATGATAAATTGATATACTACTGATGATGCAAACTTCTTAAAATTACTAGTTTTACAATATTTTTATCATTAATGTATTGTATGTTAAATGTTTCATATAACTTTTAAAATTTAGAAGTTCAATAAGATGTAAAATAGTTAATATTGTAACATGTATAAAATAAACATATAATTATATATATAATTAATTAAATATTAAAATCCGATATATGAAATATCTCCGATATATTAAAAAATCGACATGAAAACTCAAACCGACGTGTCCCCGACATCTACAACCTTGATATACATACACACACACACACACACACATATATATATATACATATACATAGATGTATATACAAAGATATATATCTCTATAATATACATATATATATATATATACATACATACATAGGGTTAATTACCGGGGCCTCCCCTGGGAGTTTGCATAATTACAGGTTGCACCCCTCTATCTTTCGAAATTACATTTACCTGCCCTCTAAGTTTTCCCCAGTTTACAAAAATGCCCCTTCCAGTAGAATGGACGGAAAATGATAAAATCAGCCAAATTATTATATGATAGTCAATTCTACCATTTGTAATGACTCTATATTAAAATGAGTGACCTTTACCTTTAGAAATATAGATGGAAAGTGATTAAATATGCCAAATAATTTTATGATATTTCAATTTTACCCTTTGTAATAACTTTACATTGAAAAGGATGTGTTACATTTTACCCTTTGTAATGAATCTAGAATCATTATAAAAGGATAAAATTGATATATCATAAAATAATTTGGCTGATTATCATTTTCCATTAATATTTCTAACGAAAGGGGCATTTTTGTAAACTAAGGAAACTTAGAGGGGAGGTAAATGTAATTTTGAAAGATAGAGGGGTGCAACCTGTAATTATGCAAACTCTCAGGGGAGGTCCCCGGTAATTAACCCTACATACACACATGTATATATATATAAATGACAGTGCACGGGGGACCCCCGTGCCCCTCGCGACAGTACCATGCCCGCCCCCGACACTGTCATAATTATGTATATATATTAATTATGTATATATATTAATTCTGTATATATAATTTTATTTATGTATATATATTAATTATATATTAGTATTATATATATAATTAAAAAATAAACCCGATAGCAGGCATCCCCCATCGGTTGCCGCCCTCTCTCCCCTCCCTTGCTTTCTCTCTCTCTTAATTGTGGGCCCCACTCCCTGTCTCCCCTCCCTCTCTCTCTCTTAATTATGGGCCCCACTCCCTCTCTCCCCTCTCTCACTCTCTCTCTCCTTATCGAACGGTGGTTATCACTGATAAGGAGAATCCGACGGCTCGTATTCGTTTGTCGACCATGTTATGCCATAAGGTGATATCTTTATATATTAGTATAGATATATATACATATGTATATATATAATTTAATTATGTAATATTATGAACAAATTTGTTAGGAGTAATGCAATATGCATTAGTAGTAATTTGGTAATTCATTAAAACTTAACTTCAAACCCCTTATATATTCATCACTTTCTACCTTCAAAAATGTTACGACATTTCCATCGTCGAGATCTGTTTCAGATTTGAACAAAACACCATCTCCCGCATTCATTGTTGTTGTTATCCTTTTCCAATGGCACCCCTTGCAACAACATGTTTCCACTAAGCGAACCACGAGCCATCATGCTCCGTTATTGTGCACTAGCTTATGCTCCCATTTGTTTCTTGATCTTCATTGTTGCGTGAAATTCATTTCTCTTCATTTTCACGGCCTTCATCGCAAGATCATTCTTTTTTACTATCGTGAACTTCATTTTAGTTGTTCGTAGGTCCCTTTTCATTTGCGCGCTAACTTAATTGCAAATGTTGGTTGTCGGGGACACGTTGGTTTGAATTGAAGGTCAAGGGAAATATATGAGACATTTAATGTCGGTTTTAATATTTAATTATTATGGTTTTAATAATAATTCGAGGGAAATATATGGGACATTTAATATATCATGTTTCAATATTTAATTATTCATATACATAATTATATATAAATATAATTATGTATATGAATAATTATTATGGTATAGCACATCGAAGAAAGCCTGAGGAAGCAGGAAGCCAGAAAGTCATCTAAAATGATGGAAGATAAGAACCCCAAGTCCAAAATCCAAAGCCCAAGCAAAATCGACAATGATGACCGACGAAAAGCTGGAGAAAGCAGGAAGAGAGCCGAGAGTCAGGGCGCAAAACAACCCATACAATGAAACAATTTTGTTTCGTTGTCTATTTAATCATACACAAAATAAACAAAAAAGCTAGTTGATATATCGCCGGGATATATCGGCTTACAAAAATTATCGAAATCGTATTGCTTCTTTTATGAAACTTTTATGTTGACCGACATGTTGGTTTATATCCCCAACACAGTCAATATATTATCTAAGAAGTGGTTGATGTAGATCACGACACACATCAGCCTGCACGATGATCGGAGCCGTCCATTTTATGTGGATCGACGATCCCAAAAATTTGGTTATATTTTTGTATTTTATATTTTTATTTTGATGTACTAAAGGGCTGTCATGATTGAAGAATCATGTCGTCCATGATGGCCCCTTAGTCTATACATAGGGGTAGGAGGTTCATTTTAGAGGCATTGAAAGTTTGAGTGAAGAAGAAATCCTCCTTTCGATCACCCAGTGTCGAAGCCGAAAAAATCTGAGTGCCGAAGTTTGGAAGTTATTTCCTCCCCATCCCCTCCACACCTCCACTAGCGGGCCACCGCCACTACCTCAAACTCCCCTCCAAACTCCCTCCACCACCTCCCCCGTCCATTCCATCCATCCTCAATTTTCAGGCGATTGACGGAAAACAATTCGGCTACCTATGTCAAGTCACCATCACTCCACAAAATTCCTTACATTTTCCGGTGAACGCTGAAAACCACCTCCGTCCACCTCCACTTCCTTCGACGACCACCTCCACATCCAGCCACCACCCCCACCACCACATAACCGCCATAACTACCTCCCATTAACCCCTTACCATTAACTCCCCTCCTCTAAATTTAGGACCGCTAAATCCTATATTTACTCCATGATGCAGGACAAGCGTCACACCTACCTGCCACCCTGGAGTTTCACCAGGGGACCCGCCCGGGAGTCCAACAAAGCGGCTTTATCAGGGATGCAACCCATACACTCCAACCCGTCTCTGGCCCCACCACAGGGCGCAACGGATTGTTGAGGCCGGGGATCGAACACCTGACCTCCTTGATAAAGAGTCTTCAGGTGATGAGAGTCTTCCTGAAGACTCTTTATCAAGGAAGTCAAGGTGTTCGATCCCCGGCCTCAGCAACCTGTTGCGCCCTGTGGTGGGGCCAGAGACGGGTCGGAGTGTATGGGCTGCAACCCTGATAAAGCCGCTCGGGTGGACTCCGAGTGGTCCCCCCAGTGGAACTCTAGGGTGGCAGGCAGATGTGACATTTGTCCTGCAACATAAAAGTTCAGATCAGTTGGTGATGAGAGTCTGCCTGAAGACTCTTTATCAAGGAGGTCAGGTGTTCGATCCCCGGCCTCAGCAACCCGCTGCACCCTGTAGTGGGGCCAGAAACGGGTTGTAGTGTATGGGTTGCAGCCCTGATAAAGCCGCTCGGGTGGACTCCCGAGTGGGCCCCCTGGTAAAACTCCAGGGTGGCAGGCAGGTGTGACGTTTGTCCTGCATCACTCCCACTCTCCCATTTCTCCACTACCTCCAATTCCCCCCCCCCCCCCCCCCAATTTCTCATGCCCACCCAACACTCCTCATCCCCCCCCCCCCCCCCCCCCCACCATTCTCCCCAGCAGCCGGCAGCCCTTTGCAACCTCCCATCCCCCTTGTCACTGCCCAAAATCTGATCAGGAATCTTTAAAACAGCTGCCAGGTGCTGGAATCACCTCCCAGACGGCGGTTTTCCTGCATTCACAGCCTTCGGGTCTCCAAAACAACCATCCTAACCCTCCAGAATACCCACCTAGCTGCTGGAAGAGAGTTTCCAAGCAGCGCCTCTACTCTACCTCCCGGAAAAACTACTTTTTCTGCCCAGGACAGAATATGGACTGGAATTCCAGCCCTCCATCACATCTACCTGACTCTCCCTTGTTTGCTGCCAACACCTCCAAGACCCACTTTCCACCCCATCAAAAGCCCCATACTACATTCCATCCGGTTGTCAGCTTCCTCCAGTCCCTCTACAGCCTCCTGCCAGTCTCCGGGCACCCCAAAACATCCACCTGCCAGTCCCCTGACACCCTAAAACAGCCACCTCAGATCTTCCCAGCCCCCCTACATCTTAATTGTGTAAGCTTTTCCAGTTTGGGTCATTTATTATGTGTTGAATTTGTGTGTCAATTTTCTACTCGAGGTGTATCTTTTTGTAAACTTTGTTTTCCACACCGTTTGTGACTAGTGTTGAGATTCATTTGCTTGCTTATTTATGATTTGTGTGCTCTCTCATTAATACTACGCCATGTCTGTGAAGTTTTCTTCTTTTGTGGCTTTTCTTACGTTGGTTTTATAAATTATAATTATTGCAAGTTAAAAAATTCATTGAATTCGTATTGTTACATTTAGTGATCACCGATTATTTCCCCGTCACTTAGGACCGTCCTGAGTCAGATTGGTATCAGAGCTCATGTTCAGGTTTAGTTTAGAATACACGACTAGAACCTAAATGGTTCACCAATGTCATATCATAGTAGTAATTGCTACTCTAATCCTCTATTTAAGGAATCAGATTCCACCCATGTTCAAGCACATAGAGTCCCCACAGGAAGATCCTCATACTGTTATGATTAGGAGGTAGGGAAGCTTGTGGGAGGGTATTTACTATAGTTTCTTTGTAAATTTAGATTATCACACATATGTATTCATGGAGTATTTGTGGTCAAATAATCTTGGAAAAATGTAATTCTCAGTTAGGCCTCTTTTGGTGTCATGATAAATCTCTGGAAAATTTATTTGGAATATTTGGATGCCAATTTGCTATAGTTTATGTGTTAAATGGATTTTGACACATATTTCATAAATGTTATTTTTATGGCCAAATAAATTGGAAATTATATAAATTTCTGGTAGGTCACTTTTTATGTCATGATAAACTTCTGGAATCAATTTTGGAATATTTGGCCTTGTATTCATGATAGTGAATTCATATTTGATAAGATTTAGTACATTTGGATATTTCGGGATTGCGTTTAACAAAAACGTAAGTTAGTGAACCTTAGGTGGATCATGGGACTTGACCAAAATGGAGTAGTAACCTATTAGACATATGTTAAACCTCTAGTTGGAGTTTTAGGAGCACATGGAGCCGGAGCAGCAGCACCCCGCCCAGGAGGACCAGCAGCCCAGGGTGGCAGGACTTGAGGAGACGATACGATGTGCCACGACCCTTCCTGTGGCGGATGTGAGTATTTGAGAGCTTACGCACGATGATGTAGTGAGATTTTTATGTATTATCATTTGATTTTGTACCGGGCATAAACCCTTATTTATGTACTCATTTGTGGACATTCAACGCTTTTGATTATATATATGTGTTGTGGACTTGTGGATGTTAATGTACTTCTTTATATTGTGGTTGGCCTGTGATGTTAGTAATTGCCGACAGGATCGGCGTCTTGTGGTGGCGGCTAACCCGAGTGTTGGTCTCACCGCAAGGTGGCGGTTTTGTGCATAAGACTCCCCTCGGTCGTGCTCACTTCCGGAAGGGAAGGAGTTTTACAACTGGTATCTTACGAGGCAGGATCAATCCTGGCCATCTACTGGAGGAAGACGAAGGCCACCCGCCATCGATCTTGCGCCAAGATCTATGCAAGATCTGCCTATCCGCAGCTATAGGTTTTATTTAAATCAATACCTTTGACTTAGGCATTCCTAGCAGCATTTTCAAGCTCAGATTTGAGCTAGCTAGGGTCAGATTCAGACCAAGGCTTCAACATCAATGTTATAGCCCTTGGTGAGGGCTTTCCAAATTGGGGTTGAACTCCCCTTGAGGTGGACTGTAGCTCTCTGAATCTTGATTCAAAGTTTGGGTGATTCCTATGTTCATAAAAGTTAATTTTATGCATATCTCCCAAAATAACGGTTGCATGTTGATGAAATTTGGACCATAGATGTGTATGATGTTATACACCTCCCATATGAATTTCAGAATTTTTGGAATTAATTTCTCTATAGTTTTGTGAAATATTTGGGGGTGTGACATTAGGTGTATTAATGAAATTTTTATGCTTATATTAATGAGAAAAATACCAAATCTCTGGTTACATGATCCTTAGGCCATGTTACATCTATGGTAAATTTTTTGGGTCATTTGGCTTCATGCCCCCCCTCCCCACACTCATACCCCCCCCCCCCCCCCCCCCCCTCATTCTCCCCGGCAGCCGGCAGCCCTTTGCAACCTCCCATCCCCCTTGTCACTGCACAAAATCTTTAATGCTGCCAGGTGCCGGAATCACCTCCCAGACGGCAGTTTTCCTGCATTCACAGCCTCCGGGTCTCCAAAACAACCCTCCTAACCCTCCAGAATACCCACCTAGCTGCTGGAAGAGAGGTTCCAAGCAGCGCCTCTACTCTCCCTCCCGGAAAAACTACTTTTTCCGCCCAAGACAGAATATGGGCTGGAATTCCAGCCCTCCATCACATCTACCTGATCACCCTCTCTTCCTTGTTTGCTGCCAACACCTCCAAGACCCACTTTCCACCCCATCAAAGCCCCATACTACATTCCAGCCGGTTGTCAGCTTCCTCCAGTCCCTCTACAGCCTCCTGCCAGCCTCCGGACACCCCAAAACATCCACCTGCCAGTCCCCAGACACCCCAAAACAGCCACCTCAGATCTTCCCAGCCCCCCTACATCTTAATTGTGTAAGCTTTTCCAGTTTGGGTCATTTATTACATGTTGAATTTGTGTGTCAATTTTCTACTTGAGGTGTATCTTTTTGTAAACTTTGTTTTCCACACCGTTTGTGACTAGTGTTGAGATTCATTTGCTTGCTTATTTATGATTTGTGTGCTCTCTCATTAATACTACGTCATGTGCTCTCTATTCTGTGAAGTTTTCTTCTTTTGTGGCTTTTCTTGCGTTGGTTTTATAAAATATAATTATTACACGTTAAAAATTCATTGAATTCGCATTGTTACTGTATAACCCGTAATTCGTCGAGATCAGAAACGCCTGAGGACGGCACGGAAGATCTCGCCCACCTGGGGCGAGTACAGAAGACCTCGCCAACCTGGGGCGAGTACAGAAGACCTCGCCCACCTGGGGCGAGTACAGAAGACCTCGCCCACCTGGGGCGAGTACCGAAGAACTCGCCCACCTGGGGCGAGTACCGAAGAACTCGCCCACCTGGGGCGAGTACCGAAGAACTCGCCCACCTGGGGAGAGTACCGAAGAACTCGCCCACCTGGGGCGAGTACAGAAGAACTCGCCCACCTGGGGCGAGTACAGAAGAACTCGCCCACCTGGGGCGAGTACAGAAGAACTCGCCCACCTGGGGCGAGTACAGAAGACCTCTCCCACCTGGGGCCATTCTTATCATGGCGTCAAGGCGTACCATGGCGAGCCCCGACCGCCTTGACGCTTAGGCGACAAGGCGGACGCCTAGGCGACAACAAGGCGAGCAAATGCAAGGCGACGATATTAATTTTTTTTTAAAAACAAATGAAGATATAGACAGCGGTTATTATAATAACCGCTGTCTATAGTCACATGGCCGTCACTATAGACAGCGGTTATTATAATAACCGCTGTTATAATAACCGCTGTCTATAGTGTCTGTCAAGTGACTATAGACAGCGGTTATTATAAAAGAGAACCATCATTCAGCAGAGAACCATCATTCAGCATTAACTACACAGATTTTTAAACTGCATTCAGCCCAAGTCAGTACTCAACATATCAAGCATTCATGAATGAACAGAAATCCAAACCCAACATATCAAGCATTCAGCCAACACAGTATTTTTAAACTGCAAGTCTGCCACCCAACATGAATCACAACAAGCCCAAGTCAGTACTCACTAAGTATTCAGCAACATGTAAATCTAAAGTTTGACACATTGAAAAGCAAAAGAAAAGAATACATTTCATAAATATAATATAAACAAGCCCAAGTTTCAAACTTGACATATCAAATAACTTGAGATCAAGAATACATTTCATGAATGAACATTGTTTTTAGATCAATTAGAATCATCATCTAGTAAATCATTATTGGCATTGCAGGTGCTGGGTTGGTTTGAGGCACTTGTCATTTGCCCATAATTATCTACAAGATCTTCATCATCATTTGCAACTCCAAAGTGATCTAAATCTTCATCCCCTTCAGCTATTAGTTCAAGATTAGCTCCACTTCGTAAATTTCTAGCCCCGGTTCCAACAGCTCTCCCTACAGCTTCCCATGTGAGATCATCATCATCAAATACTAGAGTATCATTTGGTTTGTTTATCATCCACTCATTACTCCAATCTAGCTCATCAAGCACTAAAGGGTTGTAATTTCTTCCCTTTTCACGTCTTTCTTGAAATCGTGCTTGTAGACGACGATTGTATTGGATGTATACAAGATCATTAAGCCTTTGATGCTCCAATCTATTCCTTTTCTTTGTGTGAATCTAAAACAACATAATTGCAAACTAGTTAGTAGTACTTAGTACTTACTACTTAGTACTTAGTAGATATTTGTAAATAATTTTAATTTTATATGTATATTGATTATTGAATATTTGTATACTTACAAACTCAAAAGTACTCCAGTTGCGCTCACAACTAGAAGAGGAACAACATAAGCCAAGTATGCGCAATGCTATCTTTGTAAGTTCAACATTCGGTCCTCCATGTGCACCCCACCAATCCACTATTTATTTAAGACGAATATAAATTAGTTAACAATTAACATACATATAGTTTAATAAAATATAAAAACGTAATCAATACTTACTTGGATTTAAGGTGGTTCGTTGCCTAATAGCCATAGGCTTTCCAAAACTATTTCGAGATGCTTTATAGTTAGTGCCTTGTTCTGCGATCTTGTCTTGCAAGTGTTGATCGGGCACTAGTCTTGCAATAACGTCATTGAAAGCATCTTGAAATTTCCAAGCATCATCATTATGTTTTTCCTCATATTCAAAATATTTGCTTGGATTTAAAAACAAAGCCGCCCTATACAATTTTTGCTCCATTTGATTTGTCCATCTATTTTCAACAATGTCGATAATCTTTTTATATAACCTTTCTTTATTATCAAAATGTTCTTTGATCCTTTGTTTTGCCTCTTCCATTGCCACATAAACCTCGGGCATACCTGGTCTTTCATCTCCATCTACTAACCGCAAAACAGCCATCAATGGCTTTCCTCCTTTGAGGCAATCTCTTACTCCATTCCAAAAGACAGTTGAAAGTATTACTTCAACAACTTGTTTTCCGGCTTCGGTTTTTGCCAAATTAGCAGCATTCCACGAAGGCGAGACAAAGAATAATTTCAGCTTCTTCTCATGCTTAAGCACACTTTGTAGAGTAAGGAATGATGTTGCAAATCTAGTCATTGAATGCCTCACTAGATCACCACCTATTGTGCTCCTTACTGCATCAAGTAAACGAGTGTGCCTGTAGATGAAATTTGTAATCATTCTTGCCTTTTTTATCACCATTTTGTTTTGTCGAAGCTTTCCAATGTCTTCTAGCATGAGATCAATGCAATGAGCTGCACAAGGAGTCCAGAATAGAGTGGGTCTTCTCTCCATTAAAATTCTACCCGCTGCCTTGTAATTTGAGGCATTGTCAGTCACTACCTGCATACAAGTATACAACATAAGTACATAACTTTGTATATATCTATAATCTATACTCTAGAGTTGTAAACCATTGAACATGAAATACTATGTTCAATTTACCTGGACAACGCAATCTGTTCCAATCTCTCTAATCTTACTATCAAGCAACTCTGATAGCATTGTAGCATCTTGAATATGACCGGATGCATCTACGGAACCCATAAAATAAGTTCCCTCTGGACAGTTGACTAAGAAATTTATCAAATGTCTCTCTCTCCTATCTGTCCAACCATCTGACATAAGAGTGCAACCGTATCTCCTCCAATATGCTTGATATTTTGTCTTCATCTCGTTAACTTTCTCTTTTGTGTTTAGTAACAAAGGAACCCGTAAATCATGATAACTAGGGCCTTTATAACCAGGCCCATATTGTCCAAATGCTTCAAGCATGATTTCAAAACTTCGTGCCTTTACAGCATTGAATGGAATTCCACATTCATAGAACCAATCAGCAACATACCCATCAACTCTCTTTTTCTCTTCAGGAGATCTAAAACATCTCTCAATAGTTGTTTGTGCAGGTCCTTTAGCACGCCTATCATCAACAACATCTTCAGGTGCACGTCTCACATGAGCATCCATAGGGCCTCTCTTTTGTGGAAGGTGGATTACTTTTCTCTTTTTGGCACCTGTCCCAGAACTTGGGACAAATGAAGATTTAGCTGTAGATAATGCCGGGGATACTTGTGATTGTGAACCTAACAGCTCAACTTCTTGTTCACTCTCATTATCATCATCAGCATTCAAATCGACCTTGTTCTTTTTTTTGTCATTTAGAGTTGCATACATTTCAGTTGCTATGTCCGAAGTAGTCTTCATACATTTTGATACATCACCATACCCGTCACACAAGTGTTGTTTCAACCTTTTGATTCCACATTTAATCAACCGATCACACAAATTACATTTAACTGTATTTTTATCCTATATGTCGGGCCAATGCTCATACTTCCATCCAGGATCCTTTGACTTTGCTTTTCTTTTAGGGTCAATTTTTGGATCAAGATCATTGCTATCAACGGATGGAGCAAGACTGTTGTTGTTTAGGTCCTCCATCTTTCACAAACTACATCCATAGAAAGAAGAGTTATGTCGGGCACATAACAAAGTGAATAACTACTAAATAGTTCTAAAGCTAAATAAATCATCATCCAACACATAAAGTTAAGTAATAACTAATAAGTAAGGTCAATCACCATCACCATAAACAATTACACAAATAGTTCATACATCATAGACAATTACACAATTACATTTGATTAGCAATAAGACAAAATATGTTTCTACTTTCTAACTTTCAATCGTTTTTCATGTCGCACATGTATTGATTATATATTCACAAATCTTATTTCGCATATTATCTATTTTCTCAGGCGAAAATTCATTCACTCCATCATAGATCTGCAATAAAAACAAAAATATTTGTTAAAATAAATTCAACACAATTATTATCATGTATGAAACTATATGCAGTTAACTTACCCTTGATGGCATTGTCGTACTCCTAAGACCATCAACTATGTCAATCATGTAGCACATGATATAATACTCACATTGAATACTGTCTGGTTGTTTAGGGCACTAAATAAATAAACAAATGGTAAACATTAGAATTTAGAATTGTAAATATGAAAATAATTATATAACATATACTCATATAGGTTATAGCTTACCGGCTTCCACCGTAAAACCTTTGATTTTAGAAATTTGAGACTCCGGTCCTTTGCCAAATCCTTCAATGCACTTCATAAAATATTAAAAAAAATAGTTTACAGCCGAATCTAATAAATAAACATTTCTTGTGTCATTGCACTAATTAATAAACTAACAGTACAATGACATTTTTAAGATCATCACGAATGTCATTATTTAAGGGATCAAGCCAATAAATGGTATTGTTATCGTAATCAAGAATCGTCAACATTCAATGTACTCTGTGTAACAAATAAAACCATTAATAAGTAATAACTTAATTAGAATAATAAATAGCAATAATTATTGATACTTACTCTCTATGATATGGCAAAAATAATAAAGAATCCGATTGTAGTTGAGCAAGCCTATTTGTTAGCTCTTGTGCTCGTGATATAATACGATCCTTGGCAAACTTATCATTAAAAGCAAAAATTGATGTCGGATTATGAAAATATACATTTCTTGTGTATCTAAACTTGTTTAGTTGTGAATCTATGTACCTGTAAAAAAACATGTAAATTCATAATCAATATATATATTAACTAAAAATCTTAGGTTTGTAATATTTGATAATCATTACTCACCCAATACATGAGAATATGATGTTAACTCCAATCTTTTCCATATTAAGAAAATCAAGCAACTCTGAAGCTTCAAAGTATGTACATGTTGATGTTGTAGTTCCAAATACATTTGGATGTAATACCAGAGTTATTATTTTGTCTTGTGTCTCCATCATCTTAATGAAATTGGGTAACATGACAATGGCATTATTGACATTCTGTGGAATTAAAAATAATTAGTATTTAGTATTTCGGGCAAAAAATTTAATTACATAAAGATCAAAAATAATAATTATAAATTTATAATACCGAAGACGGTAAACACCCATGTGATGTTTCAAGCTGATGTGACGTTTCGGGTTGATGTGATGTTTCAGGCCCTTGTGAGGCTAATACAAGTGTCTGCTGACAAACCAAAACTAACAAGTTAACTATAAATAAAAGTATAAAGATAATATGATATTTCGTAAAAGTATAAATAATTAAACATAAATACATAATAATACCTGAGAAGTTTCAGTTCTAGCACTAAATATGCGCATAAGATCATCCATTTTCATTTTCATACTAGTCATCTCTGTTTGATACGCTTGTTGTTATTGGCTGAGTTGGCTCTGAAAGGCCTGCTAATGTTGTTGTTGTTGTTCGTTGAGTTGTCTTATTTGGCTCGCATAGGCCTGATGCTCTTGTTGTTGTTCTTGCCTCCACAACTCTTGTTGCTTGCTTAATCTTTCTTGAACAATAGACTCCACATCATCAATGCGAGCTATTGTACTTCTCTCCTTCCGCTTATCATTCTTGAAAAAATTTGTAATGGTGGAAAACTTGCCACCAGCTCTTACTCTGCCCGGATGTTCCTTGCCTAAAACAGATGCAAGGATGTCATCCCTTCCCTGTGGCACTAATGCAGAAGACTGAGACTCTTGGCTCGAGACCTCATCCTAAGTGAAATCAAGAAATATTAATGCAAATGATGTAATGAAAATTTACAAATGATGAAATGATAATTTAAACATACAATTCTAGCTGCCAAATCAGCTGCATCTTGACTAATGTATTCACCAATCTTTATTTTGTGACCGGCTTTCCATAGCTCCGCACGTGAAAGTGGTGCATTTGCACCTTGTTCAATCTTGACAATAAAATGCAAATAAATTATCATTTAAATTATTGAGAAAACCAAGTTTTAAAACAAAATATATGAGAGAGAAGTAGAGAATTAAATAGTAAATACTAATACCATCCTTTTTTCTAATCCAGAATAACCCATTCTGGAAGTAGTATGAAACGACTTTTGTGTTTTTGCTCTCTCTGAATTAGCTTTACTTTTCTCCTACACAAATAAATATCTGTTAATACTTAATACGTATAGTAGAATGCTATAAAACATTGAGTTTATTAAGAAAACATAACCATAGATTCCGGAGTGGTGCGACTCTCGACAAAAACTTTCCAATCGTCGGGAGTTATGAAATTATACTTGACAGGAACATTATAAAGATGCTTCAAATCAACATTCTTTACATAAGTGACATACAGTTTGGATTTCCAAGACCTCCAACTTTCACCCATGTTTTTCATTAATTGATGGCGAACACCATCAACATTATCAAAATAATTCTGAAAATAATAGACAATATTAATTAATAATTAACTAAAAAAACACAATTATGTAATCACTAAAAACGAAATTACGTACATTTACTTCTTGCCACATTCGATCTTTAATTTGTTTATCAACTTCCTTCCATCTAGCAAATGTAACTGGCATATGCATCCTCACAAGAGAACCAATTAAACTCATCAATTTATTATACTCAGGCCCGGGAATAATGTGGCCATCATCACTAACAGAAATATAAAGCTTCTTCCTCTCTACTATAAGCTTATTCAATCCGTACATCTTAGTGTAGCCTCTTGTTGACTTTGATGAAGATCCTTTATCAGCCATTTTCCTGGAATAAGAAAACCCTACAAAAACCCTAAACCATCCAAAACACCTAAACAAAATACTTAAAAAACAACAATAATATTGAGTTAAATAAAGAACAGTAAAACACACATATAACTGTCATAGAGAGACAGAGAGTATGCTTGGCAATCACACATATAAATAAAGCAAAAAACCTAAACCACAAACAGTGAATCGTAAGAAGAAGAAAAACCCTAAACGGCTAAACCACAAACAAGAACTTGGAAATTATATGAGCAAGTAAAAAATCGTAAGAAGGAATTAACGAACCAAAGGAGATGGGGATCTTTGAAAAAATCGCGGTTAGGGTTTTCGCACAGTCGAAAGTCGAAACAGAGCAGCAACGAGTAAAAAGTAAAATGTCGAGGTTAAAATGATATTTTATATGTATATTAGACAGCGGTTTATATATAAACCGCTGTCTATTCTCCTATTATTAAAAAAAAAAGCGGCCGTCGCCATGTTTCCAATCGGCCGACTGGACGCCTAGGCGTCGCCTAGGCGACGCCTAGGCGACGCCATGATAAGAAGAGTACAGAATACCTCGCCCACCTGGGGCGAGTACAGAAGAACTCGCCCACCTGGGGCGAGTACAGATTTCCACCCCTTCAGAAGGCGAGAGCTGCTATCTGCAGCCCATTTCAGAAGGCGGGAGCAGATATTCGCAATCCATTTGGATTTGCCTATAAATAGGACCCCAAGGCACAAGTAGAAGGCACATTCCCCCCCCCCCCCTATGGTGGGCGAATACATTGTCTGCCTCTTTTGTGCCAAGCTCAACATTGGCTTTAGGAGGGGAAGTTCCTATAGACTTTCGGGTATGTGGCGGGATCTCCTCACTGCAGCACGCGAGTTTTATTTATAGGTAGTTCAGAGTTGTTCGTCGTGCTCTCTAGCTTCTTATCACCTTGTCTCGCGTGGGTTGATCTCTAAACGAGTAGTCTTTGGTCACCCCCAAGTCTCGAACAGTTGAACCAGTATCCGGGTTTCAACATTTTTGGTGTGGTGAGCGTGGACTGTGACCGGAGTAAGAAACTTTAGTGTGAGACCTCACGGTGAGCCTTGATGAGAAGGGAGCGAGGCGAGTACCAGGTCAGACGAGTTCAAGTTGAGGCGAGTACCAGGTCAGGCGAGTTCCAGCTCAGGAGAGCTCAATCAACTCGCAGGTGTTCTACGCACAGATGTTCTGCTCGCAGGTGTTCTACTCGCAGATGTTCTGCTCGCAGGTGCGAGGCGACCAAGTGTTCTACTCACAGATATTCTGCTCGCAGGTGTTCTACTCGCATGAGCTCTACTCGCAAGGTGCGAGGCGACCGCGTGTAGGTAACCTCCTCTAAGGAAGCTTAAGGCCAGGCGAGCTCGAATCTGGGCGAGTTGGAGCATAGAAAATAAAAAAAAGTTCCAGGGCCCTGCCCCGAGACCCCGCAAGGGGTGCTGCCCCCTTGACCCCCGTCCGCTGACCGTCATAAGGTCAAAGGTGATACTTGTTTTGCCCTCGTTTTCACCTCTTTTTAGTGTTAACATATCTTCATACATAGTACATATTAATACTCATGGGTGCTTTGGTAAAACTCATGAGTGCTTTCATTTGATTTGCAAACAGTGTTACTTTGACGTCTTGACCACTATGGCAACCGTCACAGAGAGATCCCTATGATAGGGTCATGGTAGAGTGTAAATTCTGGGAGTCCATACTCGCGGAGGATTCTACTTAATTCCGCGAGTTCAACTGGCGGGGTCTTTACTTCAGCAATTGAGGTGTTCTCCTCTATATTCCGCGAGTCCGTACTCGCGAGTTCTACACTTCAACAACTATGGTGTTCTCTTTAGTTCTAGCTCGAGAGCTGATACTCGGCGAGTTCATATTTTCACGGTGTTCTATTTAATTCCGCGAGCTCATACTCGTGAGCCTCTCAACGACTCATACTGGCAAGGTCGTATCCAACTACTCATCTCTACGAGATGCAAAAGAAATCTATATTCGGCGAGTGCTTACTCATGAAGAAAAAGTCGTCATGAACCAGGTCACATAAAACATCCTAGTTCTTTTTATTATTGTTATTAATCACTACATATATCAATGTTGATCTTCCTATTGCAAAATTCTTAAGAGCTGGATCGAGCATCCACTCAAATGAGTATGATGTCTTCAAGGGCGATTTAGGATGTGTGATCTCACTTCTCCCCTTGGAACTTCTGGTCGAGCAATGAGATGACGTCTCGGGTTCAGTGCGTCATCCTAAGTCCAAGCCTCTGCATCGCCGGCCGAGATCAGCTCCCCCCTGCATGTTGGCCAATCTGCCCCTCTAGTGCTGACTCTCTTCGCCCGTGCACTAGTTACCAAGGGAGAGAATGAAACTACATTCTAAGGCACTATAAGTGAGTTGAAGTCCTCGAGATGTGTTGTTGTCGTAGTCTGAGTCACTGCACGAGCTCCTCTCCTGCGTACCGGCTACTTGCCCCCTCAAGTGAGTTGAAGTCCTCGAGCAGAGAGTTGTCGTAGACCAGGCCGTAGCAATGGGCTCCTCCCCTGCAGGCTGGCTACTTGCCCCCTCGAGTGAGTTCTACGTCCTCGAGCAAAGAGTTGTCATAGACCAGGCCGTAGCACTGGGCTCCTCCCCTGCAGGCTGGCTACTTGCCCCCTCTAGTGAGTTCTATGTCCTCGAGCAAAGAGTTGCCGTAGACCAGGCCGTAGCACTGGGCTCCTCCCCTGCAGGCTGGCAACTTGCCCCCTCGAGTGAGTTATATGTCCTCGAGCAGAGAGTTGTCGTAGACCAGGACGTAGCACTGGGCTCCTTCCCTGCAGGTGGCTACATGCCCCCTCGAGCGAGTTCTATGTCCTCGAGCAGAGAGTTGTCGTAGACCAGGTCGTAGCACTGGGCTCCTCCCCTGCAGGTTGGCTACTTGCCCCCTCGAGTGAGTTCTATGTCCTCGAGCAGAGTGTTGATGTATTCCGAGTCCCTACACGAGCTCCTCTCCTGTATACCAGCTACTTGCCCCCTCGAGTGAGTTGAAAGTCCTCGAGCAGAGTGTTGTCGTAGTCCGAGTCCCTCCACGAACTCCTCTCCTGCATACCGGCTAATTGCCCCCTCGAGTGAGTTGAAAGTCCTCGAGCAGAGTGTTATCGTAGTCTGGGTCCCTGCACGAGCTCCCCTCCTGCATACCGACTACTTGTTACCTCGAGTGAGTTTGTCAGCTCCTCCAGTTGAGCTCGCTCGTCTAGCAAATGGCCTGAAAGGTGTCGACTCTTCTCCACCTCCAGTTGAGCCTCACTCCTTGAGGGTATCGACTCTTCTCCACCTCTAGTTGAGCATCGCTCCTGAAGGTGTCGACACTTCTCCACCTCCAGTTGAGCCTCGCTCCTGGAAGGTGTCGACTCTTCTCCACCTCCAGTTGAGCTCGCTCGTCTAGCGAATGGTCTGGAAGGTGTCGAATCTTCTCCACCTCCAGTTGAGCCTCGTTCCTGGAGGGTGTCGACTCTTCTCCACCTCTAGTTGAGCCTCGCTCCTGGAAGGTGTCGACTCTTCTCTACCTCCAGTTGAGCCTCGCTCCTGGAGGGTGTCGACTCTTCTCCACCTCCAGTTGAGCCTTGCTCCTGGAGGGTGACCAGTTGAGCCTCGCTCCTGGACGGTGTCGACTCTTCTCCACCTCTAGTTGAGCCTCGCTCCTGGAAGGTGTCGACTCTTCTCCACCTCCAGTTGAGCTCGCTCGTCTAGCGAATGGCCTGGAAGGTGTCGAATTTTCTCCACCTCCAGTTGAGCCTCGCTCCTGGAGGGTGTCGACTCTTTTCCACCTCTAGTTAAACCTCGCTCCTGGAAGGTGTCGACTCTTCTCCACCCACAATTGAGCCTCGCTCCTGGAGGGTGTCGACTCTTCTCCACCTCCAGTTGAGCATCGCTCCTGGACGGTGTCGACTTTTCTCCACCTCCAGTTGAGCCTCGCTCCTGGAGGGTGTCGACTCTTCTCGACCTCCAGTTGAGCTCGCTCGTCTTGCGAATGGCCTGGAAGGTGTCGAATCTTCTCCACCTCCAGTTGAGCATCGCTCCTGGAGGGTGTCGACTCTTCTCCGCCTCTAGTTGAGCCTCGCTCCTGGAAGGTGTCGACTCTTCTCCACCTCCAGTTGAGCCTCGCTCCTGGAGGGTGTCAACTCTTCTCCACCTCCAGTTGAGTCTCGCTCCTGGAAGGTGTCGACTCTTTCCACCTCCAGTTGAGCCTCGCTCCTGGAAAGTGTCGACTCTTCTCCACCTCCAGTTGAGCCTCGCTCCTGGAGGGTGTCGACTCTTCTCTACCTCTAGTTGAGCCTCGCTCCTGGAGGGTGTCGACTCTTCTCCACCTCCAGTTGAGCCTCGCTCCTGGAGAGTGTCGACTCTTCTCCACCTTCAGTTGAGCCTCGCTCCTGGAAGGTGTCGACTCTTATCCACCTCCAGTTGAGCTCGCTCGTCTAGCGAATGGCCTGGAAGGTGTCGAATCTTCTCCACCTCCAGTTGAGCCTCGCTCCTGGAAGGTGCCGACTCTTCTCCACCTCCAATTGAGCTCGCTCGTCTAGCGAATGGCCTGGAAGGTGTCGAATCTTCTCCACTTAAAGTTGAGCATCGCTCCTGGAGGGTGTCGACTCTTCATCACCTCCAATTGAGCCTCGCTCCTGGAGGGTGTAGACTCTTCTCCACCTCTAGTTGAGCCTCGCTCCTGAAGGTGTCGACTCTTCTCCACCTCCAGTTGAGCCTCGCTCCTGGAAGGTGTCGACTCTTCTCCACCTCCAGTTGAGCTTGCTCGTAGCGAATGGCCTGGAAGGTGTCGAATCTTCTCCACCTCCTGTTGAGCCTCGCTCCTAGAATGTGTCGAATCTTCTCCACCTCCAGTTGAGCCTCGCTCCTGGAGGGTGTCGACTCTTCTCCACCTCCAGTTAAGCCTCCCTCCTGGAGGGTGTCGACTCTTCTCCGCCTCCAGTTGAGCTTCGCTCCTGGAGGGTGTCGACTCTTCTCCACCTCCAGTTGAGCCTCGCTCCTGGACGGTGTCGAATCTTCTCCACCTCCAGTTGAGCCTCGCTCCTGGAAGATGTCGACTCTTCTCCACCTCCTGTTGAGCTCGCTCGTCTAGCGAATGGCCTGGAAGGTGTCGAATCTTCTACACCTCCAGTTGAGCCTCGCTCCTTGAGGGTATCGACTCTTCTCCACCTCCAGTTGAGCCTCGCTCCTGGAAGGTATCGACTCTTCTCCACCTCCAGTTGAGCCTCGCTCATGGAGGGTGTCGACTCTTCTCCACCTCCAGTTGAGCCTCGCTCCTGAAAGGTGTCGACTCTTCTCCACCTCCAGTTGAGCCTCGCTCCGGAGGGTGTTGACTCTTCTCTACCTCCAGTTGAGCCTCTCTCCTGGAGGGTGTCAACTCTTCTCCACCTCCAATTGAGCCTCGCTCTTGGAGGGTGTCGATTCTTCTCCACCTCTAGTTGAGCTTCGCTCCTACAAGGTGTCGACTCTTCTCCTCTTTCAATTGAGCCCGCTCAGCTAGCGAAGGTTCTGGGAGGGACATTAAGTGGCATATCGTCTAGTGCCCATCTATCTGAACCACGGGAGGGACATTAAGCAGTCAGTGGGTCTATTCTTAGGCAACTACCTCCCACTCTGAGAGGGTCAGTTCTCAGCTCAAAATACTTAGATCTAGGGATCTGACGAAGAGAGAAGTAACTCAAGCTACTCCCCAAGTCTCGAACATAGTTGGACCGGTATCCGGGTTCCAACATTTTTGGTACGGTGAGCGTGGACTGTAGCTTGAGAAGAAAATCTCATTTGACGACCCCTTGGCTGAACATAACGAGTAGGGAACCGGCCAGGGGAACTCGCTGCCTACGGGCGAGTTCGTGACCAAGAGCGATTTCGCAGAGTTTAAAAGGTTGATGGAAGATACTATCCGAGGGCAGCTCGCGCGAGGCGGGAGAGCCCTCCCAGTAGCGGACGCCTCGCCCGCCGAAGCGGGACCGAGTCGACGCCTAGGCAAGGAAGGATTCCCTGAAGACGGTGACCAGTCGCTTCGCGCGCGAGTACTCTTCTCGAGTCCGACCGAAACTCGCCACTCTGAGGGCGAGTACGACCGTATTCGTTCGACTCGCCAACTCGCGCCGCCCAGTCCCTTCTGCGAGTTGGTGCTGACCGCTCCTGTCCCCGAGGGTTTTATGGAACCTGCAATGAGTTTCTACTAAGAAAAAGATGACCGCATCCAGCACCTGCAGTGGTTTGAGGACATGGTCTCCATTAGGCAAATGACAGATACCTTCGAGTGGTTGTTTTACATAACCTTCAAGGGGAAGGCTCGGGACTGGTTCCACTAGATGACAGCAGACACTATCTACTGCTTCGAGGACTTGCGCAGAGGTTTTCTGCTTCGTTTCTCCACTTCGAAGAAAAGGAAGAAGGGTTCAGAAGCCCTTTTCCTTATTAAGCAAGGGCCGCGGGAGATGCTGGGGGCATACGTTGATCGCTTCCAAGAAGAGATACTCCTAGTTCAGGAGGTCCCGGGGCACACTTTGATGTTGGCGTTCAAGCTCAGACTGCAACCAGGATTCTTCAAGATGGAAATCACCCGTAATCCTCCATTGTCATTCGAGGAACTGATCGATCGGGTCGCGAGACAAATTGAAGGTGAGGCGACAAGCCTGGAGTTTGTGGCTAAGCATGCCAAACTGGAGGGAGGAGGTGAGAAGGAAGAAGCTGGCGGAAGCCCACATGAGGTCAAGAAGAAGGAAGAGCCGAGGAGGCGAGAAGGGAGAGGGTTCCGAGAGAATAGAGATCAACGGGATCAGGAGAGGAGGTTCCAGGCTCCGCGAAACAGGCCGTCCTGGAGACCCGCAGGGGGAGGCTACCCCGGGAGGCAGGGAAGAAGGCTTTCCCCCGAGCGTCGGGACCGTTGTCATTCCCCCAAGCGGAGGCAATGGCAGTGGAGGCAGAACCAGACACCGCCCCGGGAGGCAAACGTGATCAGGCGGGGACGAGGACGTGGTCGGGGAGCGAGACCACGGCAGCCTCGAGGTGAGGAGCGTCGTGCAATGCCTTATTGCGACTTCCATCAGGTGGGGAGTCACGCAACGACTACGTGCCCCGAATTCTTGGAGTTGAGAAGAGAAGCAGGAGGGGCCCGAGAGGGACAACAAGAGCGAGAAGGAGAAGCGTTGAGGAATGGGGGTAGGAGCCCCCGCCCCGAGGAGGCGTGAGGATCGAGGAGATCCCGGAGCTCACAGAGGGATAGGCGTTATCCACGGGGGAGCAGGGTTGGAGGCGACTTGGAGGGGGAGTCTTCACGCCGTGTATCGCCGAAGCGTGGCCTCGGCTACTCAGATTCCTCCGCCAACAGAGGAGATCACCTTCTCGGAAGAGGATATGCTAGGTAACGAGAATCCCTTCCACGACGCGGTGGTGATCAAAGTCGTGGTAGAAAACTACACGGTCTCTCGCAATCGTCACGGACAACGGTCCGCAGTTCGCCAGTCTCGAGCTCACAAACTTCTGCAGCCAACTCGGCATCGACCTTCGCTTTGCCTCAGTTCACCACCCAAGGAGCAACAGTCAGGTCGAGGCGGCCAACAAGGTCATCGTCAACCTGCTCAAGAAAAAAGTGGAGAATCTGAAAGGAAACTGGGTGGAGCAGCTCCCCTCAGTCCTTTAGGCTTTGAGGACTACCCTCACCACGGCAACTGGCGAAACGCCCTTCAAGCTATCTCACGGCTCGGAGGCCCTCATTCCGGTGGAATTCGAGGTCAGAAATCCTAGGGTGGTGGCATCAGAAGTGGAGATGAAGGATGGAGGCTCGAGAAGGCACGACTTTCGCTGGAGTTTGTAGAAGAACTTCGTGACAAGGCCACGGTCCGCCAGGAAGAGATCAAGCGGAGAATGGCGAGACACTTCAACAAGCACGTTCGAATAAAACAATTCGACAAGGGAGACCTGGTTCTTAAAAAGGTGGACGTTGCAGGGAGATTCGCGGCAGTAGGTAAACTCCACTCTAATTGGGAGGGCCCCTTCATATTGCCTGCAGAATGTCGAGGGAGAACTCCTGGGAAACACTTGGAGTGGAGACGACCTGAAACGTTTTTACTCCTAATAACAATGTAATGTCTTGTTCATCTTTCATGCTAAAATAAAGTGATAAAACCTTCCGTTGCAAATCTGTAGTGCTTCACTACCTGGACGACAGGCACCAAGAGACAAGACCTTTGAATGTCCTCGAGCAGAGTGTTGTCGTAGACCAGGTCGTTGCACTGAGCTCCTCCCCTGCATGCTGGCTACTTGCCCCCTCGAGTGAGTTCTATGTCCTCGAGCAGAGTGTTGTCGTAGACCAGGCCGTTGCACTGGGCTCCTCCCCTGCAGGCTGGCTACTTGCCCCCTCGAGTGAGTTCTATGTCCTCGAGCAGAGTGTTGTCGTAGACCAGGCCGTTGCACTGGGCTCCTCCCCTGCAGGCTGGCTACTTACCCCCTCGAGTAAGTTCTATGTCCTCGAGCTGAGTGGTGTCGTAGACCAGGTCGTTGCACTGTGTTCCTCCCCTGCAGGCTGGCTACTTGCCTCCTCGAGTGAGTTCTATGTCCTTAAGCAGAGTGTTGTCGTAGACCAGGTCGTTGCACTGGACTCCGCCCCTGTAGGCTGGCAACTTGCCCCCTCGAGTGAGTTCTATGTCCTCGAGCAGAGTGTTGTCGTAGACCAGGCCGTTGCACTGGGCTCCTCCCCTGCAGGCTGGCTACTTGCCCCCTCGAGTGACTTCTATGTCCTCGTGCAGAGTGTTGTCGTAGACCAGGTCGTTGCACTGGGCTCCTCCCCTGCAGGCTGGCCACTTGCCCCCTCGAGTGAGTTCTATGTCCTCGAGCAGAGTGTTATTGTAGACAAGGCCGTTGCACTGGGCTCCTCCCCTGCAGGCTGGCTATTTGCCCCCTCGAGTGAGTTTTATGTCCTATAGCAGAGTATTGTCGTAGACCAGGCCGTTGCACTGGGATCCTCCCTTGCAGGCTGGCTACTTGCCCCCTCGAGTGAGTTGTATGTCATCGAGCAAAGTGTTGTCGTAGACCAGGGCGTTGCACTGGGCTCCTTCCCTGCAGGCTGGCTACTTGTCCCCTCTAGTGAGTTATATGTCATCGAGCAGAGTGTTGTCGTAGACCAGGTCGTTGCACTGGGCTCCTCCCCTGCAGGCTGGCTACTTGCCCCCTCGAGTGAGTTATATGTCCTCGAGCAGAGTGTTATCATAGACCAGGCCGTTGCACTGGGCTCCTACCCTGCAGGCCGACTACTTGCCCCCTCGAGTGAGCTCCAAATCCTACAAAGTGCTAACCCCAGGATAGTTTCATGATGAGGTGAAGGGAGGTGAGGCGAGTACTCTCGATACCTCCAAGACCCGCGACCATCAAAACCACTCGCCTACTCCCCTACCACCTCGCGAAAAATCCTAACGAAAGTATGCAATCACCTAGCGCAGGGAGTCTCCCTCTAACAACCTCGCACTCTTAGCGAGTACAGGGACGCGCGAGCACTGGATCAGCGGAAAAAGCGCTCCTACGCGATTCATAATTACAAGCGAGCATGCAGTATGGGCGAGTACATCGGAGAAAAAAATAATAATAATACTATTGCAGTGCAAGAGATAGCACAATCGCAGAATAAACCAAGGCGAGGACGCCTATTCAATAGAATGAGAATGGCGAGTACGCCGAGCATGTTCATAAATAAAATATTATTACAGCGCTTCAAAAGAAAAAGAGGTAATTCAATCGCCTTGGTCGCCTTCCTCCGACTCGCTGGAAGAGTCGTCGCTCGGGGATCTCGTCGGAGCAGAGCTCGCAGACTCGCGGTATAGCTCGGGAAGAAGGACCGCGAGATCGATTTGGGCCCCCTTTGCGGTGAGAAGGAACCGCCGCCGAAGGCGCTCCCGCGTGAATACTGCAGTCTTGATGGCCAGCTGCCTGCACGTCTCGGCGACTTGGGCTGGGGTGAAGTGAAGCAGCGGGGGGACCGTTGATGACTCCCCTCCGGTTGGGTGGCGGAACTCCGTTATCTCCGACTCCGCCTCAGCGAGGCGATTCCCCAGATAGCTGACATTGCGTTGCGCCGCGGCCAGCTGCTCCTCCAGCTCGGACACTCGCGTCACCAACGCGACCGTGGTTTCCTGAAATAGAAGAGTTAGCCGGCAAAGTTGGCAGGCGAGCAGGATGGAGGCGAGTAAGAGCCCTTACCTCAGGAGGAGGAGCGTCCTTAGCCTTGAGCGCAGCCAGCTCCTTCTCCACTTGAGCCAGACTCTCCCCCTGCTCCTCGTAGGCCAGACCCAGGTCGCGGAGTCGCCTATTCGACTGAAGCCCTCATCGTGCGGTCTGGTGAACCAGCTCGACAGTGCGAAGGGCGGAGCGGGTGCTGAGATTGGCCAGCTCACGAATAGGAGCCTCCGCGAGAACCACAGCATCCTCGCGCCCATACAACCCGAAGAGAAGGTTGTACGTGCGGTCGCTGACCTCCTTGAAGTCCTCCCAGGAGGGGAGGAGCGAGCTCACAGACACCCTGTTCGCCGCTGGGTCCCATATCAGCAGGGGGTTGCCTTTGGAGTCCTCACTCCTCATCCCCAACCCAAAGTTCGCATGGGTCGAGGGGTCTGGGGGCGGGCTCGCCGGAGGGTGAGGGAGGGAACTCCCCGTCTTTTGCTTTTTCCGCCTCGCTTACTTGTCGAGGCGGCTTCGGGGTCGGCTGGACCCTTGCCCTTATCAACGACCAGGGGTCGGCTTTTTCCGCCTCGCTTACTTGTCGAGGCGGCTTCGGGGTCGGCTGGACCCTTGCCCTTATCAACGACCAAGGGCGTCTCGCCGTCCACCACGATCACAACCCCAGCGAGAGCATCCTCAAGGGGGGGCTCACCCGACCGTTGTCGTGAGGCGTCACAAGGGGGCGAGTAGGGACGGTGCGCTCACCTGCAAAAGAAAAGAAAGAACTGTTCCTGTAACTGTTCCTGTAACCTACTTCCAACCCCGGTGAACGCAAGAAGCTCGACAGGAACCATCCAAAACGCATCGGCCTCCCATCACGCAGCTAGCGAGGGCAAAGCCGCTCCGTTTCCGCCCCGTCGCTGTGACGGCGTCGACCCCGATACCATTTTCGGCGTCCCGTCCGCACCAATTGACGTCGACATCGACCTATTCTTCCGTCGACTGGCCAACCCACACTGTTTCGCACAACCTGCTTGGAATAGAACCCCTCTCATCTGTCGTTTCCCTGTTAGGTATCCCTGCTCAAAATCTTTAGCTATAATTATGCGTTCAACTTAAATAACTTTGAGCTTGCCTTTACGTTCTACTGTTCTATTTACCGTTATCATAAATTATTGTTGTGGATTGCTTGTGGGTGTATTATTTCTCGCGGAAGGTTCGACTCGTAAACACAAAAGAGTTCATCCTGGACAACGTTGACGAATTACCTAAAGTTCATAACGATGAGTTTGATTTCGCGTTTATAATTCGGTTTGGCACTTTCGACCTACAACAAGTTAAAATAAAACCCTTAAATTTTTATCTTAATTTTTCAAAGTCTAAATACAGATTACATCAGTTTGGTATCAGAGCGGGTTCGATTCGCTCCTATCGCGAATCGAACGATCCGTTTTTTAAACAAATGATTTAAAATTAATTTTTAAAAAAATAGTTAAGATCTTCATTTAAAAATATATATATATGCTTTATTTTGAGTTTAAAGAAAAGAAAAAAATCTTTTATCTCTAATTATAAAAAGTATATAATTAAGTTTGTTAAACAAATTAATATTTTAACTTGAATATCACCTCTCGTTAAAATAGTCAACTATTTTAAATATTGGAAAAAAATTTAGGAAAAAATGTGTTTGAATTAAGATTAAGAAAACTATTTTAAAAAAAAAATTTAAGTCTTTAAAAAATTATTTTAAAATGGGGAATCACTTAGAGAATATTGTATCTGATTTTGATGAACGTCTTAAAATTTTAATGAAAAGCGTCGAGGTGCTCTCTACTAATCTAAAACATGATGTGAACAAGTTGTGGACATCGGTAAAACGACTTGACGCGAAAATACGCAAGCATTATGTTTTATCTAACTACCACCCAACTCCATATCATAGGGTGGAATCCGAGCTTAGTTCTACTTGTAGTCCTCTTTTTAGGCTCGTCATTTTCCCCACGGGCACCTTGGCCTCACTTATCCCCACCATGACACTACCTTCAGTCGAGGAGGTTTATTGTGCGCCTCAGTTCCATGAAGAAGAATTTCTTCCTTCTATTTCTGTCATCCCCACTGAAGTTGTGATACCATCGGTCTCCGTTACATTACAACCCTTAGCCATCGAGTTTATTCCTGAGTCTCTGCCACTGGAAGAACTTACTAGCGATGTGTCACTCACCTTCGATGACACAGTTTCAATCTCAATCCTCCCAGAGACAGAATTAGCTAGCGATGAGTCACTTATCTTAGGTGAGATAGATTCGATCTTCATATGTCTTGATTCTCCTAGCCCACTGCAGCTGCAAACCATTGAGGTCACAGGCATTGTGCTTGGTGGCCACTCGCAAGTGACATTCGAGTCACCACCATATATAGACTTTGTATTTGGTGACCACACTTTTGTATCACCTCACTATCCTACGATTATGAGCGAACTTGTTTCCAAACTTTCCAGGCTTAATCGTATTAGGAGATTTGAGTCGGCCCTGAGACTTTTTCTTCCTACTAGGGACACGCGCTTTAAAGGATTTCTCTGGAAACTTTTAAATGATAAAACAGAGATCAATTTTAAATTTTGTAATATTAAGTTAAATATAAGCGAACATGTTAAGTTGCAACAATATATTAAATATTCTATATCAAAATTTTGGAATATACTATGGGGTCGAGAGGACACCAAACTCGAGTTTAGTAGCGCTTATCACTCTCTGACCGATCGACTGCCTGAGATCGCTAATAGGAGTTTGGGAGACCTTCTTAAGTGTTTGACCGGGGAGAATCCGAAGCAATGAGATTTTATACTGCCACAAGCTGAGTTTACATTCAATAATTCTACTAATCGCTCCACCAAAAAATCTCCTTTCGAGATTATTTACGGATTTCTCATACCCCATCTACTAGATCGCCACTCCATTCCAATCCATGAACGTGTCTCCTTTGAAGCGCAAGCTCATATTGATTATTTAAAGGAATTACATAAAAATATTACTAATAAATTGCGAGCGACTTCTGAAAAATATAAATCCATGGCTGATCATCATCGCCGGGAGTTATATTTTTCAGAAGGAGATTGAGTGCTTGCTTATTTCAGGAAGAAAAGATTCACTCCAGGTACATATCATAAACTACAGCAGAGGAAGTTTGTTCCTTTCCAAATCCAGAAGCACATCGGGGGAATGCATATCTCCTAGATTTGCCCGTTGAGTTCGGAACTTCACCGATATTTAACGTGGCCGATCTGACGCTCTTTTATGGAGATCCACCTAGTTCTGGCCCCAGTCAACCTGTTGCAGCCCCAGAGATACCACCAAACTTAGCACCAGTGCAGACACCCACCACTGAGGAGATAGACCAGGTTCTTTGATGCGCCCTGCGACGCATCATAATGTTCTATCTAATTTTTATTTACGTATTTGATTATGTACGCATTTTTATTTCCGTCCTATCGGTTTGACCACACGATGGGACCTTAAATAAAGGTCTAGTATTATTAGTAGTAAGACCGTAAAGGCAAGCCTAAAATTAATTAGGAGCGCATTCTTTTAAAAAATAAATCATGGAGAAGTTTAGGAAAGAACTGAAAATTATGTATCAGGAAACCTTTCAACTGTTATTTTGGGAATATTTCAAAATCTGTGTTAGGAAACATTTTGAATGCTGAAAGAATCATTATTGGAAAGACTAGCTATGGCAAGTTATCAAAAACCAAATTCAGCCATGCCTCCCCATAAAAATCCATCATGAAGAAGTGAAGATTATTTTCGGACAGAGCAGAGAAACGTAAATTTCGTTTCTCTGCCCTTTTGCCGAACGATCTTCCGGAGTCGCGACCCTCCTCCCCAGCCTTGCGTCCGATCGCGTCGAAGGAAGAATCCCGTTCAAGCGCCCTTCAACACCGCCGACGCCGACGCCGGACACACCAAGTCCCGCCGCTGCTCTCCACCCTGTTTGGAATCGCGACAGACGGGTCGTCGTCGACTTCGGGCTTACCTTCCGACGACCTCGATTTCATCACAAGCCGTCCAGAGATATCCGTCCATTCGTGTGAAAGATTTGAAAGGGATCGCTGCCTGTTCTGCTTGGGTAACCTCGTTTGCTCTCTTTTATTAGTATAAGGTTTATGCATCTCAACTAATTAACTTTGGGCTTGCTTTTACGTTCGCACTACTATTATTATCGTTATTCATAAATTGTTGATGCAACTGTGCTTGTGGCCGTGGTAATTTCATAGAGGATTCGAGTCGTGAAACACTTGAGAGGTTCACTCGTACGGCCGTCATCGCCGGGAGTTATACTTTTCAGAAGGAGATTGGGTGTTTGCTTATTTCAGGAAGCAGAGATTCACTCCGGGTACTTATCACAAGCTACAACAGAGGAAGTTTGGTCCTTTCCAAATCCGGAAGCGCATTGGTCAGAATGCATATCTCTTAGATTTGCCCGTTGAATTTGGAACTTCGTCGATATTTAACGTGACCAATCTAACGCCATTCTATGGAGATCCACCTAGTTCCAACCCCAGTCCACCTGCTGCAGCTCCAGAGATACCGCCCGACTTAGCACCAGTTCAGACGCCCACCACTGAGGAGATAGAGCAGGTTCTTGACGTACGAGAATTTCACACTCGTCATGGGACGTATCAGCGCTACTTGGTCTCATGGCAAGGACGAGATATTACAGACAGCTCTTGGATTAGCACTGACGAGCTACAACGACGTCGTCCCGACCTCTCCGTTGCCAGTTTTTGTGAGTCCTCGCCGGGGTCGAGTTCTCTTAACCCCGGGAGAATTGATGCGCCCTGCGACGCATCATAATGTTCTATCTAATTTTTATTTACGTATTTCATTATGTACGCATTTTTATTTCCTGCCTATCGGTTTGACCACCCGATGAGACCTTAAATAAAAGGTTCGGTATTATTAGTAGTAGGACCGTAAAGGCAAGCCTAAAATTAATTAGGAGCGCATTCTTTTAAAAAATAAATCATGGAGAAGTTTAGGAAAGAACTGAAAATTATATATTAGGAAACCTTTCGACTGTTATTTTGGGAATATTTCAAAATCTGTGTTAGGATACATTTTGAATGCTGAAAGAATCATTATTGGAAAGACTAGCTATGGCAAGTTATCAAAAACCAAATTCAGCCATACCTCCCCATAAAAATCCATCGTGAAGAAGTGAAGATTATTTTCGGACAGAGCAGAGAAACGTAAATTTCGTTTCTCTGCCCTTTTGCCGAATGATCTTCCGGAGTCGCGACCCTCCTCCCCAGCCTTGCGTCCGATCGCGCGGGAGGAAGAACCCCGTTCGAGCATCCTTCAACACCGCCGACGCCGGACACACCAAGTCCCGCCGCTGCTCTCCGCCCTGTTTGGAATCGCGACAGACGGGTCGTCGTCGACTTCGGGCTTACCTTCCGACGACCTCGATTTCATCACAAGCCTTCCAGAGATATCCGTCCATTCGCGTGAATGATTTGAAAGGGATCGCTGCCTGTTCTGCTTGGATAACCTCGTTTGCTCTCTTTTATTAGTATAAAGTTTATGCATCTCAACTAATTAACTTTGGGCTTGCCTTTACGTTTGCACTACTATTATTATCGTTATTCATAAATTGTTGATGCAACTGTGCTTGTGGCCGTGGTAATTTCATAGAGGATTCGAGTCGTGAAACACTTGAGAGGTTCACTCGTACGAGATCAACGAACCTCTTAAAGTTCAACGTGACGAGTGAGATTTTGCGCGCAAACTTGATTTGGTCACTCGACCGATCTCACTTTTTTCTTTTAAAATTAAAAAGTTTAATTTAATTCTCAAAAACGCACACCGGTTTACATCATTCTTGATGTACGAAAATTTCGCATGCGCCATGGGACATACCAGCGCTATTTGGTTTCATGGCGGGGACGAGATATCACTGACAGTTCTTGGATTACCACTGATGAGTTATGGCGACGCCGTCCAGAGCTCTCCGTCACCAGTCTTTGCAAATTCTCGTCGGGGTCGAGCTCTCTCAACTCCGGGGGAATTGATGCGCCCCGCGACGCATCCTAACTTCGTTTAATTCGCATTTACTTATTTTATTTCTTCGTGCCATCGTTTTTATTTTGAGGCTCTTCGGGTTGACCGTCCAATGAGATCTTAAATAAAGAGGTCCGGTAATTTAGGCAAGTAGGACGGAAAAGGCAAGTTTAAGTTATTTAAGGAGCCATAAAATTAAAAATATACTCACATCAATTAGGAGATATTTGATGAAGCTATTTTGGAAGGATACAAAAGGAAATTAATTTATTTTTAGAAGAAAATAAAAGAGGGATTTATATCCTCTTATTATGGAAGGAAGTAAAAGGCAAAGAAACTTATAAAATCCATCCCAAACGGTGGAAAAGAGGAAGCCGACTGTACAGAGGAACGATTTAAAAATTGTTCCCACTATCATACCGGAACCACCGCTCCATTCCCGTCAAAAGCTCCCACTGTTGTCCATGTACATCGCGAGCCCCAGCGATTCCATTACCTGTGACGATTCCAGCCGACGTCGTTGCCGCTCTCGACGCCGAAGCCCCTCCATCGACGATCGGTCCTCGAGTGTCGTCGACTCCACCGCCCTTCTCCGGTGCCCAACCGCTCCTGTCGCGTAAGGAATACCGTCGACTTCAGCGCCCTGTTCCGGTATTCCTCCTGCGTGTTCTGCTTGCTGACCGGATCCCTCCGTCCGTGCTATTCTCGCCCGGCTCGACCGATTTGGACGGGAAGGACTTCCGAGCCGTAGATTTTTGGGTACTCTCGTTCCAATCACTTAGGGCCAGTTTGGGTGAGTTGTTGCTGATGAAAAGCTGCTGATGTAGCTGCTGATAGTAAAAGTGTTGTTTCTGAAAAACAGAGTTTTGTTAAAAAACTGTTTGTGTGAAATGGAGTTTGCAGAGCTTTTGATAAGCTGTTTTGTAAAAACTATTTGGCAAAAATGGAGTTTTTTTAGGTTAATTTTTTCTAATTAATTTAAATTCTTTGTTTAATACCTGAAATCATTTCCAACATTTAAAATCAACGTCACACCACATACCAAATAAAATTTCAATGTTTTTCAGATATTACAAAACAACATAACAAAAAAACATTTTAAACTCTCGACGCACGGATCCATCAGCTGCATGTAAATATTTCGGTGTATCACCTACATAATTGAAAATACTTTATATTAGATTCTTATATTAAATTAAAATTTAAAATATGAGAAAAGAATCTTACCTTCTTGCATCATAGAGTTGTTGCGTTATAGACTCACGCAGTGTTAACATCTCGTCTACACCACTTGATGTATCAATGCATGTATCATGTCGTCTCTGTGAGTCTACTCCGCCTCCCGTACGCTGGCTCTCACTTTCTCTAAAATCAGGATCCATACGTGATGGATGTCTCCGTATAAAATTATGCAAAGCCATTGTCGCCAGGACGATATGTGTTTGTTTCTTAAAACTATATGTAGGCATATCACGCAGTATTGCCCATTTTTTCTTCCATACACCAAAAGTGCGTTCAATCACACTCCTAAGAGAAGAGTGTGCTTGATTGAAAATCTCTCGAAGTCCCTCCACTGGACGATTACCACGAGCAAAATCAGGAAGATGGTATCGTGTATCTGGATATGGTTTTATATACCCTCTTTGCAGTGGATATCCAGCGTCTACCAAATAATACTTGCCTGCGTGATTAACGCACAAATTTTAATGAAAAAAAATAGGAAAGAAGTAATGTATGAAGTACAATTATAACATCATTACCTCCAGGGGGGTGCGGGAAGTTATACTTTGGATTGCTTATAGCAAAATTAAAAATCTGACTCTCATGCGCAGATCCCTCCCAACCTGTCATGGCGAAAGTAGAACACATGTTGAAGTCGCATACAGCCATAACATTTTGTGTAGTAACCCCATGACGCCCAATGTACGGTACTTGGTTTTTAACTGGAATACTTGCATCAACATGTGTTCCGTCTATTGCACCAATACAATCTTTAAAAAACGGCATATACCGCGCATCTCCCGTTATTTCTTGTGGCGTATTAACAAAATATCTGTCTTGGGGCACTATAACATCTTCTGCAAGGCACAGTAATGCACGAAGACCCTCGCTAAAATATCTGCTAGCAGTCTCGGTTGAATGTTGAAACCGCTCACTTGCTTTTCTGCTGGTCTCGTTATGTGATAGAACATATAATGTAATTGCAAGGACCTCTCTACTTGCGGTCCTTCGTGAACCTTACAATCCGTAGTTTTGTTCTAACGTTTGTAGTAGATCAAAAAATATTACTTTTGGCATTCTGAAAGCATTATGAAATCTACCCGGCTGCCCACCAACTAATTCACCCAGCCATTTATCACCAGTTTGTTTTGATGTCATGCATGGTGTGCTTGAATTGAATAAACTGGTGTGTTCAGCTAACACATATATCGTCGAGGTTAGAACTTGATGATAGGCAGCAACATGACGCCTTTTAACCCTTTCATACTCATCACTTGAAGAATCTGAGTCCTCACTGGACATTCTCTGATTCACAAAAATAAAGAAAATTACAAACAGAATTAAAGCAACATGACAAAATTACATAGATGAAACATATCAGCTACATAACATCTAAAAGCAAATTAAATAACATGGTTTAAACATAGTTAATGTATCAAGATGTAAAAACAAAATACATAGCATCTCCTACACAGCTCAAACAAAAAAAGTTGCAACATATCAACTACACAGCATCTCCTACTCAGCCCCTTTTACGTAGCGTGTACGCAGCCATCTAACCCTAATCTCCTCCCTGAGACACATAAAGGTCTCCCTATGGTTCTTATCCATCAGCAACATTGTAGCAAAATCAAAAAAATCATACTCCTGGCATATCTCTGGGTAGGATTCAAGTTTCTCCAAAGCTTGGGCAATTGTGAATGGGCAAGTCGTCCTCGGCGGCTCCCGGAGAGATAAACCGATATCCTTAGTAGATTCCACCAAATCAACTAGGACTGAGTTTGCTGCCTTCTTTTTCCCCTTCTTCTGTCGTTTACAAGATCCAGATGCAACGGATGGATCAATACTCTCTGCATTCTCACTGATCTCAATCGAAACATTGTCATCATCAGACATACCACGCTCATCAATAGACTCACGGCCTTCGGACATAGTGCTAGGGGTACAAGCATGAACTCCAGTGGCGACAACTGCACTGAACATCATGTTCAATTTTTCCTCAAGCTCCGGGGCTATGCCTCCATACCTAAACTTCTTCGCGGCAGAAACAACCTAATACAAGAAATTAATTAAATATAAGAAACAACATAATACAAGAAATTAATTAAATATAATGCAAATATTTTAGTTTACCTTCGACCTCTCATCCCATCATTCGTCTGAAGCATCGATGGTTCCTCTGGAGGAATTCCAACCTAGACCTGTTTCCCCTCTTTTGAGCTCAACCCACAACTTCCACTCTTTTTTCAGGTGGTCCCATTTATTTTTCATTTGAATTCTATCGTACTTCTTTCCGGTTCTCTGCTCAAATTTTACCACTAGATTGTTCCATCCCTCTTTGTTGAAATGTGTAGTCGGCCGATTACCGAGCTCAATTTCAACAATGCATAAGTCACAAAAGATAGAGATATCATTTTGATCCCATATAGCTGATATCCCTCCATCTTTTGGTTTCCCCATCTACAATTTTTTAAAATTAGATGACAAACACACAAAACCAATCACTCACAGACAAATACATATATACACAGCACACACACACACAAATACATATATATATACACACACATACATATATATACACAGCACACACACACACACACACACATACATATATACACAGCACACACACACACATACATATATACACAGAACACACACACACCTACATATATATACATACACAACACACACACACCTACATATATATACATACACAACACACACACACCTACATATATATACATACACAGCACACACACACCTACATATATATACACAGCACACACACAAATACATATATATATACATACACACGCACACCCTATATTAAAAGCCGACTGGAGAAGAGCCCCGAAAAATAGGAAGCTAGAAACCGCTGGGAAGAAGGAGGGGTTGTCCGCTGAGAAGCGGGGCCGTCCGCTGAGATGCTTCTCAGCGTCCGCTGAGATGCTTCTCAGCGCCCGCTGAGAAGATGCAGTCCCTGTTCACGTTGGAGGGAAGAGCCACCGCCGCCGCGTCTAATCCCAACAAGAACACACACACACATTCATAGAACACACACACACCTACATATATATACATCACACACACACACACCTACATATATATACACAGCACACACACACACAAATACATATATATATATATACAGCACACACAAATACATATATATATACACAGCACACACACACACACATTCATATATATACAGCACACACACACACCTACATATACACACACACCTACATATATATACATACACAGCACACACACACACACCTACATATATATACATACACAGCACACACACACACATACATATATACACAGAACACACACACACATTCATAGAACACACACACACCTACATATATACACAGAACACACACACATTCATAGAACGCACACACCTACATATATATACATACACAGCACACACACACACACCTACATATATATACATACACACACACACACAAATACATATATACATACACAGCACACACACACACAAATACATATATATACATACACAACACACACACCTACATATATACACAGCACACACACATACATATATAGAGCAGCCATCTCACACACACATACATATATACATCACACACACACACACACACACACACACACACACACAATCAAGCACACTCACACACACAATCACAAACACTCATATACAAACACAAGAAAAATTTCATTCAAACAAAAATTGGGTGAGTATACACCTAAAAGAACAAAAAAAAAATTCATATCCCTACAAAAATTACAAACGAATAGAGGATATCAGGTGAGTAGATACCTGATGTTGGATCTCGAAGAGTTGAGGCTGTTAGGAGAGGAGATCGGGTGCAGAAACGGCGTCGATTGGGAGCAGAAATCGGAAGAGGCATCGATTGGGAGCCAGCAGAGATCGATTGGGAGCCGGCGTTTCGACTGGAGAAGAGAGGCGAGGAAGAAGAAGGACTCGCGGAGGGGTAGGGTTTCGCCGTCGGGAGGGAGTCGGGAACGAAGAAGAGAAGACGCAGCGAGGAATCGCGCTTGCGGCGCGATGGAGCTGGAGGAATGAACCGCGGATCAGCCCTAGGTATAAACCGCGGCAATTTAGAACCGGCGTTTGAGAGCGGACGATTACCAAACACGGCTTATGAAGAGAGCTTCGTTTTTTACCTGCCGCACCGAAGCCCGTAAGCTGCGCCAAACGGTACCTTAGTATAATTTTATGTGCTCCATTAAATAATCCTGAGCTTGCCTGCATGTCTTTTTGCTTATATTATCGTACTTTCATAAGTTGTTGCATGTGAGTTCTGTTTGTGGCCGTCAACGTTTTAAATGTCGGATATCGGGTGCATATCGGATTGAGTTTTTAAATGTCGGATGTCGGATGTCGAAGACATTTGAAAATGTCGGGTTTTAAAACTACAATATATAAATATTACTATTATGTACAAAACAATGAGAAATAATAAGCAAAACAATAAATAAAAGAATACCTGTTTTTTTGGAGGAATAGTTTAAGAGAGTTGTAGATAACAACACGTATAACATGCCTTACATATTATTTTGAGTCATCATAAATTCATAACTTTAAGATTATATTAGCATTTAGCAACTAAAATCGAACGAGAAATTCAAAACAGTGCAACACAACTACCCAACTACACAAGTGCCAACATGGAAAATACTATGATAAATACTATCAATCTGTCAAGGTATGTATTTGTGTTGCACTAGCAATAAATATAAACCTTCATAAATAACATGCCAATCAGTCAAGGCATGTTATAAACTTATAAATTATAATACTACCAATCAGTCAAGGCATGTTATAATACTATGATAAATACTATGACATACATTGATTAAAACATCAGTCAGGTTGTAGTTGTGTTGCACTGGCACCACTTAGGAGGAACCATGGAAAATACTCCAATTTATGCAAAAGCTCAGTTCATACCAAAAACAATATAGGAGGTCCGGCGGAAAAACCTCTACGAAAACAGCATAGGCAATATAGGAACAAAGGAGCTCGTCGTCGTCCTCCTAGTCCTACAACAAGATAGGAATAAAGGGAAGAAATCTGATGATGGGAGGAAGAAGGGGAAGAATGCGTACAGGAGGAATAAGGGGAAGAATGCTTACGGGTTCTGTCCAGGTTTCTGGAGGTTCACCGAGGGGATGATGGCTCGTAGGACTTCCAGACGCTCGACGGAGGAGGAGAACACGCTCGATCGGCTGGAAAATGGAGGAGAAAGCGCTGGACGGGGGAGCAGAAAGCTGCAGAGTTCTCGCAAAGGGCTCGAAGAGGAAGGATGGGGGAGGAGAAAGCGGCAGAGGACTCGCAGACAGCTCAGTGAGGGAGGAGGAGGCAGCAGAGGGCTCGCGCTCAACGGGATCGCAGACGGCTCACGCTCAGCGGGATCACAGACGAGGGAGGAGGAGGTGGCAGAGGGCTCGCTCGTCGGCGCTCAGCGAGGGAGGAGGCGGCAGAGGGCTCGCTCGTCGGCGCTCAGCGAGGGAGGAGGAGGCAGCAGAGGGCTCGCACTCAGCGGGATCGCAGACGGCTCGCGCTCAGCGAGAGAAATTTTAGGTCGTGACTCAGTGAAGGAATCTGCGATTTAAGTCAGCCCTAAAGCCGCGCAAACAACATAGCGCCCGATATTTGGTTTTCTCGGAACGGACGAAAAGTCGGAAATTGCCCTTCTTATCGCCCGATTTAATTCAAAGCGATTTTTTTAATTAATTTGAAAAAATAGATCGTTTTTCGTTCAAAACAGACATGTCGGCCGACATTTAAAACATTGGTGGCCGTAGTAATCTCGTGGAGGATTCGATTCGGAAAAACACGTGAGAGTTTCACTCAAGTGAATTTAACGAATCTCTTGAAGCCCAACGGCGAGTTTGATTTTCCCGCTGAAATTCGTTTGGCCGCTCGGCCTATTTTCAAATAAAAAACAGTTATACTTATAAATTAATTTATTTTTTCGAAAACCTAATTTCGTTCTACAACAGCTCCCCTACTATCCCTTAATTTGTTCCTTCACTATATAGTCCCCTAACTCATGTTATTTCTCCTAGTATTCTGGTTACTTTTACTGCTTCTCCTACCTTGCAAGTTTATACTCGAAGAAATAAGGGAACAAACATATATGGTCATTCTATGAATATCATAACTAACATCGGATTCTACTTCAGGACCAACTGGTCCATCCATTGCTCTCAGTAAAGATATCATGTACCCACTCACCTATCTCATTAGGTTTCCTACAACTCTTTCACTGCTTCACATAAGGCTTTTGTGTCTTACTTGACCTCCATTTCCATACCCTCATCTTGACATGATGCACTTGGAATTACTAAGTGGCAAGAAACGATGTTTGAGAAGATGCAAACTCTGGAAAAGAACTGCACATGAGATCTGATACATTTCTGTCAAGGGAAGAAAATTATTGGGTGCAAGTGAGTATTTTCTATCAAGCAAAGCTCTCAAGTGGTTATTGAAAGGTGCACATCGAGACTTGTGGCAAGGGGTTATACTCAAAGTCCACACTCTGTAGGCGCGGGCCGTCCACATCACCTTTGTCGTTGATCGCACACCAAGCGAGCAGAGTCCTCCACATCCAACATAGTGCCCACTGTTCATAGCCGCTACATAAAAAAAAATTTACGCATCAACAACTATCCCACCAAGATTCTGTTGAGCTCCGCAGTAAGGGATTGCGTTTCCGTTTCCACCAACCCTACTCTCCCAACCACGAGCCGCAAATTGTGCCCCCATCATGGGCGTTGAGGATGTCGTTAATTTCCTAGGTGTGAATGACAATGTAACCAAGCTTCTTACAGTATCCGATAACAACTTGACATATTTACAACTTTCGCTATACTCAGTGATGGGAATCTCCGGGATACCCTATGAAACTATGTAAACAAATCCATACTTAGAAAATTATTTTGATGATCAACAATAGCGTTACCCACAACATCTCTCATGAGGCGGCGCCGTGACTTCAACTTTTAACCATGCCGAGTATTGGATTTCATGTGTCAAGGACGATGGCAGCCACATTCCAACCAACGACTTGTGCCCCTTTTTAACAGTGATTCTGAATGACTATAACTTCCAAGCAGATTTTCATTTGTTCAATTTGGGCGACATTGATGTTATCATTGGCGTAGCATGACTCCAAACAGTCAGACTCTCGATGATGCTAAGGCCAACCGGCTCCTTGACAATGGAATTTGAGTCCAAAGAGGATCACCATTGCCTTCATAGTGACCTCACTTTCGTGCACCCCAACACTCGTGGGTCCATTCAGAAAGAGGTTGACCCCGAGTTAGTTTTTGCACCACCGACCGATCTTCCACCTGTCTGAGTATCAAATCATTGCATTCCTCCACACCTCGAGGTGACCACCATCTATGTGCATCCCCTTTTTCTATGGGCACACACATGAAGATAACATAAAACAAATGATTACATAAATGCTTTATGAAGGTACTATTCAGCCCATTGCAAGGCCCTTCTCTAGTCATGTCCTCGTATGGAAAAAATGGCAGTTGACGCTTCTCTGTGGGCTTCAGAGAGCTGAAAAAGTCCATGGTTGCCAACAAGTACCCAATTCCCCTGATCCAAAAAATTATGGACGAGTTGCAGGGTGCTCAATTCTTCTTTAAATTGGATTTAAAATCCTGGTATCACTAGATCTGTGCGCGCCCAAAAGATGTACCCAAGACAACTTTCTGTACACATGACAAACACTACGAATTCTTGTTCATGGCGTTTGGCATGATTAACATGCCAACCACTTTTCAATCAACATCAAACGAGATATTTCAGCCCTTTATCCAAAAGCGTGTGCCCATCCTCTTTGACGACATTCTAATCTACTGCGCCTCGTGGGAGGCTCATTTGGACCATTGCCAGAGCGTTCACCAACTTCTGACGCAGCATCAATTATCTACGAACATTAAGAAATGTTCATTCAGGGACTCCCATGTGGCCTATTTGTGCAATGTTATTCTGCGGAGGGATTGTCTTGGACTCGGAGAAAATCATAGTCGTTGCTCAGTGTCCGACTCGCACCTCTGTCCAAGTCGTTTGTTAGTTCCTCAATCTTATAGGTTACTATCAACACTTCATCCACAACTACGGATCTATGGCCCAATTGCTCACCGGCCTCCTCAAGGGGTCGGAGGACCGACCTTTGACATGGCCAAATGAGGTGCAAGACGCTTTCGTGAGACACCAACAGGCCCTCTGTTCTGCGCTTGTATTAGCCATGTCAGACTTCACCAAGTCCTTTGTGATTGAATGTGATGCCTCAGATAGCTCATGTAGGAAGATCAGATCATTGTCTTTTAGCAAAGTGCTCATGGACCATCATCAACGACAGTGATACGATTTTTATTAGTTCCTTCCGGCAAAAGTTATTTAAGTTACAGGTCACTAAACTCCGATTAAGCACATCCTACCACCCCCCAAACCGGCAGACAAATGGTGGTTCTGAATCGATGCGTAGAGACCTATTTACAAGGTTTCACATCAGAGCAACCCCGACAGTGGTGCCGCTAGATTCTGTGGGCCGAGGTATGGTATAATATGGTACACCACTCAACAACCAACATATTGCCTTTTAAGATAGTAATACGGTCGACCCCCACCGTCATTCAACACACGGCAGGAGTGTCACCTGGATGCGGATACTGGCGGACTGTGATGGGGCCATCTGCCAATTAAAGTATCACTTTGATCGCTCACAATAGTGCAGGGCTCAAGCAACCAACTAGCATCGTCGTTAGGTAGTGTACAACCCAGGCGACAACATCTTGGTGAAACTCAATCCCTATCGCCAGCAATCAGTGGCCAACTACATGCATCCCCAAATTCAGCTCTTGTTACTATCTAGGAAATACCGATACGGGTATGGGTACGTTATGTATCCGATGCGGCGGTACGCCAAAATTTAAAAAATAAGGATACAGGTACGGCGGGATACGTTGTATTAAATAGAATAAATATATATGTATATATCACAAATGCAATTATAAATCCTCAAAACAAAAAAACATGAATCATAAATAATCAACTGAAGTACAAATCCACAGCTAATGCAATATAACATTAAGTTCTTAAACATAAAATATTCATAATCATTTAAATTTAAGGATGTTCATCACTTATTTTCTTCATTTTCCTCCGTATTGTTGGAGATCAATGCATCTTCAATTTCTGGTTTGTCTAAAGACAAGTTGGCAATCGGAAGCATGTCAACTCCATTAAAAGGATTTGTCCATGCATCTCCTCCAACATCCCACATTCTACTCCTTCCATGATTGTAGATTTCGTTTCTCCTCGATAATAGGTGTATATTACTATGCACATACACCAAATCATCAGCTCGTTGTGGTTGAATTTTGTTTCTTCTCAAAGAGTGAATGAATGAGTATGTGCTCCAATTTCTCTCACAACATGAGGATGAAGAAGGTTGACATAAAAGCTTCAAAACAACTTTTTGCAATTTAGGTGCTGAAGTTCCATAGTAACTTCACCAATCTTTAGGCAATAATGAAGCTCTACTCTCCAAACTATCTGGGTCATTAAAAGCTTGACCAAACCTCGTGAAGCTAGAGAACTCATTGATTACTATATTCCTCTCCATCATATCAGGAAAGTATCTTCTTAACATTTATTCCTCTCCAAATAAATCTCATCATCCTTATTTGGAACAACTCTATTTGGCCCTCCAACAAGCAATTCTCGACTATAATACATACAAATACAGGCATATAGTAAATTTTAAATATCAAATATGCAAAAAAAAATTACCTTGGATTAAGGGAATGAGTCATGCAATGTAGTTGTGTGCAACTCTTGGTCCATCGATCAACGAGGACATCATAAATTGCCTTTTAAAGAGGGCAATGAACTTCCAAGTCCGTTAACTTTTCGTGTCTATATATTTCAATCTTCACATTTTCTATCATTGAATCTCACATGTCATACACCAAATGAAGGTTAGGTTTATCTGTATCACAAACACTAGGCATATCATATATGGATCTTGTTATATCAAGGATCTTGTCCACATCATCCCGTCATTTGTCACTATAGATGATGTTTTTAACCTCTAGAGCTTTCTCAACGTCATCTGCTTTTATACAAAGTCCATTTGGGACATCCAACCATATTAAGCAAACCCATCTTCACAAGTTTAAACCTCTTCAACATCACTATAGTGGAAGCAAACCGAGTTTCAGCAACTGCAAGTAACTTCAGTGAAACAAAAGAGTTATACGTGTACAACCTGTATTGATGATTCATAATGAAAGTCCTGATGGATTGAGCTTCATTAGACACTTGAGTTATCCATCCACATTGTTCTTTAACAGTTGCATAACAATTTGTATTACTGGCTGCACAAATATTTTTTAATGCTAGATTTAAGGTGTGTACAACACAAGGTGTCCAAAAAATATGTGGAAAACGTGCCTCCACAATTGCTCCTGCTGCCTTACACACTAGTGCATTATCAGTGATAACCTTTATAACATTTTCGGCACCAACTTCATTAATGACCGTACAAATCCAATGCAAAATTGCAAGTTCTTGTTTTATAAGATTTCTGAAATGAGGAAGAAGAAGAGAAGAAGAAGTTGAAGAAGAAGTTGAGAAAGAAGAAGAAGAGGAGGAAGAAGAGGAGGAAGAAGAAGAAGAGGAGGGGGGAGAGGAAGAAGAAGAAGAAAAGGAGGAGGAAGAAGAAGAAAAGGAGGAGGAAGAAGAAGAGGAGGAAGAAGAAGAGGAGAGGAAGAGCTTACGAGCAGGGATGTGGGATCGTCAACGAGCAGCGGGATCTGGAGCGGCAGCAGTGTGGAGCAGGATCATCAGGCCGCAGCGGGATCGAGAGAGAAACTGGGAGAGGGATCGAATGAAATGAACCGTAGAAAAACCCAAAAATGCGATTATTAACGTGTTCAGGCGTGCAGAACGCGTACCCGTACCAGAAACACACCTGGTACAGGTATAAGCTTAATTTTGGCGTATTCGTGCTTTGTAGGTTACTACGGGCCATTCAAAATCGTTGAGCGTGTAGGAACAATCGCCTATCGCTTTAAGCTTTCTGAACAGAGTTGGATCCACACTATGTTCCATGTTTCACAGTTGAAGCCCGTCGGGGGGACCACCACCCCGTAGCACTATAGCATTCAGATGAACTAACCACAGAACCAACACCAGTCTACACCCAAGCCCGCATGTTGTCCAAACTGACAATCCTCATTAACAACCTGACAAAATAAGTGCTTATCAAGTGGAAGGATCTCCCCACTGACGAAGCCATGTGGGTACTTTCCTCCCAACTGCAAAAACAGTTTCGTACTTCGATGCTTGGGATAAGGTCATTCTTCTAACATGGATTGGTCACACCCAAACAAATGAGGGTCTACTTGCGCCGAGAGAAGAAGGAAGCAAACCCATAACGGAAACCTAGCTGGTTGTGGTTCACGCACATGCTTATATTTTATTTACTTTTATGCTCTTTCTTATTTGGGATGTAATGAATAAAGGCCATGTTAAACTTATTGGAGTTATTATTATCTTTGTATTTTATATGATCTGTAAATATCGTGTATGGTGTTTAGGCGTGATTGTAATTATTCATCTTTGAGATATATATATATATATATATGCTGGTCTCCACATTGGAGGTCAAGGCTTTTCATTTCACAACATGGTATCAGAGGGAAATAGGGTTTCGTGTTTTCCCTGCCGCCTTTCCCGATCGTGACTTCTTTCCGATCGGCGGTATCGTCTTCGTCCTTTCCGCGGGATTCCGCTGTTGTGTCTCTTTATCGGCATCATTGTTCTCTCCGATCGGCGCTCTGTCGGCGTTCCGCATCGGCGTTTCTTCCCAATCGATGCTCTATCAGTGTTTCCGCAGGTCGACGCTCCATCCCGACTACAAGCTTCCGCAGTTTTCCCGATCGACGCTCAATACCGATCGGTGTTTCCTCAGATTTCCGGAGCATCCTCTCTGTTTCCAGTTTCTGTTTCCTGTTTCTGCTTCAAATTATCTTTGGATCGCGGAGCCTCTTCTCCGCTTGTTCCCTGTTGCTTGTTTTTCATTTCTTGTTGCTTCTTCTGTCCATGGATTCCAAGGACATCTATGGATCTTCTACGGGACGGATTACTACGTCCTTCTCAATGAGAAAAATTACTCTTCATGGGCAACATCGATGAAAGTAGCTCTTGTCGGCCGGAATAAGCTTTCATGGCTGACCGGCGGCCCTCCTATTCCTAAACCGACCGACACGGATGACAAGAGGAGTTAGTCAAGTGGTCGACGGACAAGTACATGGTTCTTGGATGGATTCAGTGCTCGAAGGAGCCTCGCCTCTTCAGCCAGTTCATGCGCTTTGAGGACATCTCCGAGCTTTGGTCTGCTCTCCAGCGCACCTTTGGGCACACACGTGTTGATGCTCAGATTTTCGGCATCTTTCAGGATATCGCTTCTGCCACTCAGGGGGAGCGTTCCGTTCAGGAGTACTTCACTTACCTTCAGGATCGTTTTCTTGAACTTAACGATCTTGAGCCTCTCAGCGCCCTGGAGTCCCCCAACGATATTACTCTTATTCGGCGACAGCGACAACGACGAGAGACATACCAGTTCTTGATGGGGCTTCGCCCCGAATATGAGTTTACCCGTGCTCAGATTGTGGGGATGTCACCTTTGCCAGATCTTCTTGAAGCCTATTCCATTGTAGCAGAGCATGAGAAACGTATGCAGAGGCACTCTAGTCTTTCCTCCTCTCTTCCTCCTAAGCAGATGGCCCTTGCCGCTTCTTACCGCCCTCCCACCTCCAGCTCTCGGAACAAAGGTGGTCGATCTGGCGGTCGTGGCCCTTCTGGCGGCCGTGGCTCTGCGGGTCCTCCTGGCCCTTGCTCTCACTGTGGGCGTCTGTATCATGACCGCAGTCGCTGCTACCAGCTATACCCCCACCTGAGGGGCTCTGAGCGTACCACTCCTGGTAGTGTCCCAAGGCAACTGTTGCCTCTACCGAGTCTTCCGGGCCCGTCGAGCATACTTTGGGTGCCAACTCCTCTGATTTCAGTCACATGTTGGCCCAGTTTCAGCAGTTCCAGCAGTTCCAGCAAGCTCTGCCTCTCACTACTGCCTCTACTTCCATTGTTGCTTCTTCCTCAGGTACTCTGTTTGCGTGCTCTGTGACCACTGTTGACCAGGATTCGTCATCCTGGGTGATTGATTCTGGTGCAACCGATCATATGATTGGTACGTCTTCCGGTATGCATCAGGTTGTCCCCTGTTCTCACCGGGATGTACGCCTTGCCGATGGCTCGGTTACCCCTGTCCTCAGCCGAGGCACCATCCCCCTCTCTTCCTCCTTCTCTCTTGACTCTGTTCTCCTTATACCTCAGTTGGCTCTCAACTTAATCTCTGTTAGTAGTATTACTCGCTCTTTAGACTGCTCAGTAACCTTTTTTTTCTGATCGTTGTGTTTTTCAGGACCTGAGATCCGGGAGGACTATTGGTACGGGATATGAGAGGAGCGGGATGTACTACCTGGAGTTACCTTCTCCCACTGCTGCTACTACCACCACCGACACATGCCCGCCCACCTTGTCTGCTGCTTCTCCTGTTTTGTCGTCCAGCTCACTTTGGCACGCACGTATTGGTCATGCTAGCCCTCAACGGATGATGTCTGTTTGTCCTGATGTATCTTTTGTTTTTCCTTTTTGCTGCGATGTATGTGAGCTGTCGAAACACACACGCAGCACGCATGTTCCTTCTGTTAGTCGTGCTACTTCTTGTTTTGAGTTGGTTCATTTTGATGTGTGGGGCCCTGCCCTTGTCGTATCATTTGATGGTTTCTTTTATTTCGTGACTTTTATTGATGACTATTCTCGTTGCTTATGGGTTTATCTTCTAAAACATAAATCTGAGGTCATATCTATTTACTCTCATTTTTCTCGTATGATACAGACCCAACATGGCACGTCTGTTCATATCCTCCGCTCTGACAATGGAGGTGAATATACTTCTCGTTCTTTTGACCTCTTTCTCCAGAATGAGGGTACTATACACCAATTTTCTTGTCCTGGTACCCCCGAGCAGAATGGGGTGGCCAAACGCAAAAACCGCCACCTTTTAGACTTTGTTCGTTGTCTTCTTCGGGGAATGAATGTTCCCAAGTCCTATTGGAATGTCGCTCTTCTTACAGCAACTTTCCTTATTAATAGGACTCCCTCTCGTCCCCTTGGTGGTGTTACCCCCTACAGCCTCATCCATCCATCTGTCTCCGCCTTTCCAATTCCTCTCCGGGTCTTTGGTTGTGTGTTTTGTCCAGGACCGTCGCCCTTCTCGGACTAAACTCGACGACAAGGCCATCCGTTGTCTCTTCCTTGGCTACTTTACTACCACTAAGGGTTACCGCTGTTATGACCCTTAGTTGCGTCGTGTTATTTACTCTATGGATGTGACATTTCATGAAGAGGTTCCCTTCTTCCCTGCTCATTTGCCTTCGCCTGTCCTTCCTACTGTTGTGCAACCTCTCCCGATTGTTCCACCATTGCCAGCCACTGTCCCACCTGCCGCTCCGCCTGTCCTACTGACTTACTCTCGCCGCCAACGTACACCCACTTCTCCTCCAGTCCCGGATCAGCAGCTCCTTCCGGTCGCAGCCTCGCAGGTACCTCTCTTGAGCCTCTCTCCTCTACTTCTTCTGCTGACTTACCTATTGCCCTGCGCAAGGGCAAGCGTACTTGTGTTCGTTCTTCGGTTACTGAGCACCCGTTGGCTAGTGTTGTTTCCTACCAGCGTTTCTCACCCTCTTACCAGGCTTTTGTGGCTGCTGCTGATTCTGTTCATCTACCTACTTCGACCGCTGAGGCTCTCCTTGACCCGCGGTGGGTTCAGGCCATGGAAGAGGAGATGTCCGCTCTCCATCGTACTGGGACATGGTCCCTGGCTTCTCTTCCCCCCGGGAAACGCACAGTTGGGTGCAAATGGGTCTATACTGTGAAGTACTCTGCGGATGGTACCATTGACCGCTATAAGGCCCGTTTGGTGGCCAAGGGCTTTACTCAGGCTCCGGACGAGTTTGGTGCCACGTTTGCTCCCGTGGCTAAGTTGACTAGTGTCCGCCTTCTTCTCTCGCTTGCGGCCTCTCGGACGTGGCCGCTCTACCATCTCGATGTCAAAAATGCTTTCCTGCACGGAGATTTACAGGAGGAGGTCTGCATGGCTCCTCCTCCGGGGTTTGCCCTTAAGGGGGAGTATTCGGGGAAAGTATGTCGACTGCACAAATCTCTGTACGGCTTAAAGCAGTCTCCGCGTGCTTGGTTTGATCGGTTCAGCTCAGTTGTCCTTCAGTCCGGCTTCACTCAGTGTCGTGCCGATCACACTTGCTTCATTCGTGCTACTTCAGAGGGCCTTCGTGCCATTGTCCTGGTCTACGTAGACGATATTATTCTCACCGGGGATGACCCTTCTGGCATCTCTGAGGTGAGAGCTACACTTCGCTCAGCCTTCGAGGTGAAAGACCTTGGGCCCCTCCGTTATTTCCTTGGGATCGAAGTTGCTCGCTCACGGCAGGGAATCTCCATATCGCAGCGCAAGTACACCTTAGATCTTCTTCGGGACACGGGTCTACTTGGGTGTCGTCCTGCGAGTACTCCTATGGATACCAACCATCGCCTTCATGCTGAATCTGGTGATCCTCTACCGGACCCCTCTCAGTACCAGCGTCTGGTTGGCCGCTTGATCTACTTGACCAATACTAGGCCTGACATCAGCTTCTCTGTGGGCGTCTTAAGCCAATTTATGCATTCTCCCAGGACATCTCATCTAGAGGCTGCTCGGCGTGTCCTTCGCTATCTTAAGCGCGCTCCTGGTCTTGGGCTGTTCTATCGGGCTGATAGTGCCTCCAGTCTCTCCTGCTTCACTGATGTTGATTTTGCTGGCTCTTTGATCGATCGACGCTTCACGTCTGGTCTCTGTATATTTCATGGTGATCATCTTGTCTCATGGCGAAGTAAGAAACAACCCATCGTATCTCGCTCGTCGGCTGAATCAGAGTACCGCGCCATGGCCCACGGCGTCACTGAGTTGGTTTGGCTCTGATCGCTGCTGACTGAACTAGGCATATCCCTTGCTACTGGCTCGACCCTTTATTGTGACAATAGATCAGCTCTCCTTCTTACCCAGGACTCGGTGCTACATGAGCGCACCAAGCACATCGAGATGGATATTCACTTTCTGCGTGATCACGTTCGTACTGGGACTATTCTTCCAGCTTATGTCCCCTCGGCCGACCAGCTTGCTGACGCCTTTACTAAAGCTGTTGGCCCTACTCGTTTAGATTTGACCATTTCCAAGCTGGGCATGATTGACATCTTTGCCCCAGCTTGAGGGGGAGTATTGGAGTTATTATTATCTTTGTATTTTATATGATCTGTAAACACCGTGTATGGTGTTTAGGCATGATTGTAATTATTCATCTTTGAGATATATATATATATATATGCTGGTCTCCACATTGGAGGTCAAGGCTTTTCATTTCATAACAAAACTCCCTATATAAGGAGAGTAAGGTGGAAGGATTAGGATGTCAAGAAAGTCATGATCTTGGGAGGGGTAGAACCGACCAATCGGCTCCTCCATAAGAGAGCTCGGAAATCTCACAAAATCTCCTTCTTTTTTTGAAATTTATCAATAAAATTGGCTTTTGATCCTCTTGAAAACCCTAGCCTCCAACAGTACAACTCATTCAGAAAAAAGTAAATTTACAATTTGCGTAATGGATTTTTACAAGAGAAACGGTTATAAAATCAGGATAACAGATGAAATCACTTCAATAGAATACATAAATAAGAAGGGGATAAAGTCATTCCAAAGTATTGTTTAATGATTAATTAGAAATAGTTGGAAAGGCTATCAAAAACTAATGAATTTTTTTTTGAAAACAGAGAAAATTGTGAAAAGATTCTACCAATGCTGCATACCTTAAGAGCAAAAAACTGGCCAGTCCACTTGTGCCGAACTAATTGCACGATTCCAGCACTACCATTCCCAACCACTTTAACCATGTCCATATCAGCTAATGCCAACTTATTGTCCAATGGTTTAATAAGTTGTACCTGAATGTAAAGAAGAAATAAAATAGTTCATTCCAGAAATCTTTGTTGCATCTAAAGCTTGGATTAGACCAATAAATGTTAACTGTGTTCTAAACATATACAGAATAGATTTCTTGATTCAAAACTAGAAAATCCATCACATGCAGCTTTCTTTGTGATGGGGATCGAGCCACACGGCCCGTTAGGGCCTACTCACGCCAACCATGGGCCCAGTGACGATCGGGACCGCTCATCGCGAGTGAATCGCCGATCAAATTTTTTCTTTTTTTTCAATTTTCATTGTATTTTGTTTGTTTAGGGGGTTACACCGAACAAGAAATATGACTGTTTGTTGTCCCTCTCTAGTCTATAAATAGGGGTAGGGGACTTCATAGATGACTATTGAAAGATTGAGTGAAGAAGCATCTTTTTGATCACCCGGTGCCAAAGCCGAAACTCCAAGTGCGAAGCTTGGACACCTCCCTCCATTCCCCATAGTTGCCGGTCATCTCAGCCCCTCCCGGTTTCATTAACCGCAAGCCCATTTCCCTCACCAGCCGGCCTCCCCTTCTCCTCCCCACAAACCACAGGCGGCCCCCACCATTTCCTCCCCAAACTCCCCAGCCGGTATCTCCATTCCATCCCCCACAACTTCCAGTCAGTAACCACCCCATTTCCCCCTCCCACCTCCAACAGTTGGCAGCCCCAATCACCTCCACAAACCACCAACCGGTCCCCCTTCCAACTCCTCCTCATACCCCTTCCAAAATCGACCATAAATCCCTTCCCCAACTCCCTCCATTCTCAATTTCCGACGATCAACGGAAACCTCCCCTGGCCACCTTCGTCAAGCCTCCTCCACCACCCATCAAAACCCTTTCGTTTCAATTTTCCGGCGATCAACAAAAACCACCTCCGGCCACCACCACCACCTCCGGCGATCACCTTCGGCTAGTCACCACCTCCACCATCAAATAACCACCTTCCACTAACCCCACTACACTAAAATTTAGGCCATTTTCCTAAATTTTCTCCACATCTCCCATTCCCCCACCTCCTCCACTAATTCCTCAAACTCGCGCGTGGATCCACCTCCTCGGCCCACCCCCCCCCCCCCCCCCCCACACACACACACACTTCTACCAATCAACAACCAGCCACCCTATCCTCATCCAACCCCACTCCACACCCAACTGAGCCTCACTCCTCCCCATTCAACAACCCCCACCCACCTTCTCTCGCGTGGAACCACAACTCCAACTGCTCCCCACTCAGAGTCCAGCAGCCATAAGCCCCTCTACACCCTCCCCGGCCCTCATACAATCACCCAATTTTCTGCCCAGGGGGGTTGACATTACCTCCAGTTGCTGGAATTAAATTCCAGAAAGCAAGTTTTTCCTCCACATCCCTCCCTTGTCCCTGGTTACACCCTCCCGGCTGCAGCCAGGACACTACAGCTACTTGCCAGTGATTTCCCTGCGGTCCTTCCAGTCCATTGTATTCCCGAGCCCTCCAGTTTCCTGTCGACCCCCATTCATACCAGCAGCAGCAACCAGCCACTTCCAGCTTCCAGAGAGGTCAATTCCAGCACTATTTTGTGCTGGCCAGCAGCTTGATATATCATCGGAGGCCTAAATCCCACCCCGGGACACACTTCCGGCTTCCCAAAGTGTTCTGGATAGTCATCCACCCCCTCCCCACTTCTGAACTGTGTGAGTTTTCTACTTTGATGTCACTTAATTTGTGTTGAGTTGTGTGTTAATTTTCTACTCGAGAAATATTTGTTTGTAATCATTATTTCAGAGTTTTAAGACATTATACGCTCTCATCTACTTAGTTATTTGCTTTTCGAGCTCTCTTGCATGTATACGACTTCTCGTGTTTCTTTGCTTGTAAGCTTTATCTATTGTGACATATCCTATATTTTGATTTATAAAAGAAATTATTTTTGGAAGTTAAAATTTATCGAAAGTGTGTCTGCATTTAGAACTCTTAGCCTAAATAGGACCTTACCATGCATCTGTTTTGGTATCTGAAAGTGAGGTTAGATCTTAAATTAACTCTAGAGGGGGGTGAATAGAGTATTAAAACTTTTTATTAGTTTTATTGCGGAATTAAAAATACTAATATATATATATATGTGTGTAGCAGAGTGATTTATAAGAAACTGAAAATAAAACACAGCACAGCACAAGCACAGAAAAGTAAAGCAATCACAGAGGACACAAGGAGCAATAGTAGTTCCCCAATAAACCTGGGTACGTCTACTCTTCTACCACCATTGGCAGGAATCCACTAGGATTTTTGATCAGGTGTCCTAACACCAATGAGCTTTTGATAAGGTGCCCAAAAACCAAATAGGATTTTTTGATCAGGTGTCTTGCCACCAAGAGGTAAACTTTTGAAGGGAGTTTTAACCATGTACAAGAGGGGATAGAAAGGTTAGAATGTTCTTCTCTGTCAACAATCTGAGAGAAGACTCTAGTGGATGTTGATGTAGAAAAGCTCCTCTGTCTGATATGAATTTGTTTGACAGTTAATTGGCTGGAGCTTTCTCTTGAATCAAATAATCTTCCTGTAGCTGATGAATCTGAGAGAATAAATTCTTCAGATTATTGTTGCTCTTTTGAAGATCTAAACTTGCAGCAGATGATTGAGAGAGTATTGTTGATGTTGTTCTCAGAGAATGAATGCTGCTATTGAGGAAGAAGATGAAGATGATCTGTTTTTCGTTCTTCTTGTTCTTCCTGTAACCTTCTTTCTTTTCTTTTCTCTGTACAACTATTCTGATATGTTCTGTATGCTTGTCGTGTAAAAACTATGGAAGAATAATCTGTATATCTTCTTCCCTTTTCTTTTTGATAATATTTGAAAATCAAATCCCTTGAATTAAGGAATAAATATATCTGGGAACCATAAATCTGACACGCCATATATCTCTTTCCTTTTCCATGAACTGCCCTTTTCCGAGAATATGTCAACGGCTATAATCTTTAAATAATAAAAGGAAATATATTATTCTTACTTATCTGATATAAAAGAGCTGTTGCAGAAGATATCTGAGTTCAGAGAATGAATAATATAATCTGTCTGAAATTCTGAACTGAAATAAGAAATTTCGTCGATCTCAATAATTTTCGTCGATCTCAGAGCTGCGTTCGTCGATCTGAAGATATTCGTCGAACGCAGACTGAGTTCGTCGAATGGAAGGATTCGTCGACCGCTGAGACGGGATGATTTCGTCGACCGCTGAGACGTTGAGCCGCTGAGACGAGCTTGAAGCAAGTCGTTCGTCGAACGCAGAGTGTAAGTCGTTCGTCGAACGCAGAGTGTAAGTCGTTCGTCGAACGCAGTGTGGAGTTCGTCGAACGCAGAACCTGAATGATTTCTTGAGTTCTAACAGCCTAAACTCTTGACTCATAGACTATACATTGGGGTCAACTTGATCCTAGTCGGCAGATAGTGATCCTAGCCCAAATCAGTAATAGGGTTGTTCCAACAATCTCCCCCTATTTGGGTTAGGACACTATTTGACAAAAAATGAAAACAAATAAAACAACAACAGAACAACAGAGCATATATATCTGATATATTTTAAATATTTCATCAGATATAAAAATATGATACTCTGAGTTCTGAAATATTTCAATGAAAATAAAAACTAATAAAGACACACAATCAGAACCTTTGATTTTCTCTGAATTCTGCTTTCTGAATTCTGAAATCTGATATTGTCTGAACTGCTATATTCTGATTAGCTGAGCTGTAGCAATAACTGATACTGAATCTGCTTTGAATCTGTTGCTTCTTATATATTAAAAGCTGTATCTGATCTGAATTTGATCATGAAGATTTTATCTGAATTTTTCTTCATGCAGCATCTCTTTTTGACATAAACTGTTGTCATACAGCATCTCTTTTTGAAATAAACTGTTGTGGGCTTTTTCAGCAACTCCCCCTGCCTAATTCATAGAATATCTCTCACTGAGCAATTGCATCATATGAAGCTTCTTTAAAGAACTTCTCAGGAGTTTCTTCAGAACAACTCCCCCTGTCAAAGGAAAGTGTCTCCCCCTAACAAAAAGAAAAGTATCTCCCCCTGACAAACAGGAGCTTCTTCAATACATCTCCCCCTGCCTAGTTTCAGGAAGACCTGGAGCTAGGCCCCCTGGAAGAAGGAACTTTTGAGGAAGTGGGGAAGGATGCAATCTTTATATTGCTATTGTTCCTGCAAAATGAAATAGAGATCAAGTGCAAAGGGAACTAGAAAGAGAAGCAATTCTGTAGGCATTCAGATAATCAGAAAAACTTAGTTTGATATTGAAGGGAATGAGGGGATAAATAGAAGATTTAATTTTTAATTGATTGAATCTCTATCTATCATTCCTAGCTGATTTATAAATTAGATATGTTTCTTTTCATCCAAGGGTTTGGTGAAAATATCAGCCCTTTGCAAATCAGTAGAGATGAATTGTATGCAAATTTTATTTTTACTCACATTATCCCTAAGGAAGTGGTGCCTAATTTCTATGTGTTTAGTCATACTATGGAGAACTGGATTTTGTGCTATAGATATTGCACTAGTATTGTCACAAAATATAATTGAATTATTTAAGTTGATACCATAGTCTAGGAGCTGATTTTGTATCCACAATATCTGTGAGCAGCAACTGCCTGCAGCTATGTACTCAGCTTCAGCTGTTGATGTAGACACAGATGTTTGTTTCTTACAAAACCAAGACACAAACCTATCACCAAGAAACTGACAAGTTCCTGATGTGCTTTTCTTGTCTACTCTGCATCCAGCATAATCTGAATCTGAAAATCCAGTTAATTCAAATTCAGATGTTGTTGGATACCAAAGTCCTAGATTTGGACAACCCTTTATATATCTCAAAATTCTTTTTAATAAAATTAGGTGAGATTCTTTGGGGTTAACTTGAAACCTAGCACAAATACAAGTAGCAAACATTATATCAGGCCTACTTGTTGTTAAATAAAGTAATGAGCCAACAATTGCTCTATATACCTTTTGATCAACAGGTTTCTCTGATTCATCATTATCAACAATAGCATTAGAGGGCATGGGTGTTTTCATGGTGGAAGAATCAGACATACCAAATCTTTTCACTAATCCTTAGCATACTTAGATTGGGATATGAAGATTCCATTTGGAGTTTGCTTCACTTGAAAACCAAGGAAGTATGGTAGTTCAAGCATACTACTCATTTCAAATTTAGATTGCATTAAATTAGAGAATCTTTTGCATAGATTTGAATCAGTAGAGCTAAATATGATATCATCTACATATATTTGAACTAGCAAAGTTTGATTTTTATGTATCCTGAAAAATAGAGTTTTATCAACTATGCATCTACAGAATTTATTCTCTAAAAGAAAACTAGCTAAGGTCTCATACCATGCTCTGGGAGCTTGTTTGAGACCATAGAGAGCTTTATTAAGCTTAAATACAAAAGAGGAGTGAGTTGGAGAGATGAAACCTGGTGGTTGTTCCACATAGACTTCTTCTTTGATTTCTCCATTCAAGAATGCACTCTTCACATCCATTTGATAAACTTTGAACTTCTTGTATGCAGCAAATGCAAGGAAGATCTTGATTGCTTCTAACCTTGCAACTGGTGCAAAAGTCTGATCATAATCTATTCCTTCTTCCTGTGAGTATCCTTGAGCTACTAGTCTAGCTTTGTTTCTCACAATATTGCCATCTGCATCTAGCTTGTTCCTGTACACCCATTTAATTCCAATGACTGGATGATTCTTTGGTCTAGGAACCAATTCCCAAACTTTGTTTGTCTCAAACTGATTGAGCTCCTCTTGCATAGCAATGATCCAGTTGGGATCTTGTTCTGCATCTTGTAGGGATTGAGGTTCAATCTGAGAGATAAAACAAGTGTGCATCAGATTCTGATTAGCTTGATGCCTTGTTTGGACACCAGTTGATATGTCTCCAATTATTTGAGATCTGGGGTGATCTCTAATATTGACATAATCAACAGGCATAGTGGGATCAACATTATTTGTAATTAATTCCTCTTGTGAAATGTTACTTAATGCTTCTTTTTCAGTTACAGTGTCAGTGACTTCTTCATCACTTTATTCACCATCCTGTTGTACAGGATTTAGAGATCCTTCCTTCTGTAGAGTTAATTGATCTAGCTGCTCACAGAGTGTAGGTACCTGCATGTTTTCTTTGGTAGAAGAATTCTTCTTCTTGTAAAACATGTTAGTTTCATCAAAAGAAACATGCATAGATTCTTCAATTTTAAAAGAGGATTTGTTAAATATCCTATATGTTTTGCTGATTAATGAATAGCCTAAGAAAATTCCTTCTTCAGATTTTGGTTCAAATTTCTTAAGGTATTTTTTGTCATTATTGTGAACAAAATATTTACAACCAAATGTTCTAAAATAGTTAACTTTAGGTTTCTTCCCTTTAAGTAACCCATAGGGAGTCTTACCCTTAAGTTTATGTATCAAACTCCTATTCAACACATAATTTGTTGTGCTAACAGCCTCTGCCCAAAAAGATAGGGGAAAATTAGCATCTGTAAGTAATGTTGTTGCTGATTCAATTAGGGTTCTATTTTTCCTTTCAACTATCTCATTTTGTTGAGGAGTTCTAGGAGCTGAGAAGCAATGTCTGATACCTTCTTTCTCACAGAATTCTTGAATGAGAAGAGACTCAAACTCAGTACCATGATCACTTCTGATCAATGCAATCTGAATGCTCTTAAGAAAGTCTGTAAGAACTTTACAGTTATCTGACTTTTCTCTCAAAAAGAACACCCAAGTGAATCTAGAAAAGTCATCTACAATAACTAGAGTGTATGACTTCCCCCTTAAACTCTTTGTTGCTATTGGTCCAAAAAGGTTCATATGTAGCAAGTATAAGATTCTAGGTGAATCACTTTTAGATAATGATTTAAAACTGTTTTTAGTTTGCTTGCCTAGTTGACATGCCCTGCAAAGACCTTCTTGTATGAACCAGAAGGTAATCCTCTAACAAGATTGTCCTTAGATAATTTAGCAATGATCCTAAGATTTACATGTCCTAATCTCTTATGCCAAAGTTCACTAGGTTTGCTTAATTGATTAAATAAACATATTTCTGATTTTGATGAGTTGAAATTTACTAAATAGATATTTCCTTGCCTAATACCTGATAAAACAGTAATATTATCAGAAGACTTAATAAGGCCTTTTGATTTATTAAAAGTTACCTGATACTCTTCATCACATAATTGGCTTATGCTGATGAGGTTGTGCTTCAGTCCCTTGACATAAGCTACCTCTTTGAAGTTGACTTCTCCAACCTTGACTTTTCCATATCCTTTTGTTTGTCCACAGTTGGAGTCTCCAAATATCACTTTTGGTCCAAGCTTTGCCTTGTAGTTGTTCAGATTGGCCTTGTTTCCTGTCATGTGTTTTGAACAGACACTATCCAAGTACCATTGTTCATTCTTGTTTGGATAGCTCTGTAGCTGCAAAACAGAAAAATAAACTAGTTGTTTTTGACCGACTACCTTGGGTCCTTTTGATTTACCACAAAACTCTGAAATAAAAGACATTTTAGGTTGGTCCTTATAACCTTGTGGATGATATCTCCTTGGAGGTATTATCCATTCAGTGAAAGGATTGATAGTATATGAAGAATAAGAATTGTTCAGATTTGCTGTATATTTTCTATTCGATGAACTGGGTTGAGTTCGTCGATCGTCGTTCGACGAATGGATGTGCTTTCGTCGAGCGTCGTTCGAATAATAACTATACAAGAAATCTGTCTTCAGAGTTCGTCGATCTCCGTTCGACGAAGTGAATTCATTTCGTCGAGCTCCGTTCGACGAATTCTGCTGAATTCCTTTATTCTTGACAACCTTACTTGAAATGTTTTTATTTACATCTACAACCTCTTTACTCTTAGCAGAAATGAATTTTATAGGTGTAGACAGTATGTTCTTCTTAATTAGAGGTGGCTCACTTGATGATGCACCCAAGCCTAGTTTGCCACTTAATCTGGCATTTACTGTGCTTGTAATGTCCATCAGTTTGATGCTTCTCCCATTTAGGGATTCTTCAAATTTCTTAGCCTCAGAAAGTTTATTCTCAATGAGAATAATATGTTCTCTATAGGCAGCCAAATCTTTCTTAAGATTAGCATTTTCTTCACTTAGTTTGTTCATTTCAGCAAAGCTTATTTCTGAGAGTGATTATTTCCTTCTTAGATTTTATTAAGTCTAAGCAAAGAACCTTGAATTCATCTTTGAATTCAACTGAATTGAAATCTGTTACGCCCCCGCTACGCTTTACGGGGCGTCATTACGCACGGAGGAGCAAAGGCGCGCTAAACAACGGGGCTGAACCTTCCGGTTCAGCCCCCACGCAGTGAACCGGCCGGCCGAGGGCTGAACCAGGCGGGTTCAGCCCTCCTTGGAGGGGCCGGCCGGCCCCCTCCTTGCCCGGGTATTTATATACCCGGGCAGCCCCCCTTTTGGGGTTATGCAAGAGTAATTCCTGGTTAGACCATAATCTTCCCTCTCTTTCTCTAGATCTTCTTCTCTTAGTCTCTCTAGTAGTTTTGCCCTAACATTTGGTATCAGAGGCGTTCATCTCTCCGACATGGTGAACACTCGCTCTCAAGAGGAGTCCTCACGGATCGAAACCCTAGAGGAGAACGTTGTTGGCCTAACCGACTCGATGGCAGCCATGGAAGGGCGGATGGAGGCTCGGATGGAGGAATTGAAGGCCTTGTTGAAAGGGAAGGCATCGGGGAGTGAAGATTCAGCCGGATCGGGGGCCGATTTGGCCGCTACAGGCGCGCGGCTTGCGGACGGCGTCGGCAGCGTGCGGCTGTCGGAAGAGGAACGTGTGCGGGTCGGCGGGATTCCGCCTGGCACGGGCTGGCAGGGGGGTACGTCGGCGTATGGGGTAGCAGCGGGGGGCTCGGCAGCGGCTTATGGGGGTCCGGCAGGGTCGATTCCGCCAGGATCTGCAGCGGGGGGGTTTGCCGACCCCGGAGCGGCCCGGGGGCAGGGTCGGCAAGGCTGGGCGGAGCCGGCAGGGCTTCGTCGAGGCTGGGAAGAGCCGGCTGGGCTCCGGCGACCTCCGGATCTCGCGGGATACCAAAGGGGGGGGCTTCTCCCTCCTCCCCGTGGGTTTGGGCCGCCGGGCATGGCCGGATTTGGCCAAGCGTGGGCGGGACAGCAACAACCTCCTCCTTGGGGAAACGGTCAGCATCAAGGCTACGGCGGATTCGAGCAAGGTGAGCCTGCAAGACGGGAAGGAGGTCATGGGGTACAACGCTTGACTCCCGGATTAACTCGCATGTACTTTCCGGAGTTCGAGGGCGGCGACGCATTGGAATGGATTCAAAAGGCTGAACTTTTTTTCCAGTACCAGGAGGTGCCTGAAGGTCAGTGGGTGCAGTTAGCGTCCTTCCACTTGAAGGAGGACGCTTTCCAGTGGACGCAGTGGTTCCTACGGGGACGGGAGTACGTGTCATGGGGCGAATTTGTGGATGGATTTACGGCCAGATTTGGGCCACTAGAATACGAGAACTTTGAGGCCCTCCTTCAGAAGCTTCGTCAGAAGGGGTCGGTGCTGGAGTATCGCACTGAGTTCGAAAAGCTGGCGAATCGGGTTCAGTGGCCGGAGAGGACACTCTACAGCTGTTTCATATCTGGCCTCAAGGAGCACATTCGTGACGAGGTACAGGCACTCATGCCTCGTTCATTGAACCACGCCATTACTTTGGCGCGCATCCAGGAGGAGCGGTTCAAAAAGCAGCGAGCACGCATCACGAGTAGACCGTCTTCGGCTCCTACCACAGTAGCACGACGGGAGCAGCCCACGGGTAACAAACCGGTGGTGACACGGTTATCGTGGGGTGAGTTGGCCGCTCGGAAGGAGAAGGGGCTTTGCTTTAATTGCGATGAGAAGTTTGTGCCTGGCCATAAATGCCAGAAGATACAGGTCTTCATGTTGCATCAGGATGGGGACGAAGAGCCGGCTCCAGATGAGGAGTTGGAGGTGGACTTGGAGGAGAAGGAGTTCGGGGTTTCTCTTCATGCTCTTGAGGGTTGCGCTCCCCCGCTTACTATGCGGCTGGCGGGCCGGATCGCCCAAGAGAAGGTCACTATTTTGGTGGACAGTGGGAGCACCCACAACTTCATACATCCCGACGTGGCACGGCGAGTTGGGCACGTGATTGACAAGGGGAATGCCTTTCACGTTATGGTGGCGGATGGCAGCAAGCTGCAATGCGAAGGGGTGCTGAAAGGAGTGGAGCTGCGGATACACGGCTATGTGGGACGGACTGACATCTACCTGCTGCCTATTCGGGGCTCAGACATGGTGCTGGGAGTTCAGTGGTTGCGCCAGTTACAGCGGGTGACCTTCGACTGGGACCACATGACGATGGAGTTTGTGCACGGGGAGAGGCAGTTTTGCTTGAAGGGCCTCATGTCATCTCCTATTAAGGAGGTTTCTCTCTGCAGCATGCGGCGGTTGAGCGGGGAGGGACAGTTGATGGCCGTCCTTCGGGAGGTCCAGACCGGCGATCCCACGCCTTCTGAGGTACCGGTTCAGTTACAGTTACTTCTGACAGATTATGCTGATGTTTTTCAGGAACCACGCACTCTGCCACCGCCGAAGTTCCGCGATCACCGTATTCCGCTCAAGGCGGGTGCTGAGCCTACGAATGTTCGTCCATACCGCTACCCACACGTCCAGAAGGCGGAGATCGAGCGCAGTGTCCGCGAGATGCTGGAGGCCGGCATCATTCGGCCCAGTACGAGTTCCTTCTCGGCGCCCATTATTCTGGTCAAGAAGAAGGACGGGTCCTGGCGATTCTGTGTGGACTACCGTGCCTTGAACGGCGCTATGGTCAAGGATAACTTCCCGATTGCCCATATTGAAGAGTTGCTGGATGAGTTGCATGGGGCCCAGCGGTTCACCAAGTTGGATCTTCGCTCCGGCTATTACCAGATCTTGATGGCACAGGAGGACATCCACAAGACGGCTTTCCGGACTCATGACGGGCACTACAAGTTCTTGGTTATGGCCAATGGACTGACCGGAGGGCCCTCTACATTCCAGGCCAACATGAACGAGATGTTCAGAGATTTCCTGCGGGTATTTGTGTTGATCTTCTTCGATGATATACTCATCTACAGCGTGAACTGGGAGGACCACGTGGGCCACGTGGCGCAGGTCCTTGCCAGACTACGTCGGCACCACCTTTATGCCAACCATTCCAAGTGCTCCTTCGGTCAGGAGGAGGTGGAGTATTTGGGCCACTTGGTTTCCGGTCAGGGCGTCCGGGCCGACCCACGGAAGATTCAGAGTATGCAGTCTTGGTCGCGGCCGGTTACAGTCCGCGCCTTGCGCGGCTTTTTGGGGCTCACAGGGTATTACCGGCGGTTTGTGCAGGACTATGGCAAGATAGCCCGGCCACTAACCCAGCTACTGCAGAAGGACTCCTTCTCCTGGAGTGAGGAGGCGGAGGAGGCTTTTCAGGCCCTCAAACGGGCCATGACCACCACGCCAGTCTTGGCATTACCGGATTTCACACAGGAGTTCGTTCTGGAGACGGATGCCTCAGGTGTCGGCATTGGGGCGGTTTTGATGCAGGCAGGGCGGCCGATAGCCTTTTACAGCAAGGCATTGGCTCCTCGTACTTTGGGCCTCTCGGCCTACGAGAAGGAGATGTTGGCGATTATTCATGCGGTGGCTGTTTGGCGGCCATATCTGTTGGGCCGACACTTTAAGATCCGGACGGATCACCAGAGCTTGAAGCATTTCCTAGACCAACGGGTCTCCTCGCCGCTACAGCAGAAGTGGGTGACTAAGCTTCTCGGTTACGACTACGAGATTGTGTATCGTCGCGGCAAAGAGAATGTGGTCGTCGATGCTCTCTCTCGTCTTCCAGAGGTTGCTCTCGCTCATATTACGGTGTCGTTGGTCGATTCAGTGGAGGATATTCGGGAAGAGGTTCGGCGATCAGACACGCTGCGTCCGTTGGTGGAGGCTTTACAGCGGGGAGAGACCGTCGCAGCTGGCTATCACTTGTGTAATGGCCGGTTTTACTATCGGGGCCGGGTGGTCGTGCCCGCCGATTCTGCCTGGAAGACCGTGTTGATGCATGAGTTCCACTCTTCGCCTACAGGAGGGCATGCGGGGGTGCTCCGGACCCTTCAGAGGGCGCGAGCAAACGTTTTTTGGGCAGGCATGCGACGGGACATTCAGCAGTTCGTTCGCCACTGTGAGATCTGCCAGCGGCAGAAATACGAGACCTCTTCTCCGGCGGGGCTGCTTGTACCGGTGGAAATTCCGCAGCAGATTTGGGACACAGTGTCCATGGACTTCATTGATGGACTGTCGAAGTCTAAAGGGAAGTTTGTCATTCTAGTGGTGGTGGACAAGCTTTCCAAGTATGGCCATTTTCTGGCGCTCAGCCATCCGTACACCGGGGAGTCTGTAGCCACACTCTTTGCTCGAGAGATCGTTCGCCTGCATGGCCTCCCCCGCGCCATTATTTTTGATCGGGACCCTACCTTCGTCAGTGGGTTCTGGAAGGAGCTGTTCCGGCTGCAGGGCACTCGCTTACACTTCAGCACGGCCAACCACCCGCAGTCGGATGGTCAGACGGAGGTACTTAATCGTGGGGTCGAGACTTATCTGCGTTGCTTTGTGATGGATGAGCCGTGGAGCTGGCCGGACTGGTTGCATTGGGCCGAGTACTGTTACAACACGGCATACCACTCCGCCAGCAGGATGACACCATTTGAGGTGGTTTACGGACGGCCCCCTCCTACCTTGGGCAGCTATGAGCCCGAGAGCACCGCTCTTCCAGCGGTGGATCGCGCTCTGCTGGACCGGGATCGTATGTTGGTCACACTTCGGGAGAATCTCCGTCTAGCCCAGGATCGCATGAAGGCCCAAGCGGACAAGCACCGCACTGAGCGGGAGTTCGTTGTTGGTGACGAAGTGTTCCCCAAGCTCCAGTCGTACCGGCAGTTGTCCGTGGCTCGCCGCGGCAACCAGAAACTGTCCCCACGCTACTACGGTCCCTTTCAGATTGTCAGCGGGGTGGGACCGGTAGCTTATACCCTGGCATTACCGGAGGGTTCGCGCATCCATCCTACATTCCATGTCTCTTTGCTCAAGCGGAAGGTAGGGACGCATGTCCAACCGAGTACTGTGTTACCTGAGGTCACTGCGGCAGGTGAGCTGCGGCCGCTTCCTGAAGATATTGTGATGCTCCAGTGGAAAAATCGGGGCGCGGAATACCGGCCCGAGCTCTTGGTCAAATGGAAGAACCTGTCGCCGGCACACAATTCATGGGTGGACTTCTTCGACTTCAAGGAGCTCTACCCCGACAACCACCTTGGGGACAAGTTGGTTCTTGATGGGGAGGGGAATGTTACGCCCCCGCTACGCTTTACGGGGCGTCATTACGCACGGAGGAGCAAAGGCGCGCTAAACAACGGGGCTGAACCTTCCGGTTCAGCCCCCACGCAGTGAACCGCCCGGCCGAGGGCTGAACCAGGCGGGTTCATCCCTCCTTGGAGGGGCCGGCCGGCCCCCTCCTTGCCCGGGTATTTATATACCCGGGCAGCCCCCCTTTTGGGGTTATGCAAGAGTAATTCCTGGTTAGTCTTTTCCCTCTTCCAAACCCTAATCTTCCCTCTCTTTCTCTAGATCTTCTTCTCTTAGTCTCTCTAGTAGTTTTGCCCTAACAAAATCAAAATTAGAGATTACCTAATCTGCATCATTGTCAGCTTCAGCTTCTGATTCTTCATCTGAGTTGTTTGCTGAGGCATTGATAGCCATCATGCAGAAATTCTTTTCTACTTCATCATCTTCATCATCAGAAGAGCTGGATGAAGATGCACTTACTGACTCACTGCTTGAGTCATAAATGCCCATCAGGCATTAGTCATTCTCCTTTGATTATACTTCATCATCAGATGAGCTGGATGATGATTCTGATTCAGTTTCACTCCAAGTTTCTGCTACAAATCTTCTTCCCTTCTTTTTGTGTTTGTGGGAGGAAGACTTGTTGGAGTGTCTTCTTTCTTCTTTTTCTTTTCTCTTTTCCTTCTTGTCCTTCTTGTTTTGATTTTCTGGACAGTCAGATACAATGTGTCCTGGTTTCCTGCAACCAAAACATATAACTTCTTTAGATGGAGCTTTGTCATACCTTGGTTTTTCATAGCTCCTGGATGACTTTCTCCTGAAGTCTTTTCTTGCCATTTTGTAGAATCTGTTGGCAAGTAGACTCATCAACTTCTCATTGTCAAGAGTCTCTCCTTCTTCTGTAGCTTTGAAGGCAATCTTCTTTTCCTTCTTTGTTGCTGGAGATAAAGTGGACTGTTCAGCTTCTCTGGATTTGACAAGCTACTCATAGGATTTGAGCTTGCCTAACAATGTCTCAGTAGTAATCTCATTGAGGCTTCTGGCTTCCTTGATAGGCCAGATCCTAGAGTCCCATGTGTCGGGGAAGCGCATTAGGATCTTATCATTTATCTCAGTGATAGAGATCACTTTGTCCAAAGATTTCAGCTCATTAATAATGAGGCTGAGTCTGTTATACATATCAGCAACTGTCTCAACTTCTCCTTTCTTAAAATTCTCATACTGAGAGATGAGATGTGATCTTCTGTCCTTTCTTTCATCAGCAGATCCTTCAACCATATTGTTGAGTGAGATCCATATCTCTCTTGCAGAAGTGCATTCCACCACTTTCTGAAAAATGTCATCAGACATTGTTTGAGCCAGAATGTTCATGGCTTTTGCATCAGCACTCTTTTGCTTCTTTTGTGCATCTGTCCATTCAGGTGATGGTACAGCATTGTTTGTTGTTGTGGTTTCAGCACTAGTTGTTGCTGTGGGAGCTGGAGGTCCTGTCAAAATCACATTGAAAATTTCCTCATCAATAGAATTCATGTACAACCTAATCCTTGTCTTCCATAGTGCAAACTTATTTAGATTGCACATAGGAGGTCTTGTGCTTGAATACTCTTTGTTTTGTGCCATGAGTTTTTTTAAACAAAAATAAATAAAAATAAAAACTCTGAAAGAATTTAAGATCTAATTAATCTTTGTGATTCAGGTGTTAGCCTGTAAAGAATCAACTACCCTCTGATACCAATTGAAAGTGGGGTTAGATCTTAAATTAACTCTAGAGGGGGGGTGAATAGAGTATTAAAACTTTTTATTAGTTTTATAGTGGAATTAAAAATATCGATATATATATGCGTAGCAGAGTGATTTATAAGAAACTGAAAATAAAACACAGCACAGCACAAGCACGGAAAAGTAAAGCAATCACAGAGGACACAAGGAGCTATAGTAGTTCCCCAATAAACCTGGGTACGTCTACTCTTCTACCACCCTTGGTAGGAATCCACTAGGATTTTTGATCAGGTGTCCTAACACCAATGAGCTTTTGATAAGGTGCCCAAAAATCAAACAGGATTTTTTGATCAGGTGTCTTGCCACCAAGAGGTAAACTTTTGAAGGGAGTTTTAACCCTGTACAAGAGGGGATAGAAAGGTTAGAATGTTCTTCTCTGTCAACAATCTGAGAGAAGACTCTAGTGGATGTTGATGTAGAAAAGCTCCTCTGTCTGATATGAATTTGTTTGACAGTTGATTGGCTGGAGCTTTCTCTTGAATCAAATAATCTTCTTGTAGCTGATGAATCTGACAGAATAAATTCTTCAGATTATTGTTGCTCTTTTGAAGATCTAAACTTGCAGCAGATGACTGAGAGAGTATTGTTGATGTTGTTCTCAGAGAATGAATGTTGCTATTGAGGAAGAAGATGAAGATGATCTGTTTTTCGTTCTTCTTGTTCTTCCTGTAACCTTCTTTCTTTTCTTTTCTCTGTACAGCTATTCTGATATGTTCTGTATGCTTGTCGTGTAAAAATTATGGAAGAATAATCTGTATATCTTCTTCCATTTTCTTTTTGATAATATTTGAAAAACAAATCCCTTGAATTAAGGAATAAATATATCTGGGAACCATAAATCTGACACGCCGTATATCTCTTTCCTTTTCCATGAACTGCCCTTTTCCGAGAATATGTCAACGGCTATAATCTTTAAACAATAAAAGGAAATATATTATTCTTACTTATCTGATATAAAAGAGCCGTTGCAGAAGATATCTGAGTTCAGAGAATGAATAATATAATTTGTCTGAAATTCTGAACTGAAATAAGAAATTTCGTCGATATCAATAATTTTCGTCGATCTCAGAGCTGTGTTCGTCGATCTGAAGATATTCGTCGAATGCAGACTGAGTTCGTCGAACGGAAGGATTCGTCGACCGCTGAGACGCTGAGCCGCTAAGACAAGCTTGAAGCAAGCCGTTCGTCGAACGCAGAGTGTAAGTCGTTCGTCGAACGCAGAGAGCAGTTCGTCGAACGCAGTGTGGAGTTCGTCGAACGCAGAACCTGAATGATTTCTTGAGTTCTAACAGCCTAAACTCTTGACCCATAGACTATACATTGGGGTCAACTTGATCCTAGTCGGCAGATAGTGATCCTAGCCCAAATCAGTAATAGGGTTGTTCCAACAGTATCAGATCCCCAGGTTAGGGTCATTTGCATGCTTCGTAGCGGTAAGGTGTTTAGACATATCATGGCAGGGTCTCTTCCCTTAGATAACCCAGCAACCATTAGCTCTAGCATTGATATGTCAATGTCCGGTTTTAAAAAAAAGGCTAATCACTTCGATTAAATAGATGCGTAGTTTAATGACCTTAAGGAGCAATTCGGAATCCTCACCACTAGGTAGATGGCTAGATTCCCCTTAGGAACTCACGTCCACTAGAAACCATTAGGCCACAAGTTATCCACCGTGAGGGTCATCGTGATATTGAGGGATTTCCCTGCCATATGTTCATCAATACCCTTGCTCAGACTCCTCCACCCATCCAAAGGGGGCCAGAGCTAGCGTATGAGTGTCGTAAAGATCTCACCATTGGTCAACGCCACCTTCCTCCAGAAGAACGACATCAACCTCGATATCCTTTTTATAAAGATTGTCATGTTCCTCACACACGGTTCGACCAAGGTAGAGATGATGACTATATGGACTATCATGAGCACCAGAGAGGTTATATAGGTGAGGATGACAATATGAGTAGTATTCGTATCGATGCCCCATCCTACGATGGGCAGTTGTATCTCAAGGCTTTTAGTGATTGAATTTTAGATATGGTCAACTATTTCGGCTGGTACAAGATGTCTGACAAAAGACGAGTGCGGTTAGCCAAGATGAAATTGCATGGGCAAGCTAAGATATTTTGGACGAGTCTTGAGCGCTCTTTGGATAGAGAAGGTTATTACCCCATCACCCGATGAGACGATATGAAACAAAAGCTCAAAGAAAAATACCTCCCCGGTTCATATCAGAGTGAGCTTCTAGATCAGCTCCAAGCCCTACGACAAGGGACCCTTTATGTAGTCGAGTATATGACTCACTTTGATGAGCTTGTCGTTAGGAGCGATATTTCTGAGGAGCACATCGTGATAATCTGCCGGTTTCGGGCCCGGTTAAGGGTGGGTATTCGCAGGGAACTTATTCCCCACCACCTGGAGTCAGTCGAAGAAATCTTCCAGCACGCATTAGAATACGAACAATACTTACGTTCTTCAGGTTCAAGGCGACCTAATAAACAGCCTGATAGTTTCGCACCTAGAAGGCCTCTCCAACAGCGATCCAGTCCATCCATGCCTACTCGTGCTCCCTTAGACACGAAAGACACATCCACTGCCACCGGGCCCCCAAAGCACGAAGGAATCCAATGCTTTTCTTGTCAGGGTAGAGGCCATATGGCGGCACAGTGCCCCATACAGAGTCTACTTATTGAGGAGGACCTCGACCCTAGTACAGATTCCGTAGAGCCGCCCGAAGAAGATATCATCGTGACCGTAGAAGAGGATTGGGAAGATGAAGCTGATCGAGCACTTGAGATGGGTGTTATCTACCGCCTATTACATACCCCGCACTGATGAGGTCTGGGTAGATAAGACCACAATCCAAGTCACTTAGAGATGCCTGGTACCCATTTTTCTAGCTTCCTTCGAGGACAGAGTATGGTGTAACGGCATTCCCATGGACGTAGCACACGTACTACTAGGAAGGCCATGGCCATATGAATCTCATGCAAACTGTGAGGGAGGTGGTTAACCGGTGCTTAGAGATAGGGACGTGACTTGTTACAAACGGTCCAACACGTGTATTCTTCGATGAGGACCGCAAGATCACATTGTCCCTGACCCAACCCAAGGATTCCCTTAAGGGTCGATCCTTCAGTTACCGCAGGTGCCCCGAGGCGTATCCATATCCTACGACGTATTGAGTTCACTCGGGAGAGTCACGATACTGGCATCATTTATGTAGTTGATGTCTTGCAGACTAAGGAGGACATTATGGGCATAGAGTCTGTTTATACCGTTGTTCGACGGCTCTAGACGAGTACAATGATATTATGTCAGACGAGCTCCCGGATGAGTTACCCCCACTACGGGACATCCAGCACACGATCGATCTTGTATAGGTATCATTTTTGCCAAATCTTTCACACTATCAGATGAATCCCGATGAACATGAACTCAGAACTCAGATCGCTGACCTCTTACGAAAGCAATTTATTAGAGAAAGCTTGAGCCCTTGCGTTGTGTCTGCCTCCCTTACCCCTAAGAAGGATGGTAGTTGACGGATGTGCGTAGATAACAGGGCTATCAACAAGATTAAGATCAAATATCGGTTTGCCATTCCTCGACTGGATGACATCCTTGACACTATGTCAGGTTCCCAAATTTTTTCTAAGCTAGACCTTCGGAGCGGGTACCAACTGATCGGGTCAGGGAAGGAGATGAGTAGAAGACCGCATTTAAAACAAAGGATGGTTTATATGAGTGTTGGTTATGTCATTTGGGCTATCCAACACCCCTAGTACACCACTTCCAGTACCACACCAACCATGGGTGGACATCAGTATGGACTTTTTGCTCGGACTACCTCGCACCCTGCACAAGCATGATTCTATCCTTGTCATTGTCGATCAATTTTCCAAAATGTCTCATTTTATTGCATGCAGCAAGACTGTCGGTGCGACACACTTCACATCCTTATCATTTGTGACATCTTTCGACTTCACGGTCTACGTAAAATATTGTATCCGATCGAGATGTTTGAGTCATGAGCTATTTCTGAAAAACACTTTGGAAGAAGGCAGACACTATGCTACAATTCTCATTAGCTTACCACCCACAGACGGATGGTCAAACAGAAGTAGTAAACAGGAGCCTAGGAAATCTATTACGATTCCTCGTAGGTGATCACACCTCTTCTTGGGATTTAGTGTTACCCGCAGCAGAGTTCGCGTTTAATAGCTTGGGAAGTCTTAGATTATGAGCCTAGGAAGCCCATAAATTTTGTTCCTCTACACATATAGTCTCGTCCTAGCGAGTCTGTCGAGTCCTTTGCTAGACACCTTCATAGTAGCATGAGTCTATCCGACGAAGAATTACTTGCAATAATGATATATATAAATTTAATGATGATAGTCACATGAGATTACAAAGCTTCAAAGAAAAAGAACAGGTAATGGTCTGTATACGTGCTGAGAGGTTCCACAAGGGAAATACTCGAAAATTAAATGTCAAGTGAATGAGTACTTACACGGTAATCAAAAGAATTGGAACAAATGCTTACAAACTAGATATTTCGCATAGTATGAGAATTTCACTTGTATTTAACATAGAAGATTTGACTCCATTATTTGAGCCATACAACTACATGTACCCTTCGCCATCTGCCACCTCAGCTCCTCAGTCACAGCTATTTCTACACAATTCTGGCCATCGCCTACTACTTCACCGCAACACGAGCTTTCAACACTTAATGATCATCCATCTACAGATTCGGCTTCTTCCATACCAGTACCACATTCTCCGACACAAGTTTCACCATCCACAAGCGTCGGACCGTTCGACGTCATCACTGAGATCGTGACTCATGAGTTCATACCAGCACCAAGCGGAGTCTGATACTTGGTCCATTGGTAGGGCCATACTTTCATTGACGACAATTGGATCTCCGTAGCAAAGCTCGAGAGACTCGCCTTGGAATTACGATGATAGTACGATCTTCGGAGATGAATGCCTTTGAGACGGGGATAATCGATGGGGATTGATCCACATGACCCATTAGGGTCTACTCACGCCAACCACAAGCCCAATGACGATCGTGACTGCTTATCGCGAGCGGATCGTCAATCGAAACATTTTATGTTCTTTGTATTTTTTTTTATTTTCATTTTATTTTTGTTTGTTTTAGGGGTTACGACGAACGGGAAATCATGACCGTTCGTTGTCCCTCTTTAGTTTATAAATAGGGGTAGAGGGCTCCATAGATGGATATTGAAAGATTGAGCGAAGAAGCCTCATTTTGATCACTCGGTGCCAAAGCCGGAACTCCAAGTGTGAAGCTTGCACACCTCCTTCATTCCCCAGAGTTGTCAGCCATCTCAGCCCCTCCCATTTTCATTAACCGAGAGCCTCATTCCCTCACCAGCTGGCCTCCTCATCTCCTCCCCACAATCCACAGTCGGTCCCCCACCATTTGCTCCTTAAAATCCCCAGCCGGCAACCACTCGAGCGACATTAATTGATGCAGCTGGATGCGGGCAAGTGAAAATAGTGATAAAATGAGGTTCCAGGAGGCTTAGTGTTCAACTAGTTTGGTGCGTGTATGTGTGTGAGTCAGCATGCATGTGTGTATTGTGTGTGTGGCCACCATGTGACTGGCTTCTCGTACCGCTTCCGCACCTACGTGTTCTACCTTTGGCCTTGCTTCCCCTCCCTTGAATATGTGCTCGAAAGCAACGACGTCGGCCTCCTCTACGTCCATTGATGCGCAGTCTCACCTCGTCCATAGTATGGGGGTAGATCGCATTGAGCATCCACATGCTCAAAAGTCTTGGTAAACTAATAGATTATATATATACTAATATAAGGGAGCACAAGGTACTCTGACGAACGAAATAGCCTCAGGCAACTCCTCCCATAATTGCAACATCTACAGCCTCCATACAATCGGATTCTCGTGCCACTGCCGCACCTATGGCTTTGACCTTCAACCTTGTTGTTTTGCCCTTTACCACATACTCAAAAGCAACAATGTTGGCATACTCCTCTACCTCCATTGATGCGCAACCATGCTTTGTCACGGGAGGAGAATGCAATTAAGGAATGAGGATCTGCATGGTCAGAATTCAAGGTAAATTAATAAGTTATATAAATAAATATAAAGCACAGTCTCTCCTTGGCGTCGGGTAGGCTCTAACGGGGTGTAGGTTGCCTACGGGAATGCTTATATCAATTACGAAATTAAACCGACAACTATGCTTGCAATAAAAGAAGTTTGCAAATAAACTCGCAATCACCACAAGCGAGTAAACTTTCTAAGAAAACAAAGTGCGGGTGTATATATTAGAGTGAATGAAACAATCAATGTTTAGGCAAAATAAGCCCAATAAATCACAAGATAAATTGGCACAAATATTACAAGAAAAAATCCATAAAACAAATAGTTGATACAGTATTCTACAATGAAAATCTTACAACCATAAATCAACTCATAATAATATTGAAGACTTCAACTCATAATAATCTGAACCTTCGAAGATGTCTGAGACTAGATAAAAGCAAGAGGACTGTTGAAGGAGTGGGACTAAATAATTAATTTCCAGTTGCAGGACAGGGCTCGTCAGTGCTTTTAGGAGGAGAGAAGAGGCTTGGGAAGGGGCTGGTTGACTATTGTAGGGAATCTGGGAGCCATAGTGGCTTCTGTATGGGTTCTAGAAGAAGATCGAGAGCAGAGAGGAGCCTGATGAGTAGAAGGGAGTTACCTTGGAGTACAACGATGAGTTGTCTGGGCTGGAAAGACATCCTGGGAGGCGGAAGGTGGTGTTCTGGGGCACTCGGCTGGGCTGGGGTGGAGTAACTGTCGGTTAAATGGAGGAAGTGGGTTGTAGGTTGTACACGACAGGGAGATGTGGGTGGTTTACATTGGATTGGAGGATGGGAGGGAGAGTTAGGACGGTTAGGGGAAGGTGGGGAGGTTATAAAGAGTTATTGGTACTGGAGTTGTGGGTGGTTATGGGTTAGCGGGGTAGTTATGGAGGTTATTAGTACATGTAGAGGGAGGGATGGTTGGGGTAGTTAGGAGAAGTGGTGGTGAGGAGGAGGGCTGACAAGGTGGTAGCTGACGGTTAAGTTGTGGGGCAAAAAGTGTTGGTCAACCAATTTGTGGAGAAGTGGGAGGAGGGGTCGGTCATGTACTAGTGTAGTTCAAAGAGTGGTGTCAAATCTTCTATGTTGAATATGGGAGGGATTCTCATATTCTTCTAGATATTAAACTTGTAAGTATTTGTTTAAGTTGTTTTTATGATTGTATAGGGGCTCAATCGCCTCGCACTTAGTTTTCTTAGTTCCTCGGAAGAACCTATCAGCACATACACGGAACATAACTTGGTCACCTTTTTGAATATTTGTTCTCTCATTGGCTATCTACATAAGATTCGTAAATTTAATTATTGCAAGCAACCTTACGTCGGATATGTCTACGCAAATTCCGCAGAGCTCGGCAACATTAAACAGGTTCACACGTCTCTCCATTTGGTTGGCTCCCATAAATCCATTCAAGGGAACTCGCCGATCATCTAAGCGTATTTGTCGACCTCCCAAGAGGATTCGTTGACTTTCCAAAAACATTCGCCAACCGTAGAAGCACTTTCGCCAGCCCTTCGTTATCTTTTGTACTTAGTATTTTTTCTTCATTTTGCCCTATTTTGTAAGTGGACAGTCTGTCTTTTTAGCGGATGCTCGTGGGCAAGGCTCCTTGTTGCCTATAAATAGGCCATGAACAATGTAAAAGCATCGAAATTTGTGTCAAGATCTCCCCAGTACTCGCATACCCAAAAGAAATGTCTGTGAGTACTCTCTGGAGCATTTAAAAGTACTTGTAACTCTGCTATAATATGTTTCCAATCAATAAAACCACGCACAACTAAAGATTCGCATTGTGTGAAACCTGAGTCTCACTATTCACGACAACCTTTTCAAGTGAAGCAATCTGGAGATAGAATTTTCATCGCTCAAACTAAATATGCTAAAGAGCTTATTAAGAAGTATGAGTTGGAAACTTCCTCTTGAAAACACCAATGACTATCAATGTTGTGATAAATAAGGATAACAGTGGTAAACATGTGGATCAAAAGATCTACAGGGGCATCATTGGATTCTTTCTCTGCATAACAGCTGGTACACCAAATATAATGTTTTCAACATGTATTTTTACAAAATTTCAAAGTTTTCCAAAGAAATTACACTTGACACATGTCAAAAGAATTCTTAGATACCTAAAAGGAGCCTATGATCTTGGCCTAACGTATCCTAGGGAATTAGGATTTGATCTAACTGGCTACTCAGATACAGATTAGGTAGAATGCAAAATAGACGGGAAAAGCACCACAGGAGCATGCAAGTTCCTTGGATCCAAATTAGTATCATGGTATAGCAAAAAGAAAAACATTGTGTCCACATCAACGGCTAAAGTTGAATACATATTAGTAGGAAGCTAATGTTCCCAGGTGTTATGGATGAAGAATCAACTTTTAGATTATGGGTATGAATTTCCAAAACCTTCATATACTGTGATAGCACTAGTATCATCTCTACATCTTCAAATCATGTGCTATATAACACACAAGCATATTGATATAAGGAAATATTTCATTAGAGACAATGCGGAGAAAGAGAATATATCCTTGCTGACCAACAAAGAGTTAATATCTTCACTAAGCCTCTTTATGAAGTAAAGTTCAACAACTTTATAAATGAATTGGGATGCTGGATGGTGTTGGGTGAAAGAACTTTATAGAAAATACTAGTGTCTATCATGATCGTCAACAATCATGCTCAATCATCAACTAAAATCAGTGAGCCTATGATCAAATCAATCGTTAAGTGATACTCAAAGATCGTCGACTAGAACTCGATGATTGGTCATCACTATACTCCATAGTAGACACTCATTAATTCTCAACGGAACATTAATGATCATCGACTTCCACTCGATGATCGTCGTTTCTGAGACGTATATATAAGAGCACAGATATTCCTGAAACCCTACATTTTTTAAAACACCGACCCTACCATCCAAACCTCTCATCTTCCCACTCTCCTCTCCATGCAATCAGTTTTGTCTTTGTTGGAAATATTGAGTTAATGTCGATCTATTATAGTCTTTAGGTATATTTGGATTTAGTCCCACATTGTAGTTTTACTTTTAAGAGTCCATGTAAGTCCTATATAATGCCCCCTTGTGGGATGAATAAATTAATTGAGTATTTCTTTTTTCCTGTTTCAACATGGTATCAGAGGGAATTTATTTTCCTTCGTAATAATCTTTCTGCTCGCTATCGTCGTTGCCATCCTCTTGTTTCTTCGACAAGAGATCGAGCGGCCTGTGCAAAATTTCGAGCCCCCTCCTGCGCTCAAGTCCCCTCTGCGCTCGCTGCTAGGTTTTCGATCGTCGATGCTCTCTCAACGGGAACGAGACGTCTTCCCTCACGTCGACGACTTCCCATAAACCTTCCTGCGAGTCCGCCAGTCCCGCCTGACACGGTCCCACGCGACACAACCCGTTAAGATTAGAACACCAACATCAGTCGTGTCCCAACGTACGACCAATCAAAAGAAATATGGGGAGACGCATAACAACATACGACATAAGCCTAGAGGTCATGTGGAACGAAGGAGAAAGATCAGGAAAGATCATCCGAGTCATCTTCGTCTCAAACACTTCCCCTCGCGTGAAACTCATATGCATGCAGGCATAACATGACCATATTAATGAGTGTCTACTATGTCTTGGATGTATAATCTTTCAATGTTTGTGAAGAGAAGTTCCAAGGCATTCACCAAATCCTAAGGGATGCAAGTTTAATGAAGTTGTTAACTGGATGCTCAATATGCTAAAAGTGGAATTCATGGAACTCTGCGCTCAAGCAAACACAAAAATGAAAGGAGTTATACGAAGTTTCGCGAAGAATACAGAGATCAGGATTACAGCTAAAGGTCTAAGGAACGTTTTTGTCCTAGCCGCAACTACCACAGACCGTGAGATTTTTGAATAAGAACTGAAGATGTGTTGAAGACTACGGGATATAGGGGAAGCAAGCCCTCCAAAAGTAGACTTCCCCGAGGAGTTCAGACAAGCCCTCCAAAAGTAATTTTCTACAAGCACTAGTGAAGATGTATTCTTGTTATCAGTCTTCTGACTGCCATCCACTGTAATGTTAAAATTGATTGGGTTGAGTATTATTTGACTTGATCAAGGGTAGAATGAATCTGCAAAATATTCCCTTTGGTAAGATCTTGATTCTTGAGCATACTCCTAACTCATTCTTATCCATACTCATTCTTATCCATCCATTACCTTCTTCAAGGGCATTCTCCTCAACAATGGGAAAGTTCTGTCTGTAAAACTCTTCTACCATTGGCAAAGAGTTATCACAAAATCACCAAAAACTCCTACCACACATCTTCCCCCTCATCATCAATTCCACAATCTGATATTCATCCCACCATACAAACTGAACTTTGTCAGGCTTCCCCTACACTAGATTCACTACCATTTCCTCATCCAGAGTAAGAAAAGCCATCTCCTTTAACACATCCATAGCAAGAACATGATTCTGATCAACAGCAAAACTCATCTTGTCCCACTCACACGTCCACTCAACAACCTCCTGTCGATGCATCCACACTTGACAACACTATCCTAGATCTATCAGATGCCATGACTCCCTTAATTAATCACTTTTATGGTCACATATAGGCTAGATTAAACTCCACGATGAACTCTGTTAACCTGAGATTTGACTCCCTCCAACATCAAATAAATTTTATCTTTACTTTTATCCATGCTCAAGAGAATACCACCAGAGATCTTTTTCTCTCCATTCTATCTGAGATCAAAAAGGGGGAGAGGGTGCATGGTGATCAGGTGCAAGTCAATGAGTCTGCTGAGGCTGAGGCCACAATGGAAGAGAACACTGAGGAACAGGGAGAGCTTGGTTTGTCCCGAGGGAGCTGCCTGACAACTTAAGAGAAATTAATGATGTCATGTATGAAGTTGAAGAAATTTTGAAAGATACCTCAAATAAAGAAAGGGAGTATGCCGCATCTGGAGAGGAGCTACTCAAGGCAATATCAAATGAAGTAGAAAGTTCTGGTCATAAGAATTTGGATGAAATTGATGTTGTGGTCGAAAACTAGTAAATGGTGTTGATGGAAAGGAAAAGATGATGGATAAGGATGTTAGACATGCAGAAAGCGAAAAGGAAATTTTAATAACAGAAAACACCATCATGTGTGGATGATGCTGTTATGATCCTTGGTCGGAGGTGGCCGAAGGTGGAGATGATGGTGACGGAGATACTATGGAGCCATGATCGCGGCTGCCTAAGCGGGGCTTGCTCGTTGGAGGAGAGAGCTTCCAAGACCTCACACTCAAAGACGGGAAAATAGATTTCTTCTTGCTTTATTCATACAACACTTCCAATGCCTTTATATAGGCTACAACACATATAAAAAGACAAGACAATACTAATGACACCTAATACTAGACACGGAGCTCGAGACCCTTCATAAAGACAACACATGACAAAAGATAATGATAACTCCTAATATCTAAGCCCGGGGCTCGAGGCCTACTTTCATAATTATAACATAAACATACTAAAGATAATCATATTAGATAAGCGGGCGCGCGGCCCGTAACATCTCACCCTTCCTTCAAAAAAAGAGTTTGTCCTCAAGCTTTATCCGATGCCTTCGTCGTCAGAGTCTTCGACGTGTAGATAGAAGAGTCGGTTGCACCTGTGTCCGCGAGTGTACTGCTCATCGCAATTAAAACATAATCCATGGGCACGTCGTTGCAGCATCTCCGCCCGGGATAATCGGCGGACCGGAGGGCTGGAGGGCCCTCGATACGACCTTGTTGAACGATGTTGGTGGCAGGAGGGTAGGCCGTCGGTGCTAGCTGGAGGCGACGATCGCAGAGCCGGGCCAGACTCATAGCAGTCACTAAGTATGGCGGGGCCTCAAACTCGACATCCAGTCGCAGGCGCTCGCGAAGTCCCGCAGTAAAAATGTTGACTTGCATATCCGGGGAAAGGGGAACATGTGCCAAGAGAAGCTGAAATTGTTCCAGGTACTCGTCCACTGACCCCGTTTGTCGTAGAGATGCGAGTTCTCCGAGGGGGTTGCTGCGGATAGGAGGTCCAAAACGCAAGTTGCATAGCCTTTTGAAGTCGTCCCATAGCAAATTCGGTCGATCGGTGAGAAGTCGAGAGGCCCACAAAACAGCGGAGTCGAGCAGATGGAAAGATGCTAGATGGATTCGGTCTGCTGCCGGAGTTTGTTGGTGGTCGAAGAATTGCTCACATTTCGTGAGCCAGCACAAGAGATCACCTTTCCCGTCATAGGTGGGAAATTCTAATCTGGAGTAGTGTGGTTCCATCGCAGCGACTGGGTGCGCGGGGAATGGCAGCGGTGGCTCGTGGGCGGTCAGTGGCGGGGCTTGGCGGAGAAGTGGCGGTGCCTGGCTGCTGCTTGTACGATCGTGTGCGGGGGCAGTAGAAAGATCATCAAGGCGCTTGGAGAGCGTAGTAATGGCCTCCTGTTGGCGTTCCGTGAGTGCAGTTTGCGCGGCCTGTTGTGCCATGACGACCTGCAGCATAGTCATAATCTGACTTAGTTGGTCGGACGAGTCACTCATAGTGCGAGATGAGGAGCGAGAAAAATAGCGGGGGACAGGGCGTTCGGATTGCGCCGAGTTGGATGATTGGGAGTGGCCACGGGCGCCGCAGTTGCGCCCAATGTTTTCAAATAATAATGCGCCGATGACTAGTTGAAAAAGAAAAAAGAGAAAAAAATAGAAATAGGCTGGAGGGTGTGCTGCTTGAGGTAATTAAATGAGAAGGAGTGATGTGGTAAGGACAAGTGTGGAAGAGAGTGTTGGTGGGGTCCACGGAGAGTAAAACAGAAAAAGAAAAAAAATAGAGCAAGCCATAAAGACAAATGAAATAACTTGCGGCGTGCTGAGAATGGCGCAGAGTGCAGGGCTCGAGGAGTGCGGCTCTTTGACAGTAGCGTGCGGCCTGCTGGGACGTTGACGAGGGAGTCGGCGTTGATTGAGCTTGAGGATACGTGCGGGATCGACGATGGAGGGGAGGCAGCGGCAGCGGCTGGAATGGGCTGTCGGGCGGGATCGACGGTGGAGGGGATACGTGCGGTCGATGGCGCTGATTGAGCTTGAGGATGATTGAGCGTTGCGATGGAGGAGACGTGCGGTCGTCGGCGCTGATTGAGCTTGAGGATACGTGCGGGGTCAACGATGGAGGGGAGGCAGCGGCAGCGGCTGGAATGGGCTGTCGTGCGGGATCGACGATGGAGGGGATACGTGCGGGACCAACGATGGAGGGGATCGACGATGGATGGAGGAGACGAGCAGTGGGCTGTCGTCGGTGAACGGGACGCGGCGGCAGCGAGGACGTTTGGTTTGCGGGAGAAGTTGAGACGGCGGGAGTCGGCGGAAGGAGTGTCGGGGATGGAGTCGGCGGTTGGCTCTGATACCAAGTTGTTATGATCCTTGGTCGGAGGTGGCCGAAGGTGGAGATGATGGTGGCGGAGATACTATGGAGCCATGACCGCGGCTGCCTAAGCGGGGCTTGCTCGTTGGAGGAGAGAGCTTCCAAAACCTCACACTCAAAGACGGGAAAATAGAGCAGATGGAAAGATGGAAAGATGGAAAGATGCTAGATGGATTCGGTCTGCTGCCGAAGTTTGTTGGTGGCTGAAGAATTGCTCACATTTCGTGAGCCAGCACAAGAGATCACCTTTCCCGTCATAGGTGGGAAATTCTAATCTGGAGTAGTGTGGTTCCATCGCAGCGACTGGGTGCGCGGGGAATGGCAGCGGTGGCTCGTGGGCGGTCAGTGGCGGGGCTTGGCGGAGAAGTGGCGGTGCCTGGCTGCTGCTTGTACGATCGTGTGCGGGGGCAGTAGAAAGATCATCAAGGCGCTTGGAGAGCGTAGTAATGGCCTCCTGTTGGCGTTCCGTGAGTGCAGTTTGTGCGGCCTGTTGTGCCATGACGGCCTGCAGCATGGTCATAATCTGACTTAGTTGGTCGGACGAGTCACCCATAGTGCGAGATGGGGAGCGAGAAAAATAGCGGGTGACAGGGCGTTCGGATTGCGCCGAGTTGGATGATTGGGAGTGGCCACGGGCTCCGCAGTTGCGCCCAATGTTTTCAAATAATAATGCGCCGATGACTAGTTGAAAAAGAAAAAAGAGAAAAAAAAATAGAAATAGGCTGGAGGGTGTGCTGCTTGAGGTAATTAAATGAGAAGGAGTGATGTGGTAAGGACCAAGCTTGTAGATGTCGGCCGACATGTCCGAAATGTCGGCCGACATGTCATTTTTTAGGGAAAATCGCAACGTTAGCGACACAGATGAGAAAAATGGTGTTTTCCAGTATGGCGGCCGACATGTCGGACATGTCAGCCTGACATGTCGGTTTATGACGGCTTATGGCGGCGACATTAGCTGTTTTCTACCTGATGCTATTATCACCTGCTGTTTACCTGTTGTTTCCTGCTGTTTACTTATTTTTTTCTTGCTGCTACCTACTGTTTACTGTCATAAATCAAAGGCTAAAGCATACTAACTCCATATTTAACTTTAAAACACTACTAAAAGAAACCATGAATGTTATGCTTCTGTAATGTTATGCTTCTGTTTTTGTAATGCTATGCTTCAATTTTTGAAATGCTATGCTAATTAGCTACTGAATGCCTTCTTCTTATTATTCGTGTCTACATTGATATTATTTGTTCTATTTTGTTTTTATCACTTATGTTGCTTTTATTTTAATTTATTCAAAAATATTTATATTTTTTGCGAGTAGTATGAATTCATCGGAAAGTTCGAGCAACATTTCTTATTTAAATTTTGTGTGTAGTGTGAATTTGAGTTTGCCCTTAATTAGAAAAGATAATTACCCTATAATTAAAAACATATATATATATAATTAAAATCCGACATTTTGAAATGTTCCCGATATATCCCCCGCAATCCGACATCCGACATACAAAATCAAAACCGACATGAGTCTGACATCCGACATCTGCAAGCTTGGTAAGGACATGTGTGGAAGAGAGTGCCGGTGGGGTCCACGGAGAGTAAAACAGAAAAAGAAAAAAAATAGAGCAAGCCATAAAGACAAATGAAATAACTTGCGGCGTGCTGAGAATGGCGCAGAGTGCAGGGCTCGAGGAGTGCGGCTCTTTGACAGTAGCGTGCGGCCTGCTGGGACGTTGACGAGGGAGTCAGCGTTGATTGAGCTTGAGGATACGTGTGGGATCGACGATGGAGGGGAGGCAGCGGCAGCGGCTGGAATGGGCTGTCGGGCGGGATCGACGGTGGAGGGGATACGTGCGGTCGATGGCGCTGATTGAGCTTGAGGATGATTGAGCGCTGCGATGGAGGAGACGTGCGGTCGTCGGCGCTGATTGAGCTTGAGGATACATGCGGGGTCAACGATGGAGGGGAGGCAGCGGCAGCGGCTGGAATGGGTTGTCGTGCGGGATCGACGATGGAGGGGATACGTGCGGGACCGACGATGGAGGGAATCGACGATGGATGGCGGAGACGAGCAGTGGGCTGTCGTCGGTGAACGGGACGCGGCGGCAGCGAGGACGTTTGGTTTGCGGGAGAAGTTGAGACGGCAGGAGGCGGCGGAAGGAGTGTCGGGGATGGAGTCGGCGGTTGGCTCTGATACCAAGTTGTTATGATCCTTGGTCGGAGGTGGCCGAAGGTGGAGATGATGGTGGCGGAGATACTATGGATCCATGACCGCGGCTGCCTAAGCGGGGCTTGCTCGTTGGAGGAGAGAGCTTCCAAGACCTCACACTCAAAGACGGGAAAATAGATTTCTTCTTGCTTTATTCATACAACACTTCCAATGCCTTTATATAGGCTACAACACATATAAAAAGACAAGACAATACTAATGACACCTAATACTAGACACGGAGCTCGAGACCCTTCATAAAGACAACACATGACAAAAGATAATGATAACTCCTAATATCTAAGCCCGGTGCTCGAGGCCTACTTTCATAATTATAACATAAACATACTAAAGATAATCATACTAGATAAGCGGGCGCGCGGCCCGTGACAGATGCCATTGTTGAGGCCATTGCAAACATAAAATAAAATGTATGGAACAAGTGTGTGAAACAAGTGGGTGAAATAAAATGCAGAAAAATAAATGCATGAACTAAAAATGTTGACATATAAATAAAATGCAAACATAAAATAAAATTAAGCGCCCATTGAGTATCTGTCTACATTAGGAAGAATGATCAAGGAGAAGGTAATAACGAGGTGCTTCAAAATTCCATCAAGTGTCATTCTTTTACCGAAGAATTGTAGTCAAATATTGTAACTTTCATAACTACAGGTCTGATTAGGGCTTCACAAAAGCAATTTAGTCGAACCAGAGGTTTTTGTCACGCCCTCGACCGGTTCGCCAAGATGAGTTCGGCAAACTCTCCCTCCATAATACTGAGTTCGATTGGTTCCTCAAACAAACATCTAAACGCTCAGTGAGCAGTTGAGCACGCCCACAAAGGCTTCACACACACCGAGCGCGCACTCCCAAAATGGGTGCACAAGTCGCGCATGTGCATGAGCCACGCCCAAGCAAGGCGCCCTCAGTCCACGCCCAACACACACACGCAGCGCGCAGGGGCGTGCTCCCAATGCGTGCTCCCAGTGCAGGCGCGCGCGCCCCATGCAGCGCACGCGCTCACGCGTGCCCAGCGCAACGCTCTCCCAGTGCACGCGCGCTCTAGGTGACCAAGATCGTGCAGCCTCATTCGGTTCAAATCTCAAAACGGCGCAATTACCAATGTGTCCCTCAGAAAAACTATAAAATTGCCTAGGCTTTCATTTGAAGACAAAGAACCAAGAGGCAAGGAGAGAGCTCTGAAGTTTTCCGGAGAGAAACCTCAGAGACCTCCTTCGGAGTTTGGAGACCTCCTTCAGTTCTCAAGTTTTCCTTCAAAGACTTGGAGATCCTCTTCGGAGTTAAATCTGCTCCGCTCCAGCGCCTTCTCGAGCGTAGACTTAGCTTCTCACGGAGTCTCTTCCAGTGCCTTCTCGAGCGTGAACTTAGCTTCTTAAGGGGACTCTTTCAGAGCCTTCTCAAGCATGGACTTAGCTTTCCACGGTGTCCTCTTCTTCAGAGCCTACACTCGAAGCCATTCTCGTGAACACCAAGGAAGATCTTGTTTCTTTTTAACATCCAGATGCTTGTAATCGAAGCAGTGACCTATCACCCTCTCGAAGATCCTTACATTTGTAACCTCAAGAAAGTTAGTGGATTTGGTCGGCACCGAACCGGCCCAGTGGTTTTTTCGCTTTCCGGGTTTTTCAACGTAAAAATTCTTGCCGTCTCTGCTGTTGGTTCTCTTTTAACTGTTTACGCGTTTGGCTGACTCTCGAGCTAAGGCGGTTCGATTCTTTGAACAGGGAGAGCGCTAAGCGACCCGCAACAAGTTCCATGTCGTGAACATGTAATATTGACGTCCTCTGCATGTTTTCAACCCTAGACTGCTCTTAATTCCATAGAAACATCGGAGCCCCCCACCAAAATTACCACATGTAGATAATGCTTTCTAAGCCGGAAACAAAACAGCCAAGAACACAAGTTGAAATATGCCCTTGCCTAATTTTCCAACAGTGTATATTGATCAAGAATTCAGTGGAAGAAAAGCATTGAACACATAAAATCCACACATTGTGTACATATCAATGGCTAATAGGAGCAACACCATCCCCCAAAAAATATTTGTGATATTCAACCCCCTACTGTAGAATCTAAACGAAAAGACCACAAACCAGAAAAAAAACTGTGGGTACCTCGCCCTGCTTGCTGTGAGACACGATCCGGAGCCCGTCCTTATTAACCAGCAAATCGTCATGCTTGAACGTGCCGGTCTTCGTCCTGCGCCCCCACAAACAAAGCAGTCAGAACTCCCATCAAACAGCGAACGAAACAATAGAAACGGGTAGAACGTACAGATATTTCTCGATGGCTTCTTCATGATCCGAGAGCGCGATCTGGAGGGTCGGCTTCGGTATGCGCCTTTTCATGGCGGCCGGCTTTCTCCTCCGCCGTCACGATTCGCTGAGGACGGTGGCGGAATCCCACAACCAAGACAGAGAGCACGGCCGGCAAGTGGCGAGTCCAGTGCTCGAGCGTGGATCTCCAGCACTTATAAATGTACGAAGAAATCCCGAGCAAACGTGGGTTTTGATTTCTATGCGGGACCTTATTAATTTGCCGTCAACGCAAACAACGAAAGGCCGTCAACGCATTTTAATATTTATATTCATCAATTTAACAATAATTGAGATTCATTATTCGTATTTGTACTAATTAATACGAGCAATCATTCTGCGGCTAAGGAAATCGCATAATTGATTTGCGCAGAAAAAATAAATTAAAAAAAACTTGTAGTTACTAGTTACATAACTAATATTCGTTGTTTCCTATGCGACCGCGGAGATGACGTACTGGGAAGTTAAAGGCGCGGGAGGCGACTTTGGCCGTTCGTGGACTCTTGGGTGCGGGTTCACATTTCCTAATGCTCTAAATATTGTCATTTTATATAAATATAATATAATATAAATCGAAGTGAACGCTGGGATGTTCTAACCGGTTGCACTGATTAGATCGGGGTTGAACTGTAATTACATACCACGAGTCATTAGTTCATAACATATTACATATCATATAAATATCAGATTGAGTTCAAATATAACTGTTGCGGGTCATTCAACGCTCTCCTGGGCCGGTCGAGCTGAACCGTCTTAGCTCGAGAGTTAGCCGAACGCGCAAACAGTCAAAAATGAGAACCAACAGTAGACAACAGGGTTTTTACGTGGAAAACCCAAAAAGTGAAAAAACCACGGGGTCTAGCCCAGTTCTGAATGATCCACTAGTGTTGTGAGTTACAGAGAGTTGTTTTTCGAGGGTGACATGCCACCGCTCGTTACAGAGATTTTGCTAAGTCCTCGGGAGCCGAGCGTGGTGAAGCGTGCTCTGAGACAGCGTTGGGCGGAGCGCTGCGGAGCGGCCTGGAGCGGAGCGCTGCGGAGCGGCCTGGAGCGGAGCGCTGCGGAGCGGCCTGGAGCGGAGCGCTGCGGAGCGGCCTGGAGCGGAGCGCTGCGGAGCGGCCTGGAGCGGAGCGCTGCGGAGCGGCCTGGAACGGAGCGCGGCGGAGCAATTTGGAGCAGAGCGTTGGAGTGCTGAGGGAGATCTCTGAGGGTAGCTTGAAGGTCGATGAAGATCTTCCAAGAGTCCTCGCCGAAAAACTTAAGAGCTCCACTTTCTCCCAGTGCCCAAAATCCCCTCAAATGGAGGCCTGACCCTCCTTTTATAATTTTTTAGGAGGACGTTCTGGTAACTGTGTCTTGCTGATTCTTGGGCGAGCGAATGCGGATGCTTGATTCGGGGGACACGTATTGTTAACTTTGTGATTATGACGAGCTTGCCCTCGGTCACGCTGGGCAGCCCGAGTAGTCTCCAAATATCGGCACGTCGGCCGGCCACACATGAAAAGCAGTAAATAAAACACTTTGGCCTTCGAGGGCCAGCACAACGCAGCGGTTGGGGTTCCAACCCGTTATTTCCCGCTTGTCTCGTCAGGGCCTGTACAAACAATTCCACAACAGTGTGGGAAAACAGACAGCCGGTCAGCTTTAGCTGACCAAAATATATAATTAATGACCCCGCCCCATTCTCGGGGCGGTGGTACTCCTTCCCTGCAGGCAAAAGTTAGCAGCATATACAACTATATCTGCAATTATCACCAACGTAGGCACTCGCAGCCTTACGCTTCATGCTCTCATGGCACATTCTCGGCGTACTCCTCATGCTCTCATGGCACACTCTCGGCAACACTATAAGCTTGACCGTCAAGGTCATCATACCTTACGGTTTCTTTCCCAAAATTCCTTCAGTGCACCGAGGGGCGACCTCTTCACTGACCGGCTAGGGACGGGTTCGGTTCGGCTTTGCTCGTGCTCATTGTTGAAACCAGAGAACTGACTTCGACGTTCGCAACGGGTATGCAGCTGACCCTTACTTCACCTGAGCTAGAACACGTGACCGAACGTTGAGAGCCGAAGGACTTTGCACCGAAGAAGACTTGAAGCCAGAAACAGAACCCTTGAGCTGTAGCGAGGAGGTCCCACCATAAACCCGGAAGATCAAAGAGAGCTTCCCCTCCTAAGCCAATGTTGAGCCTAGGCACCCTAGAGAGCACTAAGAAGACCTCACTGTCAACCTTAGCAGACAAAGGGCTGGAGTGCTTGCTCACAAGTCACACGTGAGGGAGAGAATAAGAGAGGTCTAGGTCTCCTCCCAAGGTGCTCATGGGGGTCTATTTATAGACTTCCCAAAATTGGGCTGCGGATAGCCAAATTCCACTATCCACAGCTCAACTCCGAATTCAAACCAAAGGCCGCGACCGAGACAGGAGGGGGGCTAGTGGGACTCAAGACGTCCACTCCCCCCTTGTCGGGGGCTTGGAGAATGGACCGAGTGGTCCACTGTCTGGGCTGGGCAAGTGGACCACTCAGTTCACTTCCTATAGGGGCGAGTGGACCCATGGTCCACTCGCCCGAAGGCCCGTGGTCCACTCGCCCCTTACCCCGGGCGAGTGGACCGTAGTCCACTCCCCACCCCCCAGGGCGAGTGGACCATAGGTCCACTCGCCCGGGTTTGGGCGAGTGGACCACTCGCCCCTGCCTTGGGCGAGTGGACCTAGTGGTCCACACGCCCAAGCGGGTACAGTCCACTTCCCCTTCCCCCGGGCCTTATCTCACTATGTTGGTCGGTTTGGGTTGCCTCCAATCGATCGTTCCACTGGTCATGGCCACCTTTGTTATTGCGACCTCATCTGCATCGAGTCACACCAGCTTGACAAATATGGGGGTTGCACACAATCCCCGCTCTTTTCAAGCTCGTCTCGAGCTCGGAAAGAAAGTCCAACCCACCTATTTGACGGACAGGTGGAACTTCCGAAGTATCTATGGAGGGTCCCGCCAATTGGCTATAAAAGCCCTAGAGGGGGAGGTGAGGGGAGCACCATCCTTGAGAGTTCTCCCTACTCCCCTCCCCTTAAGCAAATGGACCCTCCTCAGGATTTCACAGCTCGCTTGAAGGCTCTTTCTGGAAGAGTCAAAGCGATCTGGCAGAACTCAGGGCTATGGTCCATGGACCTTCACTCTCTTCCCCCACGCTGGTCGTGTGATCATCGCGGAAGAAGCACCGACTCGATCCGGTGAGGGAGGTGGCGTCGCCATCTTCTCATAGGATGGCCGACCTTACCCAGCACCTGGAGATAGATATGATGTTGATCCCTCGCCCCTGCTCCTCTTTCACTCGTGGTTCGGAGAGAAGGGCGTTTGAGAACGCGGTGGTTGAACTCTTTAAAAACAATTCAATCTGAACTAAGTGCAAGAAAGACAAACCTTTCTCCACTTAACAACACTCCCATGAACCGAGCTCAACTGGAGGTGGAGAAAGCTCACCACCTCTAGTCGAGCCGAGCTCAACTTCAGGTGAAGAAAACTCAACATCTTTAGTCGAGCCGAACTCAACCTGAGGTGGAGGGAACTCAACACCTTTAGTCGAGCTGAACTCAAGTCGAGGTGGAAGAAAACTCAACACATTTAGTCTAGCCGAACTCAACCTGAGGTGGAGGGAACTCAACACCTTTAGTCGAGTTGAACTCAACTCGAGGTGGAAGAAAAATTAACACCTTTAGTCAAGCCGAACTCAACCTGAGGTGGAGAGAACTCAACACCTCTAGTTGATCTGAACTCAACTTTAGGTGAAAGAAAACTCAACACATCTAATCGAGCTGAACTCAACTTGAGGTGGAAGAAAACTCAACACCTCTAGTCGAGCTGAACTCAACTTGAAGTGGATGAAAACTCAACACCTTTAGTCGAGCCGAACTCAACCTGAGGTGGAGGTAACTCAACACTTTTAGTCGAGCCGAACACAACTTGAGGTGGAAGGAACTCAACACCTCTAGTCGAATTGAACTCAACCTGAGGTGGAAGACAACTCAACACCTTTAATCGAGTTGAACTCAACTTGAGGTGGAGGAAAGCTCAACACATTTAGTCGAGCTGAACTCAACTTGAGGTGGAGGAAACCTCGACATCTTTAGTCGAGCTGAACTCAACTTGAGGTGGAAGAAAACTCAACACCTTTAGTCGAGCTGAACTCAACCTTAGGTGGAGGGAACTCAACACCTTTAGTTGAGTTGTACTCAACTTGAGGTGGAGAAAGCTCAACACCTTTAGTCCAGCCGAACTCAACCTGAGGTGGAGAGAACTCAACACCTTTAGTCGTGCTGAACTCAACTTGAGGTAGAGAAAGCTCAACACCTTTAGTCGAGCCGAACTCAACCTGAAGTGGAGGGAACTTAACACATTTAGTCGAGCTGAACTCAACTTGAGGTGGAAAAAGCTGAACACCTTTAGTCAAGCCGAACTCAACCTGAGGTGGAGGGAACTCAACACCTTTAGTCAAGCTGAACTCAATTCGAGATGGAGAAAGCTCAACGCCTTTAGTCGAGTCGAACTCAACCTGAGGTGGAGGGAACTCAACACCTTTAGTCGAGCTGAACTCAACTCGATGTGGAAGAAAACTCAACACCTGTAGTCGAGTCGAACTCAACCTGAGATGGAGGGAACTCAACACCTCTAGTCGAGCCGAACTAAACCTGAGGTGGAGGGAAACTCAACACTTTTAGTCGAGTTGAACTCAACTTGAGGTGGAGAAAGCTCAACACCCCTAGTCGAGCTGAACTCAACTTGAGGTGGAAGAAAACTCAACACCTCTAGTCGAGCTGAACTCAACCTGAGGTGGAGGGAAACTCATCACTTGCCTAGATGACCTAACTGGAGGTGGAGAACTTCAACACTTCCTAGGAGCTTAGCTTACCTAGAGGCGGAGGAACTCAACACTTCTTTAGACGACCTAACTGGAGGTGGAGAACTTCAACACTTTGTTAAAACCGAGATCTCGGCTTCTGTGGAGTTCGGGGCCCTCAGCAAGCTGAGGGGCAACCAACACTTACTCCCCCCAAGGGAGAGCTCTAGGATGAAGGTTGAGAAACTACGAACTGGACCAAGGGCTTAGTGGGGAGGTCCCGCCACATACCCGAAAGTTCCCAAGGAACTTCCCCTCCCAAGCCACTACTAAGCTTGGGCACCACTGGAGGCTCTCTCACCCACTAGAGAGACTTGGGGAGGGAGAGAGAGGGAGAGAGCTAGCCTAGAATCAGATCTCTCCAAATGGTGCCCCCTTGGTTCTATTTATAGGATTTTTGGATCTGGGCTGCAAATAGCCAAAACTGGACTACGAATAGCCAAAACTAGACTGCGAATAGCCAAATCCCACTGTTCTGAGGTGCTAAACGCAGACCACCTCCTACTACGGAGCTTGGCGAGCCGGAGGCCTCCAGGCCTCCCCAGGCTCGACCCCACAAGGCTCTGGGCGAGCCGGAGGCCTCCCGGCCTCCCCGGCTCGCCCCCACAAGGCTATGGGCGAGCCGGAGGCCTCCCGGCCTCCCGACTCGCCCTCACAAGGCACTGGGCGAGCCGGAGGCCTCCCGGCCCTCCTGGCTCGCCCCCACAAGTCTCTGGGCGAGCCGGAGGCCTCCCGGCCCTCCCAGCTCGCCCCCACAAGTCTCTGGGCGAGCCGGAGGCCTCCCGGCCCTCCCAGCTCGCCCCCACAAGGCTCTGGGCGAGCCGGAGGCCTCCCGGCCCTCCCAGCTCGCCCCCACAAGGCTCTGGGCGAGCCGGAGGCCTCCCGGCCCTCCCAGCTCACCCCCACAAGGCACTGGGCGAGCCGGAGGCCTCCCGGCCCTCCCGGCTCGCCCCCACAAGGCTCTGGGCGAGCCGGAGGCCTCCCGGCCCTCCCAGCTCGCCCCCACAAGGCACTGGGCGAGCCGGAGGCCTCCCGGCCCTCCCGGCTCGCCCCCACAAGGCTCTAGGCGAGCCGGAGGCCTCCCGGCCCTCCCGGCTCGCCCCCACAAGGCTCTGGGCGAGCCGGAGGCCTCCCGGCCCTCCCGGCTTGCCCCCACAAGGCACTGGGCGAGCCAGAGGCCTCCCGGCCCTCCCGGCTCGCCCCCACAAGGCTCTGGGCGAGCCGGAGGCCTCCCGGCCCTCCCAGCTCGCCCCCACAAGGTTCTGGGCGAGCCGGAGGCCTCCCGGCCCTCCCCAGCTCGCCCTCACAAGGGAACAGTCCTGGGATGCGCCCCTCAGACTCGACTCCCTCCAAACGCTCACCCCTCCTCCTCCCGGGGTCGCGCCCTTTGGAAATACTGGGCCTAAAAATATCTTGGGCCTCGGGGGCCCACTCGGCGAGTACAGGGTTGTACACAATCCCCGCTCTTTTCGAGCGTGGCTCACGCTAGGAAAGAAATGTCCAACCCTGCATATTCGACTAGTGTCGCTGGGAATCCGGTTATTGGTGATATCTTGGAAAAGCCACAGCGCCTCCCCGAGAGGTCCCCCAACCTTGCCGGCTAGCGAGAGCCCGGCTAGCTGAGCCACCTCGGGGAAAAACATAGCCTCCCCGAGAGGCCTTCCTACCCTGTCGGCTAGTGAGAGCCCGACTAGTGGAGCCACCTCGGGGGAAAAACACTTAGCCTCCCCGAGAGGCCTTCCTACCCTGAGCCCGACTAGTGGAACCACCTCGGGGGGAAAGATACTTAAGAGAATTTTCGGCCACTGAGCGGTTCCTGACCCTGCCAGCTAGGTGGGAGCCTGGTCAGCAGGTCAGCATGGGGACTAAGTACTTGGGACTTTCCTGCCACTGAACGATCCTCGGACCTGCTAGCTTGATGGGAGCCTGGTCAGCGGGCCAGCATCGGGACTAAGTACTTGGGACTTTCCTGCCACTGAGCGATCCTCGGACCTACCATCTTGATGGGAGCCTGGTCAGCGGGCCAGCATCGGGACTAAGTACTTTGAGACTCTCCTGTCGGACCTGCCAGCTTGATGGGAGCCTGGTCAGCGGGCCAGCGTCGGGGCTAATTACTTGGGACTTTCCTGCCACCGAGCGATCCTCGGACCTGCCAGCTTGATGGGAGCCTGGTCAGCGGGCCAGCATCGGGACTAAGTACTTGGGACTTTCCTGCCACTGAGCGATCCTCGGACCTGCCAGCTTGATGGGAGCCTGGTCAGCGGGCCAGCATCGGGACTAAGTACTTTGAGACTCTCCTGTCGGACCTACCAGCTTGATGGGAGCCTGGTCAGCGGGCCAGCGTCGGGGCTAATTACTTGGGACTTTCCTGCCACCGAGCGATCCTCGGACCTGCCAGCTTGATGGGAGCCTGGTCAGCGGGCCAGCATCGGGACTAAGTACTTGGGACTTTCCTGCCACCAAGCGATCCTCGGACCTGCCAGCTTGATGGGAGCCTGGTCAGCGGGCCAGCATCGGGACTAAGTACCCTGAGACTCTCCTGCCACCGAGCGATCCTCGGAGCTGCCAGCTTGATGGGAGCCTGGTCAGCGGGCCAGCATCGGGACTAAGTACTTTGGACTTTCCTGCCACCGAGCGATCCTCGGACCTGCCAGCTTGATGGGAGCCTGGTCAGCGGGTCAGCATCGGGACTAAGTACTTGGGACTTTCCTGCCACCGAGCGATCCTCGGACCTGCCAGCTTGATGGGAGCCTGGTCAGCGGGCCAGCATCGGGACTAAGTACTTTGAGACTTTCCTGCCACCGAGCGATCCTCGGACCTGCCAGCTTGATGGGAGCCTGGTCAGCGGGCCAGCATCGGGACTAAGTACTTGAGACTTTCCTACCACCGAGCGATCCTCGGACCTGCCAGCTTGATGGGAGCCTGGTCAGCGGGCCAGCGTCGGGACTAAGTACTTGAAAATTTTCACTACATTAATCATCACATTACATGCATGAAAAAACTAAGTAAACAACCACGCTACATGGACTTAAGGGTGGAGAGAAGAAACTGAGCACTTAGACAAACTTGGTCTCCTATTGCCGAGGGTGGTCTCCCTCGTTCCCATTTGGTTGTTGTTGTTGCCGCACCAAACCCCTCGCTTCCTTCAATTCCAAGAACTCAGGGCAGTTGATCGTCGCGTGACCTTCCTCATCGTGGAGGTCACAATAGGGTAACTCCACCCTACCCCCTCTTCCTCTTCTTCCTGCTTTTCTGACTCTCCTCCTTTTTTCCCAGCCAATCCTCATGGCCTGTTGAGGCGGTGGAGGGGATGCCCTCGGCCTCTGCCCCCACCTAGGGGGGTCAACCTCCTCTTCCTGGAAGTTGCCTTCCTCTTGGTCGAACTTTCTCTTGGGAGCCTCTACTCTTCCCCCCTGCTGCCTTGCCTCTGGCTCACTCAGCTTAGCCAGCCTTCTTGTGAACTCCGGGTTGGCCTCCTCACTCTCAACTTCTTCTTACACCCTTTCCATCAACTCTTCAAAGGACAAAGGAGCTCTTCTCTTGAGGTCCATCTTGAAGAAATCCTCCCGCAGCCCCAACGTGAAGGCAAGCTTGAGGGTGTACTCGGGCACTTCTTGGACGAGGAGAACCTCCTCCCTGAACCGTTCCAGATAGTGAGCCAGCGACTCCTCTGGCTCTTGCTTGATCTTGAAAAGTGCTTCGACATCTTTCTTCCTCTTTCTTGACGTCGAGAAGCGTAGCAGAAAAGCTCGGCGCAAGTCTTCGAAGGCGTAGATGGATCCTACAGGGAGCTGATGGAACCGGTCCTTGGCCTTCTCCTTGAGGGTGACGGCAAAGAGCCGACACTTGAAGGCGTCCGACATGGGCATGATGGAGACCATGTCCTCAAACCACTGCAGGTGCAAGACGGGGTCGTCCTTGCCGAAGTAGTGAGACATCTCCGCCCCCTTGAACCCCTCCGGAATCGGGGCTGAGAGGATCAGCTTACAAAAAGGACTTCCTACGCTCACCCCCCTTTGGGGCTGGGCGAGTGGGGGCATGGCGCCTCCCCTCTCTCCCCCTTGGGTCTCGGCGAGTGGGGGTCGAGGACCTCCCCACTCGCCCACTTGGGTCTCGGCGAGTGGGGGTCGAGGACCTCCCCACTCGCCCCCTTCCAGCACCTCTTTCCCGGATGCCTGGCCGAGGATGCTCTCGCCCACCTTTTGAGGTGAGGCCTCCAGACCACTTTCTCTCCTGTCTTTGATTATCGAGGCGAAAGCTACCTGCAGGGTCTGCATGACCTCCTGCCTGAGATTCTCAAACATCTCCAACGTCACTCCAGCCACCGGGGGTTGCGAGTGACCTGGGTCGGATCTTCCTCCACCTCCGTCCATGGAACTCATCTTGAGAGTTTCTTGAATCAGTCACACTCCACTCTCACCGCACCATGTGTTGAAACCGAGATCTTGGCTTCTGTGGAGTTCGGGGCCCTCAGCAAGCTGAGGGGCAACCAACACTTACTCCCCCCAAGGGAGAGCTCTAGGATGAAGGTTGAGAAACTATGAACTGGACCAAGGGCTTAGTGGGGAGGTCCCGCCACATACCCGGAAGTTCCCAAGGAACTTCCCCTCCCAAGCCACTACTAAGCTTGGGCACCACTGGAGGCTCTCCTCACCCACCAGAGAGACTTGGGGAGGGAGAGAGAGGGAGAGAGCTAGCCTAGAATCAGATCTCTCCAAATGGTGCCCCCTTGGTTCTATTTATAGGATTTTTGGATCTGGGCTGCAAATAGCCAAAACTGGACTACGAATAGCCAAAACTGGACTGCGAATAGCCAAATCCCGCTGTTCTGAGGTGCTAAACGCAGACCACCTCCTACTACGGAGCTGGGCGAGCCGGAGGCCTCCAGGCCTCCCCAGGCTCGACCCCACAAGGCTCTGGGCGAGCCGGAGGCCTCCCGGCCTCCCCGGCTCGCCCCCACAAGGCTCTGGGCGAGCCGGAGGCCTCCCGGCCTCCCGGCCTCCCGGCCTCCCGGCCTCCCGGCTCGCCCTCACAAGGCACTGGGCGAGCCGGAGGCCTCCCGCCCTCCCGGCTCGCCCCCACAAGTCTCTGGGCGAGCCGGAGGCCTCCCGGCCCTCCCAGCTCGCCCCCACAAGGCTCTGGGCGAGCCGGAGGCCTCCCGGCCCTCCCAGCTCGCCCCCACAAGGCACTGGGCGAGCCGGAGGCCTCCCGGCCCTCCCAGCTCGCCCCCACAAGGCACTGGGCGAGCCGGAGGCCTCCCGTCCCTCCCGGCTCGCCCCCACAAGTCTCTGGGCGAGCCGGAGGCCTCCCGGCCCTCCCAGCTCGCCCCCACAAGTCTCTCGGCAGGCCGGAGGCCTCCCGGCCCTCCCAGCTCGCCCCCACAAGGCTCTGGGCGAGCCGGAGGCCTCCCGGCCCTCCCAGCTCGCCCCCACAAGGCTCTGGGCGAGCCGGAGGCCTCCCGGCCCTCCCAGCTCGCCCCCACAAGGCACTGGGCGAGCCGGAGGCCTCCCGGCCCTCCCGGCTCGCCCCCACAAGGCTCTGGGCGAGCCGGAGGCCTCCCGGCCCTCCCAGCTCGCCCCCACAAGGCACTGGGCGAGCCGGAGGCCTCCCGGCCCTCCCGGCTCGCCCCCACAAGGCTCTGGGCGAGCCGGAGGCCTCCCGGCCCTCCTAGCTTGCCCCCACAAGGCACTGGGCGAGACGGAGGCCTCCCGGCCCTCCCGGCTCGCCCCCACAAGGCTCTGGGCGAGCCGGAGGCCTCCCGGCCCTCCCAGCTTGCCCCCACAAGGTTCTGGGCGAGCCGGAGGCCTCCCGGCCCTCCCCAACTCGCCCTCACAAGGGAACAGTCCTGGGATGCGCCCCTCAGACTCGACTCCCTCCAAACGCTCACCCCTCCTCCTCTCGGGGTCGCGCCCTTTGGAAATACTGGGCCTAAAAATATCTTGGGCCTCGGGGGCCCACTCGGCGAGTACAGGGTTGTACACACTTCCTAGGAGCTTAACTTACCTGGAGGCGGAGGAATTCAACACTTCCTTAAACGGCTTAACTAGAGGTGGAGAACTTCAACTCTTCCCTAGGAGCTTAGCTTACATGGAGGCGGAGGAACTCAATACTTCCCTAGACTAACTGGAGGTGGAGAACTTCAACACTTCATAGGAGCTTAGCTTACCTGAAGGCGGAGAAACTCTACACTTCCCTAGACGACCTAACTGGAGGTGGAGAACTTTAACACTTCCTAGGAGCTTAGCTTACCCGGAGGCAGAGAAACTCATCACTTCCCTAAACGGCCTAACTGGAGGTGGAGAACTTCAACACTTCCTAGGAGCTTAGCTTACCTGGAGGCGGAGGAACTCAACACTTCCCTAAACAAACTGGAGGTGGAGAACTTCAGAACTTCCTAGGAGCTTAGCTTACCTGGAGGCGTAGGAACTCGACACTTCCCTAGACGCCTAACTGGAGGTGGAGAACTTCAACACTTCCTAGGAGCTTAGCTTACCTGAATGCGGAGGAACTCAACACTTCCCTAGACGGCCTAACTGGAGGTGGAGAACTTCAACACTTCCTAAGAGCTTAGCTTACCTGGAGGCGGAGGAACTCAACACTTCCCTAGACGGACTAACTGGAGTCGGGGTCTTAACCAACCTCAGCCTCTGATGAGCCTCCCAGCTGCCGACATTACCAAGCCTGGTCAGCGGTCTCTAGTCGGGGCCTTACCTAAGGTGCTACCTCTAAATATTTTCCATTCATCATAAAGATGTTACATATTTATTACAACGCGCCTTCTTGCGCCTACTCGGCCGCATGCATCTCGACCATCTCTTTCATCACCTCCTCCTCTTCCTCTGCTTCTTCTTCTTTCTCTTATCTCCAGAAACTCCGGGCAGGTGGCTGTCGCGTGACCTTCCCGCTGATGGAAGTCCCAATATGGCAGCGCCAACCCCCCCCCCCCCCCCCCGCTCCCTTCCTCAGGCCTCTCCTATTCTTACCTCCTCTTCTTCGGCCAATCGCCATGGTCTGCATGGGTTGGGTTGCAATGGCCTTGGGTCCGGTTGCCACCCTGCTGGATTGTGTCATCCCTACCCCCCCCCCCCCCTCCCCCCCCCCCCCCCCCCCCGTGAAAGTTTTCTCCCCTGGAAATGGACTCTTCCTTGGCCCTGAGGGGCTCCTCATGACGGCCTCCAGGCTAGTCGGGCGACCGACGGTTGATACCTCCAGCCTTGCTCCTACCCAACGAGGGGTCCCTGGTGCCCCTGACTCCTCACTTCCTCCTTCTTTCCTCCTTCTTCCTTCCTGAAATTAATTCACATAGCTCTCCAACGTCTCCCTCGGCTTCTGTCGAATCAAGAACAGAGCCTCTGCCCCCTTCCTCTTCTTCTAGGTGGAGAACCACAGCAAGAAGCTCCGGCGTAGGTCCTCAAAGTTGTCGATGATACCTGATGGGAGCTGGTGGAACCAGTTCCTTGTCTTTCTCTTGAAAGTGATGGCGAAGAGTATACACTTGAAAGAGTCCGTCATCTTCCCGACCGAGACGACGTCTTCAAACTACCAGAGATGCTAGAGAGGGTTATCCTTGCCAGTGTAGTAAGATATGGCGGGTTCACTAAAACTGTCTGGAACGGGAGCTGAGGTAATCAGCTCGCAGAAGGGACTCCCCCATCCCCGGGTGAGTCGGAGGTATTCTCCCTACCTCCTCACCGGGGTAGCTGGTCCTAGGCGAGCTGTTGAAAAGCACTCGCGCTTGGAGGCTCAAGCCTTCCTCCGAGGCTGGCCCCTTCCATTGTCGACGTGCTTGCTTTGTCTCCATCAAAGATGGTTAGGTGAGCACGGGTGTTGGTGGTGCCGAGCACTCGCCCTGAGGGGGAGTGCGACCCGCAAGAGTTCCATGATCGACTTCCTGAACTCTTCGAAGTCACTCTTCTTCATGTACTCGCTGGTAGGGGCGAGTTCCCCGGCTCATCGCTTCCAGCATGGGACTTGCTCAGATTTTTCTGAACTAGCTGCTTCACGCTCACCGCACAAGAATGTTGAAACCAGAGAACTGACTTTGACGTTCGCAACGAGTATGCAGCTGACCATTACTTCACCTGAGCTAGAACACGTGGCCGGTCGTTGAGAGTCGAAGGACCTTGCACCGAAGAAGACTTGAAGCCAGAGACAGACCCCTTGAGCTGCAGCGAGCAGGTCCCACCACAAACGTGGAAGATCAAAGAGAGCTTCCCCTCTCAAGCCAATGCTGAGCATAGGCACCCTGAAGAGCACTAAGAAGACCTCACTGTCAACCTTAGCTGACAAAGGGTCGGAGTGCTTGCTCACAAGTCACACGCGAGGGAGAGAAGAAGAGAGGTCTACGTCCCATCCCAAGGTGCCCATGGGGGTCTATTTATAGACTTCCCAAAATTGGGATGTGGATAGCTAAATTCCACTATCCGTAGATCAACTCCGAATTCAAACCAAAGGTCGCGACCGAGATAGGAGGGGGGGGGGGGGGTGAGTGGGACTCAAGACGTCCACTTCCCCCTTGCCGGGGGCCGGGAGAATGGACTGAGTGGTCCACTGCCTGGGCTGGGCGAGTGGACCACTCGGTCCACTCACCATAGGGGCGAGTGGGCCCATGGTCCACTCGCCCGAAGGCCCGGAGCGAGTGGACCACAGGTCCACTCGCCCCTTACCCAGGGCGACTGGACCATGGTCCACTCGCCACCCCCCAGGGCGAGTGGACCATAGGTCAACTCGCCCGGGTTTGGGCGAGTGGATCAATGGTCCACTCGCCCCTGGCTTGGGCTAGTCGACCTAGTGGTCCACTCGCCCAAGCGTAAGGTCCACTTCCCCTTCCCCCGGGCCTTATCTCACTATGCTGGTCGGTTTTGGTTGCCTCCAATCAGCCATTCCACTGGTCACGACCACATTTGTTATTGTGACCTCATCTGCGTTGAGTCATACCATCTCGACAAATATGAGGGTTGTAAACTCATATCGTCGGGATCAACTCTGCCCGATGCGGGTACGATTTCCCCTTGTTCCCACTATTGGCACACAAGGCCAACGAAGCTAGGGTCACTGGCCCTTCCACTTCACATTCTGCTCCCTGTGAGCTACTGCCAGCAGTAGCACTACCTCCTAGCGCTATCGGCAAAACACACATCTGCATTCGGCTACGCTCTGCAATTGCAGGCATGTAGCTTTCTGGCACTACGCACCCAGTCCCCAGAACCTAGGCTTCATACCCACCACAAATGGCTGGCTGGATTCGACCAGGAGCTACCGCCAGCAGTAGCATTACCGCTAGGCGGTATGAGACAGAGCAGCGAATCTGCCCCATTTTTGGGGTATTTTCTAGAGATCACCTTCAGAATTCCCTATAGCACATCATAGTACTCAGAACCCGAAAACACAACATATGTGCTCAGAGTCTTCTCCAGTTCGCAATAAGCATCACCAATTAATCCAGACCAATCTGTCCGGATGGGCCTCACACAGCATGCTTATATCCGGACTTCGATCCGGACTCTATACACAATTTCTATAGGGAATATTCCATATCGACCCATCGGAAGAACCTATCCACTAATTAGTGGAAATCTTCATACTATTATGCTAATCAAAGGACTAGAGCTTGGAGAAGCTTGCTAGGGGATGAAAGTTTTTCCTCTTAAGGACTTCTCCTTTCCTTTTCTTGAAGAGAGAGAAAAGTATAAGGCTAATGAAGAAAACATTCCCCCTCCTTCAGCCTTATCCTCCATGGGACCAAACTCAGCCATTAGATCCTTATTCTAATAAGGAATGGATGGCCCTGATTCAAACTGACAAAATCGGTTGTCAGAGCTACCGTCGGCGCTATTGCTACCGCCCAGGTGCTAGCCTCGAAGCAACATATCCGATCTCATCCAACACCGCTTAAGGATTCATCGAGAGACCTACCGTCGGCGCTAGCGCTACCGACGGCGCCATCTCTCGTCGATCGATTCTATCTCACGTCGATCGATTCGTGATCTCGACGACTCGTCGTCATACATTTGTCGCAACACAAATTCGTCGTGACAGCTACCGTCGGCGCTAGCACTACCGCCAGCGCTATCTCTCGTCGAATCACCTCGACAATTCGACGACACACATAAATCCTCTCGTCGAAACTCAATATTTTCGACGACATGAGCTGCCACCGGCGCTAGCCCTAGCGCCCAGCGCTAGCCCTAGCGCCCAGCGCTAGCTCCACTTCAGAACACCTTGAATTCCTTGAACATGGAAACTGGGGTCTTACACACTGATCGTCATTTTTGCAAACATGACGCCCCCCCCCCCTGACAGTTTGGGCAGGACTCGTGGTGGGGGCGATGATGTTATTGGCGGTGACGACGATGAACGCAGCAAGTCCTACAACCTTTGTGGACACGAGAAACAAAGAAGGTAAACTGTGGCGTGCGCGAGGAAGGAATTCTGCGCGCTCGCTTGCGCGAGGGTAAGTTCTCACGTAGAGGGCGTACGAGAAAGGTACTTGGTCGTGCGGGGGCGGGCGCGCGGGCCGGGGGGGACGTCTGATCTAGACGGTGATGGCAAGCCCGAGGCTGCGCGGCAAGGGCGCACAGTGGCCGCACGGAGGGTGTTGCGCCAAGGTGATAAGAGCATGAAAATGCATTTAATTTAATCATATTATTATTATTATTATTATTATTATTTATCTCGGTACTTTTCACAGTATGTTGTGTTTGTGCGTGCAGATTATAAAAGTAAAAATTTTGCAGAAAATTGGAGCAAATACTTAAAAGGATGGATGTCAAAGAAAAGTGTGCATCGGACGTACCGTTCGACCATTACAGTTCATCAGAAATTAAAGCTAGCGCATACGTGTTACTGATATTTCAGCGCCGAGCCGCAACCTCGAACCCGATTTAACTAGTGCCTACGCGACGCTAATTTAATCACCACCAACTTTTGGCGCTGATTTGATTAGCACCAGGTGCTGATTAATTCAGCACCTAAGTATTTGGCGCTGAATTAATTCAGCGCCTATACTTAGGTGTTGAATTATTATGTAATTAAAATGTCAGCCTTTAAGGCTGACGTAAATTCAAAAAAATATGAAACGCCAGCGTTACTATTATAGTAGTTATTATTATTATTTTTGTTTTAATCTTTTTTTCGGCTCTTTTTGCTGAAATTATATTCTACTAACATAGTATTTGTGAGTTTATGAGAGACATTGCCTAAGAGGATGAAGTTTATGTATGCTCTTCGCACAAGTTTGTAAGTCTTTATTTTTGAATCAATAAAATTTTTAAATTCCTTCTTTGTTCTTTCGTGATGTTCTCTCCCATAATATTTGTAAAACAAATCATGTGTGAGTAGTTTATTTTTTATTTCAGGTGCAATGTAATTACTTATTTAATTATATGATTGTTATAATTCTTCATCGCTCAATCATATTTATATCCAAAAATTGTAATGAGAAGCTTTGATATTTTGTTGTAGCCTAATGCGCATATTGCATTCCTACGAAAGTTCAATGCTATATAGCGTGAGCGCATATAAAATATTCTTAGTAATTTAAGCAAACTTTTGGACTCGTTCTTGAAACTCTCAATCATGTTTTATCACTTAAGTTTTTGTCTTAGTTCGCTCGCAAATATCGCATGCTTAAGAAATTTTGATGTAATATGTGGAAAGCAACTAATATAAAAATATTTTTGAGAATTATATCAATATTATATCACGATGAATTCTTATTCATTAAATTATATATTAAATATTTTAATAAAATTGCACCCGAGACATATTTATCAAAGATTAGTTTTCTCAAATTAAGATCTTATTTTTAAACAATTCAATCCAACCTTTTATTCATAATTCACCTGGATTAAAGTAGAATTTAAACCTTCTTTGTGAATCAACTCGTACTTGTATCGGTATTACAATCGTACACCGTGCACTTGCGATTTTTATTACTTGAAATTTTATTGCACTATTGGTGTTAATGGAACGTTCACCTAGAGGGGGGGGGGGGGGGGGGGGGGGGGGGGGTTAGGTGATCTGGGTTCTTTTCGAAATATTAGCGCGAGTTACAAATATTCAAGCGTAGCACAAATGTATCGAACAAATGAATCACAGTAGACGACACAAGATCTATAGAGGTTCCTCAAGACTGAGTGTCTTGAGTAGTCCTTTGTCCCTCTGCGCCTACCTAGCAGTGTGCTAGGCTCGGCAAACTCCGCCAAAACTTCAGGCCCTCAAGCCTTACAACACGGACCCGCAAGTCCTACAGCCTAAGCCCGCAAGCCCCTACTGCACCCGAGCCCGCAAGCTCGACAATCAGGCACTCAAGCCCTACACAACACATACCCGCAAGTCATTTGCCTACAACCTAGGCCCGCAAGCTCTTACTGCACCCAAGCCCTCAAGCTCGACAAATTCAGACCTGCAAGTCCACTGCCCTGACCCTCAAGCCTCACAGTTCTCCAGCCCTCAAGCTAGACAAAATCGGACCCGCAAGTCCACTGCCTTGGCCCTCAAGCCTCACAGCTCTCCAACCCTCAAGCTAGACAAAATCGGACCCGCAAGTCCACTGCCCTGGCCCTCAAGCCTCACAGCTCTCCATCCCTCAAGCTAGACACTCATGCCCTCAAGCCTTACAAGAAATTACAGTGATGAAAACTGTTTCTTCTGCCTGATGAAGATTGGCAACTTAAGGTTGAAGAAGATGTTTCTGATTCAGATCTTGAAAGCACAGTTCTTCTTCAATCTCTTCTCTTAGCCTGATGAGGAACGACTTCTTATCAGTCGATCAGATGACTGATTCTTGCGAGAACACTTTGAGAATTCTTGTTTTTCTCTTTCTTTCTTTACGCCGCTTTTACTGTTCTATTTGTTGTATGTGTAAGTTCTTTCTGATTGATTCTTGCTTTAGGGCACCCTCTTATCTCTTTTATAAGACTACGAGGCCTCCCAACGGTATTCTGAAAAAGTTCCTTAAGTGTCAGACGCCTCATTCCTTAAGAGCACGTGCTGATTGGACAATCAGGCGGCGACATTAATTGCTGACAGTGCGTCCGCAACATTTGAATTCCGTCTCGACGATATTTCCAGCTTCACGTCGATACTGACAACATTATGACGATATGGATAATATCTCGACGACAGGACTTTGTCAATGCCTTAGGCCTTGGTGGATCTTCAAGTCTTCTAGCTTCCGCCTCTGACGCTGATATCTCGACGATACGAGATATCCTAGCGTTTCTGCATATACAATGATCTGCCATCTCTGACTGTGTCATCGTGATCTTCTTTCTTGCAGACTGTCGTCGTAATCACTTTGTTCTTTCGACAACATGAGCGATATCATGTCGACAGACTATGCTTTAGCAACTGCTTGTCTTCAGCTGTCCTTCTTCAGTCTTCTCGACGTCAAGCCTTCTTTACGACGATGTCCAACGCCATCAGTCACACTTAGTCTTTTCAGCGACAAGGCTTCTTTGATGATGTCGACGATACTGCATCTTCTCTGCGTTCGACGAACTTCATTCTGCGTTCGACGAACTTCATTCTGCATTCGATGAACTGCATTATGCGTTCGACGAACTGCATTCTGCGTTCGACGAACTGCATTCTGCGTTCGATGAACTGTATTCTGCGTTCGACGAACTTCAATCTTCTGTCTCATCTCTGCGTTCGACGAACTTCATTCTTCGTTCGATGAACTCGCCAAGCCTCGGCGTTTTCTTCTGTCCCGTCTTTACGTTCGACGAACTTCATTCTTCGTTCGACGAACTCGCCAAGTCTCAGTGTTTGCTTTTGTCCCGTCTTTGCGTTCGACGAACTTCGTTCTTCGTTCGACGAACTTCATTCTTCGTTCGACGAACTCGCCAAGTCTCAGTGTTTGCTTTGTTCATCATCATGACGACAAACATACTTTGTCGACGACATCTCCTATTCTTCTCGACGACATTCCTTTAACTTCCTGAGATTATGAGCTAGAGAAGTGATCAAATACAAAGTGAAGTTTTCTTGACTTGGTGACTTCTTCAAATCAGAAATCATGTGGGCAAGATTCCCAACAATCTCCCCCTATTTGAAAAAGTTAGAATCTCAATTTAAGACTACTTTCACTTGACAATAAATGTTATAATCTTAAATGCTCATGCCTTCCATTTAAGATTTTACTTATCTATTGTTGAACTTATGAGTACATCAAGCTTGTAGCTCCCCCTTGATTTGATGTCTCTTCTTTTGTGGCCCCCCTACTCCTTTGCTCCCCCTATCTTTGAGGTCTTCTTGAGCATCTTGTCTTGAACATATTGATGTCATTTCTCCCCTTTTCTGACTTCTTTCTTGTAGCTCTCCTTTAGGTAGACAATAGTCCAAGCTCCCCCTTGCTCAGTCATAGTTCATCCAAATCTTGAAAGTTTTTCTAACCAATCATCTAGAAAGGGATTAGTGAAGAATAAGTTAAGGATTACTCTAAGTTTAACATCCCCAATTGAATTTGAAGAAGTTAAACTTAGCTTCATCTAGGGGCTTTGTAAATATATCAGGCACTTGTTTGTCTGTTGGGACTAACTCAAGGGTGATATCTTCATTTTCCACATACTCCCTAATGAAGTGATACCTGATCTCAATATGCTTAGTCCTGCTGTGAGAGTCAGGGTTCTTAGCAATTGAGATTGCACTTGAAGAGTCACAAAACAGGGGTGTTTTGGTCATCTTTAGATTGTAGTCTTCAAGTTGATGCTGAATCCATAACAGTTGGGCACAGCAGCTCCCAGCAGAGATATACTCTGATTCTGCTGATGAGATTGCCACACTGGTCTGCTTCTTACTGTTGTTTCTGTGTCTTCCACAACATCTGTTTCAAGCTCAACATCTATTGATTGATCTTTACTTTTAGCTGAGGTTCCAGCTTGGTCATCAATGCATAATTTTCCCATCTTCTCATCAGTACCTGCATTCACAAGAGAACTAGACCAGCCTTTGTGAATTAGGCTGGTCTCATCAAACACAACATGTACAGATTCTTCCACTATTTGGGTATTGATGTTGTACACTCTATAGGCCTTGCTATGAGAGCTGTAGCCAACAAAAATGCCCTCACTGTTTTTCTCAGCAAACTTGGTTAGTTTGGATTTCCTATTATTAAGGACATAACATTTACTACCAAAGATCCTAAAGTAGGATAAGGTTGGTTTTCTGCCCTTCATTAACTCTCCTTCTTGTGGTCTTTGATGATTGAAGCCCTGTTTATCACATGACAAACAGTGTTGACAACCTCTGCCCAGAAGTATTTTGGTAGAGAGGAGTCACTTAGCATTGTCCTACTTGCCTCTATCAAGGTTCTGTTCTTCCTTTCAGCAACCCCATTCTATTGAGGGGTTCTGGGTGAAGAAAATTCTTGGGAGATACCTAGTTCTTGACAGAATTCTGTCATGGCCCCTGACTGAAATTTTGTCCCATGGTCACTTCTGAGTTTGACCACAGTACAGTCCATCTCATTCTGGATCTGCCTGACAAAATTTCTCAAGATATCTAGGGTATCTGATTTCTTTTTGAGGAAGAATACCCAAGTGAACCTTGAGTAATCATCAACAACTACAAGGGTGTAGGCCTTCCCTCCTAAGTTATGAATTGACATATGACCAAACAAATCCAGATGTAGCAAAAATAAGCACATAGAGGACTCTTTGTTAGATATGCTTTTAAAGCTGGTCCTAGTCTGCTTTCCAAGTTGGCAAGCTTGAAAAGGACCATCTTTGATGCACTTAATATTAGGTCCATTCCTAACTAGGTCTTGTGAGAGAAGCTTGCCTATTGTCTTATAGTTGATGTGTGCAAGTCTCTTGTGTCATTGTACACATAGAGCCTCTTTACCATCAGCTACAAGACATATGAGCATGGAAGAATTTGTATTGAGAAAGTTTAAGCAATAAATATTGCCACTCCGAGTGCCAGTTAAGGTAGCCTCAGAATCTAAGGACTTCTTAATTAGGCACTTGTCCTTATGGAAAGTAATAGCAAAGCCTAAATCGCAAAGTTGACTTATGCTTATGAGATTGTGTTTCAACCCCTCCACATAAGCTACCTTTGTGATGGTAACTAACCCATTAGAGATGTTGTCATAGCCCCTGGTCACCCCATTTTATAAACCTCCAAAGATCACGGTTGGTCCATTCTCCACAGGGATGAACTCTCTTAAGTACTTTCTGACTCCAATCATGTGCCTGGAGCAGCCACTGTCCAAATACCAAATTGGAGATTGGTTGGCATTTGGACATACCTGCAAAACAAATCACTTCCCCTTAGGTACCCAATATGGATTGGGTCATTGGTTTCTGTTAGGGTGGTATAATGGAACAACAAACCTCTGAGGGTTCTGCACTCTCTTTGCATTGAGCCCTATTGGGTTGAACCAATAGTCCAAAGCAAAGTGGCATACTTTCCCACAGCACCAGCATTCATATCTGTTATATCTTCTCTTCTGCTTCATCATCTGAATGGGGTGGCAGTGCTGATGAGCAGGAGAGAAGGCTTCTTGCCTAACAAATCTTGGGTGAACCTCATATGTGTGAGTCTGGGGAGGAATTGGTCTCACCATATTTTGGTTCACCTTCTTGGGAATAGGCTTTGTAGGAACAACCTTTCCCCTGCCCTTGACTGTTGTAGCTACAGATTTGTGGGCTGAAAGACTTGACACCATCACCTTCTTATAGGAAGGTCTAGCTTCAGAATCTTTGCCCGTAACTGTCTCCGGATTGAAACCGATACCAGCTCTAAACTGTCCAGAGAAGGTGTCAATGATGGGCATGATAGTTTTGGGCATAGAGAAGTTGGATGCAAGTTTCTTCTCAGCCAACAACATTTCCTCAAGGTCCTTGATGACCTTGTTCTTCTGTCCTAATTCGGCATTCTTAAGCCTTATGGCTTCCTTGAATTTGTCCACTTCTTTGCTCATAGAAGCCAGCATCTCAGCTGTCTCCTGGAGCTTAGATTGAACGGGCTTCAAGGAATCTAGCTCCTTAGTCTGGATTTTGAGGAGTTTCTTACAGCCTTTGAAGGCTTTCCACAAGGCTTTATATTGCCTTACAGTTCAGACTCAACCTCATATTGGGATCTTGAGGTTGTGTTGTTGGCAGCAGACACACCCTCATCATCATGCAAGGAATCTGTTGCTGATTCAAAATCAGAGTCAGATAGAGAAGTTTTGTTAGTTACCTTCCCAGGAGAGATGTCATCATGATTTTCTTCACCGATGGCCATCAAGCCAATGAGTGCATCTTCCTCAGTACCAGAGGAGCTTGAGTCAGAATCACTCAGTGTTCTGATCTTCTTGGCCATGAATCCTTTTTCAGATTTCCTCTTGCTCCTTGAGCTTCTTCTTTCTTCATGGTTCCTCGACTCCTTCTTAGAGGGGCAGTCAGCAGCCATGTGACCTGTCTTGCTGCAGGAATAACAAACAGTATTATTTAAATCATATTTACCAGGGTTAGATCTGTACCTTTCCTCCCTGGGGGCTCTGGATCTGTCATGATAATCAGATCTTCTGGAGCTTGAGAAGGGGTTTCTGTGATTGCCCTCCTCCTTCTGTGTAACAGCTTCTTGAACTATTTTGAGAGAAGAGCCACCTCTCTGTCAGTATCATCAGAATCTGAAGGGCTGGCTTCTGATTCTTCACTGCTCTCAAATATGTTCTGAGTTGCAGAGATCTTGCTCTTGGATCTTCTCGTGCTCTCAGCTTTTAGAGCCATAGATCTGTCTTTTGAGCTCCCCTTTGAGCTTTCTTCTTCAGCCTTCTTGGTGTTGAGCTGAAGTTTATGGGACAGCAGCTTCCCATACAGATTCTTGGGCTCTATGATGCCCAGCTGACCCATCTCTCTGATGGCATAGATTTTGATGTCTCATTCCTTTGTGAGGGATCTAAGAAACTTGTTATTAAGATCAGAGTTGGTGAACTCTCTTTCATAGTTTCTTAGTCCATTCACTATCTTGAAGAATCTCTCATAACAGTTAGAGATTGTTTCATTCTTGCCTTGTTTGAAGGCCTCATACTCCTGGTTGAGAAGGGATTTCCTATCATCCCTTACCTCATCAGTACCCTCCATATACACGATCAGGGAGTCCCACATCTCCTTGGTTGTTTTGCAGTGAATCAGGTTCTAGAGGGTTGAGTCATCTATGACACTCACAATGACATTTTGGGCCCTCTTATCTAGGCTTGCCGGGATTAGCTCGTCCTTGTTCATGTCCTCATATTTTTTTATCACCTTCCTTGTTGGATCAATGGTGGAGAGAGTTGTAGGGATAAAGGGACCCTGTTGGACTGTTAAGTAAATTCTTGGATCAGCCGCCTCCATGAAAGCCTTACCCTTTCCTTCCAGATGGGAAAGTTCTCCTTTGTGCAGATTGGGAGTTCATGGCTCTCATTTCCCGATTCTGATCTCCACCAGCCATGGCGAGTTGTTCCACGATCTAGATCAGACAGTTAAGTCTTCTTTTGATCAACCTCCCTCTGATACCACGTGTTGTTAATGGAACGTTCACCTAGAGGAGGGGGTGTTAGGTGATCTAGGTTCTTTTCGAAACATTAGCGAGAGTTACGAATATTCAAGCGTAGCACAAAAGTATCGCACAAATGAATCACATCAGACGACACAAGATCTATAGAGGTTCCTCAAGACCGGGTGTCTTGAGTAGTCATCTGTCCCTCTGCGCCTACCTAGCAGTGTGCTAGGCTCAACAAACTCCGCCAAAACTTCAGGCCCTCAAGTCTTACAACACGCACTCGCAAGTCCTACAGCCTAAACCCGCAAGCCCCTACTTCACCCGAGCCCGCAAGCTCGACAATCAGGCCCTCAAGCCCTACACAACACAGACTCGCAAGTCATGTGCCTACAACCTAGGCCCGCAAGCCCTTACTGCACCCAAGCCCTCACGCTCGACAAATTCGGACCCGCAAGTCCACTGCCCTGGCCCTCAAACCTCACAGTTCTCCAGCCCTCAAGCTAGACAAAATCAGACCCGCAAGTCCACTGCCCTGGCCCTCAAGCCTCACAGCTCTCCAGCCCTCAAGCTAGACAAAATCGGACCCGCAAGTCCACTGCCCTGACCTTCAAGCCTCACAGCTCTCCAGCCCTCAAGCTAGACACTTAGGCCCTCAAGCCTTACAAGAAATTACAGTGATAAAAACTATTTCTTCTGCCTGATGAAGATTGACAACTTAAGGTTGAAGAAGATGTTTCTGATTCAGATCTTGAAAGCATAGTTCTTCTTCAATCTCTTCTCTTAGCCTGATGAGGAACAGATTCTTATCAGTCGATCAGATGACTGATTCTTGCGAGAACACTTTGAGAATTCTTGTTTTTCTCTTTCTTTATTTACGCCGCTTTTACTGTTCTATTTGTTGTATGTGTAAGTTCTTTCTGATTGATTCTTGCTTTAGGGCACCATCTTATATCTTTTATAAGACTGTGAGGCCTCCCAACGGTCTTCTAAAAAAGTTCCTTAAGTGTCAGACGCCTCATTCCAAGAGCACGTGCTGATTGGACAATCAGGCGGCGACATTAATTGCTGACAGTGCGTCCGCAACATTTGAATTCCGTCTCGACGATATTTCCAGCTTCATGCCGATACTGACAACATTACGACGATATGGATAATATCTCGACGACAGGACTTTGTCAATGCCTTAGGCCTTGGTGGATCTTCAAGTCTTCTAGCTTCTGCCTCTGACGCTGATATCTCGACGATACGAGATATCCTAGCGTTTCTGCATATACAATGATCTGTCATCTCTGACTGTGTCGTCGTGATCTTCTTTCTTGCAGACTGTCGTCGTAATCACTTTGTTCTTTCAACGACATGAGCGATATCATGTCGACAGACTATGCTTTAGCAACTGCTTATCTTCAACTGTCCTTCTTCAGACTTCTCAACGTCATGCCTTCTTTACGACGATGTCTAATGCCATCAGTCACACTTAGTCTTTTCAGCGACAAGGCTTCTTTGATGATGTCGACGATACTGCATCTTCTCTGCGTTCGACAAACTTCATTCTGCGTTCGACGAACTTCATTCTGCGTTCGACGAACTGCATTCTGCGTTCGATGAACTGCATTCTGCGTTCGACGGACTTCATTCTTCTGTCCCGTCTCTGCGTTCGACGAACTTCATTCTTCGTTCGACGAACTCGCCAAGCCTCGACATTTGCTTCTGTCCCGTCTTTACGTTCGACGAACTTCATTCTTCGTTCGACGAACTCGCCAAGTCTCAGCGTTTGCTTTTGTCCTGTCTTTGCGTTCAACGAACTTCGTTCTTCATTCGACGAACTCCCAAAGTCTCAGCGTTTGCTTTGCTCATCATCATGACGACAAGCATACTTTGTCGACGACATCTCCTATTCTTCTCGACGACATTTCTTTAACTTCCTGAGATTATGAGCTAGAGAAGTGATCAAATACAAAGTGAAGTTTTCTTGACTTGGTGACTTCTTCAAATCAGGAATCATGTGGGCAAGATTCCCAACAACTATATAAACTCCAAACATCACTGCTTATCATATTGTGTTGTTATTTTAGTGCTTTGAAATTTCCCATCACATGGCCGTGCGACGGGTACCGCGCCAAGGCAGTGTGGCGGGTGCCACGCCAAGGTCGCGCGACCAATGTCAGGGCAGCACAAATAGATCAGGGCCACGCGGCCGGAACCGGGCGCCGGGGCGGTCGCGCGCCCCCCCCCCCCCCCCCCCCCCCCCCCCCACGATGGTGGGCGGTTATGGGAGGGTGTTCGTGCGCGCGCGCGCCTCGTACGATGTTGTGTCATTATGTGGATTCCTCCTCCATTATGATCACTCCTCATAATGAAGGGGTTTTTTGCTATTCCCAGTCCCACTTTGATGGGGAATGCGATATTCACAGCCCGACTCCACTTATAAATAAAAAGAAATATCCATCAATATATAATAAGATATGTGTTTATAATTTAAATATCACTACTACATTAGAATCATACAAAACATTATATAGTTTAAATATCATTGCTAAATTATAATTTCAATATCATCTTTACATTAGAAGATTCAATAATATGTGTGTTAAGATATATTTAGTATTTATACATTAGTTTCAAACTAAACAACAACTATCTGTTGGCCTAGTGGTCATTTTCACAGCTACATTTGAATGTACCCGAGTTCGATCTTCAAAAATTTCATTTTTATGAAAAAAATATTCTATTAGATATGCACTAGGTCCACCCAGTTTTCAAAACTGCCCCAGGTTCTGCGGGTTGTTGGTCTAATCCGGTTTCAGAAGGTTCAAATCTGGTTCTTAGCGGAGGCAATTCTTGATGTTAGACCGGACCGCACTCCCTCTGGTTCGCGGTTCGACCGGTTGAACCAATCGGTCCGATCCGATTTTCAAAACACTTAGTGCATATCAGGGGGAGGTGGGTTTAGTTGTGTGGTGCTTCTAAATGATAGTGCAATGAATATAAATGGTCAAAGTTGATAGGGTTTCCTATAATGCTGAAGTGGTCGAATCATACATTCTAAAAAAACTTTATTCTGAACAACTCTGTTATATTTTTGGTTTGGGATCGTATCTGTTGAAACCAACAACCGGTCTTTTGAGTTCGGACTCACTGGGGGTGTAGCCCGCACCCACGTGCCCCTCACTTACGCTCTTGACTATGGACGGAGAACAAGGAACAGACTCAAGGCTGCAGCGATGAGGTCCCGCCACACACCCGGAAGATCTTAGAGAGTTTCCTCTCCCAAACCAATACTCAGCCGTGCACCTTGGAGGGCACTAGCGGTCAACCTAAAACTTGCCTAGGAGGAGAGAGCCTAAAAGATCGGATCTCCTCCAAGGTGTCCTTAAGGGTCTATTTATAGATTCTCTAGTCTGGACTGCCAATAGCATGAATCCGCCTTTTAGTTTTACTAATCACACCCCAAATTGGTCTGCTAACAGCCTAACTCCGATGTTCTGAAGGGCTATTGACAGCCCATGAAGGGTATCTAGGTAATTTCACCCCAAAACCCCTGGGCGAGTGGTCCATGAGGGCACCTCTCGCCTAACCCCCCACGTGCCAGGCCTCCCGGCATCCGCGGGGCTAGTGGCCCTTGAGGGCGCCACTCGCAGGGTCCTAGGTCCTCTAGGCGAGTGACCTGCGAGAGAGATCGCACCCTCTCAGAACCCCCTCTGCCTTCTCTCGACTTGGGCGAATCACCCCTTACTTGCCCCTTTTGCCTATTCTGAGCCTGGGGCCCTACTCAACCAATAAGAGGTTGTTGAAGCCATGCGACCTCAAAGAATTGAAGCCGCGCGGTCTCGAGCCAACGGTCTGTGCGGTCTCCCAGAATCAGACCGCGACTTCTCCTCAGATGTGCGAGATCGCGCCGTATGAAGATCAGCGGTCTCCAGCTCCATCAAAGAATAATATGATAACCGCGGTCTGTGCGGTCTCCCAGTATCAGACCGCCGCTTCTCCTCAGATATACCAGATCGCTTCATGTGAAGAGAAGCGGTCTGGTACCCCCGGTATCTCCCTTACGGGGGAGTGTTCGCCAGAGCGGTCTCACGATCGATCGGTCTCCTCTGTCACACGACCTTCCTCCCGTCGTGTGACCGCCCGTCTTCTCTCCAGACCGCGGAGGTCGTTGCGGTCTCGTTCTCCCTGACCGCCTGACCGCCCATCTTGCTTTGTGTATTGTATTTGTATTTAGTCTCATATTGTGTATTTGTATTTTACTCTTTCCCTCCTAGTCTATATAAATGAGACAATACTCTTGTAATACTTAGATTTTTTGAAATAATTTTTTTTCAAGTTCTCACAGAGGTTGTACACAATCCCCGCTCTTTGCGATTGAGGTACTCGCTCGGAAAGAAAGTCCAACACAGTATTTGTTGAGCTCATGCTGACCTGGAGGGAATCTTTTTGTGGGGCCCTCCACTTTGCTATAAATACTTCCCGGGTTGTTGCCTTCAAAATGCCTGTCCTCCAATCACTGTTACCATTTTGCTCCTCAAAGCTCTCGCTGCTCTAATGACGTTCATGAGGCTGACACCTAGACTGCTCTCGCAAGGGTTGATGGATCGCCTTGCTGCCGCGCACGGGGAGGATCCTTCCAAGTCCACCTGATACGCCCCCTGGATTTCGTCAACGAGAGATCCTTCCAAGCCCTACCGACTGAAGAAAGCTAGGGTGGTATGGCGAGACCTGTCAGCGAGGAAGTTTGCATCAAAGACTCCCCCCTCTCCAAAATCCCTCCCGGCAACACTGCCGAGGTAATATAATCTATCTCGCCTTTGACGCTAATCATGGTGACGTCGCACCTTGACAATTTCGACCACTCGCAGAACCTGCAGGATATGGAAGGTGGCCCTGGTATCAACCAGGCGGAGCCGCCATTCCCCCACCTGTTCTCGGAGGCGTTCCGCCGGTCCAGGAACCAGCCCTCACAACTACTCCTGGCGGAAGCCGGCCCGCGCCCGGTGAGTACTTTATTATCTTCTCACCTGACTTTTACCTTTCGCCCTTTTTCTGACTCGGGTCTTCGCAGCTCTTACCTTTGGGACCACAGGGTTACCCCCTGCCCTGCGCAACTCTCCTGCTCCCGAGACCATCATCAACTCCCCAGCTCCGGAGCGGGAACGTTCAGCGGACAAAGGCCCCGAGAACCACTCTTCTGCCGCGGACTTGACCGCTACCTCCGGCGCCGCCGACCAGGTTCATCGCCCTGGGAAGGGGAAATCGCTCCACCACCCCCCCAGCCAACCATTCGCAGGGCATCCCAACACCTTTCGCCGGTCCCCCGTCGAACCCTACGTACCTGGTTAGTTGCCTTTCCTACCTCAAACTCAAAATCTGTATGACTGGAAAAGGCTAACATTTGCTCTCGCAGGCTTCTGCCTGGTCCCGCCGGTGGACCATCAGGATGAGGAGGGGATGATCTCGCTGCCTCCCTCTCCCGGTGACCTCTCAGACTTTCTCGGCGACCACGAGGATTCCAGGACCATGAAGGAGCGGATGAAAAAGCTTTTCGGCAAGCTGATCTGGATGCAACGAGACCTAGCCAACTAGACGAAGGAGCACCGGGCAGCCTTCGAGCATCGGATAAGCATCCTCGAATGAGACTATACACACATCGGGAAAAATGGAGCGTCAAGGGGGCGGGTGCGAGGAGACCTCTCCTGGGAGGCACATCGCGCGGGCCAGGTACCAGATGTGCCTGGTTAACCAAGAGCTTACCGCGATGAGCGCGTACTATTACCCGCGTGTGCCTCTGAGGACAGGGAGGCGAGGCTGGGGTCGATGGCAGTGAGTACAGTACTAAGCCTACCGGCTCTCGCTCCCTGCATTCTCCCGCACCCTTTCAATTTCTCTTTCGTTGCGTGTGCCGAACAAGTCGAGACTTGTTGTGTCTCGCGAACAATTTTATTTTGGATGCATATAATGTGTTGCTTTGTCGAATGCCTTTTTGCGGAACCGCTTGCTTTCGATATACTTTCATTTTGCGTTCGCCTGACAAGCCTTGCACGTAGCGCTCGCCTTTTGCCTCCCACCGGAGCGGTGAGCTGGCCTGAATCCCGAGACGTCGGGATAGCGCGGTGGCTATCCACATCCCGCGTCTAGAATTTCATAGTTTTTCGCTGTTTTCTATAAATTTGAGGCGTACCTACCTCTTTTATTACGCCTGCATCTCTCTCCTCTCTTGCTCTTGCGATACCACTCGCCCTTCTCTCTGGGATCCTTGCGAGACCTTCCTTTCCTTCAGCGATGGCGAAAGATGATGATGGTCGGGTCAAGTGCGCTCAAGCGTTCACCAATCGCGACTTCGAGACCTGCGACCTCTCGGAAGATGAATTTACCCAGGCAATCGCTGACTACATTCCGCCGGGATTTATCGCGCGCCGCCCGGGGAACCGAGACCGCATAAACCAATTCTCGCCAGATACTCTTGCCATCCCCCTCAAACATTTTGAGGTAGGACTCCGCCTCTAGCTGTGGTCAGAGGTGCGCCAGACCTTGCGCTACTTCGGAGTCGTCCCCGCACAGCTCAATCCCAACTCTATCGCGATGTTGGTAGCATTCACCTGCTACCTGCGCGAGGAGGGGATTGAGTTCTCGCTCCCAGTGTTTCGCAAGCTTTTTAACTTCAGGTCGACTCGCGGAGTGGCATTCTTCTCCGGTCAGTCCCCCCCTCAATACCACCGACACAGCCAATAAAAACCATGACTGGGTTCGGCGGTTTGTTTTCGTCACAAGGAAATTTGGCAACGTACCTCTCGCGCCTGTGCAGGAGGATGAGTCGACCTTCTGGCCTCCAGCGCTGGGGGGTTACGAGGCCAAGCTCCATGCTTTCATCCAGAAGCATGGAATGGATGTCATGCATCTGCGGAAGCACGTCGGCTGGATGCCGCCGATTCCGCCGGGAGAGGGTAAGCTGAACCATTTCGACCCTAGCTCCCGCTCATTTTTCACTTGCTTCCGCCCTTTTAACTTGACTTTCTTGATACAGGGGTTTGAAGCCTTCCCCTCCACCCGCCGAATGCGGTCGTGGGGCTTGCTCCCAAGGACGCCCTTGCCCTTGCCAAGTCCACCGTCGTGGCCTGCCACAAGGATCCGCCTCCCGCGAAGTCCAGGGGGCAAAAGCAGAAGCCCGATGCGGCCACCAGTCCCCCCGCCAAGCGGGCGAAACTTTCTGCAACCGCTAAGGGGAAGGCGGTCGCGGATGAGACCCCTGGTTTGAGTGCTCCTGCTGCGTAGGACTCAATGGTCTAGACCGTCGTTGCACCGACGGAGCCCTCCTCGGGGCCGGGGCCGAGAGGGCATCGAAATTTCCCTCTCGGCGAGAGGTACGCAGATGCGGTCGGCAAACCTCTACTTCATTAGGACCAGCGGGCCAACTGGGTCTCGATCTCCTCCCTCCTTCCGTCCTGGATGGAGCAGGAGACAACCAGCGGCCAAGCCTACGACCTATCCCACGCGAGGATGCCTCCATCTGCGACACCGAGTCCACACAGACTCTTGCCCATGAGAGCTCGCGAGCCATGATGCGCGCTCTCGCGTGGAATCACATGTCTTCTCGCCGCAGCATGACCCTCGCGCGAAATATGGTCGAGGTTGAGAAGATCAGCGCCGACGTCTCCGCCGAGCTCTTGGTCGTGATGCAGCAACTGGCGACCGTCGAGGCTCTTCTCGCTAGCCGCCCCGCCTGAGATGTGAGCGCATCTCCTTACAATGACTCAAGCTCCCGCCTTTCCTTCCTTAATCGCACTAACCCTCTTTTATTCCTTGCAGGACATAGCCAACTATGATACCCTACTCGTGCGGGCGCGCATCCTTGAGGAGCGAGTCAAGGAGCTAGAGGCCGAGAACAAAAAAACTGAGAGATGTCGTTGCTCGGCCACCTCCCGCGGAGAGGGACACCCGACACCTCTACTCCAACGCCGAGTTCGAGGGGCTGATGCAGAGATCCTCCCAAGGAGTAGCGAAGCATGCGCTGGAGGTGCTTCGACGGGCCGGTCTTTTGAAGGAAGAGGGCGAGAGGATTCTCGCCTACCACGTGCTTCCTGAACTCTTCGCCCAGTTCGACCCTACGGATGAAGCTGGCGATGGGCGAGAACTCGGCGACCTTCCCTCTCCGGGTGAGAGCAACGGATACTCTGGCGAGGAAGCCGACGATCCCTGAAGACCTCTTTTTTTTTTCTTTTGATGTAATGCGAGAATTCCTCTGTACTTCCTGTTTTACACTGAAATAGAATATAAAGTTTTGTCTCTCGCAATCTGACTTGTATTTTCTTTTTGTGCTTCTCGCTATTATCATCCGATAGCTCGCGCGCTCGTACGCTATTTTGCATGCTTTCGCCCTGTCGCGCGTGTGTTCGCATATCGCTGTTCGCTCTTAGGGTCGCTAACCCTTAGTCTAGGTCGTAACCGAGACACTCTCGCCGCGGGGGCGCGCCACGCGGTCGCAACCTTTTCGCACTCGCCCCAGCCTTTTTAGGACTTAGACGATTTTGTTGACTTCTGTCGGGAACGTAACTGCGCCGAGAACCCACTTCATCCTGCTAAATTCTCGGAACTCTTGGGGTTGGCCAACGTCCCACTGCGCACTCGCCGGGCGAGTGCCCTTCTCGAACGGTGTCATTTGCCGGCGAGTGTCCCTTATGATGGACACCACTCGCCGACCTTATGCCGAGACTTGCCCTGTGCTAATTTTTCGCATTGGATTCTTCTTTCTTACCTTGCCTTCCTCATGTGTCACCGCCAAGTGAGCCTACGACCCTGCCAGCTAGGTGAGAGCCTGGTCAGCGGGTCTGCTCGGGGCCAGCCTTTGAACCTTTCGAACCTACCACCGAGTGAGCCTACGGCCCTGCCAGCTAGATGAGAGCCTGGACAGCGGGTCTGCTCGGGGCCAACCTTTGAACCTTTTGAACCTGCCACCGAGTGAGCCTACGACCCTGCCAGCTAGATGAGAGTCTGGAGAGCGGGTCTGCTCGGGGCCAACCTTTGAACCTTTTGAACCTGCCACCGAGTGAGCCTACGACCCTGCCAGCTAGATGGGAGCCTGGACAATGGGTCTGCTTGGGGCCAACCTTTGAACCTTTTGAACCTGCCACCGAGTGAGCATACGGCCATGCCATCTAGATGAGAGCCTGGACAGCGAGTTTGCTCGGGGCCAACCTTTGAACCTGCCACCGAGTGAGACTACGACCCTGCCAGCTAGATGAGAGCCTGTACAACGGGTTTGCTCGGGGCCAACCTTTGAACCTTTTGAGCCTGCCACCGAGTGAGCCTACGACCCTGCCAGCTAGATGAGAGCCTGGAAAGCGGGTCTGCTCGGGGCCAACCTTTGAACCTTTCGAACCTGCCACAGAGTGAGCCAACGACCCTGTCAGCTAGATGAGAGCCTGGACAGCGGGTCTGCTCGGGGCCAACCTTTGAACCTTTTGAACCTGCCACTGAGTGAGCCTACGACCATGCCAGCTATGTGAGAGCCTGGACAGCTGGTCTGCTCGGGGCCAACCTTTGAACCCTTTGAACCTGCCACCGAGTGATCATACGACCCTGCCAGCTAGATGAGAGCCTGTACAACGGGTTTGCTCGGGGCCAACCTTTGAACCTTTCGAACCTGCCACCGAGTGAGCCTATGACCCTGCCAGCTAGATGAGAGCCTATACAGCGGGTCTGCTCGGGGACAACCTTTGAACCTTTTGAACCTGCCACTGAGTGAGCCTACGACCCTGCCAGCTAGATGAGAGCCTAGACAGCGGGTCTGTTCTAGGCCAACCTTTGAATCTTTCGAACCAGCCACTGAGTGAGCCTATGACCCTGCCAGCTAGATGAGAGCCTGGACAGCGGGTCTGCTCGGGGCCAACCTTTGAACCTTTTGAACCTACCACCGAGTGAGCCTACGACCATGCCCGCTAGATGAGAGCCTGCACAGCAGGTCTGCTCTGGGCCAACCTTTGAACCTGCCACCGAGTGAGCCTACGACCTTGCCAGCTAGATGAGAGCCTGGACAGCGGGTTTACTCGGGGCCAGCCTTTGAAACCTTCGAACCTGCCACCGAGTGAGCCTACGACCCTGCCAGCTAGATGAGAGCCTGGTTAGCGGGTCTGCTCGGGGCTAACCTTCCATTATCACCTCATATGCTATTCTACACAGATATAATAGGGACGAAGCTTAAAGAATTATGTATTTTCATCACGTGAATTTTAGGATAAAAGCTTTTCAAGTCATCCCCACTCCACGTGTGATCGATGGACTCGCCTTCGACATTCTGGAGGCGATATCCCCCTATCTTTAACTCTTCTTTCACAACATAGAGACCCTCCCAATTGGGATTGAGCTTTCCTACCGCAGCAGACCTTCCGCCCGCGTCGACCTTTTTTAACACTAGGTCCCACATTTCGAATTGCTTGATCCTGGCGTGCTTGTCAAAGTACTTGGCCATCCGCCGCTTGACTTCCTCTTGTCGAATGGCGGCGAGATCCCAAATCTCCTCGATCAGATCCAGGGAGAGCCACAGCTCCTCCTCGTTCCCTTCTCTCCATTCTTCATCACCCTCCTCGGAGACCCTTACCCGCGGTGTCTTGACTTCAAACTCCACGGGAATAACAGCCTCACAACCGTGAGAGAGCTTGGACGGGGTCTCTCCCGTGGCGGTGTTGGGTGTATTCCTCAGCGCCCATAGGATCGAAAGGAGTTGCTCTACCCAACTCCCCTTCAAGTTTTCCACTTTCTTTTTGAGCAGGTTCACTATGATCTTGTTTCCCGCCTCCACCTGCCCGTTGCTTCTAGGGTGATGGACGGATGCAAACCTGAGGTCTATCCCCAACTGACTACAGAAGCTGATAAACTCTTCACTAGCGAATTGCAGGGCATTGTTTGTGACTATGGCTTGTGGGAGCCCATGTAGGCAGATGATCTCCCCCCATACGAAGTTGCGGGTTACCTGGGAGGTGACCTTGGCCAATGTCTTAACCCCCAACCACTTAGAGAAGTAGTCGATCATGACCAAGAGGAACCTTCTCTACCCACTCGCCTGGGGGAAAGGTTCTACCAGATCCATCCCCCATATGGCGAAGGGTAATGGCGTCATGATGCTCCTTAGCCTCTGAGCCGACAAAAGTTAAAGTGGGGCGAACATCTGACACTTATGGCACTTCTTGGCGAACTCTGCTGCGTCCTTGCTCAGGGTCGGCCAGAAGTACCCTTGCCTCACTATCCTCGCCTCCAACATCCTACTCCCTGAATGACTACCACATTCGCCGGAGTGAACCTCCTCCAGGACCCTCAGGACCTCCTCCTAAGATATGCATCGTGCTAAGAGTCCTGAGAGAGTATTCTGATACAAGTCCCCCTCATGAAGCACGTAGTAGGTGGACTTGTACTTGAAGTGCCTTTGGTCCGGAACCTCTTCCGGAAACTTGCATGTTGCCAGGAAGGTCATGAAAGGGTCCTTCCACGAGGGTCGCTGCTTTATATCCATGAGTTCACCTTCCTCGATCGATGAGCGGAATAGATCTGTCAAGGTCCCTCCCGCTCGAGGACCGGACTTGGCCAGCCGATCCGCTGGGGTACTCTCTTCCCTTGGTATGTGTCTGATGGAGAAGGTTTTGAACGTTCCGATGAGACCTCTCACTTTGGCTAGATACCTCATGAGTGTGGGCTCTCTCGCCTCGAACTCGCCCTTGACCTGTGAGGTTATGACCATCGAATCTGTGAGAATCTCCACATCGTGAACTCCTAACTCTTGGGACAGACGCAGGCCGACGATCACTGCCTCGTACTTCGCCTGGTTGTTGGTGATGGAAAAATGTATCAATAGTGCTTGCTCAATTTTCACTCCATGGGGGCTTTCAGATACCCCTCGCCCTCCCAGGGAGTTCCTTCCTGAGGCCCCATCCACCAGCAGCTTCCAGGGGACGAGACGAAGGGCCTGCTCTTCTTCCATCTCAACCACATAGTCTGTCATGAAATCTGCCACCACTTGAGCCTTCTCGATAGCCGCGGGATGAAGATGATGTCAAATTCACTCAGTTCCACCGACCACTTTGCGAGCCTCCCTAAATGCTCTACCCCCTCAAAGATTTTGCGAAGGGGGTGGTCAGTCACTACTTGGATTGAATGGGCCTGGAAATACGGCCTGAGCTTCCTAGCCGAGATGACCAGAGCGAAGGCGAGCTTATCTAAAATTGGGTACCAGAGCCCCGCCTTCTTCAGAACCCTACTCACGTAGTAGACGGGCAGCTACTTCTTACCCTCCTCTCAGACCAAGACGGAGCTTACGGCCTCAGCCCCCACTTCGAGATACAAGGCTCGGCCTTCCCCCTCCTTAGGCCCCTGGAGCAGTGGAGACTTGGTGAGCTGACTTTTCAAGGCTTGGAAGGCCTCCTCACACTCCTTCGTCCACTCGAACTTTTGATTGCCCCGCAACACCTTGAAAAGGGGGGGGGGGAGCATTTCTCTCTTGCCCGGGAGAGAAACCTACGCAACCCTGCTATCTTTCCGGTCAGGCGCTGGACTTCTTTAGCGTTCCGAGGCGATCCCAATTCCATTATAGCTTTCACTTTGTATGGGTTAGGCTCCACCCCCGCCGGGGTAAGGAGGTGACCCAGAAACTTCCCCATGCTGGCGCCGAAGATACACTTTGAAGGGTTCAACCTCATCTTGAACCTGCGCAGGGTGGTAAAGGTCTCTTCAAGGTCCTGGAGGTGGGAGCTCACATCCTTATTTTTCACCATGAGGTCGTCCACGTATACCTCAAAATTCCTTCCCCTTTGATCCCGGAAGACTCGATCCATCATCCTCTGGTACGTCACCCCTGCATTTTTTAGCCCAAAAGACATCATCTTATAGCAGTAGCATCCCTCTCTCGTGATGAAGGAGACGTTCTTGACGTCTGGCGGGTGCATCCTAATCTGATGATAACCTGAAAAAGCATCTAAAAAACTCATTATAGAAAAAAAGACGGTTGAGTCAACCAGCGCATCGATCCGAGGCAAAGGATAACAATCCTTGGGGCACGCTTTGTTTAATATTGAAGAGTCGATACACATTCTCCAGCGGCCATCGCCTTTTTTTTTACCATTACGACATTAGAGACCCAGCCTGGATACTGGATCTCCGAGACAAAACCTGCTTTGAGGAGCTTCTCCACTTCCTCTCGGATTGGCTCCTCCAGCTTGTCGGCAATGACCCTCCTCTTCTGGTGGATGGGGCGAGTTCCTGGATCGAGGTTGAGTCGGTGGCAGACTACGTCCGCGTCGATGTCCGACATGTCGGCCGCGCTCCATGCGAAGATGTCCACGCTATTCTGGATGCACTCCAACATCTTCTCCCTGTCCTCAGGGCCAAGGCCCCCGCTGACTCGCACCTTCTCCACTTTTCCCTCCCGGGTGATGACCTCCATCTCGACTATTTCTTCTACCGCCTCAAGCCGGGACTCCTCCTCCCATCTTCCCCCTGCCTTTCCCCCTTCGGCCAGAGTCTCGTCTTCCGCCGCAACCTCCACCTACATGGGCTCGACATACTCTTACTAAGCCTTCTCCATCTCCTCTTCTCGGATGCCTCCTCCTCCTTCCTCTTCTACCTTCTTCTCCTCTTCTGGCCCCTCTGACCTCCTCATCTCCCTATCCACCTTCTCAGCCTCCGCCATCTAGGAGATGGTGTTGACGGCAGTCACATAACACTGTCTTGCCACCTTTGCATCCCCCCAGATTCGGACCTGGACTCCCTGCTATGGAACTTCAAGCACTGGTGGAAGGACGAGGGGACGCACTAGAAGGTGCTGATGAGAGGGTGTCCGAAAATCGCATTATAGCTGCTCGGAGTGTCAACAATGATGAATTGGCAGTTCCTCGGTACCCCTCCCAACGTCACCTGGAGGTTGACTCCTCCCTCGACCTCCTTTCTCTCCCCTGAAAATCCAAACAATGGCCCATCTGAGGCCTGCACCCTCTTCTCCTCCACCTCCATTGCGTCGAAGGCTTTCTTGAAGATTACATTCACGGAGCTCCCGTTGTCGACCAAGATCCGGGAGACCGTGAAGTTCTCGATTGCCATCTGGATCACCAAGGCGTCACAGAACTGATCCTCATAGTCTGGCATGTCCTCCGACGAGAAGGTGAGCCTCTCCGAGGGGGGTGGGGTTTGGGAGGTAGACGCGACGCTCCTCCGAAACATCACTTGGAAGATCCTCTTGCGAGTGGCTTCTATCCCAACCCCGCCATGGATCACTCTGATCCCTCCCCTGGCTCCCACGTATGCCATGTCTTCACACCTATCTTCCCCCTCTTCTGGTAGCACTTCTTCAATCCTTACAGGTCGCTGCTGCTGCTGACCTCTTGCCCTCACCTCCAGAAACTCTAGGCAGGTGGCCGTCGCGTGACCTTCCTCCTTATGGAAGTCACAATAGGACAACGCCACCCTGCCCCCTCTTCCTCCTCTTCCTCGGCCTACTGTCATGGCTTGCTCCCGGGGGGGGGGGGGGGGGGGGGGGGTCTGGGACCTTGCCTCCATCCCGGATGATTGACCCTCCCTTCCCCCCTTCCCTGGTAAACTCTTTCCTGACCTCGCACCGGTCCCTCCTGGGGTCTCCAAGCCAGCCGGCTATTGGGCTCCTGATGCACCCAATCCCGTTGCTGCCCCCGAAACCCCTGACTCCTGGGCTATTCTCTTCTTCTTCCCTCCTGTTGCCTCACTTCTGGCTCGCACAGCCTTGCCAACCTCTTTGCAAACTCTGGGTTGGCGGCCTCCCCTTCAATCTCTTCTGCCGCCCTCTCCATCAATTCCTCGAAGGATAGAGGGGCCTTTCTCTTCAGGTTCATTTTGAAAAACCCCTCCCGCAGCCCCACTACGAAGGGAAGCTGGAGGGAGAACCTCGACACCTCTTGGACAAGCAGAACCTCTTCCTGGAACCTATCCACATAATGGGCCAGTGACTCCTCTGACCCTTGCTTGATTTTGAAGAGTGCCTCCGCGTCCTTCTTCCTCTTCTTTGACGTTGAAAAGCGCAACCTGAAGCTTCGACGCAGATCCTCGAAGGCATAGTCGCGTAGATAGAGCCCACAGGGAGCTGGTGGAACCAATCCCTCGCCTTCTCTTTCAGAGTGGTGACAAAGAGCCGACACTGGAAGGCATCCGACATTGGGAGGATTGAGACCATGTCCTCGAACCATTGCAGGTGCAGGACCGGGTCATCCTTGTCGGTATAGTAAGACATCTCCGGCCCTCTGAACCCCTATGGAACCGGGGCCGAGAGGATCAACTCATAAAAGGGACTCCCCTCCCCTGCTCGGCTAGTGGTCTTCTCTCGCGGAGTCAGCTCGCAGACCTTCGCACTCGTCGGGCTACTAAACAGTTGTTGCCCGGGGAGATCTCGCGCACTCGCCTCCGCCGCCACCCCCTTCCCGGGTCGCTGGCCGGGAGCGTTCTCGCCTATCTGCTGGGCGGGACCACCGGAGCTGCGGGTGTCTCGCACTCGCTCCTCGTGGTGAAAGCCAGCTGCAAGGTCTGCAGGATCTCTCACCTGAGGCCTTCAAACATTTCCAGTGTCACCTCTTTCGCGGGTGGCTGCGAGTGGCCCTGGTCGGATCCATCTCCTCCATCTTCAGCCATGGAGCTCAGCTTGATATTTTCTTGCACATGCTACGTACGGTCCACGCTCACCGCACCAAAAATGTTGAAACCGCCAACCGGTCTCTTGAGTTCGGACCCACTGGGGGGTGTAGCTTGCACCTACTTGCCCCTCACTTACGCTCTTGACTGTGGACGGAGAACAAGAAACAGACCCAAGGCTGTAGCGAGGAGGTCCCGACACACACCCGAAAGATCTTAGAGAGCTTCCCCTCCCAAACCAATGCTCAGCCGGGCACCTTGGAGGGCACTAGCGGCCAACCCAAAACTTACCTAGGAGGAGAGAGCCTAAAAGATCGGATCTCCTTTAAGGTGCCCTTAATGGTCTATTTATAGATTCTCTAGTCTAGACTGCCAATAGCATGAATCCGCCATTTTGTTTTTCTAATCGCACCCTAAATTGGTCTGCTAACAGCCTAATTCCGCTAATTTGAAGGGCTATTTACAGCCCACGAAGGATATCTAGGTAATTTCACCCCCAAACCCCCTGAGCGAGTGGTCCATGAGGGCACCTCTAGCTTAACCCCCCGCGTGCTAGGCCTCCCGGCATCCGCGGGGCGAGTGGCCCTTGAGGGCGCCACTCGCAGGGTCCTAGGTCCTCTGGGCGAGTTGGGTCTCGCCCCTCACTCGCCCAGTTGCTGTTACATCCACATTACTCTGTGCGAGTGCCCTACGAGTGACCTGCGAGAGAGATCTCACCCGCTCAGAACCCCCTATGCCTTCTCTCGACTTGGGCGAATGCACCCCTTATTTGCCCCTTTTGCCTATTCCGAGTCTGGGGCCCTACTCAACCAATACGGAGTACAGTATCGGATCCATTAGTTTTATTATTATATATATAATATATATGATTTGAGTTTTAGGTTTTAGGATAAATGAAACCTCTCTCCCGTGGAGAATATATACAGCCGCCTGTGACGGACAAAATCCTCGTCCACTAGCCGCATGCGTTGGAAGAATTAAGCCGCCTGGGAGAAATTAAGGATTAACCGTCTGAAGCCTTTTGATCTCTCCCGTCCACCTCCTCTCTCTCTCTCTCTCATGTGACGAGGAGGCCGACGGCTTCGTCGCCGCTGGAGAGGGTGGTGTCGCCGGTCTTGGAGGTGAGCCGCCGGCGTTGGAGAGGGAGTTGTCGTCGGGCGTGGTGGAGATCGCCGTTGACGTTGAAGGCTTGCGTTAGCCTTGACGGCGTTTGATCTCGGTGACGTCGTTTATCTCCGGTGGCGGCGTTGGTCTCCGGTGGTGGTTGCGGTTGAATGTCGGACAACGACGTTGAGGGTTCGGTGAACCTTGTGCGTCCGCTAGGCGGATTGCAGTCCAGATCTTCTACTCGCCCGCGGATCGTGCGCGTCCGGCACATCTGCGGTGTTTCATCGGACGGTCTTTTCTTCTCCCGTTATTATCTTGTAATATCATTTATATATTGTTTGATTTAATATATATTTGTGATTGTGCGCCGGTGGAATTTTCCGGGCGCAGTTTTGGCATATTTTGTGTTCTTGTTTTCCTGTAATTTTATAGCGGTGACTTGCGATTTGCATCTGATTTTACAACACAGCTCCTCTGCAAACAGAGATCATCCAAACAATCTGCGTTTGCATTAGTCAAATTCTTAAAGCTCTATTTGCAACTCTTTATTTATCACCCCTCATTTTCCTACCTCTACCGTTGAAAAATGAGAATTTATGTTTTTATATTTCACAATCTTACATACTATACAGTTTAAGAAGTGTTTTCAGGTAGAAAAAGAATATTGCTTCCATCATTCTAGCTTTTATTTTACCTTCATATATGATATATCCAACATAAAATTTATAGACAATAATTCTTAATTATTATGAGTGCAACTAGGGTCAATCTAGATCGATTCCACTCAAAGCAAAGAATCGATCGATATAAGATTGGTTACAAAATTTTAAAACCGGAACCGACTCATATACCATAAACCTAGAATCATACAAAAACCGAAAAGTCAGATTCGATCCTCGGTTCTACCGGCGTCTTATTTTGCGTTGATCACTACTTATATTACATAGAGTGATAAAGCAAGTTGCAAGCAAAAAAAAAAATAAAAAAAAATATCTCTAAATCTTAACATTGAGAATTTGATTTTTTTTCTCCATATTAATCATATAAACAACATAATTTTCGTATTATAATAAAAATTAATGCTTATTATTATTAGTTTAAATCAAATTTAACGTGATATTATCTTTAGATAATTCAAATAGATTAGTAATGTCTTAGTAATCAATTATTGTCAAATTTCTTATTTATTATTATTAGACTATCAATCTTCATAAGTCTCTTAAATTTCAAATTAGTTCTACAAAATTTGTTTATTTATAGATCTTTTAAAAAAATACTTCAAAATTTCTCTAAAATAATAAGAGAAACTAATTTTGTCCCTTTTTATATAGTATTTTAAGTCATTTTACGCTCTTTCATTTCACCGCCCTGAGATTACAACCTCAAGTTCTCATCGTGATTCCCTCGATGACGATGATCGATAACTCCACGAAACTTCACCATTATAGGAAGTTGGATATCACAACTTTGAACGAGTTAAGAAGCGGTCGGTCGAATATTACATTCCAATATTTTAATTTCCTCATCAATGAGCAAGAGTTCCCCTAGCTACATTGGTCTACAACAAGCCGCTTTCACCAAATGTAATCAGAAAAACAATCACTTCATCGAGTTTCCAATCATTCTCGCTATTGTTTGCACTTAGAAAATAGATAGAAATTCTCTATAGCGAAGTATAATTGAGGTTCGATCAGTATAAATCTACATTAACAACTTCTTCGCGACGGTACTTCTATCAGTTAAATCTTCATTATTCACCAGAGAATTATTTATTCGAATCGAGAGTTTCGGGGCATCTCGTTCCAAGATAAGATTAGGGGTCCGTTTCGGTCGCGAATGCAGTGGTTATGAACTGTCATTCGTGAACGTCCGACCTCACCTAAGGAACTTCAACCATTTCTATGTTCAAAATTAAATTTTTTTTCTTGGCGGAGCTCATAACCGTTGTATGTCAAAAACATATTTCATTAGGTGGAGTTTTTGTCCAAACTCACGGGACGGATGACGGTTCGTAACCACCGCGTTTACGACCGCCGCCGCCATGCCAAACGGACTCTACGCGCACATGAATTTGGGGAAAAACAACAATCATTTGTACTCTTATCTCTCCTTCCCATTAGACATAGCCTTTGTTCTTCTAATACATATACCACATACACTTGTGAGCTTCCATGATGAGTAAAAAAGCTGAAGTGAAGCATTTTTGAACTAAGGCATGAAAAAAAAGAATAATTAGATTGAAAAAAAAAGAATAATTAGATTGAAAAAAAGAATAATTATTAGAATATAAAATAAAAGCATGAATAAAAAAACTGAAACCTTCTACCCCCATAATTCACTTCCCATCACCTGATGAAGCCCACCTTGCTGCAACACTTGGATTGCAGACAACCTTCTGAAATTGGCAGCATAAATAAATTAAAATTGTGGTTAATTGAATACTATTTTATATTAAATTTAAGCAACCAATTAACCTAAATTCAATTGGTTGTAGATGACAGCCCGGGATCTATATGAATTTCTCGATGTGAGAATATATTCTCAACACGACAGTGGGGCATTTGATCTCTAACACGGAGAAATTTTTGTATGTAGGCCCTGGGCAAAAAAGATCTGTCTGGGACGAGTGTGCGGAGTAAATATGCGATTGTGCGTGAATATTATGATCGGCGCTCATAATGACGACCGTGCTTGTTCGGATGTGATCATTATGATGGTGATAAGAAAATCACGGTGACAGAAGGACGAGAAAGATGAGAAAATCTATTTGTTTAATCCTAACCTTACTGATGCAATAATAGCACACTTCTTGTTGTAAGAGTGGGCCCGGCCTCCACCTCATCAGGCGGCCCGCAGGTCCCGGACGGCCCGCTCTACAAGGACTGCAGTCCATGCACCCCAACCTGCCCAGCCCAGTGACCTCAGTCTAAGTTGGCAGGATGTTGAGCGTCCCTGGTCTCGATCCCAGGACCCCTTTATCAGGACTGTGGTGAGCACCCTGATAAAGGAGGTCCTGGGATCGAGACCAGGGACGCTCAACATCCTGCCAGCTTAGACTGAGGTCACTGGGCTGGGCAGGTTGGGGTGCATAGACTGCAGTCCTTGTAGAGTGGGCCGGCCGGGACCTGCGGGCCGCCTGATGAGGTGGAGGCCGGGCCCACTCTTACAACAAAAGTGCAATCAGAAGTGTTGTAGAGTGGGCCGGCCGGGACCTGCGGGCCGCCTGATGAGGTGGAGGCCGGGCCCACTCTACAACACTTCTGATTTCACGGGACCATTATTATGGTCGTGCTCGACCATAATGATCATGCACGATCACATATTGATCATTTTTGTGATTGCACGTGGTCAATATTTGATCGTGCATAATCAAGGTCGTGCTCGACCATAAGAAATCAAGGTCACGCGTCTCAAAATTTTCACGTGAAAAAAGAACTAGAAATGTGAAAAAAGCTCTTTGAAAATAAGACCAAGGGTCTGTTTGGTGCGGTGGGAAAAGTTATATTCCCGCTGCCATCGCTATTTTGAAGGCATATGGTTTCCCAGCGGCTAGAAAAGTGATTCAACGAGGTGTTTTCAGGATTTCTTTTGGAAAGTAATGAATCCTCCTGCTTTCAAAAAAGCTAAAAAGAGTTTTGCGCTTCTGTTCTCGTAGATCAACATTTCTCTTCTCCTCATGCTGCTTTTTCTACCGCTGCTCTTCTGACAATTCTGATTCTAGCACTAGTTTCACACTACTGCTTTTCGTGACGCCAGTACAACCGTCCCAAACAGAACCAAAAAATATTTTGGCCTAACTTTGGAGATGCAGTGTAACATGGCAAAACTATGAAATACGTCCTCAAACTTTACAGCCTTTTGGAAATAGGTCCTCAAATTTTTTTTTTTGAATTGAATTTAGTCCCCAAACTTTGATAGTTGTTTGAAATAGGTCATTTTGTTAACTCGTCCAGTTAACTCCACTAACGAAGACGCCAAGCAAATTTCTGAACAAGGCGCAGGCGGCGCTGGCAGAAGCCAATCTGCTGCTGAAGCAGGAGGCCTCCTGCTCGATCCTGAGGATGTGGGCGATGAGGTCCCGGAACTCTGCTAGAGTTGGGCGGCATTCCAGGGCAAGCGGGATGGAAAGGATTTCTTCCTCCGGAGTTGAACATGGAGAGAAGTAGGAAGAATTGATTCGAACTTGAACTCTCCTCATGAACGAATCTGCTCAGTGCCGAGACCGTTCTTTTCACAGTAAAGAAGAGGAAGACAAGCCTTTTCACAGTAACGAGAGCGAAGGTGTGGTGGTTACAAATAGCTGCATCCTCAAGATCGAGCTGAAGACCTCCCGCTACAACAACATATTGGCTTTTGCCTGTGCCGCCTGCATCCTGTTCAGAAATCTGTTTGGGAGAACAGAAACCACTTGGAGGAAGAAGTCTTCCTTAGTTGAGTTAACAGAAAGACATATTTCCTTTAGTCCGGGACCGATTTTCGTTTCGAAATTTTCGTCCGGGACCAATGACAAGGGGGCGTCTAACATGCACTTTTTGCACGTGGAGCCGGAGAGAGGAGAAGTCGGTCTCCTAGGAGATTGAATGTTCGCCCAGGAGATCGAAAATGATCTCCTAAGAGATACAAAAATTTCGCCAAAATTTGAGGAGTTATTTATAGTTTTGTCATATAACATTGGATCTCGCACGATCATTGTGATCGCGGGCGACAATCATATACTGATTGCATGCCATTCTCTCTTTTCTTTTCTTTTTTCAAAAAATGAAGGGCTATTGTTTTCAGTGCACAAGCCAAGTAATTACCTGGTGCCCGTGCGAGCGTACACGTGGCTGCGAATGATTGCTGCTGTACGGCCTCGGCGGAGCACTGAAACTGCCGCCGGCTCTGTTGTTTGCTCCGCCGCCATATTGTTGGCTACCCTCGTATTCATGTCCATGGTTTCTCAGGCGGTTGAGAGCCGGCAAGACCACCGTACCGAGATCTGGACGATCCTTCCTCCTCAACTCAGCGCATTTCAACGCAATCTGAGCGTACGAAAGGGCATCTTCAACCGGCCAGTCGGTGATCGCCGGATCAAGCAGCTGCGCGAAAGCCCCCTTCTCAATCGCCCTCTCCACGTGATGCGTCAGCCCCATCGGAGACCTCGCCGTGATGATCTGAAGCAGCATTATCCCCAGCGAGTACACATCGGACTTCACTCCGAGCATCCCCGTCTGCTGATACTCCGGGTCGATGTAGCAGAACGTCCCGGCGGCGGAGGTCATGTGGTACTGCGTCACGCTGTCGGCCATGGTCGGCGGCACGAGCCGCGCGAGGCCGACGTCGCTGATCTTGGTCACATAGTTCCGATCCAGGAGGATGTTCGCCGGCTTCAGATCGCGGTGGACCAGCGGCTCCGGCTTTGTCTGGTGGAGAAAGAGGAGGGCGGTGGCTATTTCGGCGGCGATTTTGAATCGGACGCTCCACGGGATCGGGGGCGTGTTTCCTTTCCTGAAAAGCCTGTCGTCTAAGCTTCCGTTATCCATGAACTCGTACACCAAGCATCCGTACTCCGGGCATGCCCCCAGCAGCAACACCATGTTCGGGTGACGGATGCAGCTCAGCACCTCAACCTGAACGGAATATTTCTTCATAAGGAATATATATATATATATACACACACAGTGAAAGGCGGGGCCTTACTACTGCAAAACACGACAGTACCTGGCCGGTGATAGTGGGCTTCGCACGGGCTGGCTTCGTCCGCCCCCGGCCAAGCGAGATAGTACCATGACGCTTCGGGCTATGCCCACAACATATAGATATGAGTACTCAAAATGACCGCACAAAAATTTTAATTAATGTTTTATAATTGTTTTTTTCAAAAACATTTATATTTTAACAAAATATTATTTTAAAGTAGATCTAGGAGGTCTAATGACTACCATAGTAGGTGCAAGAGGTCTACTAAAAAGCTTTTGGATTTTATAAATTTCCATGTTTTTTTTTTTCATTTTTTTTCATAATATATATTAAGTTATTGAAGTAAAAAAATGAGGCTGTATTTGACAATTTTGAATGTTGCATCAAAAACAACTTCTTGTATATAGTAGTTAATATAGAATTTCCAGGTATTAATATATTTCTAATTTACTATATATAATAAAGAAATAATAAAAATTTGATGAAACCCCACCTCTTCTTTATTACATCTATACTAATTTCAATATATATTTTTGTTATATTTTTTTAAGTGCGACAGTTTTGACGAGCTTATTTTGAGCGGCTCGAGCTCAAAACCTACTTATTGAGCTCGAGCTCGAGTTTTCGAGCGCACGAGTTTTTTTAGCTCATGAGACTTATTTTCTGGACATTTTTAGTTTTTTTTTTCAAGTCATGATTCATTGTCAAACTACCAATGTCTCAAAATAATTAAATCATGACTCATTATAGCCTTGAAGTCATACAACTACACGAGTTTAAAAATTACTTTCTTTAGTCATATTAATATATTCTCAATCATTTTCACGTATTAAGTCATACGATTATAATCGTTCTCTCAAAAAATTTTCTTTAGCATTGATTTTTGATTCTCGGGTCGGTTATGGATGTGGAGTCGGAACTGAACCGAATTATCGATTCTGATATTATGAGAACCAGACCCAAACCAAACCTATTTGGAACCGATCTGAACCATTCAGTTTAGTTCGGTTCTTTTATTTTTGTACACCCCTAATAACAATATTTGTTTTTTGGGTGCTTTTTTCTTTGCAAAAAATTAAAAAAAGAACATGATCTACCTCTTGTTGGAATTGTTTTCTTCCCTGCGCCGCATCCGGTCTCAAAACCTTAATGGCGACCGGCGTGTGATCAAGAAACGCCTTAAACACAGGCCCATAGCTGCCTTCGCCGATCTTATTTTCCACGGCGAAGTTATTAGTGGCTGCTTCGATCTCCTCGATGGTGTATTTCCGGTAACGGGTGTCGGTTTGATCCAGCGCCTCCAGCGCTCTCTTCTTTTCTTCCAACTCCCGCCTCGCCTTCCTCTCCGCATGCCGTCTCTTCTGCGCTTCCAGCTCTGCAATCCTGTGCGAAGCCTCGGCCGCTTCTAACGCAGCTTTACACTTCGCCTTCTCTGCTTCAGCCATAGCGAGAGCCTCTTCTTCGGCGTGTCTTATTTCCACGAGCTTCTGCGTTTCTTCAATCCTCCATTTTTCGAACTCCGAAGCCTTCATCCAAACAATTAAAACATTTCACACATCTCTTGCAACTAATAATATGATTCAGTATGAAACTGAAGTTTCAGCATCAACCTCCTAAAGCCAAAATTGAAACCCACAATGAAGCTAGTGAAACTACAAACCCCGGTGACCAGTGGCGGACGCAGGAGTTTTACTTATGTGGGCGAAACACAATTATTCAATTTTTTTTTACAAATTATTTAAAATCTATACTACTTATTTATAATAAAAAAATTCTATACAACAACATAAAAATGAACTTGTTTATTAAATTTTTTTAATAAGCAATATACTAATTAATTTGTTTATAAAAAATAAACAATGAATTTGTTTATTAAATTTTTTTTTTTAACAATGACATAATAATAGGTTTGTTTATAAAAAAAACTTTAAACATAGCAACTAATTTATTTATAAAAAATAAAACTTTAAATATAGCCATATCTAAGATTAAAACCCAAGACCACATGGATAGAAGACGAACACTTCACAAACTGAGCTACAAAGACAACTGTCTTTGTGTGTAATATTTTTAATGTTATATATTCGCGGATATCTTACTTATCATGACAAATAACCTATTTTCTAATATTGAAAAAATAGTTTTTAAAAATCTAGTGGGCGGCCACCCACACTCGACCCTATGTAGGTCCGCTCATGCTGGTGACTAGGGTCCGCCACATAAAAACTTCATTTTTGAAGTTAAATGAGGACACGGCTTCAGGGATGAGGCCGGAAGTTCATGACAACTGTGTTCACAACTGCCACCGGCAGGACCCTTAAACTGAAAACCCCCAAAATTTGAAGTTAAATGCCGACGATGTTTCAGTGGCGAGGGGTCAAAAGTTCAAGGACTACAGTTCACAATCATTGCGTTCACGGCCGCCACGGGCACGCCAGACGGACCCTTAAACTGAAAAAAAAAAAAAAAATTTAAGCCATATTTTTCTCACCGCCCGTTTAGCCGTTACAACTTCTTTACAAGCACTGCCATACATGTCCATGGCTTGCTTTAGCTCCAGTTGTAGGTGTCTCACCTCCGCCGCGAGGCCAGGGGATGCCTAAGAATTTATATCAACAAGATTAGATGATTCATAAAAATTGAACATTTTGCATGCACAATTGATGAGCCATAGAATCAAATAAATGTGAATTACCCCAGTAAGAGGAGAGGTGCTGCTCCTAGGGCTATCCATGGAAGCTGATGAGACGTCAATAGACCGCTCGTAGTCTATGGATTGAACGCTGAACCGTTGCAAGTCGCTGTCATCCGAAAATGAGCTGCCATAATCGGCGGATCTTTGAGGCCGGCTCGAGCGATCGAGGTTCTCCAGGAATAGATCGTTGGGCGCCGATCGAGCGGTGGAGAGCGGACGATTGCTCATCATATCCGTCGACCTCCTTTCCATCCCTCCGGTTGAGGGGGTTGGTGAAGCCGAACGTCTCCAACCAGTCTTTGGGTATGATGCCCTAAATACCAATGATATTCATACTATAATTTGCCTTCAGGTAAATAACATGATAGTGCATAGCAGATTGTTTGAGAAGCATTTATCTAATTTCTAACATTTTATTTAAAAATGTCATTTTTATCTTAAAGTTTATTTCATTTCAAACATAAATTTTTCAGAATTGTTATTCACAAATCATATTTGACTATTAACAAATCAAAATAAATCAGTCTGTTTGTCTTCATTTCAAGTTTCAAAAAAGACTGAAACAAATGTAAAGATGGATATTGCAAGCTAATTTTTATTTCCAATGAGACTGAATTACTTACAGATGGGCACTGGACATAATTACAGGTTTCACCCCTCTATCTTTCAAAATTACATTTACCTCCCCCTCTTAAGTTTTTCCAGTTTACAAAAATGCCCCTTCCGCTAGAAATATGGATGGAAAATGATAATATCATCCAAATTATTTTATGATATTCAATTTTACCCTTTGTAATGACTCTACATTGAAAGGTGTGACATTTTCCCTTTGAGATATAGATGGAAAGTGATAAAATATGACATTATTTAATAATATTACAATTTTACCCTTTGTAATAACTCTACATTGAAAAGAGTGTGACATTTTCCCTTTGAAATATAGATGGAAAGTGATAAAATATGACATTATTTAATAATATTCCAATTTTACCCTTTGTAATAACTACATTGAAAAGGGTGTGACATTTTCCCTTTGAAATATAGATGGAAAGTGATAAAATATGACATTATTTAATAATATTCCAATTTTACCCTTTGTAATAACTACATTGAAAAGGGTGTGACATTTTCCCTTTGAAATATAGATGGAAAGTGATAAAATATGACATTACTTAATAATATTCCAATTTTACCCTTTGTAATAACTCTACATAGAAAAGGGTGTGTTGCACTTTATAGTTATTATAAAAGGATAAAGTTGAAATATCATAAAATAATTTAGCTGATTTTATCATTTTCATTCATATTTTTAACGAGAGGGCATTTTTGTAAACCGGGAAAACATAGAGGGGTGCAACCATTTATTATGCAAACTACCAGGGGAGGTCCGGGTAATTTATAGTCTAGTTTACTAATAATAAAATGATTTGTGAACACCGATTTCAAGAAATAATGGTTTGCTAATAGCAAAATATGATTCGGCTAATTATCATTTTTCATACTAACTTCAGTTTCTAGTATCAGCAAAAGTTTCCAGAGGTGCTTGCCTGACTGAGTCTTCTGGGTCAGATAGGTAAACAGCGCTTGGTCCTACGCTCAATTGCCTCGGCGGAATAACACTAGCAGGAGCTGCAGTTTTCGCCAATCGGGACGTCATTGGTTTTCCTTTAGAAAGAACGTACACGGCGCAGAAGTCGGGTGCAGACTTAATGAGGCTGGTTGGCACATCAAAATGTCTGAGTTTTCTGCATGTTTGGAAGAGCTGGTGTTAGTAATTTTTGACTTTGCTGAAGATTGTATATGGAAGGCGAAATGATATGTGGTGTTTGGGATGGACTTCATGATACTCCTATTTGAGGCCCCAACGGCTATATTTTGGATGCAGTTGGAATTGATGTAATTGACTATTGCCTTTGAAATATCAGCACCCTCCAGGATCACCTCCTTCAGTCGGATCTGGAGATACATGAAGTAATACAGTTAGTCTCACTTAGTTAATTCTCATGTTTTAGAGTTGAATTACCTTTTTTTTTTTTGAAAAATCATTTCTGGTCGAGCAGGTTTAACTAAGGCTCTGTTTGGGATGACTGTAGCCGTGAGAAATCAGTTGTGGGATTGAAGCTGTCGGTAAAAGCAGTGGTAGAAAAAGCAGGAGGGGGAAGGGAGGTATCGATCTATAAGAAAAGGTGAGTGAAAACACAGATTTAACTTATTATTCGAAAGTGAGAGAGTTCACTATTTTCTCCGCTTCTAAAAAGAAGTGAAAATTACTCCTTTGCGGGCACCGAAGCAAGAGTAATATATGAGTCTCACTTTAGTTAATTCTGACGTTTTATAGTTAAATTGCTTCATTGGACGACTGTGGCTGTGAGAAAAGTGGTGAAAAATCAGTTGTAGGATTGAAGTTGTCAGGAAAAGCAGTGGTAGAAAAAACAGGAGGAGATGGGAGATATCGATCTACGAGAAAAGATGTGTGAAAACACAGATTTAACTTCTCTGAAAGTGAGAGAGTTCACTACTTTACAAAAATATCTTAAAAGAAAACTTTTTGAGGCAAACATTTTTCCCACCGCCGGGAAACCAAACGCCTCCGAAACAACGGCGGCGAGAATTCAACTTTTTCCACTGAGGTAAGCTCCTATCAAAAATCATTTCTTTAAAAGTCATTGTTAATAAGAATTAATGATAATATTTTCTCGCTGAAAATTACTCCTTTGCGAGCACCGAACCCCCTGTAAGGGAGGAACAACTGATTTAATTCTGCATCCGCTTGATCTCCTGTTGTTTCCGGGCCAACTTCTGTCTCTGTAAAACCATCCAACAGGATTAGAAACGACATCATCAACATTACTGGAATTAGAATGAGAAGAATTTACAATTGATCTCAGACTTATGCACAATTGCACTGCTAATGTGCTTTCCAGCGCATGAAATTAAATTATCATATATATTTTAGAAAGTAAGCACTAAGCAGCCATCTAAAATCAATTGGTTGTAGTTTAGGGCCTATGACCTATATACTAAGGGTCCGTATGGCACAACGATGGAGAGTGAGATCATCAAGTCGGGCTTCGATTTGATCCATATGCGATGGAAGTCAACGGAGGTAGCGGCGGAGGCATTCTCATCGGCGTGGAGAGCCATTGAATGAGTCATGGGCTTGAACGGCGGCTAGGTGTAGCGGCGAGAAGCGCCGGGGCGCTGCAAGAGCTGCATGAGGGTTGTCGGAGTGCTGCAGGAGGAGGGGCAGCCGCTGGAAGGCTGCAGGAGTGCTGGTGGGCTGCTGGAGGTGCAGCCGGACACGGCGGGAATAAAAGAAGAGTAGGCTGGAGGCACTGGAAGTCGAAGGCGCACTAGAATCGTCGTTAGGTGCCGCTGCAGAAGTCGTGGAAGTCAAATATGCAGGGGTCGGCCGATGCTTGATGGCGGAAATCGCCGGGAGTTGTGCGAAGGTGCAGGAGAAACACCGGGCTCTGGGGTCGACAAAAGTGGGGGTTGACGGCGAGGGAAGCGTCGAGGGAGTCGTCTCCGTCAGTGAGCGAGGGAGTCGTCTCCGTCAACAAACGAGGGAGTTGGCGATGCTAGACAACGTAATCGGTGGAAGGAGATGTCGTGGACGTCGACGATGCCGGATTGGACTGAACGCGCGGGAAGGAGGGAGATCTCGACGTGAGGAAGCCTGTTGTGCGAAGTTCGGCCGTGCGGCTAGAAGGAAACATGTGTTTGCTAGAACATGAAAGTTCCAATTAGGGTTTCGCAGGAAACCCTAAATGAGGGGTAGGTCAGACCAATTGATGCGTCGTAGTCGTATCAAGAACGAGAACAAAGACTTACATTGTATTAAACAAACATAAAGATACAATCAGGAGATAACTCATGTCAAGCACCTGGAGGCTGGGTCCTCCTTGACACTCCACTCTCCAAGAGAGCCACAAGACTAGTACTCCAACCATAAAGATAAAGAGACACTCTCACTCATATATAGAGAGTGGGAAGGATACAAAGTACGATCATGCCCCTAGGGTTACATAGAATAATAAAGATATGTGTGGCAGCCAACATCGTATCAGAAGCCTAGACAAAACATCTTTTGGCAGGATTCTAGGATGATAAGACTTCAAGGTGAAAGAAAATGCATGAATGGATCAAATCTCACATCGGAATTAGAAGGAAAGTTGCTAGCTTATGTAATAATTCAGAATCTTGAATATTAAAGACACTTTTTGAGAGCATATGTGGTGGTGTTGTGTTGGAAACTTTGTGGCTAAGCGTGCTCCAAAGAGAGTAGTCTTGGGATGGGTGACGCCCTAAGATGTGCTCGTTGGCCACCTATAGAGAAGTGCAAAACCGTGCGGTTCAGCTTAATATGAGTTGCGATGAATCAAAGCAGACAATACTATAGATATTATGTAGGAACACACATACACAAAATTATGAGATGTTTTATAAGTTATGTATGCTTAGAGTCATGGAGAAGGTTAAAAATAAAGATAATTAAAACAATTTGCTATATAAAACAAAATACTATGCACATAAAGTTCAACATAGCTGCTAGGCTAAATGAAGCTCGGAAGGGTGTCATACTTTTTTATTAGTTATACTAGGCAACGTGCTCGTGTGAATGACCTTATCCAAAACAATAAAGAGAAATAACATATTGTGAAGAAACAATCTATTCTATTAAGATAATCTCAACTAAGGCTCTGTTTAGGATGGTTGTAGTGGTGGGAAAAGTTCTATTATCATCGTCACCGCTATTTTAGAGACGTTTGATTTCCCAGTGGTGAGAAAAGTGCTTACGCTAAAAAGGTGTTTTCAAGAATTTTTGGAAAGTAGTGAACGCTTCCACTTTCAGAAAAACTAAAAGAAGTTTTCCGCATTTTCATGCTTATCTTCACATAGATTTTATAGCATTCCCCTTCTTCTTCTACTGTTTGTCCTACCACTGCTTTTCAGATAACTCTAATCCCACCATTGATTTTCTACTGCCACTTTTCCTACGTCCACAGCCGTCCCAAATAGAGCCTAAGCTCAATCCCATTTAAAGATAGTATACCCTCCCCTACTTATAATAGAGGACTAGAGGAGATCTGTGTACATGAACTTTGCTCTTATGAGTAGGAAGTACATTCTTCTCCAATATTTTTAACCATTAGATTTTTAAATCCAAGGCTTAAATTAATTCCCCACTTCCCTTTAGTGTAAGTTAATTCCCTGTGTCCCTTTTCAAACCATGGTCGCATGGAATCATGTGAGAAATTATAATGCCTCAAAATCTGAAATTGCAAATTTGGGTCTATTAGACATGCGATATGTTATGCCGACGTGTCAATAGAATCCAGAGAGTGTCGGCATAATCTGATACATGGTATCGCCTGGTCTAGTTAGCCCACCTATAACTTGTAGATCATGAACTTATTGGCAGTCCGATTGGTTATATTCAGTTAGGCGATTGATTTGCAAAGGGAATTGTCACCCCAATAAAACGTACCGTCATTTTGATTTCCTCAAGTTAGCCATCGGCATTCCAACATGAGTTGTCTTAGACAGTTTTGGTGCGCATCTTTAGAGATATCGGACCATCAGATATCCTTGATCTTGATCCAAGGATCGCGATTAGACCCTACGATGGCCGAGGTATTTATAAGGAGGGAGAGTTCGGGCTCTTCCAAGCTCTAATCTCCTTCTTCCCATTTCCCCTTCTTATCCTTCGTAGATCCATGTTGGAGTGCATGGGAAAATCAGTGGAGTTCAATGGAGTTCCTAGCAAGAAGATTGTGGTGATACTGTGGTGATGGAAGGGATCTTGGAAAAGTTTGGTATCCATAGTTCGTATGGGCATCTGCGAGGAGCATTTCGCTTTGGAGATTTTCTGAGACATGGAGGAGCTATGAAATGGAGAATGTGGTTCAAAGAGTGCTCAACATCAGTCAGATCATGCATAGAGATCTAAGAGTTGTTTTATGAACTTCATAGTTTGGATCGTCTCTATCGAGACATGCAATAACTCTCTCTCTCTCTCTCTCCTAGGCATTATGATATATCTTTAAAATACTGTATTCGATTTGTGATAGAATGGTCGGATTAAGCCAATAAGAGATACCTAATGATGCTCTTATTTTATGATTTCTAGCATGTGATCCTGATTATATTGCATATTGTTATATGATCGGGCTCGGCGTTGAAGCCTTTAGCTAGACATTTTGCGATGAAGCTGATTAGGTTGGAATTAGTGGTGTTCACTTAACAGTGGCATTAAAGTGTTTTCTGCTGTGCATGAGATCACAGAGATAATTTAGTGAGGAGTGAGAATTTAGGGAATGCTGGTGAAATTGTATGGCCTAGAGACTTTGTAGGATCTTGTAGGAAGGAATTTGGGGGTTTATGAAGAAAACATGAAATCGATATCGCCGTACCATGAGTTCGGATGAGGCTGCTCAGAAGGTAAAGTTGCCAAAATAATATACTTCTCATCCCCATAAAATGAATGAGCGTTCTAGTAAGTAGTAACAATTAAACACAAACTTCCTATCAAACGGTTACGTAGGAATAAACAAACCAAAGTCTGCATGTACCCTCTCACCCCCGACATCTCTATTAAGCCACTGTAAGTGGAATGGATAAGGATACAACAACACTCAAGCCTTTATCCCACTATAGTGGGGTCGGCTATATAGATCTTGTCGCCATTGTGCCCTATCTTTAGTCATAATCTCACTAATGCCTAAGTACAACATGTCTTTCCTTATAGTCTCATTCCAAGTCTTTCTTGGTCTACCCCTCCCCTGCTTAACATGCCTAGTGACTAAACTCTCACAACCACCACCACCAACAACACTCAACTCTCAAGCCTTTATCCCACCAGTGGGGTCGGCTATATGGATCATTTGTTGCCATTGCACCCTATCTTGAATCATAGTCTCACTAATGCCTAAGTACATCATGTCTTTCCTTATAGTTTCATTCCAAGTCTATTTTGGTCTACCCCTCCTCCATTTAACATGTCTAGTGACTAAACTCTCACAACGCCTAACAGGTGCCTCTAATGGTCTCCTATGTACATGTCTGAATCACCTTAAACAAGCTTCTCACATCTTCTCTACAATTGGCGCCACTCTTGTCTTATCTCTGATACATTCATTCCTAATTTTATCTAATCTCGTGTGACCACACATCCACCTAAGAATTCTTATCTCCGCAACTCCCATTTTTTGCTCATGTACACCATTCACTCCCCAATACTCAGAACCGTAGAGCATTGCTAGCCTAATTGCAGTACGATAAAACTTGCCATTAAGTTTTAATGGTACTTTACGATCACATAAGATCCCAACCGCATCTCTCCACTTCAACCAACCTGCTTGGATTCTATGTATCACATCTTTATCTACACCTCCATCTTTTTGAATTATCGATCCCAGATATTTAAAGCACTCATTGCGGGAAATATCTTGGTCACCCAATTTAATGACGGAATCATCCGACCTTCTTGCACTACTAAATTTAAGTTATATATACTCCGTCTTTGTCCTGCTCAACCTAAAACCCATCTTTTCTAAAGTGCCTCGCCACGTCGCGCCCGAAAGTCACACGCAGGGGTCGCACACGCTCCCACGTGCGGAAACGTCGCACCTAAGCAGAGGGAGCGCACGCCCTAGTAGGATGCCCGGGCCACCCAAGCTACCCAGGCCGCCCAGGGGGCACAAGGTTATCATATCCCTAAAATTGGTGATCTGAGGGACCTAAACCGTACGTTCTTATTCACCCGTTCAATGGTCAAGAGAGAGCAATTACTTGGCGTACCGCCCTGGAAAACTATAAAATGGGGGGCATGGGCCTCCATTTAAGGGGTGGGGGGAAGAAGAGCTTTAAGGTTTTCCGGCGAAGAGTTGCAGACAGAAGTCCAGCTCAGAGGCACGAAGAACCGACTCGGCGATCATTCTCCTGCTCAACATGCGCTTCCCGCATGCTCACTCCGCTCCAGTGCACGCCCCCACGCTCCAATCCAGTGTGCGCCCCCGCACTCCGCTCCAGTGCGCGCCCCCACACTCCGCTCTAGTACGCGCCCCCGAGCTCTGCTCCAGTGCGTGCCCCGCTGCGCTCCGCTCCGCCCAACACCAGATACTTAGAAATACTTGTAAACGAGCGGTGGTCTGTCACAACGAAATCGTTGCACCGATGTTTCGATCAAATTGAGGTCGTCATGGGCAACCTCCTCGCTATGGCGCGCAACCTTCACGATCGTCTCTGCACCGCCCCGCCAGCATCAGCTCTGGCGTCTTCCCTTCTTCTACCCCACCCGACCTCTTCCTCCTGTATATATTGACTAAATAGAAGAAGAAGAAGCACATATAAAAGAAGAAGAAACTTATATAAAAGAAGATGTTGATGAAGAAACATATATATGCAGAAGGAGGAGAAGAAAAATAAGTTTATATAGAAGAAGAAACACGTATATATTTATAGAAGAAAAATTATATATAGAAGAATAAACTTACATATGCTTCTTATATAGCATATAGAAGACGAAGAAGTAGAGAAGTCTTCTTCTATATATATAGAACAATAAGAAGAAGTAAAATAAGAAGGAAGAGTGTGCTTCTTCCATGACCTACCACCCAAAGCAAGCAATATTGATCCAGAGCCAAAAATTGATATTACACAAAACACCAACTGCACGAAACACTAATTGCACGAAGCACTATTTGCACGTAACATCAACTGCACGGAGTACCATCTTAAAGAGCTGAGGCATCAACTGACTTGCTCCAGTCAACTCATCCTTGCTTAGGCTCAACCCATGAACGTCGTCGCAATCGGATCGCAAAACCTGATTCGCCTAAACAGAGTCCTAGAAGGGAGATCCTCTGCACCACCATGACCATCCAATCTATCAGACGCAGAAATCATGGGCCAACCACCTCGCATCGTGGTCCTCATCAGCCGGGACATACAACTGTGCTACTCAATTCCCATAAGCACGGTGCGCCCTCGCGTCACCGTCAGAACTCTATGTCTCGCCGCAAAGCTGCCATCCTTTGGAGTCCATTCTGCCCAGCGATATCAAATTCCTACATAGCTTGGGTACCATATGCACCCGCTCAAGCCTACACACTGCTCTGTCATACGTACGGATGTCCACTGTCACTGTCCCCGTGACCTCACATGCTGAGCCGTCACCCAAAAATACTGACCCAGTCGTCACCTCCAATGAACTGAACATCGTCGCATCTGAGCATGTGTTGTGAAGCACCGGAATCCAATATCCAACTATTAGTGTCACTCCGACTCTCAGTGATGGTAAGAGCGCCATCACTCTCCTCTGCCAAGTCTAGCGCCGCCTTGCCCGTACTCTGTGCGACCCCAGAACTCTATGCACGCCGCAGATAGTTCCTCCTGATGTGGTTGCTCTGCCTGTAGTGGTAGCATGTCTTTGTCGTCTTCCTCGATACAGATCTGGCTCGTGCATTACCAGATCCATTCCCGAGTTGCCTCCCTCATCCTCCTACAGCCAATGCATGTTCACCCCCAGGAGTGGGGTCAAACAACATTTGACTTGGCAACAACGTCGATGTGACCTGCTCCAGATTTACTGTGTCATTCCCATACAGTAGCGTGGTCTGCATATGCTTGTAAGGCGTCAAAAGAGAGGTAAGAAGCGACGGGGCTTTATCTTCTTCCTCCATATTCACATCAATAATTTGCAGTTGGTTGAGAATTCCATTGAACACGTTGAAATGTTCTGCAAGGTACCACCCTCCTGCATCTTCAATCCATACAACCATTGCTTCAGCAACAACCTCGTGGTTAACGACTTCCTCATGTACAGTCCTTCAAGCTTCTCCCACAGCTTGATAGCAGACTCTTCAACGCCAATATTGAACAACACTTTATCGTCGACACACATCCTGATGACGCTGGTGGCATGCTAATCCAAGTCAAGCCACTCAGAATGCTTCACCGGAGCGGGCAAAAAATCACGCCCCCGCAGTACTCGCATCAAACCCTGCATAACCAACATATCTTAGACCCGAATTTGCCATAGGCGGAAATTCTCGCTGTCGATAAATTTCTCTGCATAATATCTAGCCAACACTGACACACTGCATTCTTCTCTGCCATACCCACCCTCAGTGCCTATAGGAGATCTGATTAATTTGCGAATCTGATTTGGGAAGGTAGGGAACGGATCAATGTCGTCACCTACCGTTGACCCAAACCTAAACCGGAACGTCCAATCAATCACCTAGGAACCTGCCTCTGATACCACTTGTAAGGGGTTCGGGGTACGACACACACATGCACATCTGCGAATACACAGGGCTAACAAGAACATATACAATGCAATATAAATAATAAACACTCGGCAATCCCACTGAAGTGCAACCACACAATTTATATCACAAATAAATTCAGTGCATATAACAAGAGAAAAAATACAGAGGATCTGATAAAGGACACCACGTGTGGAATCAGACACCTCCACACGTTGAGTAATAGAAATACTTACTGCATTCCGTTGAACAACGGACGCACAAGGTTCACAGACGAACCTTCATCGTCGAACGATGACCAACTGTTGCCACCACCGAAGAGGAACACTGTTAAGGCCAACTGCAATCATGCATGCCTTCGACACCAAGTCCGCACCTCACTTCCTTCTCCAACGACACAACCAAGCTAAGCTTAGGAACGTGGCGGCCCTCTGAACTCTGTTGCGGAGGGCACTGCCGTGAAGACGATCTAACCCCCACCACTACATCAATTACACGACCGGCAAAGGCCCTCTCCACCAAGACCGGCGGATCCGTCGAGGGCTCCAAAGAAGGAAAAAAGAGGGGCGACAACCGACACAGCACTGTCGATGAAGATGGAGGAGAACCGAGCTCCGGCGGCCCTATCGCGAACCGAATCAGGATCGCTCCTCTCGTTCGCTTGCGGCTCCCTCCAACGCGAACAAGAGTCGTCACTCCTTTCTATCGAGGATGGGTCTGAACCACGCTGTTAGCCTGTTATGTCTCAGAGAGACTTAAACCCTAAACCCTAAACCAAACCAAAATTCCAACAATTATAACAATTCTAGCATTATTATAAGCATTACTTTTTTTAACAATTTTTTACTATCAATTTTTTTACTATGTTATTATAACATTAAATATAACGCTTATATTATTAGATTTTAGTTTGAGCATATATTGTTTAAAAATTTAATATGATTTTGCCTATATAAGTAGTGGGATTACGAGTGAATGTGCATCATATGTGACCGAGCAACAACAAGGGCACGTTTGGCGGGTCAGATCCTGTCCAACCGTGAAGATTGATCCGATCACAGTTGTGGCCCGTTTGGCAGGGCCTATTGCGCGGCGGTGATTCACCTCATCCAGGATTTTCGTGTAAATTCACGTGCGAAGGCTCCCGCAGTTGTGGTGGCCTCCGCACATATTTGCTTTGTGGGGCTTCCGTGAAACCAAACGGGTTCCAAATTTTCACGACGAGTCGGGTGTCAGACATTGACAGAGTGGAGTGAGTGTTCATTGCCACCCTCACGGGAAGAACGTCGCAACTCTTTCAAGACAACGAATTTTATCGTGATTCATCTGCCAAACTTATTTCTCTTTTAACATTATTTATTTATATGCAGGGGAGGAACTATTCACGGGCACACCTGGGCACGTGCTTGGGTTCAATTTTCAGGGGAAAAAATATATTTTTTGGCTCATACGAACTTATAAACTTTAAGAGTTAATTACACTTCAACCACTCAACGAATTTCAAATTCAAAAGCGATGTTGGACTCGTATCGAAAAAAACACACTACGTAGACCTTTCAATCTACTTATTAAATCGAATCATCATCGTCGAACTCATGAAAATTAAACGAATATTCCTTATAATTTTTGGCATGATTATGAAACTTTTTTCCATCATAGTTGTACAACCATATTACCGAGAGTGATCCCAGCCCAGCCACGTCAGCAAATAAGACAACCAATGAAGTTGGGAGAAGCCCCAACAAAGAAAATCAGAAGGCAAGCATGGAGGTGAGACCCCTCTTGAACTCGCCTATAGGCGAGATCCCCTTTAACCTTGCCCATAGGCGAGGTCTCTCTTGAACTTGCACGTAGCGAAACCTCTTTTGCCCTCGCCCATAGGCGAGGTCTCCTTCAAAGTTGCCCATTAGTGAGTTTCTCGATACCTCGACAGAATGATCCCGCGAGACCAATTTCTCACTGGCGAGATCCTTTTTAGCAGCACCAAACATTTTGTTAAGGTCCTCTCACCCGCTAGACAGGTGATGTATTTTGCGGGGCGTCTATTCGCAGATCCAAGACTAGCGAGGTCCAGGGCCTCGCGGGCCGATTCCAGAAGACTCGGCTCGCTGCTCTCCAAAGGCCCACATTCGTACGAGGTCTTCTTCTTTGAGGGTATAGGAGAAGTCTTTCTTCTTTTAGGGTCTTCAAGACACCCATGAGACGAGCAGTCATCTCGGCTACTTCAGACAAAGCGGTAGTCATATGGCCAGTTAACCGACAGGCGTATCTACGGGGGGACCCCTTCCCCTATTTATAAGCAACAGAGAGCTCGTGATGTGTTACCCGACAAAAGCACCCCTTGGGTTGTGGCTCGCTGAATAAGGGTTGGATGTTTCTTTCCAAGCTCTCTAAGAGCTCGGAAAGAGTGGAGATTGTGTACAACTCATATTTACCGAGGGTGGGCCCAGCCCAGCCACGTCAACAAACAAGACAACCAATGAAGTGTTTTGCCAGCAAACATATTGTTGAGGCCCTTTCACCCGCTAAACGGGTCAAGTGTTTTGCGGGGGCGGCTATTCGCAAATCAACCCCCACCCCACCCTTGGATTGTCTATAAATAGGACCACAGTGGTTGAGTTAATTACACTTCAACCACTCAACGAATTTCAAATTCAAAAGCGATGTTGGACTCGTATCGAAAAAAACACACTACGTAGACCTTTCAATCTACTTATTAAATCGAATCATCATCGTCGAACTCATGAAAATTAAACGAATATTCCTTATAATTTTTGGCATGATTATGAAACTTTTTTCCATCATAGTTGTACAACCATATTACCGAGAGTGATCCCAGCCCAGCCACGTCAGCAAATAAGACAACCAATGAAGTTGGGAGAAGCCCCAACAAAGAAAATCAGAAGGCAAGCATGGAGGTGAGACCCCTCTTGAACTCGCCTATAGGCGAGATCCCCTTTAACCTTGCCCATAGGCGAGGTCTCTCTTGAACTTGCACGTAGCGAAACCTCTTTTGCCCTCGCCCATAGGCGAGGTCTCCTTCAAAGTTGCCCATTAGTGAGTTTCTCGATACCTCGACAGAATGATCCCGCGAGACCAATTTCTCACTGGCGAGATCCTTTTTAGCAGCACCAAACATTTTGTTAAGGTCCTCTCACCCGCTAGACAGGTGATGTATTTTGCGGGGCGTCTATTCGCAGATCCAAGACTAGCGAGGTCCAGGGCCTCGCGGGTCGATTCCAGAAGACTCGGCTCGCTGCTCTCCAAAGGCCCACATTCGTACGAGGTCTTCTTCTTTGAGGGTATAGGAGAAGTCTTTCTTCTTTTAGGGTCTTCAAGACACCCATGAGACGAGCAGTCATCTCGGCTACTTCAGACAAAGCGGTAGTCATATGGCCAGTTAACCGACAGGCGTATCTACGGGGGGACCCCTTCCCCTATTTATAAGCAACAGAGAGCTCGTGATGTGTTACCCGACAAAAGCACCCCTTGGGTTGTGGCTCGCTGAATAAGGGTTGGATGTTTCTTTCCAAGCTCTCTAAGAGCTCGGAAAGAGTGGGGATTGTGTACAACTCATATTTACCGAGGGTGGGCCCAGCCCAGCCACGTCAACAAACAAGACAACCAATGAAGTGTTTTGCCAGCAAACATATTGTTGAGGCCCTTTCACCCGCTAAACGGGTCAAGTGTTTTGCGGGGGCGGCTATTCGCAAATCAACCCCCACCCCACCCTTGGATTGTCTATAAATAGGACCACAGTGGTTGAGTTAATTACACTTCAACCACTCAACGAATTTCAAATTCAAAAGCGATGTTGGACTCGTATCGAAAAAAACACACTACGTAGACCTTTCAATCTACTTATTAAATCGAATCATCATCGTCGAACTCATGAAAATTAAACGAATATTCCTTATAATTTTTGGCATGATTATGAAACTTTTTTCCATCATAGTTGTACAACCATATTACCGAGAGTGATCCCAGCCCAGCCACGTCAGCAAATAAGACAACCAATGAAGTTGGGAGAAGCCCCAACAAAGAAAATCAGAAGGCAAGCATGGAGGTGAGACCCCTCTTGAACTCGCCTATAGGCGAGATCCCCTTTAACCTTGCCCATAGGCGAGGTCTCTCTTGAACTTGCACGTAGCGAAACCTCTTTTGCCCTCGCCCATAGGCGAGGTCTCCTTCAAAGTTGCCCATTAGTGAGTTTCTCGATACCTCGACAGAATGATCCCGCGAGACCAATTTCTCACTGGCGAGATCCTTTTTAGCAGCACCAAACATTTTGTTAAGGTCCTCTCACCCGCTAGACAGGTGATGTATTTTGCGGGGCGTCTATTCGCAGATCCAAGACTAGCGAGGTCCAGGGCCTCGCGGGTCGATTCCAGAAGACTCGGCTCGCTGCTCTCCAAAGGCCCACATTCGTACGAGGTCTTCTTCTTTGAGGGTATAGGAGAAGTCTTTCTTCTTTTAGGGTCTTCAAGACACCCATGAGACGAGCAGTCATCTCGGCTACTTCAGACAAAGCGGTAGTCATATGGCCAGTTAACCGACAGGCGTATCTACGGGGGGACCCCTTCCCCTATTTATAAGCAACAGAGAGCTCGTGATGTGTTACCCGACAAAAGCACCCCTTGGGTTGTGGCTCGCTGAATAAGGGTTGGATGTTTCTTTCCAAGCTCTCTAAGAGCTCGGAAAGAGTGGGGATTGTGTACAACTCATATTTACCGAGGGTGGGCCCAGCCCAGCCACGTCAACAAACAAGACAACCAATGAAGTGTTTTGCCAGCAAACATATTGTTGAGGCCCTTTCACCCGCTAAACGGGTCAAGTGTTTTGCGGGGGCGGCTATTCGCAAATCAACCCCCACCCCACCCTTGGATTGTCTATAAATAGGACCACAGGGGTATAAGAAAAGGCATGTTCGCCCCCCTCCCCCCCCCCCACCACACCCTTGGATTGTCTATAAATAGGACCATAGGGGTATAAGAAAAGGCATGTTGACCCCACCCCCCCAAACTTCTCATTTGCCGAGTTTGTGCCTTCCTTGTACCAAACTCAGCTTGTGGCTTCAGGAGGGGAAATTCCTATAAACTTTCGGGTATGTGGCGGGACCTCCTCGCTGCAGCACACGGGTCTTGTTTGTAGGCAATCCGGTCTATCTTTTTCTCCCTCTCCAGCCCTTGTCATCCGGTCTGTGGTGTTAGACTGCAGGATCAGTGACCCCGGTCTACCCCTTAGGTCCAAACTCTTGTGAACCGATTTCTTGGTTCCAACAATAGCGGCACCCACCGTCCTCCGCCTTTCTCATATCATCGCTATCATCAAGGGCCAAAACCTCTACCCTAACAATGTTGGTGATAATGATGATGTAATTAAAATAATTTTATTGAGTAAAATCATCAATAATTATAAACAATATTTTCAGAATCCTTGATCAGTTTTACAAAATAGTTTTGCCCACATTTCCTTCAACTAAATTGGCTTAAAGAGCGCTATGATAACTTTCAACAAAACTCACCGTCTAAGATCATAATCGATAGAAAACGAAAAAAATTATAGATGCTTGTTATATCATACAAGGATACCCGACTACTGAAAGTTGAGACACTTGTTATGTACACATACATACTAGATTTTCAGCATTGGTTCTGATTCTTTTTTTTTACTTTCTAAATTGTTTACATTACAGATATTAGTGTCAAGTCTTTTTTAATTGTGCTTGCACTTGATTTTCTTGAGCTAAGATGACTCACTCTACTTACTCTGTGAAAATGTTAATCAAATCACGAAATTTTAATTACTGGGTATATGTATTTTAATTTTTCTCATTTCATTATCAATAATTGGTATTTCTCATTAATTTATAAAAAAAAGTACGCAGCAAAATGTCTTCAATAGAAAGAGGAAGGGTACCTACGAGAGGATTTGCTCCTGACATGAATGAGGATGATCTCCGGCGAACTAATCAGGTGGTCGGCCGCCCATTTGACCGCATGCAGGCTGTTCTTATCCTTGTCGATCGCCACCGCGGTTAGGCTCAACCCCGCCGAGCGCAACCCGTTGTCCATCGCCGTCGACGGGAGCGAAATATGATGGGCTAGGTTTCTGTGTAGATCGAAGAAGAAGAAGAAGGAGGAGGAGGAGCGAGAGGAAGAGAAGTGTGTTTCGTGTCTCTTCCTCTGCTCGTTTCCGTCCCCATTTCCTCCCCCCTTATTGGGGAAAGGCCATTTTGCAGCTCGAGCGCCTGGGGCCTTCCTGCCGCCACATGTTGAAGGCACCAGAGAGAAAGGGCGGAGGAAAAAGGACTTTTCTATTCTTGTATTTAATCTCATTTCTTTATTATTATTATTATTATTATTATTATTATTATTATTATTATTATTAGCATTAGCATTAACATTTTAATTTAGATTCGGCCCGGAGATTGAATCCGTGAGATCAAGGGTCTGAATTTGGTGCGTTCAACGCATATAATAATAGGTGCGATATTAAATACCCCACATCATGCGTGGTCCCCCTCATTTGAAACGCCTTTCTAGGATTTTACGGCTTCTCATCCGCACGCGCGTGTAGATGACATTGAAGTGGAGCGACTGTTGAAGAAACCCTAGCCCCTTCGATTTAATACTAAGCAGGCTTAACCTCTGCATTTGTCCGAAGAGAACCTTCCAAGCCGGCAGACATAGTAAGGTTTCTCGCGAGATTAGTTCAGTGCAATGTGTCGCTTACCTTTCTGGCGAGATTAGTTCAATGCTTTGAAGGTGAAACAATTTATAATACGGTCGTATTAGAGAGGAGGTTCTTTCAATTTTAGGAAGAGCACGATCGTATCTAAGCAATGTACAGTCGTATTGAAGACATATCCTCATGTAGGCGGTTTTTATTTTTGATGAGTACTGGTAGTATCATTTATAAGAAATACGACCGTATGAAGGTTGAGTACGGTCGTGTTGAATACAGATACGGCCCTAGTTAATTTGATTTTAGGATTTGATGTCTTATAAGAGAGGAGGTTCTTTCAATTTTGAATAGGGCACGATCGTATGTAAGAACTCTACAGTCGTATTGAAGACATATCCCCTTGTAGGCATTTTAATTTTTGATGTGTAGTTGTACTCTCGGCTTGAAGAAATACGACCGTACTAATGTTCAATACGGTTATATTGAATCCAGATACGAACCTAGATTATTTGATTTTAAGTTTGAAGTTGAATAATCATTTCTTACAAATACGGTGTTATAGTCGTTCAGTGCTCTCAGATTAAATGAAAATAAGGTCGTATCTGTACTCTCACACTAATAATAAATAAGGTCGTATCTGCTCCTCTTCAACCTTGCAGATTTACTCGCTGTTATCTAAGAAAGCAGCACCTGCTCAGCGATTCTCCGGTGGAAGAACTGCCGGCGGGAGGCGAGTTTGAGAGAGAAGGCTTGCTCAGCAATGGTCGGGTTCGATGGCCGAGTTTGAGAGAGAAGGTAGTGTGAATGGGGGGATCACGGGAGGGAAAGTCGTGTGTTTGAGAGGGAAAGTCGATTTTTTTTGCGGAGAGAGGGGGTCCCGCGAGAAAAAAAAATGTGTATTTATAATCGCACATATTAATAGGTGCGTTCAACGTAAGCCAAAAAAATCTTGAGATCAAAGGTTCAAGTTGAACCATAATATTATAATAAATATTATATATATATATATATTTTACATATTTTATAGTTGTATGTTTGTATATATTAATTTTTATTTATTGTTGTATACTAAGTTGTATATTTTTATACACATTTTTATAGTAGTATGTTTTTATACTTGAGTATTTTTATATATTAATTTTTATTTATTATTTTATATATATTAATTTATTTATTTTATATTTATAGTTTTATATTTATAGGTGTTAATTTAAGAAAAAAATAAATAAAGTATAATTTGATAAATATCAAAAAATTAATTAAAATTACAAATATATATATATATAAGAGATTACAAATATAATATACAATTATAAATATAATTATAAATATGATGGGTTCCCCAAAAGGTATCCGATCGGATCCGTTATTTTCCGTCGCGACCTCGACCGGCTCGCGATCGAGTCGAGCTAGCGCAATACAGCCAGGCATGCACCTCCACCTCGCGGGGGGCGGTCATAGTCGTTATGGTCGCACCCCATCCTTGCAGGGTGCTGCCAAAAACGCACAGTCGCACCCCCTTTGGGGTGCAGCCAAGACGCACTCCCCCTTCGGGGGTGCGGCCAAACCGCCTGGCTACATAAAAGATCCTTTTCTATATGTAGGCTTCCCAATGCGGGTTGAACTCTATGGAATCTAAGCCTCACTACCCTTAACCCGACACAAGAGTCCCTGTAATACCCTAAGATTTATATGCTTATAGGCGGTTCTCTTAGGCTAGGCTTAGTCCAGCTACTACGGATAGGAGATCTATGTTCTCTTTCTCTTTCGTTTAGTCCCGGAGGGTAATCTGAATGTCGATTTCACCAATCAGCAATGAGGAAGCAATGAGATAGAATTGGCCTTTTTCCCTTTGGGGCGTGCGACCGCCCGCTTTAGGGGGTACGGCCAAAGCTGCGCCCCCCGTCCCTTGAGGGGTGCGACCAAGGGAGCACCCTCGTTTGTGGGGTGCGCTCTCCCTCTTTTGGTAACACCTCTCCGTCATCGTTCGACTATTTTTTTGGGTCCAAGTTCATGACGCGCGCTGAACGCTTCCATGTTCACGACGCACTCAGAACACCTCCAAGTTCATAGTGCACTCAGAACGCCTCCGCGCTGACGGCGCGCTCAGAACGCCTCCGCGCTGACGGCGCGCTCAGAACGCCTCCGCGCTGACCGCGCGCTCAGAACATCTCTGCGCGGACCGCGCGCTCAGAACGCATTCGCGCCCGCCGCGCGCTCAGAACACCTTCACGTTCCTGACACGCGCGACAGTTAACCTTTCTTAATTTCATAGATTGCAGGTCTTGTTCACTACGCTCAATGTCAGCAACGAAGCTACCCGAATTGACCGAACTGCATAGGGGCAAGATGGGAATATCCAAAAAATGACGATCCGTGTGCTCCAAATCGGCGAGCGTGATTCGCCCGTCAGGTGGTTACGGTGGTTAAAAGACGAAATTACCGGGCTACCTCTGCCCAATGCTATAAAATGAGCTCAGGGCCTTCATTTCAAGATACCTTGTTTTCTGCACCCTAGAGAGCTCTGTTGAAGATTCCTCAGAGTTCTCCTTCGGTGCTTGCAGATTTTGAAAGAATATTAGGTAGTCTAAATCACCTAGAGGGGGGGTGAATAGGTTTCTTTTAATTTTCCTTTAATTAGTATGTCTAATTTTTGGTTTGGAGCAAGCATAAATGATCAAACACACAGAAAACACACAAGCATGTATAGAGGTTCCTCAAGACAAGGTGTCTTGAGTAGTCCTCGTTCCCCCTTCACCTTTCTAACAATGTGTTAGACAAGGTCAACTCCTCCAAACTCGGCTCAAAGAGCTTACAACTCAGATCCCTCAGGATCTCTCAGGTTTTTCCAAACCCTACCTCAGGCTCAGCAGCCCTACAACTCAGATCAGCTCCTGATCCTACAGCTCAGACCTCAGCAGGTCCTACAACTCAGGCTAAACAGCCCTACCTCAGGCTAAACAGCTCTACCTCAGATCAGCACCTGATCCTACAGCTCAGACCCCTTCCAGGTCCTACAACTCAAAGAATTCCTCCTCCTACAACTCAGGTTATGAAGCCCTACAACTCAGATCAACAGATCATATACTTAGGCCTTCAGCCTTACAACTCAGAACCCTCAGGTTCCTAAAATCTCAGACCAAAACGTCTTACAAGTCAGGCGAAATGCCCTACAAAAAAATAAGTATTAAACTTCCTACAGATGACAGCAAGTCCCATGTAGTTCCTGCACAGCTTGTGCTTCCTGTAGCTGGTGATGTTGATGGCAGTTACTAACTGATCTTCTTCTTCAGATGAAGGTTGGAAGATCTCCCTGCTCCTTCTTGCAAAGGAGCTAACTTTTTCTCTCTTCTTCTTATTGCTTGATCAGTAAGCAGTAGGAGAGAAGACGAGAGCAACAACCGTCAATGAAACAGTTGATTTCTTTTTGCACGCGACGGAGTGTTCTTTTTCAAATGTGCCCTAATTCTTCCTTTTATACATCTCTAATCTTCAACGGCTCTCAGCTGTCCTTCTGAGAAGTATGGGAGAAACTGGTGGACCCCACACAGTTTTTCTGCAACTTGCGCCACGGGCAGAACACGCAATCTACGTTCAACGACACGATGTACTGTGTTCGACGAACTTGTCAAACTATGCGGTCGACGAACTTGCCAAACTCTGCGTTCGACAAACTTGCCAAACTCTGCATTCGACGAACTTGCCAAACTCTGCGTTCGACGATCTTGCCAAACTCTGTGTTCGACGAACTTCCTTGTCTCTGCGTTCGACGAACTGTGTTCTGCGTTCGACGATTTGCCTTGTCTCTGCGTTCGACGATCTGCACAAGTCTCATCTGATTCTTCCTTTCTATCTGCGTTCGACGAACTGCCTTCCGAGTTTGACGAACATGCCAACTCTCAGTTGTTTCTTCTAGTTCGTCTCAGCGGTGGACGAACTGTGTTCTGCGTTCGACGAACGGCTCTCTGCGTTCGACGAACACACCCTTTGTTCCTTCTCAGCGACTCCTTCTCTGGTCTCGTCTCAGCGGTCGATGAACGACACTCTGCGTTCGATGAACACACCATTCTTTCCAATCTGCACGCTGCTCCTTTCCCGTCTCAGCGGATCCGCTGAGACAGCGATCTCGTCTCAGCGGATTCTTGACTATCTGCAGCTCAGCTTGCGTATAAGCTTTCTCAGCGGCTCCTGTTCTGGTCTCAGCGGTTCCGCTGAGACAGTGGGCTTGTCTCAGCGGTTTTGACCCTTCGTCTCAGCGGTTCTGCTGAGACAAAACTTCATCTCCTTGTAGATGATTTCTCCACATCTAAGGGCATGTTTGACCCTTCCTTTTGAGTCACCTGTACCTGTATATACTACACAAGTATAACTTTATCAAATACAATATGTCTTTAGCATTGAGAGTGATGCCTCTTCAAATCAAGGTAATATTGAGGTCAATATTCCCAACAATCTCCCCCTATTTGAAGAAGGCAGAACATTCCCAATGCTAAGGTACATTAACAGCAAAAACATATCACAAAAATGATCTGTATAACATGGGCCCTAACACCCTAGGCTTTTGCCCTATCTAGCATGGGTCCTAACACCCTAAGCATTGGCCCTATCTAGCATTGGTCTATCCTAAGCATTGGCCTTATCTCCATCTTTCTGGTTTCTTCAACTATTTATCCCTCTATGGATTGGGAGGCAACATCTATAGATCCCTTTGGATCAACTTATAGGACAACCTATATTGGCGTAGGAGCAGGCCGGAACTGGGGTGGAGCCTTCCGGCCGGTAACCTTCCTCACGGGAAGAGGGGAAACGGGCGACGGGCGAGTCCTTCCGGACGGGTTTCTCTCGCACGGAGAGGGGAAGACGGCTAGGGCAAACAGTGCAACTTTTTAATCATCCAAAAACTGAGTACAACATAAGATATCCCGCCTCTTATACTACGAGGGGAAAACCACAACTATTAGCACACCCGCTAACAACACACCAAGCAAAGAAAGCAAAATAAACATGCAAAACCAAAAATAGAGATCAGCACATGCTACGAAAATAATTAAATGGCCCGAGGCTTCCAAAGCGGGTCGATCTTCTCAAGCCAAGCGATTCCGGTCTCGCCGGGAGTTTCTCCTGTCGCGTTAGTTCCGTCCACGATGCATCCTTCATCATTCGCCTCCCCTTGGGAGGCACTCGACCTCGAGTGCTCGGGGTAGAGCGGGACGTCCGGGTAGAAGGGAGACAAGTCGCTCACGTTGAAGGTCTTGGAGATGTTGAGGTCTGGCGGGAGGTCAACCACATAAGCGTTGTCATTGATCTTGTGTGTGATGGGAAAAGGGCCGTACTTCTTCGGCATGAGCTTGTTATGGTGGCCCGTTGGAAGCCGCTCCTTGCGGAGGAAGACCATTACTAAGTCTCCCACCTCAAAAATCTTCTCGCGACGGTGCTTGTCGGCCATCGCCTTGTATTTAGCATTAGACTCAAGCAATTTGAGCCGCGTGTCGGCCTGGATGTCGTGGGTCTCTTCCGCTAGTTGTGTTGCTGAAGGGGGGGCCGCCGGTAGGCGGGCAAGATCGAGCGCATGTCGGGGAGCCTTGGTGTAAACGATGGAGAAAGGTGTGCGACCGGTAGAGCTGTGCACCGCATTGTTATAGGCAAATTCAGCTTGCGCAAGGGCGTGATCCCATTGCTTTGGGCGATCCTGGCAGATGCAACGAACGAGGTTCCCCAAGGTCTTGTTCACGACTTCGGTTTGGCCGTTAGTTTGAGGATGGGCGGAGCTACTGAACTGGAGGGAGGTATCAAACATCTTCCACAACATCTTCCAAAAGTGGCCGAGAAACTTGGGGTCCCGGTCGGACGTGATAGTGGTCGGCACGCCATGCAAACGAACCACTTCCCGGAAGAAAAGTCGTGCAATGTGAGAAGCATCGGACGTCTTGCGGCAAGGAAGAAAATGTGCCATCTTCGAGAAACGATCCACCACGACAAATACCGAATTGACCCCGCGTTGTGTGCGCGGAAGGCCCAAGACAAAATCCATGGAGAGATCCTCCCAAACGCCGGAGGGGACCGGGAGGGGTGTATAGAGCCCAGTGTTGTGTGCATGGCCCTTGTACTGTTGGCACACATAACACTTCCGAACGAAGTTCCCCACGTCCTTTGTCAGCTGCGGCCAGAAATAGCGCTCTTGGAGACTGGCAAGGGTTTTATCTCGGCCCAGGTGGCCACTCAGCCTCCACCATGCAAATCACGAATGAGCTTCTCCCGCAAGGAGGTGCGGGGAATACACAGGCGGTTGTCTTTAAGTAGGAACCCATCAAGTAAGAGAAAGCCACCATGTGATCCGCCCAACGAACAGGCGCACCACACCTCTTGGAAATCGATGTCGTCGGCATACAAGTCGACGAGAGTACCAAAGCCAACGATCTCGTGGTGCATAGTCGCTAACAAACAACTCCGCCGGCTAAGTGCATCGGCGACGACATTGGTAGCCCCCGGCTTGTGATGGATAATATATGGAAACCGTTGGAGATACGTGGTCCAACGAAGATGCATCCCATCCATGCGCTTCTGACTGTCGATGAACTTGAGAGCTTGATGGTCCGTGTATAAGATGAACTCTTCGTGCAGCAAGTAGTGCTCCCAATGCTTGAGGGCCCGGACGACGGCATAAAACTCCTGATCATAAGCGGCACATTTCCGCCTGGCATCACTTAGTTTCTCGCTGAAGAACGCAACTGGCCGCTTGTCTTGGGAGAGGACCGCCCCTATACCAATGCCACTAGCATCACTCTGCACCTCAAAGAGCTTATCAAAGCTGGGTAGCGCCAAGACCGGGGCCGAGCTAAGCTTCTGTTTGGTCAAGTCGAAGGAGCGACTGACCTCATCTCCCCAAAGGAACCGCCCCTTCTTCAAACAATCGGTCATCGGCGTTGTAAGGGTGCTGAAGTCACGGATGAACCGCTGGTAGAATGTGGCCAGGCCATGGAATGACCGCAACTCCGTTAGCGTCGTCGGAGCCGGCCAATCTCGGATCGCCTGGATCTTTTCCTCATCAACCCGGATGCCGTCCGCGCCCACAATGAAGCCCAAAAAGTTCAGCTGCGTAGCGAGAAAGGTACACTTCTTGAGGTGAATAAACAGTTTGTGCTCCGCCAACACCTCCAATACAACACGAAGATGCGACAGATGCTCCGCTCTGCTCTTGCTGAAGATCAATATGTCGTCAAAATAGACGACAACCGACTTTCTCAGAAATGGTCGCAGTACCTGTGTCATGAGGCGCATAAACGTACTTGGAGCGTTAAATAATCCAAAAGGCATTACCTTCCACTCGAAGAGGCCGTCCGGCGTTTTGAAAGCCGTCTTCCACTCGTCACCCGGCTTGATGCGGATTTGGTGGTATCTGCTGCGAAGATCTATCTTTGAGAAGAACTGTGAACCATCTAACATGTCCAACATGTCATCAAGGCGAGGAATGGGAAATGAGTACTTGATGGTGATCCGGTTGATCGCGCGACTGTCGACGCACATTCTCCAGGAACCGTCCTTTTTGGGGACTAAGAGGGTCGGGACCCCACAGGGGCTGAGGCTCTCGGAGATGAATCCCTTCTTCAGCAACTCTTCCACCTTTGCACGCAAGATGTCATGCTCCTTGGGATTCATGCGGTAGTGAGGCAAGTTCGGAAGGCTAGCTCCCGGAATGAGGTCGATCTGGTGCTGTATATCCCGAAGAGGAGGGGGATGGTCGGGTAAGTCCGCCGTCGTGATGGCTCGGAACTCGTGCAGCAATCCTCGCACGTCCGGGGGTGCGGTTTCCGCCTCCTGCTCGCCAGTGGCGCACAACCCGTAGGAGACGAGGGCCACAACTTCCTTGGCCTCCGCAACGTCTTGCTCAAACAGTGAGGGGTCTTCGTGCATCACCAACAGACTACGCCCTTTATCTGAAGGCGGACTGGCTTCGGGTTTCCCTCCGACCCGGGCAATAATCTGTATCTTCTTGCCCGCCCAAGTGAAGGAGTATACATTCTCGCGGCCCTTATATGAAACATCTGTGTCATATTGCCACGGCCGCCCCAAGAGTAGGTGGCTCGCGTCCATCTCCACGACATCGCACCAAACGTCTGCCCGGTAGTGCTTCCCAATGGCAACAGGAACGTGAGAGCGGTGGGTGACTCGTACTGACGGGCCACGCTGGATCCATCCGATGGAGTAGGGGTGTGGGTGCGGCTCGGTCGCTAGCTGCAAGTAGGAGACCAACCGGCTAGCAACAAAATTCTCGCAGCTGCCGTTGTCAATCAGGACGTCACAGATCTTCCCCTTGATGTTGCAGTAGCTCCGAAAAACATTGCAACGTTGGACGTGTTCGTCCAGCCGTGGTGTAAGAAGTAGACGATGAACCACGCAGGCGGCGAACTCGTCGTCCTCGTCATACTCATCAATGACTTCATCGGCCTCCCCGTCGTCGTCCTCCCTCTCCTCGTCCCGGGCCACAGTGTGGACGGGCTGGCGAAGCAGGGGGCAACGGGAGGCGAAGTGACCAGGTTGCTGGCATTTGAAACATGCGCCCGGTGGTGCGCGGTCAGGTGCCCGACCCTTAGGTGCGGAGGAGGAGGCCGGCACCCGGTCCGCAATCTCCTTGCCGGTAGTGTCCCGGCTGCTAGAACCCAAAGAATCTATCCACGGACGGCGAGAGGCCGCGCGGTGTAGTGGCACTGCTGTCTTCTCCATTTGCTCCGCCTTGAGGGCCATGTTGTAAGCCTCATCCACCGTGCGCAAAACATGCAATCCAATCTTCTCCCGTAGGGAGGGACGTAGCCCATGTAGAAAACGAGTAACACGTTGGCCATCAGTCTCGGTTAGGCCGTTGCGGTCCGCGAGTCGGCTTATCTCCGCCAGGTACTCCGTCACCGTACGAGTTCCTTGCGAACAACTCTGGTAGAACTGAAACAAGTGCTGGTCGTAGTCGGGTGGGAGGAATCTGTTCCGCAACAATTTCTTCATCTTCAGCAACGTGCGAACGGGAGCCTTGCCTTGGCGGTTGCGATTGAGTTGTAGTTGGTCCCACCAAACCGCCGCGCCGGATTTAAGGCGGTAAGCGACCATCTTCACTTGGCGGCGGTCGTCGATCTCGGCCATTTCAAAGAAACGTTCGACCTCCGAGATCCACTCGAGGAAGTCCTCGATGCCCAGGTTGCCGTGAAAGTGGGGAATGTCCGCGCGCAGTCGGTAACCTGGTTGGTAATGAGGTTGCTGGTCACCCCAGCGAGGAGGGTTGCCGCCGTCGGGGGGATCCTCGTCGGAGCTGGACTCGGAGAGGGTTGGAATGAGGGGCGGGGCAGCCGGCGGTACGCGGCCACGACGGTATTGCCGGCCAAAATATCGATCAGCTGGAGCGTTGGCGTCGGCGGGAGGAGGGTGCGGGTTGCGGCCTGGCTGCAGGTCGCCGAGGGCGGCGGTGAGGGTGGCGAGTTGGGCGGTGATGCCATTGATGTCCTCCCATAAGTCGGCGTCGTCACGCTGGTTGTCGGCCATCTGCAGGACAGGGGAGCGCGCCGAAGACGGAACCGGACTGCTGCGTCGAACGCAGAAGCCGAGCGAAGGAGTCGGCGGGATCGGCGGGCGCGCGCGAGGGGAAGTCGACGGGATCGGGGCTGCAGCGTCGAGCGAGGAAGACGACGAGAACGGTGGCTGCAACGTCGAGCGAGGAAGACAACGGGATCAGCGGGCGCGCGCGAGGGGAGGATGCGGCGTCGAGCGTAGAAGTCGACGAGTACAACTCTGATACCAACTGGCGTAGGAGCAGGCCGGAACTGGGGTAGAGCCTTCCGGCCGGTAACCTTCCTCACGGGAAGAGGGGAAAACGGGCGACGGGCGAGTCCTTCCGGACGGGTTTCTCTCGCACGGAGAGGGGAAGATGGCTAGGGCAAACAGTGCAACTTTTTAATCATCCAAAAACTGAGTGCAACATAAGATATCCCGCCTCTTATACTACGAGGGGAAAACCACAACTATTAGCACACCCGCTAATAGCACACCAAGCAAAGAAAGCAAAATAAACATGCAAAACCAAAAATAGAGATCAGCACATGCTACGAAAATAATTAAACTGCCTGAGGCTTCCAAAGCGGGTCGATCTTCTCAAGCCAAGCGATTCCGGTCTCGCCGGGAGTTCCTCCTATCGCGTTAGTTCCATCCACGATGCATCCTTCATCATATACACTCTTAGCATTTGCCTTCTCCCCCTCAACCTGAGCAGGGATTATGCACCCCCTCAATTAGAGAGCTATTTTCTATAATAGCTGATCTTGTTCAATTTGAACAGACCTTTCTAACTTGAATACTGAAAGTAGAAATACATAGTACATATACCAACAGTAACAAACACAATATGATTTTCAGAATCTGAAATATCATTTCAATTAAATGTTCAGTACAGACATTTCAAACAGTTCAACTTATGATTGTACATTGAATAATTTAAAGAGCGTCTCAAGGCAGGGTCTTCTTAGATGGACCCCGGGAAGAGTTTTCTCCATCTTCAGACTTTCTCTTCCTAGCTTCAGCAACAGCCTTGATCTTCTCTTTTACTTTGAAGTACAAAAATGGCTTGAGAAGATATCTTGTGGGAATCCTTATAGGAGTTTCCCTTTTTACCATGTTTTCTTTGAGAATCCTTTCCCTTAGATATTCCCTCTCAAGGTGCTTGATCCATTCAACAGATGAATAGACATGGTCAATGTCCTTGAGTTGATTGTCATGGCTTACTCAGGTGTTGACAACAATTGTGTCCAACTCCAGATTGTCATCCTCATGGAGTGGATCCTCTAATCTTTCCATCCTCTTCTGGGCCATATACTCTTCAGCGGTTTGAATGCCCTCTGCCCTTCTCCTCTTTGCTTCCCTCTCATCTTGAATCAGATCTGATTGACCTTGGAAGTCAAAGTCTTCAGGTTTGCTTGGATTCAATATTGGAAGATTTAAGGCAATCCTCGTTCCTCGTTAGTTGATTGTTTTATTCAGCTGGAAAAAATGATTAGTAATTCACGTGACAAAGAGAAAGAGGAGGATTTCAAATGCAAACAAGGGAATATCTATGTGGGTTTTGAAGAATTGGAATTCAGTAAAAACCAAAACCAGCAGGTTTTGGTTTTCCTGAATTCCAATTATGTTGTTCGGCTGCAGGAAGGTTTTGAGCTACAGGAACTTGAATTGGGCAATTCTATTGTTCGGTTGCAGGATGGAATTCATCCACAGGAATTACATGAAATTAATCATTTTACACTTCACTCAATTTTCAACAATGAAACAAATAATTCAAGGTAGTAGAGAAGCAAACAAATTTAAACTTCGGCAAACATTAAGCTATCCATAATCTAATCAGGAGAAGATAAAGCAAACGAAATTTAAACCTCGGCAAACTTCACTCCTTATTTTTAAAGTTGACATTTTCCCAATGGAGAAGAACAGAGCCAGGAGAAGATAAAGAGGTAGAAAGTCAAACTACAGTCAACAATTGATCTGCTAAACGCAAAACAAAAGAAAAAAATAGCAAAAACTGAACCAATAGTTTCAAGCCAGAGCAGGAGGCAATCCAATAGTTTCACTGTAAAATAGAAATTAAGTGCGATGAGTATGAATAGAGGGAGAGGGGGAGAGAGATTTTAGCTCCGGCATTGAGTGATCGCAGAACATCCCCAGGTGTAGGGATTGGCCGGCTGGATTCCGACGCAGCCCCCAGCTGGATTCCGACACAGCATCCGGCTGGATTCCGATGCAAAATCGAACTTAGAATAGCTGGTGCAGCCCCCGCTTATCCCTCGGCACGCCGATCGCCAAGGAAGAGACCAGAGAAACGCGAACGAAGAGGAAGATGAACATGAGCGAAGAGGAAGACGAGGAAGGCGAGGCCAGAGAACTCACCGTCGGCACTGGCGAAGACCTGTCGTCGTCTGCGTGGGGAGAGAAGAAGAATCACGGTAGAAAGCTTCCGTCAAAAACCAGGTCGCGGGATAGGAATTGGCCGATGCGTGATCCTAAAAACATGGGTTTTGACCAATTCCAAAACTAGAGGCAAAACCTGTGAACCGAACAACAAACTTATATTATTTACGCGGAAAACCAATTCCAGGGCTCAAAACCCTTGAACCGAACGTACCCTTATAGATGCTATAGGCGAGATTTCCAACTATGTGGAAGTCTGTTTGAACAATAGCAACCCAACAAATAGTTCAAGCACAAGGAAAAAAGCAACCATCAAAGATCCACCTTACTTGCGGCCAAAAGGACTCTCAAATGCACGTATAAAAGGGCACTGGGAAAAGCCAAGTAATACTCAAAAAATTTACTCAGTTATCAATGCTTGCATGTACTTTAATTTTATGTAAACTTATACTCAACTGCTTGCATGTTCTGAATTACAGGGAGAAAGGAGAAAAAACAAGCAACAAATGTGGACATCAAAGATGAGACCTCATATGAAGTACATGAAGTTGGACAAGTGTTGAATTACTTGCAAGATTTGTAGTCAGTATTTTACTCTAAATGTTATGTAAACGTCAGCAAAAGAACGATATTAAAAGTGCTTAAATATTTCATGACGTAGACACCGCAATATTTAAAGTGCTTAAGTATTAAACATTGAAGTGCTTAAATATTTCAAATGCTATTTCAGCTCGGAAAAATGACATCTTCTCCGACCAATCTACGCAATTACTCCAATCTGTTGTACTGCTCCGAGATATGTGCTCCATATACTTCATGACATAGACACCGCAATCCACATAATTAACTTGTCTCGGTATACTCTTTGCCAATACAAGTTTCCAATCCTTAAAATTAGCATTAGCATACCCCACGACCCTAGCTGCCCTCTGGAGAATTTCAATCTGCAATATAGTTTGTGACATTATAATCTGTATAGTACCATGTCAGTTAAATATTTACCAAATAAACAATGATATTATAATTCAGTACATACCGGCTGTCTACATAAGTCTTTTCTTGTTGGAGTATACAATGAATCATGTAGTACCCATCTTAATTTCGATATAATTCTCAGCACAAAAAACCAACGTGTATTCCTGCAAACTGGCATGAAAATCATATCCGCCTTTTCCATAGTAGACTTTGTTAAATTATTGGCATATATTTTTAGACCAGCCATATTCTCTTCTTCAGTCACCTTCTGATTATGCAACTACAAAGAGATAAATGAAATATAAAATAAAATGGAACTTGGCAGTAATAATATGAGATTATGTAACTAGATTTTACCCATAGATTTGGAGATACATATATGAAACTACGCCATGATAGCTCATCGGATTCTCTACGTAACTCCAATATTTTAGCAAAAGCATCCACGTGACAATCAGATACCTATTGATTATTCAACAAATCATCCATTGATTCTCTAATTTCGACGATATTATAACCTCTGAAGGCAACATGGTTTCTACCAATCATAGTAAAAAAATAAGAAAGTTAAAAAATTTACCATTAAATAGACCTTCTAAATGCAAATAATACCTAGTCTTGCAAATAATACCTAGTCTTGGTTAAGCTCATGCGCTGGTGAATGTGATCTCTTTACTCTTGAGTCAATGAATTTTTCCCTTGATAGTCTTCAGGGTAAGGTTCAACTTCTTCGTCTACTTTGGTAAATGAAGATGTGCGCTGTTTCAAGGGAGAATCTTCTATGGTAAAAACGTGTGAGGGTTTTGCAGAACGTACATGCTCATTAAACTTTGATGTCAAACTATTAACTTTTCTATCAAGCTTTGCAACGAGCTCGTGAAGAGTAGAAATCATTTTCATCAATTCAACAAGGCTTGCAGGAGTTGGATCTTCTAAGGGTGGTGATATTGGATCACGAGTTGGTTCAATCGAGGGACTAGAAATCTTACGTCTTTTTTTGGTTGGTGACTTAAAGATCACATAACATAAAGAATTCTCCTCGGTAGTGATGTTATCAAAATGATCCAATACCTGATTCCTTCTCAAGTTGGGGAACACACCAATTAAATGCTTCAAATTGAATGATGTTTTCTCTGACCATCTCGCCATCCTAGGCCTTCTTTCAGGAACCATCGTCAAACATATTGTAGTGTACTCTAAGAACCATATCTGAAGGACAACAACAAATGTTTTAAACAACTAAAATAATAAGAATCAAAGTCAATTAAAAAATTCAAACTTACAACAAGAATATGAGTACACCCATGGATGTAGCCAATAGACTCATTTGGAAGCACAGATAAGTGAACCTTGGCAAAGACAGCCACCCTCTTTTCTATCTGCAGTTTCATGCTATTTGAAAGATGTGAATGGATTGCCTTGGGCTAATTATGTCTTCTAAACTCGGAGGGCTCAAATAGCTTTACCAACACTTCAGGAATACGATCACCACTAGCCGGAAAAAAAGTTACATGGTAAATGTAGAATTAAAGCATTCAGGTCTACAGATGTAGCCTTCGAAGCCATGTCATCCAATTGTTTCTTCAAAGCATTTTTAGTAATATCTGCATAGGGCTTTGCTGAATAATTAATATCTTCCTCTTTGTTCTGCAAACCCAGTATAAGTGCAACTTCGTCGATAGAAAATGTTACTTCTTTTGAGCCCATACAAAATATATTTGTATGTGCATCGTACGATGACATCAAAACATAGATAAGAGGTATATTTTGTGGTACTCTTGGGGCCTCAAAAATTTGCAGAACTCCAAGGTTTTGTAAAATTAGCTTTTGATTTTCATCCAAGGTGGGCACAACTGAACAAGCTCTTGCACAAATATTAGAAAAATAACATCTACAACTAAGAATATGAGATTTTGATGGATATTTCTTCTTCACATCCATTTCCCTGCAAACATGTTAACAGGAAATAGTATAACAAATGTATCAACGAATGCTCAAATTCGGGTTAGATTTCAACGTAAAAAACACCTAATTCGGTGATCATGAGAACTATGGAGATTAATTTGATCTCCATGAACACCGACTTAAAAATGCTATGGAGATAAATTTGATCTCCATGAACACCGACTTAGAAATGCTATGGAGATAAATTTGACTCTTGAACACCGACTTAGGTCTTTACAGAAATCAGCCACTATTTTCGATCTCTGTGGAAACCGTATTCGATTTCTATGGACCTCAGTGTTCATCGATGATTCTGGTTTTTGACGACTTTGACAATGATAGAATCATCTTTGATCTAAATCACAGGCATACCGCTGAATCAAAACCCTAAGTTAACAATGTAATGAGTTCTCATTTACCAGGAAATGCAGTTGAGTTTGAAGGATTCTTCGTCGTCGGCGACGGGGATTCTTCGTCGTCGGCGACGGGGATTCTTCGTCGTCGGCGACGGGGATTCTTCGTCGTCGCGACGGGGATTCTTCGTCGTCGGCGACGGGGATTCTTCGTCGTCGGCGACGGATATTCTTCGTCGTCAATCGCTCCGATGAGGAAGAAAGGGTGAAGTATAACCGCCTTCGCTTCGCTACACTTACAGTTACCCGAAACCTCACATTTAAGAGTTTGAATTTCAAAATAAGAATAAAAAAAAAGACACGTGTCATCATCCTGTTAATCCCGGACCTACATCTACATCCGAACAGCGGAGCCAAAAATTTCGCTGAATTAAATCCATCGCAAAGCTGGGCGTTGACTAGTCAATGCCTTTCCATTTGACTAGTCAACGCCCAATTGGCGGTGGTTTAAACCAGCCCCTATAGGCACTGATTTAAACCAGCGCAATGTTGGCGCGGAGTTAAATTAGCGCCCAACGCCCATCAAGTGTCACATGTGCGCTGGCTTAGATCAGCGTTGGGCGCTTGTTTCTTTCATCGTCAGCGGATTTTCAATAGACTCAGATGATTCAATGTTGTGCGTGGGTGAGGTGGTCACTGAAATAAGATTTTTTGTCGAATTTGCTCTAATTTTCTCCCGCTCGAGTACTTATATAATTTGCACATACAAACATAAAATACCGTCAAAAATACCATATACATAAGAAACAAGAATTAAAACATACTTAAAATAACCGAAATTTCATGCATTTATCATCTATCTAAAAAAGGAACACTCAATAAGTGGGACAACTCGTACCTACACTTTGATGCTTAAGAATGATGATTGTCGTAGTATATCCCATCACTTCTTCAACAACATGAACATTCTCTCTATGATTTGTCTTTCTTTAGCATGTCTTAAATTGAATAATTATGTATAATTTGTGGGGTAATACCCTTGTTTGACCACTGCTTAAGGCGATAGCACGTCGATCAATATCGGGCAAGAAACCCCGAACAATTTGTGTACCATACATCGACAATATAGTACTTATCTATATAATGTAAATGAGTAATTAATATACATTTTTATATTGATTATGTTGGCAAAAAGAAATTGAAGAATTTTACCATTTGATACTTCAAAGCGATCTTGTTGCTCCAATGCATCTCGTAATATTCTTGAATTAGATGACTAACCTTCCCAACCCGACAATACATATAAGAATTTCATGCTATGCATTGATCCTCAATCAGAAAAATCACTTCAATATGTGTTTTGTCTAACGCAGCAACACAATCCTCAAACCATCTTGACTTGTGTTCTTGTCTGGATTCAAACAACTTAATATAGTCCTTTGCTAGTCTTAAAATTGCTCGCAGTATAATATTGAAGTGCCTACTAATAATATCAATCAAACACATATATATACCTCCAACATAACGAATTTTTTTGTTAATTATGTGCCAATTGTATAGAAATATGCTACAAAATCTTCACCGGATACAAATTGAGTATCACGGACATAACCTTTCGCACATAAAATATCACAAAGCTCGTTGAAGAGTCTATTACCCATGCGTAATTGGTTGAAGCAGTTTACCTATGGTCCATCATACAAACATTTTAATAAAGTAAATTGTAGTGCGTCATTGTCTACAACTTCAACAAGTGTTTAGGAATGTAATACATAACTACTGCAACTTCACCAACAGTCGTTGTGACTACTTACTTTATAATGGCATTTCTCTTATGTCTCTTCTGCAACTCGGATCTTTTCATCCCTGCAAAACTACACATGAAACATCAATATTTCAATGTCAATTATATTCTCAACAATTAAAGCTATGTTTTATAGTTCTGCTAAGTGAGTCAACATTAAACACCACCATTAGCATTAAATTTATGCGCATCATATTCAGTTAAGAGCAATCTACTATAACTACAATGAAATTTTTTCTGCTTTTGCACCGCTTGACCAAACAAAACATGAATGACATTTCCAAGATTGTACAAAAAAAGCAATTCACAAAACAAAAGCAAATATGAGAATCAAAGGGTTGAAACATAAGCCTTACTTTCTGCTTTTGTGAAGGAAATGATCATTGTTGACGCCAGGAAAATCCTGACCTCAAAATTCGGACCTTTACAGCCGGAGGCTACTTGCCTAGCTGTCCGACGAGATGATCTAGATGACGACTAGGAAGAAGCTAGGAAAGCAACTACAGGACCCCAGATGCTGCGGCAGGGAGGTCCCACCACTTACCCAGAAGCTCAAAGGAGTCTTCCCCTCCACAATCAAGAATGGCCGAGCAGGGTACGAGGAAGGCACTGGCTTGGCTAGCAAGCAAGGGTGACGGGCTCAAGAATTCGGAAATTGGGTTCCAGAAGCTCAAGCACCGGTGCCAATCCAAGTACCCCTGGGGTCCTATTTATAGGCAACCAAGGGGTAGGGGGGTTTTATAGCCCAGCCCTAACCTGGCGACATATGGGATACTCGGCGCGTATCTCCGACCATAGTCGCCCATCTGGCGAGTATTGGTTGCTGCTCGCACAAGCCGGGCCGATACTCGCACAGGTCTTCTGTAGCTTGCCGGACGCCTGGGGCGACATACGGGATGCTCGGCGCGCATCTTCGACCATAGTCGCCCCTCTGGCGAGTATTAGCCAATACTCGCAAAGCCTTCTTTTGCTCCTGCTGGCTGATTTGTCTTGCCTCTTTGACTTTGACCTCTGCCTACGTGGCCTTGAGTGGGTCCTACCCTCGGAGAATAAGGACAATCCCCGCTCTTTGCGAGTAACATAGTTGCTCGGAAAGAAACATCCAACCTTTATTCGACGAGCTTCTGCCTGGGCGAGTATTGGGAGATACTCGGAATCTTGCCGGCGACGTCTGGGCTCTATATATAGGGGGGGGGGGGTCTCTGATGGAACCGTCCTTTTGCACTCGCTCAGAATGTCGCTCGATTTTGCCGAGGATGCTAAAAAGGCCCAAGCTGACCTCGCGAAGCTGATCGGCGTTCCAGCTCTTCCTCTTCATGATGCCGAACTCGAAGCTTTCCTCGCCACTAAGAAGAGGAAGCGGATTGCTAAGAAGAAGAAAAAAGGGGAGAAGAAGGAGTCGACTACAGAGAACGTCGCCGACCCTTTGGGCGAGCAACGCCAGCAGCTGCTGGACGATTTGGGCCTCTCCAATGAGGGGAACTCGCCTGCTTCCGTTCCTCCTCCTCTTTCGGCAGAGGTCGCCCCGGAGGCGAGTAGGGCTGGGGCCCAAACTCAAGCCCGACCGGACCTTCCTCTTGCGCGAGGTGGGCTCTTTTAGTCGCTGTTCTGAAGACTATGCTGCTACAATAACAATTTCTGGCGAGATTTCTGACGCTTTTGCTTCTGCTTTCAGATCCGCCGAATACCGAGGTTCGGGAGGAACCTGTGGCTGCTGTACCGTTGCGATCATCCTCGATGATCTCGCCTGAGGGTGGATCTCGGGGTGGTCGCTCGGTGAGGATTCTCCACAGCTCTTCTGTGGAGAAGAGGCCGATGAGCGAGCATGGGGCTCCTCTCCCAAGCAGTAATCCTCCTCCGCCACGACCTTCCTCGCGACCGGAACCGGCGAGCAGCTCGCACCTACCCGGAGTCGTGCTGCCGCCTCCCCCTCCTGGACTTCCGCCCTCAGTGGCTCCTCCGGGCGATCAGCGCCCTTCTACTTCAACTGCTCCCTCTGCCCACCAAGGGGAGTCCTCGCGCAGGGGCGGGACTGGTGGGTCTTCTGCCTTCTTCGCCCCCAAGGGTGGAGGGCGCACAGGCGATGGTCGCGTGCGGGGGAACATGCCCTTCAACCGGGATCATTCTGGCGGCCACTCTACTCGCCGGGATGGCACTTATCGCTCTCCCTCCCCGCACCGAGGAAGGGTTTCTCCTCAGCGGCGATCTCGTAGCCCTGCTCGCCGACGATCCCGCAGTCCTCGGTCAGGTACTTGGTCGCTGCTTTTGGATAGTTGCCACCGCTCTTCTGATTTTGCTGGGGTTCTGACTCTTCACCTGTTCTTCTGCAGGTCGCGCTCATACTCCTGTGGGAGCTTTAATCGACGCCGTTGGGCTCCCCCCTCGCGAGTATCAAGAGAAAGCTACTCGCGCCATCTTGCACTTGGAGTCCAGGATAGAGCGGCTATCTATCTGCGAGCCTCATCGGCGCTTGACTGAGATGGAGTCGCGGGTGGAGCGCCTGGCGGCTAGTGACCCCCACCGCCGCCTGACTGAATTGGAGGCGCGAGTATCCCGGCTGGAGGAGTTTGATACTTGTCTATCGGGTACTGAAGCTCGTCTCCAGTCCATCAGCGACTTGGAGCGCAGGGTGGCACGGATCGAGCACCGGCAGCAGCTGCATCATGACGAGCTGGTCGTGATGCGCGCGAGCATGGGCTCGGTGGGGAGGCTGGCGAGGATCGAGGACCAGCTGCGACAAGGCGAGGATGCTATGTCCGTGGCCTTCGAGCATTTCAAGCGTGCTTGCAGCTTGGGCTGGGTCGGGCGTCATCCTCAACCTCAGGATCCCCAGGCGACCACTCAAGCGCAACCTTAGCTGCTGCCCCTTCTTCTTTTTTCTTCTTCTTTGTAGCTTGTAGCTCCTGGCGAGCATCTTGTATCTTTAAACACTTTATTATTTGATGAAGTAGTATTGATTTGCCGAGTAATTGGATACTCGCCTTTCATTCTTGTTTTGCTTTACTTTATCTGTTGTTGTTTGGATTTCTTCTATCTGCTTTTTGCTGTTTGCCGAGCAAATGTTGAATGTCGCCTGCATCCTGGCGAGTTTCTTTGTGTTTCTGTGATGCAGGTACTCGCTAGCTGAAGGTCGGCATTTTGACGTGCTCTGAGCCTTTGGCGATTTACTTCGATACTCGTCACCCCTAGTCGTGCTCGCGGAGTCGTGTTCGACAAGCCAGGCTACCCGACTACTATAAATAGGGGGGGGGGTGGGTGAGTCTTAAATACGCTTTCGGCGATCTCTAGCTCCTTGAGCGACTACCTTCCAGAACTCTTCTCTTCACTCCTCTTCCATACTCGCTCCCTTTCCTTCCTTCCCAAAATGTCTGACGAGGCGACCATCAGGCGGGCTAACCATGCTAAGAACTTCGAGGAGAACTCTTTCAAGAAGCCGATTACCCAGCAGAAGGACTTGGATGACTTCAACGCCAAGTTCACGACTCCGGGGTATGTCGCCAGGCTTCCTCGCCAGTCTGAGCAACTAAACACTTCCTCGCCCTTGGCGATGATACTTCCTATCCGCCACTTCGAGGTTGGTCTGCGACTTCCTCTGTGGCCCGAGTTCCGCCAGATACTCGTCTTCTACGGGATAGTTCCTGCGCAGATCAATCCCAACGGAGTGGCGATGATCATGGGATTCTTGTACTTCCTGCGGGAACAGAATATCGTCTTTGACCTTGCGGTCTTTAGGCGAGTATTCACCATTATGGCGACCGGCGAGGGCGTCATCTTCCTGTGTAGCCATGTCTGCACTCTGGCGGGTACTTCAAACAAGAATCACCACTGGGTGGAGCGACTAGTCGCCATCGAGGGCGACTTCGCGGGCATCTCTAGCTCGCCCATCCAGCCGTCGGAGAATGTCTTCACGGTCCCCTTCCTGAGGGAGAGTCAGGAGAAGCTGCTCGACTCCTTCAGGCATCGTCGCTTTGACGTGGTGTTCTGGAGGAGGCGAGTAGACGAGCTCACGGAAGTTCGTCTAGGGGAAGGTATTTTTGCGCGAGCATCATCCATACTCGCCCTTGAGCCTTGATCTGGCGGCTAATCTTTGGTCTTCTTGTTTGTAGGCGTGCAAACTCTTCCGCGCGATGCTCTTCCTCCCGCGTTGAATGCGACGGCTGCCACCCAAGGGGGTGTGGGAACCTCGGCGCACGAGGTTGGGGGTTCCTCCCCAATCGCCTTGTCGCCAGGGGGCGACGATCCCAAGGTCGCCGGCGATGAGGCCGGGACTTCCAAGAAGCGAACGGGTAAGGCTAAGGTCGCTGAGCCCAAGAGGCAGAAGAAGGAGGTCGCCCACAGGGATCTGGGCAAGAAAGCGGATCCTTCGGAGGCTGGCGAGCCGAGCGACCATCCTCTCTTCAATGAGGGCACCCGTAGCGAGGATGCCTATGGTCGCCCATTGGTGACCTGGGCTGAGCGCGCTCACGAGGTGACCCTTAGCTCTAACCTCCCCTCCTGGTCGGATGAGTGGGAGGACAAGGGGGAGGCCTTGGACGTGACCTATGCCCTCTATGGTCGCGCGGACGCCGAAGTCCTGTAAGACACAGCTACCGAGGATCTGGCTCACCAGACCTCGCGCTCCCTCTTGCGGTCAGCCGAGCTGGCTCATGCCACAGCAAGGCGACTGCTCGAGTATGAGCAGGCGATCATGGTGCAGGGCCCGAAGATGATCGCCATGGCGAACAGGATTAAGGAGTTCGAGGTACTCACCCTTGCGACTTTACTCGCTTTTTGGGATACTCGCTACCTTGCAAACTTGTTTAAACTAACCTTCTTCTTTTCGCTCGCTGCAGGCTGCCGAACTGGAAACAGCGAAGAGATTGTCCCAGGATGAGAAGGAGCTGGAGGATACTCGCTCGGCCCTGGAGGTCGCCCAGATCCGTATCGCCGAGTTGGAAACTCGGCCTGCCGGGCAGCAATCGGCAGAGGCGGCCATTCTTAGGGGCAAACGCATAAGGATGCACGACGACGACATGCCGTATATTCGTCGGGAGATCGCGTGAGCAACGGGGGAGGTCATCCTGAACCAGCTGAAGGCAGACGATCTTCTGAAGCCGGAAGCTATGGGATTGACAGTGGGGGACATCATTCCGGCGCTGCTCGCCGAAGAGTCCACCTCCCCCTTGCGAGTAGCTTCGCCGCGACTTAGTGATGTCGAGGATGATGATGATGACGACGACGATGATGATGACGATGATGATGATGATGATGCTGACGTGGATATAGAAGGCAAGGATGTCACCTAGTCGCCTGGGCTCCCTTTTTGCTCGCCCGGCGACCTTTTTTGTGCAGTTCATTTAATATACCTGTAACTTGCTGTACACAAGATTTTTTGCATGAATGAAAGGAACTTGACAAGTCTTACTCGCCTCTTTCTTCATGTACTTACTTCCTTGCTTGTATGTCGCTTAGTCTCCTAGGCTCGAGGCGAGGTTGAGTGCTCGCTAGGCTCCTAGGATTTTGGCGAGGATGTATGCTCGCACCATCATACTCGCACCTGCAGACTTGTTCCTGAGGCCTTGACTTGCACCTAGTGAAGAGTTTGTTAGGATTTATGCAATAATCAAAAGGAGCTCTTCAAGGGAAGGAAGAAGTAGAGTTCAGTAGTCGGGGAGGCCCGGGGGGCCTTATCACCCCGAGGCCTCTCTCCTACTTGAAAGCCTGGTGTCTTCAAATGTTGACGTCAAGTAAGGCATGGCAGCCGGATAGGTCCAAGGGGACACACCGTCCTTAGGCCACCATCCTTCTTGGATACTTGAAGTCTTCGAAGGATGACGTCAAGTAAGGTATGGCAGCCGGACAGGTCCAATGGGACAAACCGTCCTTAGGCCACCATCCTTCTTGGATACTTGAAGTCTTCGAAGGATGACGTCAAGTAAGGCATGGCAGCCGGACAGGTCCAAGGGGACACACCGTCCTTAGGCCACCATCCTTCTTGGATACTTGAAGTCTTCGAAGGATGACGTCAAGTAAGGCATGACAGCCGGACAGGTCCAAGGGGACACACCGTCCTTAGGCCACCATCCTTCTTGGATACTTGAAGTCTTCGAAGGATGACGTCAAGTAAGGCATGGCAGCCGGACGGGTCCAAGGGGACACACCGTCCTTAGGCCACCATCCTTCTTGGATACTTGAAGTCTTCGAAGGATGACGTCAAGTAAGGCATGACAGCCGGACAGGTCCAAGGGGACACACCGTCCTTAGGCCACCATCCTTCTTAGATACTTGAAGTCTTCGAAGGATGACGTCAAGTAAGGCATGGCAGCCGGACAGGTCCAAGGGGACACACCGTCCTTAGGCCACCATCCTTCTTGGATACTTGAAGTCTTCGAAGGATGACGTCAAGTAAGGCATGGCAGCCGGACAGGTCCAAGGGGACACACCGTCCTTAGGCCACCATCCTTCTTGGATACTTGAAGTCTTCGAAGGATGACGTCAAGTAAGGCATGGCAGCCGGACAGGTCCAAGGGGACACACCGTCCTTAGGCCACCATCCTTCTTGGATGATGAATGCCGACCAAACCTATCTCCTGCTATTCAACAGTTGTAAGGGGAGTTTAAGCACACTTAAGCATAAAAACTCATACAATCGGAGAAGGAGCTGGAAACGAAATGCTTTGCTATGAGATAGGTAGATTGACCTCTTTCTTGCCTAATTGGAAGGTCGGCATCCAGACTTCTACCTGGTAATCTCTCCAGTCGAATGAGAAGCGCAGTCGATACGAACCGTGGCCAGCATGCAAGGGGGGAGCTGATCTCGACCGTCAATGCAGAGGCTTGGGCTAAAAGGGTTGCTGAACCGAGGCACTGTCCCATCATTCGTTCAGGAATTTTGCGAGGTATAAGTCGAAGGCTCGTTTTCCAACTTTGCACGTGGACCAATTCTACCTGCTTTCTTTTTTTATTTTAGGAGCGTACAGCTCTCAAGGGTATGCGGTGTACAACCCAGTATTCGTCGAGTGCTTTTCCCTCGGATAGAGAGAGGGAGGACGAGCGGTAGGAGGCGGAGACCTCCGCTCGCCCAGCTCATATAGGAAGCGAGCAAAGGAAGGGGGCGAGCTCCTCTCGCCCCCCCCCGCTCCGGAGGAAGGCGGAGAGGGGAGAGGCCAGCTCGACCCCCCCCCCCCCCCCCTCTCGCCCAGCATTCGGCGGAGAGGGGAGAGGCCAGCTCGACCCCCCCTCTCGCCCAGCATTCGGCGGAGAGGGGAGAGGCCAGCTCGACCCCCCCTCTCGCCCAGCATTCGGCGGAGAGGGGAGAGGCCAGCTCGACCCCCCCTCTCGCCCAGCATTCGGCGAAGAGGCCAACTCGGCCCCCCTCATCCAGTTTACTATTCGCAGTCCAGTTTGGCTATTCGCAGTCCAGTGGTCTGCATTTAGCATTTCAGAACAGCGGGATTCAGCTATCCGCAGCCCAATTCAGGGGTATTCTGGTAATCTGGCAGACCAGTTTTTGGCTATTTGCAGCCCAACTTCAAAAATCCTATAAATAGGACCAAGGGGGCACCATTTGGAGAGATCTCTCATCCTAGGCTAGCTCTCTCCTTCCTTCTCTCCCTCCCCAAGTCTCTCTAGGGGGTGAGAAGAGGCTCCAGTGGTGCCCAAGCTTAGTAGTGGCTTGGGAGGGGAAGTTCCAAGGGGACTTCCGGGTATGTGGCGGGACCTCCCCGCTAAGCCCTTGGTCCAGTTCTTAGTTCCGACACCTTCAACCTAGAGCTCTCCCTTGGGGGAAGTAAGGGTTGGTCGCCCCTCAGCCTCGTTGAGGGCCCCGAACTCCACAGAGACCGAGTAGTCGGTTTCAACATTTATGGTGCGGTGAGCATGGAGTGTGACCGATTCAAGAAAACCTCAAGATGAGCTCCATGGACGGAGGTGGAGGAAGTTCCGACCCGGGTCACTCGCAGCCCCCGGTGGTTGGGGTGATGTTGGAGATGTTCGAAAATTTCAGGCAAGAGGTCCTGCAGACCTTGCAGGTGACTTTCGGCTCGATAGGCGAAGGCAGGAGAGGAAGTGGTTCGGAGGTCTCGCCCCGACAGAAGGGTGAGATCCCTCTCGACCAACCAACCAGAGAGGTGCCAGGAGGGGGCGAGTGGGGAGGCGCCAGGCCCCCACTCGCCCAGCTCCAAGGTGGCGAGTGGGGAGGCGCCAGGCCCCCACTCGCCCAGCTCCAAGGTGGCGAGTGGGGAGGCGCCAGGCCCCCACTCGCCCAGCTCCAAGGTGGCGAGTGGGGAGGCGCCAGGCCCCCACTCGCCCAGCTCCAAGGTGGCGAGAGGGGAGGCGCCAGGCCCCCACTCGCCCAGCTCCAAGGGGGCGAGCGGGGAGGCGCCATGCCCCCACTTGCCCAGCCCCAAAAGGGGGCGAGCGTGGGAAGTCCTTTTTGTGAGCAGATCCTCTCAGCCCCGGTTCCGGACGGGTTCAAGGGGGCGAAGATGTCTCACTACTTCGGCAAGGATGACCCCGTCTTACACCTACAATGGTTTGAAGACATGGTCTCCATCATGCCCTTGTCGGCCGCTTTCAAATGTCGACTCTTCGCGACAACCCTGAAGGAGAAGGCTAGAGATTGGTTCCACCAGCTCCCTGCGGGATCCATCTATGCCTTTGAAGACTTGCGTCGAGGCTTCCTGCTACGCTTCTCGACGTCAAGGAAGAGGAAGAAAGATGCCGAAGCACTTTTCAAGATCAAGCAAGAGCCAGAAGAGTCGCTGGCTCACTATCTGGAACGGTTCAGGGAGGAGGTTCACCTCGTCGAAGAGGTGCCCGGGTACACCCTCAAGCTCGCCTTCACGTTGGGGCTGCGGGAGGGCTTCTTCAAGATGGACCTCAAGAGAAGAGCTCCTTTGTCCTTTGAAGAGTTGATGGAAAGGGTGGCAGAAGAAGTTGAAAGTGAGGAGGCCAACCCGGAGTTCACAAGAAGGCTGGCCAAGCTGAGTGAGCCAGAGGCAAGACAGCATGGGAGGAAGGTAGAGGCTCCCAAGAGGAAGTTCGACCAAGAGGAGGACAACTTCCAGGAAGAAGAGACTGACCTCCCAGGGTGGAGGCAGGGCCCGAAAGCACCCTCTCCACCACCCCAGCAAGCCATGGCGATCGGCCATAGAAGAAGAAGAAATCGTAGGGGAGGAAGAGGGGGCGTCTGGGCGGAGTTACCTTACTGTGACTTCCATCAGGAGGAGGGTCACGCGACATCCGCCTGCCCTGAGTTCTTGGAGTTAAGGGAGGCGAGGTGTCCGAAGCGGCATCGTCAACAACCAGAAGAGGTCGAGGAGGACCATGCCTGGGAGTAGAAGTCCAAGTCCTGGTCTCCGTGCTTAGTTTTTCTTTAAATCCATGTAGTGTGATAGTTGGTTTCCTTACTTAGAGTCTCTTGCATGTAACCGGATAACTAATGAAATAAAAGTTTTTCTATGTTCTTCACCCCTCGGACGGTTCCGCTGACCGGGCTCTCACTAGCCGGCAGGGCAGGTTGACCTCCCAGGGAGGCTATGTTCTTTACCCCTCGGACGGTCCCGCTGACTGGGCTCTCACTAGCCGGCAGGGCAGGTTGACCTCCCAGGGAGGCTATGTTCTTCACCCCTCGGATGGTTCCGCTGACCGGGCTCTCACTAGCCGGCAGGGCAGGTTGACCTCCCAGGGAGGCTATGTTCTTCACCCCTCGGATGGTTCCGCTGACCGGGCTCTCACTAGCCGGCAGGGCAGGTTGACCTCCCAGGGAGGCTATGTTCTTCACCCCTCGGACGGTTCCGCTGACCGGGCTCTCACTAGCCGGCAGGGCAGGTTGACCTCCCAGGGAGGCTATGTTCTTCACCCCTCGGACGGTTTCGCTGACCGGGCTCTCACTAGCCGGCAGGGCAGGTTGACCTCCCAGGGAGGCTATGTTCTTCACCCCTCGGATGGTTCCGCTGACCGGGCTCTCACTAGCCGGCAAGGCAGGTTGACCTCCCAGGGAGGCTATGTTCTTCACCCCTCGGACGGTTCCGCTGACCGGGCTCTCACTAGCCGGCAAGGCAGGTTGACCTCCCAGGGAGGCTATGTTCTTCACCCCTCGGACGGTTCTGCTGACCGGGCTCTCACTAGCCGGCAGGGCAGGTTGACCTCCCAGGGAGGCTATGTTCTTCACCCCTCGGATGGTTCCGCTGACCAGGCTCTCACTAGCCGGCAGGGCAGGTTGACCTCCCAGGGAGGCTATGTTCTTCACCCCTCGGATGGTTCCGCTGACCGGGCTCTCACTAGCCGGCAGGGCAGGTTGACCTCCCAGGGAGGCTATGTTCTTCACCCCTCGGATGGTTCCGCTGACCGGGCTCTCACTAGACGGCAGGACAGGTTGACCTCCCAGGGAGGTAAGTGATGTTCCCCTCGGATGGTTCCGCTGACCGGGATCTCACTAGACGGCAGGACAGGTTGACCTCCCAGGGAGGTAAGTGATGTTCCCCTCGGATGGTTCCGCTGACTGGGCTCTCACTAGACGGCAGGACAGGTTGACCTCCCAGGGAGGTAAGTGATGTTCCCCTCGGATGGTTTCGCTGACCGGGCTCTCACTAGCCGGCAGGCCAGGTTGACCTCCCAGGGAGGTAAGTGATGTTCCCCTCGGATGGTTCCACTGACCGGGCTCTCACTAGACGGCAGGGCAGGTTGACCTCCCAGGGAGGTAAGTGATGTTCCCCTCGGATGGTTCTGCTGACCGGGCTCTCACTAGCCGGCAGGCCAGGTTGACCTCCCAGGGAGGTAAGTGATGTTCCCCTCGGATGGTTCCGCTGACCTAGCTCTCACTAGACGGCAGGGCAGGTTGACCTCCCAGGGAGGTAAGTGATGTTCCCCTCGGATGGTTCCGCTGACCGGGCTCTCACTAGACGGCAGGGCAGGTTTACCTCCCAGGGAGGTAAGTGATGTTCCCCTCGGATGGTTCCGCTGACCGGGCTCTCACTAGACGGCAGGACAGGTTGACCTCCCAGGGGGTTATGCGCTTTTTCTCAGGGTAGCACCGTTAGCTGGGTTTCCAGCGACACTCATCGAACACTCAGGGTTGGATGATTCTTTGCGAGCTTAAGCTAACCTCGCAAAGAGCGGGGATTGTGTACAACCCAGTATTCGTCGAGTGCTTTTCCCTCGGATAGAGAGAGGGAGGACGAGCGGTAGGAGGCGGAGACCTCCGCTCGCCCAGCTCATATAGGAAGCGAGCAAAGGAAGGGGGCGAGCTCCTCTCGCCCCCCCCCCGCTCCGGAGGAAGGCGGAGAGGGGAGAGGCCAGCTCGACCCCCCCTCTCGCCCAGCATTCGACGGAGAGGGGAGAGGCCAGCTCGACCCCCCCTCTCGCCCAGCATTCGGCGGAGAGGGGAGAGGCCAGCTCGACCCCCCCTCTCGCCCAGCATTCGGCGGAGAGGGGAGAGGCCAGCTCGACCCCCCTCTCGCCCAGCATTCGGCGGAGAGGCCAACTCGGCCCCCTCATCCAGTTTACTATTCGCAGTCCAGTTTGGCTATTCGCAGTCCAGTGGTCTGCATTTAGCATTTCAGAACAGCGGGATTCAGCTATCCGCAGCCCAATTCAGGGGTATTCTGGTAATCTGGCAGACCAGTTTTTGGCTATTTGCAGCCCAACTTCAAAAATCCTATAAATAGGACCAAGGGGGCACCATTTGGAGAGATCTCTCATCCTAGGCTAGCTCTCTCCTTCCTTCTCTCCCTCCCCAAGTCTCTCTAGGGGGTGAGAAGAGGCTCCAGTGGTGCCCAAGCTTAGTAGTGGCTTGGGAGGGGAAGTTCCAAGGGGACTTCCGGGTATGTGGCGGGACCTCCCCGCTAAGCCCTTGGTCCAGTTCTTAGTTCCGACACCTTCAACCTAGAGCTCTCCCTTGGGGGAAGTAAGGGTTGGTCGCCCCTCAGCCTCGTTGAGGGCCCCGAACTCCACAGAGACTGAGTAGTCGGTTTCAACATGCGGCGCCTTTATTCAAGGGTCCCCTAAGCTAGTTAAATTGATCGCCTCCTTGCCAGATCGGAAGGTTGGCGTCCAGACTTCTCCCTGGTAATCTCTCCAGTCGAATGAGAAGCGTAGTCGGTACGAACCGTGGCCAACATGCAAGGGGGGAGCTGATCTCGACCGTCAATGCAGAGGCTTGGGCTTAAAGGGTTGCTGAACCGAGGCACTGTCCCATCATTCGTTCCGGGATTTTACGAGGTTCAAGTCGGAGGCCTGTTTTCCAACCTAGCATGTGGACCAACTTGACCAGCTTTCTTTGAAACTTTTCGATATGTCAGAAGAAGCTTCCCAGTCCCGTGTTTCAGGGGGGGGGGGGAAGGGTTTTATTTATAAGACAAAAATGGGTTACAAGGGCGGGACATACACATCCCCCTTAGGGGTAGAACCTTTTCAGGTCATCACCGCTCCAAGTATTCCCAAGCAGCTCTCCTTCCTGATTTTGCAGGCGGTATCCTCCGGTTAGGAGTGATTCGTAGACAATGAAGGGCCCTTCCCAGTTCAGATGAAGTTTCCCGATGGCCGCTGATCTTCCCGCCGCGTCTACCTTCTTCAGGACCAGGTCACCCTCTTGGAAGTTTTTGAGGCGGACATTCTTATCGAAATGCCTCCCCACCCGTCGCTTGATCTCCTCTTGCCTGGCCGAAGCTAAATCTCTGAGTTCTTCGATGTAGTCGAGAGATAGCTTCTGAGCCTCTTCATTCTCTAGCCGCCATTCTTCACTTCCGCCTTCGACGGCGATCACCCTTGGACTTCGGACCTCAAACTCTACTGGGATGAGAGCTTCCGACCCGTGAGAGAGCTTGAACGGTGTCTCCCCGGTAGTCGAGCTAGGAGTGGTCCTCAAAGCCCATAGAACCGAGGGGAGCTGGTCCGCCCAATTACCTCTTAAGTTCTCCACCTTCTTCTTCAGTAGGTTGATGATCAACTTGTTGGCGGCCTCCACTTGGCCATTGCTCCTTGGGTGATGCACGGAGGCGAATCGAAGATCGATTCCTATCTGTTTGCAGAAATTTTCCAGCTCCAAGCTGGCAAACTGGGGACCGTTGTCGGTGATGATGGCGAGAGGAATCCCAAACCGGCAGACAATCTCTCCCCAGATGAAGTTCTTCACGACTTGAGAGGTGGTCTTGGCCAAAGCTTTGGCCTCGATCCACTTGGAGAAGTAGTCGATCATGACGAGAACGAACTTCCTCTGACCACTTGCCTGGGGAAAAGGGCCAATCAAGTCCATTCCCCAAATGGCGAACGGCCATGGGGCGGTGATTGATCGAAGCTGTTGGGCCGGTTGCAACTGGAGGGGGGCGAAGAGCTGGCACTTCTGACACTTTTTTGAGAAGACCTCAGCATCCTTCCGGATAGTAGGCCAGAAGTAACCATGCCTCAAGACCCTCTGTTCTAAAGTGCGAGTCCCAGAATGACTTCCACATTCTCCCGAGTGGATCTCTTCCAGCACTCGGGATACTTCGTCTTCAGAGATACATCTGGCTAGGGGGCCCGAGATGGTTTTGCGGTACAGCTCCCCATCTTGCAAAAGATAATACGCCGCTTTATACCGAAACCTCCTCTGGTCCCCTTCACTTGCTGGAAGCTGGCCGGTGGCGAGGAATGCCACGAATGGGTCCGTCCACGAAGGGCGCTGCTCGATCTCCATCATCTCTCCTTCTCTTCCTCTTCTGTCTTGGTCATCTCTGCGAGCTTGGCCAAGAAGTCCCGGTTGGAAGCCTCCCCCTGAACGAACTTGTTGGCCCTCACAATGAGGTTGTCGTAGGAGTAGGGAGGGTTCCTGCCGAGTTCCAGCTTGAAGAGGCCTTGCCCTATCCCGAACGTTAAGGCTAGCTGCAGGATGGTGCGATCCACCTCTTCGATATGCAGCACTTCCTCCTGGAAACGCTCGATATAGGCCCCCAACGGCTCATCCGGCCTCTGGGTCATGAGGAACAGAGTTGTTGCCTCCTTCTTCAGCTTCTGGGTCGTGGCGAACCGGGTCGTTACTCCATGACACAGGTCTTCGAAACAGTAGATCGAGCCCAGGGGCAACTGGTGGAACCAGTCCCTGGCTTTCCCCGTAAAAGTGATGGCGAACAGCCGACACTTAAACGCATCTGACATGGTTCAGATAGAGATAATATCCTCAAACCACTAGATGCGACGAATAGGGTCGTCCTTCCCGGTGTAGTATTTCAACACCGGGTCTCTGAATCCTTCCGGCACGGGCGCGGCAAGGATGTCTTCACAGAATGGGCTCCTCCCACTCGCTGGACGACGATTTTCGGGCTGGCGAGTATCATGGCCATACTCGCCATAAGGCCGAGCATCCTGATACCTCGCCTGCTCCTCCACCTCGCGGAAGCGAATTCCTTGCGAGGATTGTGGGAAGGGCTGCGACCTCCTTGGTCGCTCGAGCTCCTGATCGGCGTGCTCCTTGCCCGCTCGCTGGGTGCGATCCTCGCCCTCGGTCAGCACCGGGCGATTAGGCGAGGTCGCCGTGACCTCCGCTCCTTGCTGGAATACTGCTCGCATTGCCCCTTCCATGCGCTGGGCGAATGCTTCCAAAACTTCTATTGTCACGAACCTTCCAGGTCCTGACGAATTGCCGACCACTTCCTCATGCTCGCCTTCTACAACCATCTTATCCTCCAAATAGACTTTCTCCCTCTGGCTGCGATCCACGCTCACCGCACCAAAGTGTTGACGCCAGGAAAATCCTGACCTCAAAAATCGGACCTTTACAGCCGGAGGCTACTTGCCCAGCTGTCCGACGAGATGATCTAGATGACGACTAGGAAGAAGCTAGGAAAGCAACTACAGGACCCCAGATGCTGCGGCAGGGAGGTCCCACCACGTACCCAGAAGCTCAAAGGAGTCTTCCCCTCCACAACCAAGAATGACCGAGCAGGGTACGAGGAAGGCACTGGCTTGGCTAGCAAGCAAGGGTGACGGGCTCAAGAATTCGGAAATTGGGTTCCAGAAGCTCAAGCACCGGTGCCAATCCAAGTACCCATGGAGTCCTATTTATAGGCAACCAAGGGGTAGGGGGGGGGGGGTTTATAGCCCAGCCCTAACCTGGCGACATATGGGATACTCGGCGCGTATCTCCGACCATAGTCGCCAATCTGGCGAGTATTGGTTGCTGCTCGCACAAGCCGGGCCGATACTCGCACAGGTCTTCTGTAGCTTGCCGGACGCCTGGGGCGACATACGGGATGCTCGGCGCGCATCTTCGACCATAGTCGCCCCTCTGGCGAGTATTAGCCAATACTCGCCAAGCCTTCTTTTGCTCCTGCTGGCTGATTTGTCTTGCCTCTTTGACTTTGACCTCTGCCTACGAGGCCTTGAGTGGGTCCTACCCTCGGAGAATAAGGGTTGTACATTCATTATTCCTGAAATGTTCTTTATATGCTAAATATACAATCAGAAAATTTTAAATAACGTGATTAGGGGTGTGCGCGGTGCGGTTTGGTGCAGTTTTGGCCCAAAATGCAACCACACTACAAGGGCGCGATTTTGGCCAGAGTAAAACCACATCGAAATTATGCTGCGCGGTTTCAGTTTGGTGCGGTTTTTTGTGGTGCGATTGCGGTTTCAGTGCGGTTTTTAGCATGTGATATGCATAGACATCAAAAAGATAATGTGAGTTAAAATAAGATCTAAAAGTTAGGTAAAAACATAATTACACGAGTTATATTATCATGGAAAAATGTGTAATACATATATATTTAAAAATACAAAACTACACGAGCTAAAAATAGATTTTCAGATACTACAATCCTTATGATATGACTTCTTTAGTTGCATATGAAATATCACATGCATCAAATACAAATATAATTAATGAATCTGGATGGTTTTAGGTCCTTGATATGCACAACACCAACATAATTGTAGTTTTATTTATCATTCAAACAATGAATATTAGAAAAAGGTTAGTGAATATGCATTTATAGTTAGATGAACCATTATGATACTATTTACACTTAACAAAGTTTACAAATCAACAAATTCATCAATAAATCGATAGAGAACAAACAAACTAAATCAACTAAAGCAAGAAAACAACCATATGCACTAATATAATTACTATTATTAATTAATAATTTATAAGATACTTTTATTTAGATGTATGTGATTTGTCATGTGTTTATGAAAATTAAAAATATGTAATTAGTCGGTGCGGTGCGGTTTTTGCGGTTTTCAAAATCTAAAAACCGCACCGCACTCAGTTTTTAGAAGTTCAAAACCGCACCACACCGAAACTACGTGATGATATTTAAAAATCAGTGCGGTGCGGGCGGTTTTTTGCGGTTTGCGGTTTTTTATGCTCACCCCTAAATGTGATAATGTATTGCGGTTTATCATTTTTTATGCTCACCCCTAAATGCGCTCGGTTTAATGTTGTTGAGAGAAATCAAAGAGCAAGCTTATGTATTGAAACAAACAAAGACTCTCATTGGTGTAGCGTTTTTTGCTCCGGTGAGTTTGGACAAAAGCACCATCATCGTAGAATGTATGTTCGGCATGACAACGGTTATAAATGAAAACTAGATTTGAACATAAAAGTGGATGAAATTCCTTTGGTGAAGTAGGGTGTTCACCAACGACGGTTCATAACTACCATGTTCACGGCCGCCACCGCCGTGCCAAACGGAGTCAAAATTAAGCTGTCGAGAGAAATCATTTTCTCATTGCTGCCGTGAGAAATCAAAGGGATGCACCTTCAGCTTGCACCACCGCATTCTTCGCTGGAGGGAAAAAACATTGTAAACAAACAAATCAAACCTATATGATAAGTGATATCAACACCATTGTAACAAACAAATCAAGCAAAAATTAATGTTGCTTCTAAGATTTATTTCCAAGCATTATCAGAAGGACTTCAACTATATTTTTATTATAACAACAAACCTACACCAAGGATGATCTTCTCAAGTGTAGTGTCTGTAATGGTCTAAATTGTTCTCTAAATTCAACTTGACAGCAATCATTGGATAGAGGTAACCCTTTGGATATGTAAATATGTTGGAAAAAGCATTCAAGTAAAATTACGAGGAGTTAGAAGAAGAAGATCAAGAAGAGGACGAAGAAAAAAGGTGAGGGTGATCGAGGAAGCCGATGTGCGAGTGTGATCGGGAGCCTAAAGAGGAATGAGAAGAGGAGTTAGAAGAAGAAAAATCAAAAGAAGAAGATTAGGAAGAAGAAAAAAAAGGTAATACTCGGAGGCAGATTGAGGAAGGCGATGTCGTGAACGAGGTCGGAGCGCCGTCTGGAGCAAAATCTGCCAAAACCTAGCGAGGGAGGTAAGAATTTCGTCGGTTTTGTGAAGAAAGACAATTTTGTCTCAAAATAGATCGCCCAGACTACGAGCAAATGATTTTATTTATTAATTCTCGATACTAATTCCACAAAGTCAATTCCGCCATCCCGAACGAACCGTAAAGTTCATGAAAATGCAAGCAAATAATAGTTAGCGAATCTTTGATTGAGATAATTAGTTGTTGCTTCAGAGTTGAGATTAACATAGTTGGAATGTGGATAAGTTGAAAATAAAAATTTATGTTATGTTTGTTTCGACGTTTTTTTCTTCATTTTCGGTGGGAAAAATGTCACCGTTGAAAATACATGTTTGGTAAACCCCAATCTTCTTTCCCAACGCTCCAAAATGCCACCGTTGAAAGCACATGTTTGGTATACCTCAATCTTCTTTCCCAACGATCCAAAATGCTATTTTTGGCCTTCTACGCCATCGCAACCCCCTCCCTCCATTATCACCGCTCTCATTCCCACCGCTCCCATTCCCAACGCTCCAAGGCGACACCACCGAAACAAACAGAGCATTTGTAGTTGTTTGAATGAAAACAAACTTAGGTGAAGTGCGAATACAATTTGTTGAGTTGCGAATAGTGCAATTGCTCTAAAAAATATTGTCGTTAAGTGAAGTTTCAGACACAATTTATGATGAGGTAAATGATAATGCACACTCGAAATGTAAGATTTTAGCAAAATACACAAAAAATATTAAATTTTGCAAAATGCACCCAAATTGTTAAATTTGGTAAAAATGTACCCCCAATTAAAAAAGACCAGCACTTTGCACCCTAATGGATGGTGGTGGGGGTGCATTTTGCCAATCTTTTTCTAATTGAGGGAATACATTTGGCCAAATTTAATAATTTGAGATGCATTTTGTCCCGACAATTCGGATCCGAATCCTCTCCATTTTTGACGACATTTCTAACGAAATGAAGGGGATCCATTTCATCATCTAATGGATAATTTGGAACCGGATCCTCTCCATATTAGTGGTGGAGATTTTTTGGATTAAATAAAATTATAAAAGAATGAAAAATGGTAAATCCGTCAAATCAAGAGGCATTAGATCCGAACCGTGAAATGATCCTCATCTTACAATTACCCATTTATTTCCCTGCCTGAACCGTCCTGCGAAGCCTACACCACCTGCGTATGGCTCTCCTCTGCGCCGCGGCTTCCTCGAAACTCCGGCGGCCGAAAGCCTTCGCCATCCGCTCTTTCCCTCCTCTCTGCGGTCCGGCCTCTTCCTCCGCCGCACTGCCGCCGACGTATCACTGCCTCACAAGCGATCGAAATGTTCCGCCGACTAGCCTCATCGATATTTCTCCAGAACCAACATCATGCGGCCCCGGAAGTGATTTTCTTTCTTATCGGAGAAAAATCATCAAGACGCCCATCGCCTTCGCCATCCGCAGTTTCCCGAGGGGCTGCGGCCCCCTCGCCGCTGCAATCCCCAAACCCCAGCTCTCCAAGGAGGCTTCCGCGGTTGTGAGGGGAAATCCAAAGGAAGAGACTGGCTCGGAGAAGATCGCAGAAAAATATGTTGTTGTTGGGAGATCTGTATGCGAAAATGATTTGCAGAAGCCTAACAGGACGAGTTCTCATGTTCCTGATCATGCTCAAGCAGACAGGTCATTCAATACTGAGGGTTCGGATTCCAATAACGAGGTGGAAGAAATGGAAGAGAAGTTAAATGAGGTCGTGAGGAGAATCACCGAGGAAGCTAGTAGTCAAGAAAAAATCATAAAAAATGCTGTGATTGGGAGATTTTTGGGTGAAAGGAATGGTGAGAAGCTTATTAAAAAGAGTTTTAGTGAAAAGGTTGGTGAAAATCCTAGAAAGAGTTTGACTAATTTCCTTAAAGATGGCAGAAGGTTCTCTAGTCCTGCAAGTTTGGAGCCGAAGAAGGAATTGAATACCGCCACAAGGAGAATTCCCGAAGGAGGGAGTGATTCAGGAAAGATTGTGAAAAATTCTGTGGTTGGGAGATCTTTGGATGCGAAGAATGGAAAGAAGACTGGTGGAAAGCGTTCTTTCGTATCTGATTTGGTTGAAGGTGGTAGAAACCACAAAACTCAACTGGTAGAAGTCCGGCATGAGAGGTTGGTTGTACAAGCTTTGATGGCGGCAAAGAGGTGCCCATGGATGCAGGGGAAGGGGAAGGGTTCCATTGGTTCACAACCTAGGCGAAAAAAACTCAAGAGTTAGGGAAAATGGCAATTCAACAAAGGAGTAATTTTTTGAAGCTCTTGTTCTTGTTCTTCAGGTATTTTTGATTGTTTTTGTTACATGTTTATATTGAAAACCATGTACTCCCAATTCCCGTGCATGATCAGCTATCTCCAAGAAAGATCATTTTTTTTTGAATGATAGTGTATGTACATTTTGGTTGTGGAGTTAGTTATGAAATGTTAGTATGCAGATTGATTTGCTTGTTTTGTTTTATTTTATTTATAGTCTACTTTGGTTTAGCTAGAATTTTGATTGTAATAACATTCAATTCTTATGAGGGTGGAACACAATGCATAAAGGTTGTATTTTTGTACCCAAAATTTGTAAGTTGGGTAAAGAGGGTAATTTGGTGAGTTCGATTACTTGTAACTCAATATTTTTTTATATTTATTTTCACTATTAATCTATGTTAGTGCATACTTTGGGTTAACCCAGTTAGTTGTCAATGAGTGAGTTGATATATGATGAGTACTTTAGGGTTTCAGTGTTTTTCGTTCTCAACTCCAACTTTGCTACATGGTTTCAGAGACATATCACGTCTACACGCCCTAGCAAAATCCCAAAGCTCCGCATGATAGCTTCTTCTTCATCTCCCTTAGGTCAACATCAAGAAGGATCCGACGACTTCAAAATTTTTTCAGTGCAGGATTTTTGGTGGTTCGACAACGACTTCTTCTCCAATTGCTTGTTTGACGAACACAAATTTTACCTTTGACTACTTTTTCTTCTTCTTTGACATGTCGGATTGGGTTTTTAGATGTCGGATGTCGGAGACATGTCGGGGATATTTCAATATGTCGGATTTCAAAAAAATATTTATATTGTAACTTGTAACACAATATCTTAGCTTTATTAGTAGTTGTATACTTGTATATATTTCCTAAATACTCAAATCTATCTTCAAATATTATTATCTTTCTAATCATTCATCTATTTTCATCTGTATATCTTAATATATTAATTTTGTTTTTTTGCAAAAAAAGTCAACAGAAGGGGGCAAACCACAAAGATAACTCAATTGTTGAGGGCATTGCAGAAAAAAGCTAAATCATGTAGGAAAGATGCATTTATAAGCAATTAAGCATAACTTCCTTAATTATCGATGGAATTCTCTAACCCTAAACAACGATGGACAACGCTAAACAACGGTTCATTTTAACTTAATTCAATTTAGGCGACATTTCAAAATGTCGGGCTATAATGATTATTGCGTGTCGGCCGTAATGTCGGGTTTTATACAAAAAGTCGGCCGACATTTTCGAAAACGCCATAACCTATATATTTTGATTATGCAAGTCGTTTTCTTATCAAACAGGTTATGTCGGCCGACATGTCGGACATGTCGTCCGACATTAAAAACCTTGCCGCTAGCTTCCAACAATGTCTCCGCCGACCATCATTGCCACCAGAGCTGAATAAATAATTTTCTTTTTGGAATTTCTTCACCTTCTCTTCACAATTTCCTCGCGAGGCATGGTCTTGTTGTGCCCCCTGATTTGTTGTGACTGGGTGATTGTTGATTATTGTGTGACTAGGGATTGAGATTACGGATCGAGGGCGTGCTGACACTTATCGGAGCCCGCACGAGTCTACATATGTAGGAGGTGGAGATAGGATCGTCATATATAGACTATCCGAGCTGGTAGTCACGTTCAAAGTGACGATAATATATTTTTATATTTTATGTAATTTTGTTTTATGTAAAGAAGTCAAAGGAAGCATGGTTATGTGCACATAAATCAAAATGGATTCTTGGGTCTGCCCTCTCTGATGTCTTTGGCTTTGATTTGAGGGCATGATTCCGCAACAAACGCGACGGTATAGGGGGCCACTATTTCAGTGGTACTCTGTGAGCAGCCACTTTGTGCATTTATTGTCAAAGGTTAGGTCTTTCTCCTCTGAGAGAAGCCACTTTGTGCATAGTGCCAAAGGTTAGGTCTGTTTCCAATCTTCCCCCGCCCATACCCCCAATGATTGGGGACTATATGGGTTATGTTGTTGTTGTTGTTGTATGTAATTTTGTTTTATGTATTTTTATTTTATGTAAAATTAGTGGATTTATGTTCCGGAAGATCCTGGATGTCCATAGTAGGTTCTAACTTCTAAGTCTATAAATGTATTTTCTTATAGACTCACGCGTCACTTTGAAAATATGGTTTTGTGCAATGTTTTTTCTAGGTTTATGATTGTCTCATGGTGCCGATTCCGTGGATCTTTGGTGCCGAAGCAAGTGTAACTACCTTTCCACTATGCATAACTATCATCCCACTCATAACTGCCCAAGACTACCCCTAACCGTTGCATGCCGTAATTGTCAAATACCCTCCACCACCAAATTACTCATATAACTACCCCATAACCACTTTTTCTCGCTAAGCCATTAACCATAACTACCAAAAACTACAATTAATCCTGCAGTTATCCCCCTCTTAGAGTCACGTTCTTGCCAGCCAAGCCCCCATTCTTCCTGTTATCGTCCTATTGTGTTTCCAGGAGAATTCCAGCAATTATAACCTCTATGGGTCCTATTGTGTTTCCAGGAGAATTCCAGCAATTATAACCTCTATGGGTCCTATTGTGTTTCCAGGAGAATTCCAGCAATTATAACCTCTATGGAGCCACGTTTTTGCCCGATCAAGTCGCCTCATCTCCCTATATTATCTAAATGACCCATTCCCAACACTCCTGCCTCCCTCTTTCAGCAAACCGACCATTCCCGTATCTTTAAACACATTGTTTCCGGCAGCATATCCCCCAACCGACCACTCCAGTTCCTGGAGTGGCCGGACAACACCTTATTTCCACCAACCTTGTAAGGTCATTGCCTCAATTCCCCTCCTAACAACCTACCTCCTGTAGTAGGAACCATGCTCAGCCCCTCCCACAATCCTCTCCACCCAGTCTCCTTCCATACTGCTGAATCCCTCCACAAATCTGAATTCAACGCAGGATTACAATGAATTTCACTGTCCACCCCCCCGAATCAAAACCACGAATCAGCCCCCTTCTACTTCCCTGGTCTCATATTACTTATGTAAGTTCTGTTTGAAGTCATACTTTTTGTTGAATATTTTGTGAACACATCATTGAGAATGTTGATTAATTAATATTAGTCCTAATTACCTTAATTTGATAACTGATATTATTCATATATTTTAAATGATGTTATTTTATACACATAGATACTATATATATATATAAATATAAATATAAACAGATTGTGGTTCAGTTCTGATTCATCTTGGTTTAGTCTAGGTTTAAAATTTTTGGATCTATTCAAAACTTATTGGTTGTGGTTGCTGTTCAAGTTTTAGTATGGATAATAATATGATGGATCCATATATGAACCATTGTTGTTTTCTGTTATAAAATTCAAATCGGACTAAATAATTCATCTATGGTCTGATTCATTTCATTGGCGGTTCCAATTTGGTTTACAGCTCCCGGCTCTAAATGACAACTCTACGTGTGACTGTGTGATTCTGACCTTTTTTGATTGTTGTGTGATCTTTCTGCTTGGATATCATGTATAAGGATATCAAGTCAGGGGACACCTAGATCACAATAAATAAGCTCTACCAATTTGAAGTTTATTGGGGATAATTTTGTTGTGTGAAGTGTTACGAAGATGGAAGAGGGTGAGGGACGAGGGCACGAGGACACGACTCATATGTCGACCTCAGGTCCAAGGCGACATGGACACGAATCCCAACACGACGACGAATGGTCTTCAGTAGATTGCATGTGTATAACGCTCCCGCCAACTTTATATTTATTATCGTACATGTATTTCGAGCCGCGGGTATTTACCGTTTGCCTTTGCGTGTTTCAGAACTACACATTATATAAGCCTATATCGCTATGCGTGTATCTTGTTTGGATTATCTTGGAGTAAGATCACTTTTGGAGGAGCCTAGTCTGAATTTTTCTCTTTTCTTCTTCCTCCCTCTCTTCCCCTCCCCTTCCTCTTCTTCTTCTTCAACCCTAGCATTTAACATTTGGTATGACCCACCATCTTCAAGCCGCGGTTCCACTTCCCGCCGCCCGAATCAACCCAACCATGAATCCCGTCGTTCCATTCAGCAACTGTTCCAACACACGTTCCGCTCTAGCGCCTCCACGTCTCGCTCGCCCGATGCACCTGCTTCTTTTTCGGCTCATTCCTGCCGCGCTCGATCTCTCTCGGCTGCTTGACGCCAGTGCCACTTCCATCAACGACGTGTTTGTTCCTTCAATCCCTTCTCGGGATTGGCGACACATTCACCTCTCCACGACACTGCTTCTCCACGCCACGCATGCTCGACGACACATCCACCTTTCCACGACAACGCCACCCCTGCGACGACATCTTCCGCTCTTCACGCTCGTGGCTTCCCCCCTGGCAGATTCTGCATCCGACGTCTGTTTTGCGGATCATGACAGCGCCACCTCGCATCTCCTGGCCGGTGCAGACCCTTCTTTGGCTCGTTCCATGGTGCCCTCTGACACACCAGTGCCTCCGCCTCTTGTGGATCTGGCCATTTCCAGCCGCCTCAATTCTCATGAGGCGTTCCATCGCCTCACTCCAAGCCCTCATGTTGCAGATGGAGGCTAAGTTTGACGCCTTCCTCGCCATCCACACGAGTTCTCCCTCCACCTCCAACTCAAAGTCCCATTGCTTCTCAGTGCACATCTGGACCTTCCATGAGATCCCGCTACTCCGCCAGCGGGCTTCCCTCCAGCTCACCATTCGTTCAACGTTCCCCCCTTCAACAACACCGATCAGCATGGAGGGGTCGGTCCTCCATTGGATTCGCTGGCTGCAGCAGAACAACCCTTCTCTCTCGCTACAATGTTCACTATTCCAGGGCGACAATCAAACATTTATGTGGTGTCCGCCAATCGGGCCTCCTTGACGACTACATCGACGAGTTCATTGCCCTGGCGATGCACCCTCTTGGCCTACCACCAGATCATTACTTGGACTTCTTTATGCAAGGGCCCATTCCCTACATTCGGTCACTTCTTCACATCGACCATCTCAAGAGGATTATTGATGTCATGGATCTCGCCTGCTTGGTGGAAGCGACTTCAATGTCACCTTCGTGGACACCGACCGGCCACCGAGGGGTTCTCCACCCCCAGTGATTGCCTACCCCCCGACACCCTTCCGACTGCCACCCCAGGTGTATACCACGACTCCTCCGCACCTCGGCCCGGCTACCCCGACAGTCGAACGACCCCCATATGACCAACCAGGAATACCACAATCTTCGCACTAAGTGCCTATATTTTCGTTGTAAACATCCCTATCCCCCGACACAGTACTGCCCTCTGAAGGAGCTTCGCATCACCATTGGCGAGGAAGACCATGAGATCACCCTTAGGGATTTCGAAGCCCTGGAGGGCGATGACTCAATCGCAGCCACGAGACCCCATGCGCAGCTACGCCGTCTAGAACTTTTGTGCTCTGCGGTTGGTGGCACATTTGGCTCCCTCACTATGACGCTCTCTGGTTCCATATGTGACACTTACCTGGCGGTGCTGATTGACAGTGGGGCTAGACACAATTTCATCTCCCCTCGCCTGGTAACAAAGCTCGTCATTCCCCTGTCTCCTGTTACTTTCACTGTTTCCTTGGCCGACGGTCGCCGCATTATCACTGGTGGCCTCTGTACGGACTTGCACCTGACTGTGGGTTCCTTCCCTCTTCTCGCAGATTTCTACTCTTGAGCTCGGTGGTCTTGACGTCATACTCCGTGTCTCATGGATTCGTACCCTCAGTGATATGTATGTCAATTGGGATCACATGATGATGCACTTTCCTCACGTGGGAGTCCCTTTCCTCTTGGCAGGAGACGCTCCCTCCCCATCCGGCGATGACCCTCCACCCTCCTCAGCAGCCAATGGCGATGGACTTTTCTGCCTCCCTGTGACACGACGTCGGACTGACCCCCCGACCGCCCTCCACCATCCCAGCTGTAGTGCATCCAGGAAGTTTCTTCTGCTTCGAGGACAAGGTGAATTTTTGAGAGCACGACATTGTTACGAAGACGGAAGAGGGCGGGGGGCGAGATGGCGAGGACACAACACATATGTTGATGTCGGGTCCAAGGCGACATGGTGCACTTGACTCCAACCACATTACGGGATTGGGTGTGGTGGTTCACGATGATTTGGGGATTGTACTATGTGCTGCTGGAACGTCCCTTTCCCATTGAGATCCGGGAGGGGTGGAGTTTGAGGCTTTACTTGCCATCAAAAAGATCCTTCAACTGTACATGTTGGAGTTGCGTGGGGGCGGTTATTGAAGGAGATTGCAGCAATATTGTTGACTTTTGCCAAAGTGCACTGATGGGGAGTCCCTCGACCGACAATTGACATGTGGCGGAGTCCTTTACTTTCCTCTCCGAGTTCAACCAACTAATATTTCAGCATGTCCCAAGAGAAGCAAACCGTGTGTCCGACTTTTGTGCCCAATTTGCAAACACTTGTTTTTTTTGGGAAAATTTAGATCTTGCTAGTCCAAAGTTCCTTGAGATTGTTCAAGCTGACTTGGATGACATTGTACCTTTGTAGTTTTTTGTCCTTTATTTTTATGCAATTGCAATTTTCAAGGGTCCAAGACGACATGGACACGGATCCCAATACGGCGACGAACGGTCGCCTTTAGTTCGCATGGGCATAACGCTCCTGTCAGCTTTATATTTTATTATCGTACATGTATTTCGGGCTGTGAGTATTTATCGTTTGCCCTTGCGTGTTTCAGAATTAGGCATTATATAAGCTTATGCGTGTATCTCATTTGGCTTAACTTGGAGTAAGATCACTTTTGGAGGAGCCCCAAGGGCTGAATTCTTCTCTCTTCTTCTTCCTCCTCTTCCCCTCCCTCTCCTCCTCTTCTTCAACCCTAGTATCTGACAGAAGTCATGTAGCTTATCTTACTTTTGTGAACAAACCATTTGATTGAGTTACCCCATGATAGTTTGGTGAAGCCCGATGAATATGCTGCTGTGAAAAAGAAATGACAGTATATACATTGTTGTTACTTGTTAAATACAATGACTTCATCTATTGCATTCAGTCTGACTCGCACACATGCATCTAAAGATGTATATGGCTATCTGTAGATGATCTATAGTCGGATATGACTAGTGGTCTTCACCTTCCTTCAGAACCTTTGTCGTTTATCTTATGGTGAGTGGTGACAACTTACAAGTTATTTTACTTCGTAAATCATTGTTTGAAGAGTTCAATTTGACGCTTATGCCAGCCAATCGTGCTGAGATGAAGAAGTAATGGGATCAGTCTTTACGTTAGCACTCACCTAGATTTTGAAGTAGATCCATCTTAGATTGTGGAAAGTAATACTACATAAATGTGAGCTACTTTTTCTAGGTTTGTGAATCTCGAGAAGGGTTCAAAGGCTGTAAATTTTATATACTCCAGCCTCTTCTTCAAATCAGACTACTTTGGCAGTGATTCACTGTTCAATTCAAATAGGAGGAAGGTGTGGGCGTAATGGTCTTAGAGCATGTCAGGGGGTCATAGTGTCTACGACGGTCAAACATTTTATCAATGCTAGCTTCCCGGACCAAATAAGGGAAAACATTTATTTATCTTTAAAAGCGGACTAAATAAGTCACAAATTGATTATTTTATGACTCGCAAAATGGATAAAATGGTTTGTAAGGATTGCAAAGTCATACCAGAAGAATGTTTGACAACACAATATAGGTTAGTGATGTTGGACGTGCAAATTAAATATAATAAATTTAAGACAAAGACAAAAGTATTGCCAAAAATTCGGTGGTGTAACTTGAAAATGGAAAAGCAGGTTGTTTTTAAGACAACAATTATGAAACAACTAGTTGATGACCCTTATGTTGATCCTAGTGTCTCATGGAAAGGTATGTCTTCACATTTAAGGATAAGTGAAAAGAATGTACTTGGAGAATCAAAAGGTCGTGCGCCCCCAAATAAAGAATCTTGGTGGTGGAAAGAGAAAGTGCAAGACAAAGTGAGGGCAAAGAGGATCAGTTATAAAACACTCTACGCTTATAGGAATGATGAAAACTTGGCAAGGTATAAAGTCGCCAAGAAAGAAGCTAAACATGCAGTAAGTAAAGCAAGAAGTCAAGCTTATGAAGAATTTTATAAGCGACTGGATACCAAAGATGGAGAGCGTGACATATATAAAATTGCTCGAGCTAGAGAGAGGAAGACAAGAGATTTAAGCCAAATTAAATGCATAAAGGATGAAACAGATATAGTTTTGACGGATGATGTGGCTATTAAAGAGCGATGAAAAAGATACTTTTATTAACTCTATAATGAAACAAAAGACAATAAACTGAACTTGGAAGAGTTAAGTAAATCAGAGGAGTATAAGAACATAACATTTTATCGTAAAATTCAAGTATCAGAGGTAAATGATGCTCTAAAGAAAATGAAAAGCGTTTGGGTCAGACGATATACCCATCGAAGTATGAAAATGTCTAGGGAAAGAAGAAATTTTGTGGCTTAAATATTTCTTCAATAAGATACTAAAGTCAAAGAGGATGCCTGGCCAATAAAGAGAGTATCTTGGTATCTTTATATAAGAACAAATGAGATATACAAAATTGTGTTAAATACAGAGGAAATAAATTAATGAGCCATACCATGAAACTATGAGAACGAGTAATAGAGATAAGAGTAAGATGAGAGACTAGCATCTCGGAGAATCAATTTGGATTCATGCCAGGGCGGTCGACCATGGAAGCTATACATCTCTTGAGGTGACTCATTAACAACTATCGAGAAAGAAAACAAGATTTGCATATGCTGTTTATCGATCTTGAGAAGGCTTATGATAGGGTTCCAAGAGAGATCTTATGGAGAGTCTTAGAAAAGAAAGGTGTAAATGTATCATACATTGACATAATCAAAGATATGTATACAAATTCAGTGATGCGGGTGAGGGCATCTAGAGGATTAATACATGAATTCCCTATCACTGTTGGCTTACATCAAGGTTCAGCTTTAAGCCCTTATCTCTTTACCATTATCTTAGATGAGCTCACCAGACATATCCAACAAGCAATACTTTGGTGTTTATTGTTTGCGGATGATATCGTTTTGGTCGATCAGACGCGCAAGGGTGTAAACACGAAACTTGAATCTTGGCGATACACTTTAGAAAAGAAGGGTTTTAGGTTGAGCATGACAAATACAGAGTATATGGAGCTTAAATTTAGCAGTGCAAGAAGGACGGATGAATTCATTATTAAGTTGGGTGATCAAGATATTTCCCGCAGTGAGTGCTTTAAATATCTTGGATCGATAGTTCAAAAAGATGGATGTGTTGTTAAAGATGTGATACATAGAATCCAAGTAGGTTGGTTGAAGTGGAGAGGCGCGCCAGGGATCTTATGTGATCGTAAAGTACCATTAAAACTTAAAGGCAAGTAAAACCGTACTGCAATTAGACCAGCGATGCTCTATGATTCTGAGTGTTGGGCAATGAATTGTGTATATGAGCAAAAAATGGGCATTGCGAAGATGAGAATGCTTAGGTGGATCCGTGTGGACACACGAGACTGGATAAAATTAGGAATGAATGTATCAGGGATAAGACAGGAGTGACACCAATTGCAGAGAAGATGCGAGAAGCTCGACTAAGATGGTTTGGATATGTACAAAGAGACCATTAGATTCACCTGTTAGGCGTTGTGAGAGTTTAGTCACTAGGCATGTTAAACAGGGGAGGGGTAGACCAATAAAGACTTGGAATGAGACTATAAGGAAAGACATGATGTACTTAGGCATTAGTGAGATTTTGACTAAAGATAGGGCACAATGGCGACAAAGGATCCATATAGCCGACCCCACTATAGTGGGATAAAGGCTTGAGTGTTGTTGTTGTTAGCTTCCCGGACATATTGCTAGAGATCGCCCAACACTAGCAACTTAAGTACTCCACATTCGTTCTGTAATTGCATATTTGGATTTTGGATTCTCTGTCAACCACATCGATTAGATTCCTACCATTCTCTTCCTCTCAAGATTCAAGCTAGTAGAAGTGGTATCTATGTCAGTAATCATAAGTATGATCGAGTGACTAGGATGGCTAGTGAATCTACCACGGACTTTGCTTAGATAGGTACCATACAACTTATTCGGCTAAATCACCCTGGACCAATGATTTTGGTGCCTCTGATCACAGGACTTGTTATTCAGGTAATTTGCTTGATGTAAGACATCTATTATTCTTCCTTGTGAGAAGAGCTAGTGGGCAAAAGCAGTCCATCCATGGTGTTGGTATTTTTTTCAACATTTCTTTTATAGAATGTTTATCATATTCTTGGATCTTCTTTTAACCTATTATTTGTTAGCAGGATTACCAAGGAATTGAACTGTAGTGTGTTACATTCTTTTGTGATAATTGTATTTTGCAGAACTATGTGAAGAGGTGGAAGATCGAGAGGGCTAGAATGATCGCTGACTTGTATTTCTTGGCCGATGCTCCAATCACTTGCTCTAGAGCATTGAAAATCCACTACAAAATTAGTTGCCTATCCTTTTACAAATTGAAGAAACTTTATCCTAATGTCTTATGTTTCTAGGATGGATTAAGTCTTGTATGTTTGCTAAACACCTTCGAACCTTGTAGAAATGACTGAACTTTTACTTTTGAGTTTGTTCAGTCTGATGTTGTGTCCTTGTTTTGTAAGCTTTATATTTGATTCAAATATTTCGTAACTTTTGCTGATGTATTTTCTTGTGTAACTTCGTTATTTTTAATGAAACAATGATTTAAATTATTTTCAATCTTTTTAAAATTTATTTGATGTAGGGTAGGGTATGAGTGCGCTAAGTCTAAACTCAAGTGAGGGTGCACCACGGGAAACTAACTAACTCTACGTGCAAGGTGACAATCAGTGACGCCGATGGTTTTAAATTTGAGCAACGAAATTATAACACCACACAAAGTTACAAAAGGACGAAGAAAATATTTAATATTAGCGATTTAGCGCGGCTTTCCTCCGGATCGGAGGGCCAAAGCGAGCGTGCAGCGAATTAATCCCACCTGCAGTTACAATAATATATAGGCAAGTGTCTACAAGTAGAGATTCTAACAAATAGAGAAACACACCAAATATGTAATATTAAATTACTGTAGCAATACAACAAAACACTCACAAAGTAGAGGGCTGAACCGAGGCAATGAAAATTTCAGGATCCGGATTAGTGAGTCGACGATCGGCAGCGGGCCCGGTAGCGTAGAAGCTATGGTGGTGTTGAGTGGGCTGCGGTTAGACAAGTGTGGGAAGAGGGGCTGCGGTTAGACAAGTGTTGGAAGGGTACTGTTGAGGGTAGTGGATCCACGGAAAGGGTTAAAGGAGGGCTGGCAGGCGGTTGCAGGTTTTTCGATTGAGGGGAATACTGGCAGGTGGCTGCAGCAGGGTGCGGATGGCGTTGTTGGCAGAGAAAGTGGCTGGGAGGTGGGAGGATGCTGGCAGGTAAGGGTTCCGGGTAGGGGAAGGGGTCGGTAGCAGGGAGAAGCGGGGCAAAACCAGGAGAAGGGGCGTGCGGGATGCTACAGGCGGCTGAAACTGCGTGGGAAAAGGGGCGGTTGCTGGAGCAGGGGACAGTCCGTGGGGAAAACAGCGACTGCAGGAGATGTAGGGGTCGTGGATGGGGATTTCGGAGTGGAAGAGAAGGCTTAGGGTTAGGACAAACCTTGGGGAGGAAGAAAACCACCTAGGAGTCGTCACCTAGGGTTCCACGGCGTCGGCACCGGGGAGTGATCGCAGGAATCCGAAATTTCTGAATCCAAAATTCTGCAATGCCTCCTATTCAGCCCCTAACTACTATTTATAAGAAAAGAAAGGTCTAGGGCATCCCCATCAACGGCTATGATTGACCGGTGGGGATCGGCCATTAAATAAATGAAAACAAACTCAAAATTAATAAAGTTATATATGATTTCGACTCGCAACGGCGCGCCGGACGCAACCGCGGAGTCGGATCGGCGATCCGATCACTTCTTCCTTCGCGAATAGGTGTAGGTGGGTCCCGCCTTGGGTGCAACTATCGATGGCTCCCCATCAACTCCCCACGACTGAAAAGCCTTCATCTCCGATGAATGGAGACGATCATACTGAAGTCGAATTCCGGGGGCAAGTCTATCGAGCTCTGGTGGGAGTATCCAAGCATCGTCAGCATCCGGGCGATCGTGCCAATGCACCAAATAGCGACAGCGCGGTCCATCTGGAGTAGGGACAAACTGGTGGCCTCTGATCTCAGTAATGCTCTCATCTCTCATCACTCGAGTAGTGGTATCGGATGCGATCTGCGGCGCCGCTGGCGAAACCGAAGGAGACGAATTCCCGGGTGGGTGGGTGGCAACATGGGGTGTATCGAAAAGGCTATCAGGCAAGGACGAAGTATGAGCGGAATCAGGGAATGGTGGTGGGGATGGAGGAGGCTGTGTATCTCCACCGCTCGGGTTCTCATACTCATAAGGCTCGTAGTACAGCGTTAGGTCCTCAACATTAAATACTGGGTGAATGCCTATACTCGCCGGAATGTCTAACCGATAGGCGTTAGTCCCAATACGATTGATAACTGAGTAGGGACCCATTCGCCTGGTGCTCAGTTTCTTGGCAGGCCCCGAAGGGAGCCTCTCCGGTCGGATTCGAACCATCACCTTATCACCGACATTAAATATTTGTTCTCGCCTATGTTTATCTGCGTGGGTTTTGTAATTATCATTGCTCAATATTAATTTTCGGCGGACCGACTCGTGTAACTCGTGCAGGTGCTGTGCAGAAGACTCAGCAGACTCACTAGGGCGAGAGTCTAAAGGACTCGGCAAAAGGTCAATGGGCTTCCTAGGGTCATATCCGGAGACAACATGGAACGGACTCAAGCCGGTGGACCTATTAACTGAGCTATTGTAGGCGAACTCTGCTACAGGTAAATCTAAATCCCAACTGCCTATGCGCTCACCAACTATGCATCTCAACAGGTTTCCTAAGCTCCTATTTACGACCTCAGTTTGCCCGTCCGTCTGTGGGTGATATGCTGAGGAAAACCTGAGAGTGGTGCCGGTCTTGTGCCATAGGGTCTTCCAAAAATAACTCACAAACCTCACGTCGCGATCCGACACAATGGACTTGGGTAGGCCATGTAAGCGAAAGACATCCCGCATAAAGATAGACGCTACATGGGTCGCGTCAGTCGTCTTGCGGCAGGCGATAAAATGTGCCATCTTCGAAAACCGATTGACCACTACGAATATGGAATCGTGTTTCCGCTGAGTGCGGGGAAGTCCAAGAACGAAATCCATGCTAAGGTCCTCCCAAGGACGGTGCGGTACAGGTAGTGGAGTGTATAGACCCGCGTTCTGTTTAGTGCCCTTGGCCGTTTGGCAGATACGGCAATGGCGGACAACACGAGCTACGTCCTTCTTGAGGCCGGGCCAGTATAGGCGGTCCTCGACGATAGCTATGGACTTATCTCGTCCAAAGTGGCTAGCAGCTCCGCCCGCATGCAATTCCCAGACTAGATAATCACGGTAGGATGTCTGGGGCACACATAAGCGGGGACCTCGGTATAAGTATCCCTCGAAGATCTGATAGCCCTCAACGGGGTCGGGTGGATCTCGGGATAAGGCGGTGTAAATCTCGCCGAAGTCAGGGCACGACGGGTAATCCAAGATCAGTCGTTCAAGCCCATCAACGCTCGCGGTCATCGTCTGCAGTAAGGATACTCGGCGACTCAACGCATCGGCCGGTTTGTTCTCAATACCAGCTCGGTGTTTGAGAACATAGTGAAAGTCCTGCAGAAATTCGACCCACTTTGCATGCCGGTGTCCCAGCTTGCGCTGCGAGTCAAGATAACGGAGCGCCTGGTGGTCGGAGTATAAGACAAACTCCCGGGGAAGGAGGTAATGTCTCCAATAACGTAGAGACTGGACAATAGCATAGAATTCCCGATCGTAGTTCGAGTATTTCTGCTTAGCTTCGTTCAGTTTCTCACTGAAGTAAGAAACTGGGTGTCCCTCTTGGCTCAACACGCCACCAATACCCACACCGGACGCATCACACGCGACCTCAAAAGCTCGGCTGAAGTCTGGTAACCGTAAGACCGGAGCTGTCGTCAACCTCTCCTTAATCACCTCAAAGGCCCTAGTGGCAGCGGGGGTCCACTGAAACTCGCCCTTCTTGAGACAGCTCGTGAAGGGGGCCATGATAGTACTAAACCCTTGGACGAACCTCCGATAGAAGGTGGCAAGTCCATGAAAGCTGCGGGCCACGTGGATATTCGTTTGCACAGGCCAGTCATGAATGGATTTGACTTTATCGGGGTCTACAGAGACGCCAGTCGAAGATATAATAAATCCTAAGAAATGGACGGACTCGGAGAGGAAAGAGCATTTCTTCAAATTCACATATAGTTTCTCTTGGCGGAGGGTGCCAAAGAGAAGTCTCAGGTGGTCGAGGTGAGCGGCCTGAGTCTGGCTATAAATCAGAATATCATCAAAATATACGACCAGAAATTTGCCCATGTAGGGCCGCAACACCTGGGTCATAACTCGCATAAAAGTACTCGGGGCATTAGATAGCCCAAATGGCATAACTAGACACTCGTACAGACCATCCTTGGTCTTGAAAGCTGTCTTCCAGTCATCCCCTTCACGAACTCGGATCTGATGGTACCCACTACGAAGATCGATCTTGGAGAAGATCTGGGCACCAGACATAGTGTCTAGCAAATCATCGAGTCGCGGGATCGGAAAACGGTACTTGACGGTCATTTTATTGATTGGCGCGGCTGTCGATGCACATACACCAGCTTCCGTCCTTCTTAGGGGTAAGAAGGGCGGGAACCGCACAAGGGCTCATGCTCTCACGGATGAACTGCTTCCGAAGAAGCTCGTCGACCTGTCATTTGAGCTCAGCATGCTCATCAGGGTGCATACGATAGTGGGGCAGGTTCGGAAGAGACGCTCCCGGGATCAAGTCAATAGCATGCTGTGTATCCCGGGGAGGAGGTAACTCATCCGAAAGCTCATCAGGCATGATGTCCGCGTACTCGTCTAACAGGGGACACACCGCTAGTGGGTGGTCAACTGGGGTGTCCTCAGTAGCCTGAGTGGCGGCTACTACGTAAATGACCTCTGCCTCAGAGCTGTCTCGCAAAAACTCACCACATCTCAGGATGTGTAAGGGCCTAGAGGTACCCGTACTCACTGAGGGCTCAACCACGCCCTTGGATCTATCTCGGGGCTGGGTGGGAGTCAACGTAATCTTCCGCCCCTTGTCATAAAAGACACGTGTTCGAACGGCCGAAACACGTGACGTCGCGATCAAAGAGCCAGGGGCGGCCTAGCAGCACATGGGCGACATCCATAGGAATGACATCGCACCATACCTTGTCCTGGAATGATGCAATAGTGATCGGGACAAGGCATCGCTGAGTGACCTGAATCGCCGTTTTGTCTACCCAGACAACACGGTAAGGATGGGGGTGAGGCTCTGCCTTCACCTGCATACGGTCAAGCCCCTTTTGGGCTACGATGTTCACGCAACTACCACTGTCAATGGCTAATTTGCAGGGCCCGCTTGCACTAGGGAAATATGTGTAGAAGATGGTGGAACGTCGTCAGTCCTCATCCACACGCGGGGTGTGTAGAAAGCGTCTGACTACGCCCAACTCCAAGGCTCTCTCTGCATCGCTCTCCCAGTCCTCTTCAACAGTGGCCTTAATCTCTTCCGGGTTCTCCTCTTCTTCCTCTAACTCAGGCTCCTCACCCTCAACTAACAGATTCCGCGTGGGGCACTGCGCTGCCACATGTCCTCTGCCAGAGCAACGATAGCATACAATACCCCCAGATCGCTGGCCATCCGTGGCGGCGACCTTTCCTCTCGCATCTGCGGCCGGGGTGGTCTGAGATGGTGTAGATTTCCTAAAAGTGGAAGAATCAACCCGAGAGGGAAACTGCTTCGCACCAGATGGTCGAAGGTACTGCTCGTACTCGAGGGCGAGCTGGAATATCTGGTCAACAGTCTCTAGCCGATGGGGAATCAGCTCCCTACGAATCTCAGCTCGAAGGCCCGTCCTAAACCTGGAAGCGGTGGCAATGGGTTCCTCCGAGATATCACTCCGGACAACAAGCTCATCGAAGCGGGCCATGTACTCAACTACGGATAGAGTGCCCTGCTTCAGGCTCTGAAGCTGATCTAATAACTGATCCCTATATGAATGAGGGAGGTATTTGTCTTTCAACCGTTGTTTCATATCCTCCCATCGGGTGATGGGGTAATAACCGTCCCTCTCATCTGCTCGCTCAACGCTAATCCAAAATACTTTGGCTTGCCCGATCAATTTCATTTTTGCGAAACGGACGCATCGCTCATCCGTCATATCGTACCACTCGAAATAATGGTCCATGTCGAGGAGCCAATCGCTGAAGGCCTTTGGATCCAAACGACCATCGTATGAAGGCGCATCGAGGCGGATACGTCGGGTGACGTCATAATCCTGGCGGTCGCCTCCTCTGCGCGGACCCAGGTACTCATCCTCATAATCGCCTAAGGCGTAGTCGCGTCGAGCGGGTCGGGGTCCTCGCTCTCGGCGGCCAGGGCCAACGTACTCATCGGGGTCAGGATCGCGATGACCGCGTCGGGGCCCACGAACACGGCGGCCGGGGTCGAGATAATCATCCCGATCAGGGTCACGTCGGCCGTGCTGGGGAATGCAGGCTCGGGGGTCTAGTGGAGGGGCCTGGTACCGATATCGGTGGGGTGGGTACCCCTCGTACTCAGGGTCTGGTGGGTGCACGGGGGAAGCCCCACGATGAGGAGCCTCACGATGCTGTCGCTCGGGAGGTGGTACAGCATCTCTAAGCCGGGGTTCCCGACGTAAGTGAACACGTGGATCAGGCCGTGGAGGAATCTCTGGTCCCTCCTCGCGTGGCTCTCCTTCCTGGGAAGGGGTATCGCTAGGGTTTTCTAGACGACCCAACCGGACGTTCACTTCAGTGAGTTCACGACGAAAATCCCGAAATTGTGCGCTTATGGCGTCCATGCGGTCCAAGATGCCTCGCTGGAACTCGGCTTGTGTAGCGCCTGAGTTCGAACTATTCGTGCGATCATCTGTGATGTTGTGATCAGACATTGCGTTTCTAAAAGTCCTACCACTACGGAGCATAGACGGCTCAAACCTTGGCCTCTGATACCAATTGATGTAGGGTAGGGTATGAGTGCGCTAAGTCTAAACTCAAGTGAGGGTGCACCACGGGAAACTAACTAACTCTACGTGCAAGGTGACAATCAGTGACGCCGATGATTTTAAATTTAAGCAACGAAATTATAACACCACACAGAGTTACAAAAGGACGAAGAAAATATTTAATATTAGCGATTTAGCGCGGCTTTCCTCCGGATCGGAGGGCCAAAGCGAGCGTGCAGCGAATTAATCCCACCTGCAGTTACAATAATATATAGGCAAGTGCCTACAAGTAGAGATTCTAACAAATAGAGAAACACACCAAATATGTAATATTAAATCACTGTAGCAATACAACAAAACACTCACAAAGTAGAGGGCTGAACCGTGGCAATGAAAATTTCAGGATCCGGATTAGTGAGTTGACGATCGGCAGCGGGCCCGGTAGCGTAGAAGCTATGGTGGTGTTGAGTGGGCTGCGGTTAGACAAGTGTGGGAAGAGGGGCTGCGGTTAGACAAGTGTTGGAAGGGTACTGTTGAGGGTAGTGGATCCACGGAAAGGGTTAAAGGAGGGCTGGCAGGCGGTTGCAGGTTTTTCGATTGAGGGGAATACTGGCAGGTGGCTGCAGCAGGGTGCGGATGGCGTTGTTGGCAGAGAAAGTGGCTGGGAGGTGGGAGGAGGCCGGCAGGTAAGGGTTCCGGGTAGGGGAAGGGGTCGGTAGCAGGGAGAAGCGGGGCAAAACCAGGAGAAGGGGCGTGCGGGATGCTACAGGCGGCTGAAACTGCGTGGGAAAAGGGGCGGTTGCTGGAGCAGGGGACAGTCCGTGGGGAAAACAGCGACTGCAGGAGATGTAGGGGTCGTGGATGGGGATTTCGGAGTGGAAGAGAAGGCTTAGGGTTAGGACAAACCTTGGGGAGGAAGAATACCACCTAGGAGTCGTCACCTAGGGTTCCACGGCGTCGGCACCGGGGAGTGATCGCAGGAATCCGAAATTTCTGAATCCAAAATTCTGCAATGCCTCCTATTCAGCCCCTAACTACTATTTATAAGAAAAGAAAGGCCTAGGGCATCCCCATCAACGGCTATGATTGACCGGTGGGGATCGGCCATTAAATAAATGAAAACAAACTCAAAATTAATAAAGTTATATATGATTTCGACTCGCAACGGCGCGCCGGACGCAACCGCGGAGTCGGATCGACGATCCGATCACTTCTTCCTTCGCGAATAGGTGTAGGTGGGTCCCGCCTTGGGTGCAACTATCGATGGCTCCCCATCATTATTGCTGTAAGTTAGAACTCATTTTTTGTGTGACCACCCGTACTCTTTATAGTGATAATGTCAAAATTTTCTCTAGATTTTCATTACTTTATACACACTAGATTATTCATCAATCTTCTTGTCCTCATACGCCTTAACAGAATGGCGTGGTGGAATGCAGAATCGTCCACCACTCAGTGGTTAGCCGTGTCCTTTTATTCCACATGCATGTAATGAAACATTTTTGCGGCGAGGCTGTTCAAATTGCTTGTTATTCGATTAATCGCCCTGCCCCCACTATTCTTATGGGAAAGATTCGTTATCACGTCTTATCTCCGGATGAAGTGCTTTAACATGCCCCTCATCATGTATTCAATTATTTTTGCTATATGAGAGAAATGTCTTTCTAGGTTACTCTCATATTCAAAAGGATATTGATGTAACTCTTCTGATCAGGAATGTGTTATAAACAACTTTAATGCCACCTTTTCTCATACTACATATACTTCAATGAGTGATGAGTTTATAGTTCATTCCCATGAGGATGAATCTTTGGTTTAGAGAATCATCCATCCTCAATACTTTCAGTGCTTCCATGGACCCCTCCAATCATGTTGGACCAAACTCCGGTGCTATTAACTTATACTTACAAGGACAAGTGGATGATAGTCTTCTTTGCAGCACGTGATTCCTCGATCTTCCATTTCAATGTCCTTTAATTTTGATCATATATATTTCTTACCTTACCCGTTTGGAGATTTTGATGCTGGGATACATATGATGTGTTCTAGTACATCAGTCTTTAGTAGAAGTGCTAGCTGTTGCAGAAGATCGGGAACATTGAATTTTCTAAATTTTAGTTATCTATTACGCACATGCGGCGACAACGACATGAAACATTTTATTTCATATGGTCATTATGTAACTTTACTTAATATGGGTAATAGGGTAGTTTGTAAGTGAGTCGTACTTCCTATATAAGGTAGAGACTTGTGAGTCTTAGGCATCTTTTGATCATTTAGATTTTGGGATCTCTCATTTTGGAGAGGGATTTCAAAGAGGAGCCAACCTCCTGATGTTAGGCACGAGTATCCATTGTGATTTGTATCCCGATTTTGAAGTTCAACTGCAATCAAAATTTTGTGATACTAATGGTCCGACCTGTCCTTTCCACCCTCTCCTAGCCGTCAGATTCCGCTTCCTACGACCTCCTCCCACCACACTCCTTTGTTCACGATGTAAATCCAACTCCTTCTGTTGAGCGATCCCGGGAGGATTGTTCCCGCCCGCTTTCCAACACTGCCATCTCTTTATCGAACTCCAATTCACGCAATCCCTCCGAGATGCAGATCGACGCCTTGGTCGCACTCTAGCTCGCAACCTTGCGCGGTCCCTCTCCCGATCGTTTGGTCCCACACCACCATCACCCCTTCAACCTCAGCAACGCCGCTCTCCCTTTTTTCGATTCCTTCCAGCCGCTATGGCTCGGTGCTCCCGACTCCTTGTTCACCTGCCGAACTTGTTGCCGCATCTGGATCCAACTGCAGATTACACACCCAGCGACAACTCCAAATCCCACGCAAGATCCCATTTCGATCTACAGTCCCTTCCAGGCATTGGTGCAACCTTCTTGTAGCGCCATCCATCCGCACGTCTACTTCTTTCCCGCGCGCCCTTTCTCCCTCCCCCAAACCTGCAACGCCTAGTCAGTGCTCTTTCTCTCTTTACTTCTATGCCAAAGACCCATTTCACATGATGGAAACCCATGTGGAGGCACTAGAGCACACCGTCACCACCATCAACAATCGCATCGAGGCCCAAGCCGAGCAGTTTGCATTGATTATGACATTTCTCCCCACCATACAACCATGCTAGTCATTTGGGGCTAACAATGCATATGCAGTTTCACGGATAATCCCGCCTTGATGGGACTACATTCTCTACTTTCATACATCATCAACATCCCAACGTTCAATGAGACAGACCTACTAAGCTGAATTTCTTGCGTCGAGTTGTATGTTGATATTCAGTAGATCTCCTAGGCACAAAAGGTCCTCACGACTCTTCTTATTAGCATGGAAGAGTCCACACTCCACTGGAAGAGTCCACACCCTACTGGGTCTTTTGGTTCCCCCGGCCTCTCCATTGACTCACCTGGGCGACTCTCATTGAGACCCTTATTCAGTGCTACGGTCACCGTACTCTGGCAACGCGATCGAACACCTTTGCAGGGTCTGCCCGATGGGCTCCATCGACAATTACGTGAATGAATTTATCGAGCTGATCACGCACGTTTTGGGTTTTCCACCTGACCACTACTTGGGTTATTTTATGCATGGTTTACAACCTCATATCCGAGCTCACCTTCGCACCCTCCATCCATCTACCATCAACCAATCTCTTGACCTCTCCTTACTTGTGGAAGCTGAGTGTCTGGCGACCTCCACGGACCGTCCTACCTTTACCCCCTCAAAGTCCCCCACCAACCATTCTTAGCCCATAATCCTAAAACTCCAAGATCACTACCTCTATCTCGTCCACCCATCCGTACCTCCGCGCAACAACCGTCCTATCCCCACTCACCATCTTTCCAGCCAAGAGTATCACGACTTGCGACCACAACAACATGGAGTATTTTATTTTATACGGTCATTATGTAATTTTACTTTTTAGATGTAATATGATAATTTGTAAGTGAGTCACCCTCCCTTTATAAGGAGGAGACTTATGCGTCTAAGCATCTTTTGATCATTTAGGTTTTGAGATCTCTCATTTTGGAGAGGGTCTTTACGGAGGCACCTGTTATGGGCTCCCAACTGAAATCTCGTGATGGGGCGTGAGATGGGAAATCTCACAAGAGATTGGCTTGTCCCTTCTTGGAGCCCGGCGTTGCTATGGCTAGAGGATGAGGAGAACCGATCGAAGACAGGAGGAGACGCGTGATTTATATCCTGATTTTTAAGTTCAACTACAATTAAATTTTCACGACGGTAATATTATCTCAGTTTAATCATGAGAAGCAAAAAGAGTTTGCATGTACTTTCCCATGGTATTTAATCTCTGTTTTTATCTTGCCACATCCATTTATATGGGATGAAGACTTGAAGTATTTGTCTGCCTATATTTTTTTAATAGTTCTGAATTCCTGGCATAATTCTTTGTTGTGGTGTATGTAATTAGTCACATTGATTTATGATGCCATCTCACTTGTAGTATTAAGGACTAATATAGAGAAATGTTCTTTTCGTGAACCATATTGTTTTTTAACGTTTGGTGGGTTGGGGATTGCACTACTCTTTAACTAAGTTATATAACACTATTTTTTTTGGGAAAATCATCTATTTTCTTGGAAATGCAGGTTCCTGTCTGTTAGTAGGGTTGGAGAACTTGATACCTCAATAGAGGCTCAAGGATGTATTTATATAAAGAGATACAAAATACAGAAAAATATAGAAATACAACATTATATCTAACACTCTCCCTCAAGTTGGGTCATGGATATCAACCAAACCCAACTTGTTACATAAAAAATTCATTCTAGCACCAACAACTCCTTTAGTAAGAATATCTACAACTTGGTCTTCAACCTTCACATGACTTAGAGAGATTAGTCCTTCATACTTCTCCCTAACAAAATGACAATCAACCTCGATGTGTTTAGTGCGTTCATGAAAAACAAGATCAGTAGCTATCTGTATCGCAGCTTGATTATCGCACCATAATTGAGTGGAATCTTGAACAAAATACCTTATTTCACGAAGGGTCTGTCTAATCCACATGATCTCAACAACATCATGAGACATAGCTCGATATTTCGCTTCAGCACTAGATCTGACAACTATGGTTTGTTTCTTGCTCTTCTAAGAAACAAGATTTTTACCCATAACGATAGTGAATCCTGTAGTTAAATTCCAAGTGGCTAAACAACATGCCCAATCAGCGTTACAATAATCTTCTATATTGGAATGTCCCCGATTCTTGTACAATATCCCGAGGCCAAAATTTTCTTTATGTACCTAGCAATCCGAAGAACATATTCCCATTGAGAGTTAATTGTGGCTGCCATAAGTTGACTAACCTTACTGCGCAGGTGATGTCTGGACGAGTGATGGTAAGGTAGTTCAATTTTTCAACCACCCTTCAGTAATTTTTCAACCATACCAGCTTGAGAGCAAGTTTGGTTCAGACGCGGGGACAGATTTATGGATGCTTCATCAACTGCAACTTCATGAGGAAGTGAGAGGCTGGACAGATCGGGGTGCGGGAGGGTGCGAGTCAGGTGGGACCCTTCCTCGGACCCTCGCTGCGCGGGATGCTTTGTGCACCGGGCAGCCCTTTAGTTGGCTGTATTAAGCTATGGAGGCTGGCATTTCTAGTGATCAAGGGTCTGTTTGGCACAGCGTTTGTGGTCATGAACGCGGTGATTATGAACCGTCGTTCGTGAACGACCGACCTCATTTGAAGAACTTCATCCAGTTTTATGTTCAAAACTAGGTTTTTTCTTGGTGGCGGTCATAACCGTTGTCATGCCAAACACATCCTATGACGGTGGCGTTTTTGTCCAAACTCACCGGAATAAAAACGTCGCGCCAAACAAAGCCTAAGTTTCGATATTTCACTTCTCTCTTTTGTCCTCTTCCTCCCTTTTCCCTCTTCCTAGGCCCAATTCTCTCTCTCTCTCTCTCTCTCTCTCTCTCTCTCTCTCTCTCTCTCTCTCTCTCTCTCTCTCTCTCCATCCATCTATCTCCTCTCTTGTTCCCCTTCTTGTGCGATGATTGGGCATTCAAAGGCAAAAAAGAAAAAAAAAAAGAACTAGGACATGCTCACTTGATCCTATCTTACAACGGCTAGTGACGCCATCCTTTGCTAAGAGCCATAACATACAATGTGTTGAAACATATTTCTTTTGAGATCGAGCTAAATCCTAGTTGATTTTGTCAGAGTTTCAGCATAACTCTCTTCAAAGAAGAAACTGAATATATTCAAATTGATGCTCCAAGAGGATTCTACCATGCAATTCTCTTCAAGGAAGCCCGGCTTACCTCTGATGATACTTCTTCTAGATCGTCGATGATGAACATGAAATCAAGATTGTAAGATTTGCAGAGATTTTTAGTTGGCCACTTCAATCCAGTTGCCACAACACAGTTTCTGTAGATACATTTTTCGTTCCACTTTTAACGGTTGTGATTGACCGCAGAAAACTGTTTACAAAATCAGCATGATTATTCTAGATTCAATCCTAGCCATCCAAAATACAATGAATGTCTGGGATGTGGTCCCATCACCGCCCTAAACACATTATGCGCGTCCATACAAGAATCACGGACAGCCTCGCTGCTGCATTGTCTACCAACTGCTTCGGACGAGACGAACGTTTGGGCGCATTGTTCCCGATTTGGATTCGTCTCCTTTTGTTGCTTCCTCTTTTTATTTGCTTATCCCCTCTCTTGCTACCATCAACACATTTGTTTTTTCTTCTTCTTATTAATCTGAAAATTACTATGTTCCTACAGGAGTGAATATATAAACTAATATTTGTTCTTTATAATGTGGATATGCAGGCTAAGGCTCCGTTTGGTGCTGCGGCGGCGGTTGTGAGCGCGGTGGTTATGGACTGTCGTTCGTGCCCGACATCACCAGAGGAACTTCAATCACTTTTATGTTCAAAATTGTTTTTTTTTTTCTCGTTGGCGGTCATAACCATTGTCTTGCCAAACATATATTATATGATGGTGGTGTTTTTGTCCAAACTCACGGGAGCAAAAACACTACGCCAAACGGAGCCAAAAAGTGATTGAGGAGAAGAGACTGTAGGAAGATTGATATATTCTGCAACTGCTCCTGCAGCTTTGCCTACTCTTCTTGCTAACATTTGAATCAAAATCTAATTTTATTATTTTGTATATTTTTTTACTTCTGCAATGTATTGAAACGGCGGGATGAATTTTGAGAAATAAATAAATAGCAATGTTAATAGCACCCCTAGTTACAATAGTATCACCCCATAAATTAGATTAAAGTTTAGTGTTTAATTGATCTAATAGCACCCCACTCGATCCACCTCCCACGGCTTCTCCACCCTCGTCCGCACCTATTTCCAGTACCTGGATCACCGCTCTGTTTTCCTCTCCGTCTCCCAGTTTGATAACAATGATTCCTCGTATCCATAACTCTACGTGTTGGTGAAGATGCAAGATCTACTCGAGCTTTTAATGCAGATTCAGTTGCATGCCGACGAAATGGAGGTAGGGCTCATCCTCAAAATTTGCAGCGGTATCGCCAGCTTCCTTGTCGATGCGCTCGGCACTAATTCTTCCTCATGCCTTTCCTCCACCGGTCGGGTTTGGCCGGGATGAGGATCCTACGTAGACCGTAGGGCTGCGGAACAAAGCGAGCAGCTCTCCTCCAACTTTGGACTTTGCATTCCACCATTGGTTTCTTCCTTCTCAGCCGGAATTTTCTGCACCGACTCTGGTCCCCTTTTTGTGCTCCGGTGCGCCGTCGTTGGAGACAAAGGACCGAAGACCCCCCCCCCCCCCCCCCCCCCCCCCCCACCACACACACACACACAACAGCTCCATCTACGGCTTTGGGTCGGCTAGAAATTCACCGAAAATAGGAGAGGGGAAGCCTCACGTATTGGGACTACAGTTATGATCCGGAATGCTTAGGCCTGTTTGGAGGGGGGAAGTTATTCGGTCCAGAGGAGAGAGAATATCCGGGACCACTCCTATTAGGCCATTTGACCAGCTCGAATTTCGGCGCAAAAATGCATTTCACTTTCCCAAATTTGACGGATCCTATTAACACTCGGACTTAGATTTGGAAACGGAGTGCGGAACCAAAAATGCCTCTTTTGGAAGGGCGTGAGTCACGTGACTCCGGGGTAATGCCGTGGCAGCACCTACGTGGCTGTCTGGCTGCAACGTTGTTGGAAATTGCGGAAAATTCGTGATTTTCGACCGCGGGCATTCAACCCGCAGCTCGCTCACCCTTTCTGGTGGAGCTCTGCGGCCCTTAATGGGGCATTAGGGTCTGCGTGACACATTGTTTTTGGTAGAAATGAGGCTTTGTTACCTACCCGCAGCTCGCTCACTGTTACCACTAGGGTAACGGACGGCCGACGGTGAGGCGATAGCAGGGCGGTAGCTAGGTTGAGCGAGAAAGGGGGAGAGACGGAAGGAGAGAGGGTAGAGAGAGAGAGAGAGAGAGAGAGAGAGAGAGAGAGAGAGAGAGAGAGAGAGAGAGAGAGAAAGATAGAGAGAGAGAGGAAGAGAAAAGGGGAGCAGCCCCTAAATTACTCAAGTGATCAAAGTTACAAGATTAGGTCTAAACATAACCTCTTATACTATGAGGTCCTAACCCCAGTCTCCAAAATACCCCCTGCCATACATAACAACTACTATGCTTGCCCCACGCCTTCAGCCGCGCCCCTCGCGTGAGTGCCTGTGCTACCGCCCTCCCTAGCGCTGGGCGATACCACGCCCCTCACGCTATCGCATGTGCTACCGCCCTCCCTAGCGCCGGGCTAGACAGTTGTGTCCGTTGCTTCCTTGTTGCCCGATTCGCGCGGACGCCGTGCGTACACCCGCCAAGGTGGTTCCTCCTCCTGCAAGTCGGTAACAATGTCACCGTCTGGGAAATTAGCCTTGTCCTCAAGGCAGTAATCTGGAAATTGACGGCGGAAATCGTCTCTGATTAGCCATGTGCTCTCCGACTGGGGGCGGTGTCGCCACGCCACCCGGACTTCTTCGGGAAACCCTGCGCCGTCGTGAGATGGCCGACGGTCGATGATGGCGGTCGGGTACACGGGTGCCGTGCACGAGTAATCCAAGTCGGCCGAGATGTGATCCACGGTTGGGTGATCTCCGATGGCCCGTCGAAGCTGCGACACATGGTAGACAGGAAGAATCCGGCTGTCGTCTGGTAAACGGAGGCGATAAGCCACGACGCCAATCCGGCCGATCACTTCGAATGGGCCGAAGAAGCGCGGGGCCAGCTTCAGGCATGTGCGGCGCGTCACGAACAGTTGTCGGTAGGGGTGCAGCTTGATGAACACCTTTTCCCCAATGGAGAGTTGTAGGTCCCGGCGTTTGCGTTTGGCTTGGGGCGCGCCTTAGATGATGCTTCAAGCTGTCCAGAATGATATCGCGATCCTGAAGGTGAACCGCGAGGCCGTCCACCGGGCACTCACCCGGGAGGTGCCGCACGATCGAAGGGGGTGGGCGGCCGTAGACTGCTTCGAATGGGGAGGTGTTAGCCGCATAATGGTAGGCCGTATTGTACGAGTACTCCGCCCAAGGGAGCCACTTGGCCCAAGATCCCGGCCTTTCGCCGATGAAACACCGTAGGTAGGTTTCTAGGCACCGGTTGAGAACCTCGGATTGCCCGCCTGTCTGCGGGTGGTAGGCGGTGCTCATGCGAAGTTGAGTTCCTTGCAAACGGAATAAGGAGGTCCAGAAACTGCTTAAGAAGAGGGGATCTCGGTCGCTCACGATGGAGCGCGGGAAACCGTGAAGGCGCACGATGCCGACGATGAAGCTGTCCACTACCGATTTCGCCGTGTATGGGTGGCGAAGGGGAATGAAATGGCCATACTTAGACAGGCGGTCCACCACCACTAGTATGCAGTCGAACCCGTCCGATCGTGGTAGCCGCGTGATGAAATCCATGACGATGTCCTCCCAAATTCGTTCCGGTATCGGGAGGGGTTGCAGGAGACCGCCGGGAAACATTGCCTCGTACTTGACCTTCTGACAGGGAAGGCAGGCGGCGACGTAGGCTTTAATCTGGCGAAACATCTGTGGCCAAAACAGGGAAGCTGATAGTCGGCGGTAGGTCTGAAATGCGCCGGCGTGGCCTCCGGTTGGCGACGCGTGGAATTCGGCCAGCAATCGCGGAATGCACGCGGATGACGCGGACAACGCCAATCGCCCCCGATAAAACAGTCGGCCGACAATGAGCGAGTAAGGAGGGTGCGCCGCTGGATCGGCGATGAGGGCCGTGTGAATCGCTGATAAGTAGGGGTCTTTCTCGACGCCCTCCTGAATGTCGGAGCTTTCTTCCCATACTGGCCGAGAGATAGCGGTCAACTCTGGTGCGTGCGGTTGGAGGGAGAGAGCATCGGTAGCTCGGTTGGTTTTACCGGAGCGGAAAGCGTTCGAAAAATCGTAGCCCAAGAGTTTGGCTACCCAGACTTGTTGTGCCGGTGTCACGATTTTTTGTTGTAGGAGATAGCGGAGGCTGTGATGATCCGTTCGAACCACAAACGGCCTGCCGAGGAGATACGATCGTCAATGCTGTACTGCCAAGACTAAGACCATGAGCTCGTTTTCTTACGCCGACCGACTACGAACGGTGGAAGAGAACGCCTGGCTGTAGAAGGCAATCGGTTTGCCAGACTGCATGAGGACCGCGCCCACACCGGTGCCCGATGCGTCGCATTCCACCACAAAGGTCTGTTGGAAATCCGGCATGGTCAGAACCGGCCCGTGCACGAGGGCCGACTGCAGTGCTGCAAACGCAGCCATGGCCGCCGCCGACCTGGAGAAGGCGCCGTCCTCCGAACTCTTGAGTAGCTGGGTGAGGGGGCGGGCTATCGTCCCATAGCCTTGAATGAACCGCCGGTAGTATCCGGTCAACCCCAGGAACCCGCGCACCTCGCGGACGGACGTGGGTGTTGGCCAATGAAGCACCGCGACGATCTTGTCGGCATCCATGGCTACCCCCCCCCCCCCCCCCCCCCCCCCCCCCCGCGCCGAAATTGTGTGGCCCAAATAGCTAACCGAAGTGGCCCCGAAAGAGCACTTCTTCCGGTTCAGGACGAGGTTGTGGTCGCGGAGGGTGCGGAAGGTGGCCCAGACGTGTTGGAGGTGTTCCTGCCAATTTGAACTATACACCAATATATCGTAAAAAAAACGAGGACATGTTTGCGGAGTACCGGCCGAAAGATGTCGTTCATGGTAGCTTGAAATGTTGCCGGGGCGTTGGTCAAGCCGAATGGCATGACCAGGAATTCGAAGTGGCCATCGTGAGTACGAAACGCCGTCTTGGGAACGTCTGCCGGCCGCACGCGGATTTGATGATAGCCGGATCGGAGATCCAACTTGGTGAAGAATGTGGCTCCGTGGAGCTTATCCACGAGCTCCTGAATGACCGGAATCAGATATTTGTCGGCGACGGTGGCCTTGTTAAGCTCCCGATAGTCGACGCAGAAGCGCCAACTACCATCTTTCTTCCGCACGAGGAGGACCGGGCTAAAAAAAGGGCTTGCATTTGGTCGAATGATGCCGCCCAAAAGCATCTCCCGCACTAAGCGCTCAATCTCGTCTTTCTGCACATGGCCATAGCGATACGGTCTAACTGACACCGCAGCTATTCCCGGTTGAAGGACAATGGCGTGGTCAGTGGGGCGGGCCGGGGGTAGACCGGTCGGGGACTCAAAAATCTCGGCGAACTCGTCCACGATGCTCCGGATGTCGTCCGACGTGGGTCTCGTGTCCTCTTGGTCACCCTGGAGAGGCCAAAGCCATGCGGAGAAATCCACAATCGCGGTGCGCTGAAGGGCCCAGAATGAGACCGGCGTCCGGAGGAGGGTGGAGTCACCCGTAAGCCAGCACGAGGTCGCCCCTCGTTGGAAGTGCATGCTCATCTTTGCCCAATTCACCCGAACGTCACCCAGCGTTTGTAGCCATGCAACCCCCAAAATGACATCAATGCCCCCTAACCCGAATATGTAAAAGTCAGTCGTGACCGTGCAGGAGCCAATGGTGAGCGTGACTGCCTGGCAAAGGCCCTGTGTCGGCCGACGACGTCCGTCTCCCAAACAAACTGTGAACTCCGCGGATGGACGATGGGCGAGAGCGAGTTCGCGTGCCAAATGCTCCGAGATAAAGTTGTGGCTCGCGCCGCTGTCAATGATGAGGACGATGTCGCGGTCCCGTATACGGCCTTGGAGTTTCATCGTGCGGGGGCCCGTGATGCCGCCCACCGAGAAATACGGGAGCTCCAAGCAATGGAGGGGCGCGTTGGGATTTATGGGTTGCTCAGTGTTCTCGGAAAGGTCCAGGCAGTCGCCCTCGGCCGATGCCTCGGTGGATATGTCGTCCCCAAACAGAGCATGAAATTCTTTGACCGAGCAAACGTGATTGGGAGAGTACGGTTGGCGGCATCAGAAGCATAATCCCTTGCGGCGGAGGTCGTTGTATTCCCCATCGGAGAAACGGTGAGAGGCGGGACGGCCCGGGCGTTGTCCACCCGGCGGATATGCTCGAGGAGCCACGCCGCGAGGTGGTGCCGGTCTAGGTGGTGGATGATGGACTGGAGGCGGATGGCGAATGCCCAGATCCGCTTCGAAAACGCGAGCGAGGTCAATCGCGGCCGAGACGGTGTGGGGGTGATGAGTGCGGAGGCGAGAGTGGATGGCGGGTAGCAGCCCTTGGAGGAAGAAGCCCAGATAGTGGTCTGGTGGTAGCCCCGGGACGTGGGAGACCAAAGCCACGAACTCATCAATATAGCTATCCAGGTCGGCGGACTGGCCTATGCTGCACATGCGCTCAATGGCGGAGCCGGAGTGTCGCGCGTCATATCGCTGAATCATTTCATGTTTCAGTTCCGCCCAAGAAATATGGGGTTGCACTTGGCGGAGCCAACGCACCCAGTGCAAGGCGGAGCCCGAAAGGCCGACGACCGCAGTACCCACCTTGTCATCGTCGTGGGTAAAATGGAGGTCGAAAAATTGCTCGGCGCGAGCGATCCACCCCATCGGGTCGACCCCGGAAAAAGACGGCAGCTCCAAAGCGAGAGGCGGTCGGCCGGGCGGAGGAGCAGGGGCCGCGAGGCGTGGGTCGGCCGCCATGGTCGGCTGTTGCGGAACGGGGGGGGGGGGGGGGGGTGTCTGAGGATTGAGCCACCCTCCCGAGTGGACGTGGAGGCGGCGGCGACGGGGGAGGCGGGCGAGGATGGCCGCGTTGGTGCTCTGATTGGCGAGGGCGAGGGATTGGATGGATGCCAAGGATGCGCGCAGATCCGAAATATCCGCCGCGTGAGCGTCGGTGCGAGAGCGGAGGTCGTCCGACGCGTCAAGGGAGGCGGCGGGGGTTTGGCGGGCGGTGACCGTCATGGCAGCGAGTTTCCGGCGGCACGGTGGCGGGCGGAGCGGCAGGTCGGACCAATGTTACCACTAGGGTAACGGACGGCCGGCGGTGAGGCGATAGCAAGGGCGGTAGCTACGTTGAGCGAGAAAGGGGGAGAGACGGAAGGAGAGAGGGTAGAGAGAGAGAGAGAAAGATAGAGAGAGAGAGAGAGAGGAAGAGAAAAGGGGAGCAGCCCCTAAATTACTCAAGTGATCAAAGATACAAAATTAGGTCTAAACATAACCTCTTATACTATGAGGTCCTAACCCCAGTCCCCAAAATACCGCCTGCCATACATAACAACTACTATGCTTGCCCCAAGCCTTCAGCCGTGCCCCTCGCGTGAGTGCCTGTGCTACCGCCCTCCCTAGCGCTGGGCGATACCGCGCCCCTCACGCTATCGCCTGTGCTACCGCCCTCCCTAGCGCCGGGCGAGACAGTTGTGTCCGTTGCTTCCTTGTTGCCCGATTCGCGCGGACGCAGTGCGTACACCCGCCAAGATAGTTCCTCCTCCTGCGAGTCGGTAACACTCACCCTTCCTGTTTTTGATAACTCAAGTGAAGTGTTGTTTTCTCTCATAGAATTAAGCCAGATTAGGATCCTCTCCATTTCTGACGAAATGGATAGTATCCATTTCGCGGTACTGATCAAATGCTTTTTGATCCAACGGGTTCACTTTTTCTCATACTTTTATAGTTTTTTTAATCCAAAAAAAACTGCACCACAGGATATATGTTAGAGTGCTTTTGACCACTAGATGATGAAATGGATACTATCCATTTCGTCAGAAATGGAGAGGATCCAGATCCAGTGTTGTTAAGCTGGAAAACTTTTCCCTTTATCCTCATGTTATCATTTATTTCTTATAAATATGTTAATCTTAGAGTTAAATTTGTTGTCATTTGGAGTGAGCGATAAACATAGCAGAAAAGATGAGTTCCTGATTTTTTTTTGCTGGTTTGTCAGCTAAAATAACATTTAAAAAAAATTGTATAAAAATATACTATAAATAGTAAATTTTTAGAGCATTGTTACGAGCACATCAACTTTGGCTATGTACAGACCTTTGATATTGGCACACCACAATTTTATTTGCAACTCATTTTTTTAAGAGCAGGCCAATTTGAATTTTTTTAAAAATAAATACTCCTCAACATGAAATATAAAAATTAGTACCAAAAATTTCAAAGACTTGTCCAGGCACTTTCTGCTCTCCCCTTCTCCCCACCAAGCCCCTGGCTTTACTCTCTCTAAGCTCCACTCTCTCCAAACCCCACTTAGGGTCCCACGTAGGGGAGGACCTACATAGAGGCTAGTGTGGCCGGCCGGCGGCTGCCCACATTTAGTTTTAAAATACTAGTATTTCAATAATAGAAATTAAGTTATTTGTCATAATAGTTAAGATATAAGTCATATATAATATAAAAATTAAGGTGTCCTAATTGCTTAGCTGGTGGAGTTCTTTGTTCTTATACATTAGGTCACGCGTTCTAATCCCATACCGTTTATAAAAAAAAAAAGTGATGGTTATCCGCACTACAGTTTTGGCTATCCGCATTTTTTTTGTATGAGTTATTACGCGCCTTTTGGAAATACGTCTTGTACATGCATTTTTAGGAAAAATGATCAACACGAAAGTTGTGAACACTTTTCCGCCCTGATTGACATATGTGCGTAACTATAGCGATTTTTTGGAAATACGCCTTGTACATGCATTTTTAGGAAAAGTGTTCAACACGAAAGTTGTAAATCTCGACGAGAACTACAACTTTCATGTTGAACATTTTTCCTTAAAATGCATGTACAAGACGTATTTCCAAAAGGCGCGTAATAACCCATTCAAAAAGAGTGCGGATAGCCAAAACTGTGGTGCGGATAACAATCACAAAAAAAATATCTCATTCTGTAAAATTATTTTTTATAAGCAAATTCGTTCCTGTCCTTTTATTTATAACTTAGTTTTTATAAACAAATTTATTAGCATTTTACTGATTAATTTTTGTTAATAAACTTTTTACATTTTATATTGTTGAATAGAAACTTTTTAATAAATAAGTATTTTTTTATGTTGTTATTTAAAAAATTTCTTATAAACAAGCTCATCTTTATGTTGTGGGTGTACAACCCCGTACCCGTTGGGTAGGACCCTCCCCAGATAGCGGGACCCGTGGTGTCCCGTGATTGACTAGCATTGATCGGGGCGCGGTTAGGATCCATATTCTTAAATAAGCAAGGAATAGGGGTGCGAGTAGCGAAGTTTGGTGTGCGTTTAGAAAAGAGGGTTGTGGATAGCCATGTTTGGCTAGGGTTTTTTATAAAACCTAAAAAAATAAACTCAAAAGGGGGCCCTTCCTTCCCAGCCGCAAGAGGAGCCGAGACCCCCCCTTCCTGTTCGCGCGCGTCTAGGGCACGCCGCGGCCGATCCGCCACCCGGAGCTCTCCTCCCCGTCGCCACCTGCAGAGACCGAGCCCCAGCTCTCCCCCCTGTCGCCGCCTGGAGCAGCCACTTCTCCTTCCCCGTCGACCTAGAGCAGAGCCCGACCCCCGGAGCTCTCCTCCCCGTCGCCACCTGCAGAGACCGAGCCCCAGCTCTCCTCCCTGTCGCCGCCTGGAGCAGCCGCTTCTCCTTCCCCGTCGACCTAGAGCAGAGCCCGACCCCCGATCTCTCTCTCTCGTCGCCGCCCATGGAAAAAGGAGGCCGATCCTCCTCCTCTCTCTCTCGTCGCCGCCTAGGGCAAAGGGCCGCTGTGCCCTATTCTTCCCGTCGCTGCCTCCCAACAACGTAAAGGCTGGGAGCTCCTCTCTTGCGGCCATTTGGAGCAAGGTTGGCCGGGAGCTCTTCTCCCGCGGCCATTTGGAGCTAGATCAGAGCGTGGACGGCCGCTATGGCCGCTGGATGTCGAGCTCGCGCAAGGTCTTCGGTTGCGACTCCGTCGAAAGCACGCGTCAAGGGTAACGAATTTCAACTTGGGCAGGTGAAGCCTTCAATTCTCATACTTGCATGGAAGCTCCCCTCCACCATCAGGTGGAGGAGGTGTGCTCTCCGACGGGTTGATGTGCGCATCCCCGAAATTAACCACATTAGCGCCCGGAAGTGTGAGTACGGGTTTAGGCATTCTGTGTGAAGCCCATCCGGGTGTGTAGATCGGATTGGTGATGTTTCTGTGTGAAGCCCGTCCGGACGTGGGGGCCGGATTGGTGATGTCCTGAGGATCAAGGAGAAGACTCAACAGGAAGATATTTATTATTTGCCCGTATTTATAAAATGCCGCCGCCTCGGGAAAGGGGTGTGGGCAATGTAGCTCGGTTTGCTTCAATTGGCCGAGGCTCAGTTTGCTACCGCATGGCGAGACGTTGGCGTACAGGTGTCGCAGTACCAAGCAGGGAGTTGCGGGCTTAAGCCCAAAGTCATGCCGCCCCGAGAAGGGCTTATTTATTTATATTTGCTGGCCTGCGTGCCGAAGTATGGAGCTTATGCTCTTGTAAATTAAAATGCCTGTGATGCCCTCTTTATGTAGCTTATATTTTTATCGTAGGCGAGTGGTGTTTTCACGAACCACTCGCCCCGTGGGAACCCCGAGGTGAAATTACCGGGAAGACCTTAAGGGTCAGTTAATTAACTCTTAAAACGGCGGAGTTACGCTGTCGGCAGTCCCATTTGGGCTGCGTATAGTCAGACTGTTTGTCGGGATTACGCTATTGGCGGCCCGGACGAGGAACGCTACAAATAGACCCAAGAGAGCACCTTTAGGAGGGGGATTCGGTTTGGGATTTCCCCTTAGATGTTTTGGTTGGCCAAGAGAGTCCTCCAATGGTGCTTTGTCTCAGTCTTTGGCTTCGGAGGGGAAGTGCTTGTTAGTCTTCCGGGTGTGTGGTGGGACCTCCACGCTGAGGCCTTGGGTTTGTCCTTTGAGTTCCTAGTTTTGTGCCTAGATTGTTAGCTTGAGCGAAGTAGGTGTGAGGCCACCCCTCTTTTGGGACCCCGAACTCCACAGAGACCAAGTCTTGTTCGCAAGATTTCGGTTTCAACACATGGTGCGGTGAGCGTGGAGAGTGGCCAACACAGAAAAGCTCGGGCGGACATCATGGCTAGAGAAGAGGAACTGAGTGATGACCAAGGTAATGCGCTGACACCCGCGGGAGGGGTCTCGCAGTCTCAGTCCGAGGGATTCCGACGAGAGTTTCGGCGGGAGGTCATGGAGACTTTGCGGCACACTTTCGCTGCGCGTGCCAAGTGCTCAGCACCACCTGCCCCAGTTGATCGTGACGCTATCTTGGGGCGAGTGTTCATGTTTTAGGTTTTCGTTTTCCTTAATTTCCTTCCTTCTCATGTGAAAGATACTCAATGAAATTTAATCCTTGTCAGGAGGTTGGGCAGAAGTATATAGGAAAAGGTTTAAGTACCTGCACGATGTCAAGTATATCTTTCAATCGAACTTTAAAATATCTTTTAGAATTAGAAGGCTCTTGAAATCCGAGTAATTGCTGACCCCAATATCATGAGCAAAGCCAGAATCTGTCCTAAAATCTAACCCTGTCGATCGAATCATAGAAGTCATCTCATCCTTTGATTCCAATTCAAGCCCCATGTTCTCCAGTTTCCCTGCTCTAGTCCAAAATATTGGATGAGGGTTATTTCGGTCGAAGGAGAATGAGTGATATTGTCTGATTAATGTTATTATACCGGAAAATATTCTACGTGCCAATCTTCTTCTGAACTTTTTTCTACTTGAAGTGATCCCGAAAAATGTATATACCATTTTTTCTCCCCTACGACATTCACTTTTGCACAAGCCAAATATATGTCATAAAGAAATTCTAGACGTAAGACGAAGATATCTGGTACTAGCAACTAATGCCGTGTAGTGAATCATTGAGAGGTTTCGTGTTTCAATGTCATTGTTTAGTAAGATGGAAAATGCAAAGTCTCTTCAACCAGATAAATGCTCATTTCGGAGGAAACATTGTCATCTCAGAGTTTTCTTGTGAGCATCAATTAACATCGTGTTTAAAACTTTTATTTTCTTGTATCAGTTAAGTCCAGGAAGCTCTACGCCACGGTTGTTGCCAAATAGGGATGACATAATGTCATAGAGAGAGTCAATTTACTCAAATGGTCTACCACAACAAAGATTATTTCCTTCCAGTGAGATCTAGACACTGCATTTACTGATATAGTCGTGAAAGTTGACCTTGAGCTTCTTCCAATAATAGAGTTGTTTGAGCAATTGAGTGGTTGTTATTCCTGAATGCCCACCAATTCCAGTGTCATGATATAACTGTAATTAAAGTTTCTTAACTTCATCATCTCCAGTTACAAACTTTCACTTCCTCTTCAACACTCTATTAACACCCTGATATTCGGGCTTATATGTATTATCTTCTTTCTTCTTAACTAATTCTTCTATTGTAAAATGTGACCCCAATAGCCTCATGTACGTTTGATTCTTTGCAATAGATAAGATGTCATAATTACCAGGGCTGCTAGTCGTGCCTCAACTTCCTGGTGTTAACTTCCTGGTGTTGTCCTGACAAACCATTTGCACCGTTGTTTTCACTACATTTTTCATATGCAAGTCATATCCCAGAAACTTGGTGATATATTTTGGTGTTGTTGAGTGGTGTTTCTCCGCTTCATCGAATATTTTTGACCATGATGGTTTGTGCTGATATAAAAATGTGTTCCTATCAGATAATGTCTCCAATTTTATAGCTAAAGCTATTACGAGCAGCTTTTCTCATAAATTGATAATGCGGCATTTCTAGGTCTTAAAGTCTTACTGAAATGCACAATAGGATGATGATCCTGAGTTAATATTGCTGCCACTCTCAGATTTGAAGCTTGTGTCTCTACTATAAACGTCTTAGAGAAATATGGTAATGTCAGGATTGGAGGATTGCTGTCAGCTAATTTCAATTATTTGAATGCTTCTTTTGCTTCAATAGTTCACTGGAAAGATCACCTCTTCAATAGATTTGTCAGTAGTAGAGATATTAACTCATAGTTCATGAGAGTTTTTTGTAATAGTAATTTAAACCTATGAAGCCTCTTAACTACCTAACTAAATTTGGAACTGGTCACTATAACATATCCTACATTTTCTTTGGATTAGCTTCCACCCCATAAGCAAATACGTAAAATAAATTAAGAATTAAGCGGTGTGATATGTTAACCTCATAACAGAGCACCTCAACGATCACACTGGTGATACCGATAATGTTAAAACGATAGTAAGTTAAATGTGCTAATCACTAGTCCAAATATTTTGTTGACCGAGTTTTTGTCGAAGAAGGGTAAAATTGCATACGCTACTGCTAAGCTTTTTATTTAAGGTGCAAGTCCTTTTCAAAAATAAGGGTAAGAATCACACAGATTGTGTTCTACTTAATCTTATGACCAATTTTACACTTAACATTGAAGAAAGTTATTTACATCTCAAAATAGGCGGTGTTAGTACTTTTTACTTGGTTCAAGAATTGTACACTCAATAAGGCTTAGTCCGGCCTGCACTATGATTTTGGCTTCACAGGGCTTCCGATTTTGTTTATCATGTCGCTCTTGCGATTTTGCCCCATTCTGCGAGCCCCGTTCTCATGAGATTCCGGGTTATGCCCAGACTATTTTACCCTATCCATTGTCGAGAAGTTGATAGCGTTTTAGAAGCTCAACCCCAACTGGGAAGGCCCATATTTTGTAAGTGAAGTGCTAAAGTCAGGAGGGTACCACCTCCAGGATGTGGAAGGGGTACCCCTCGGCCGAGCCAAGAGCGGGGATGACTTGAAGCGTTTCTATCCATAAAATTCTTGTATGCATTCATTCTTAAATACCATTTCGTATGTATTGTTTTTATGCTAACCATGAGTTCAAGGTGATAAGTTCTTTATGCTGGAATGCCCCAGATCGATTCCGCTCCCGGGCTCTCACTAGACGGGGGGTTCAGGTTGATCTCTGGAGTGGCTGGCAAGGTGACAAGTTTTTGTGCTGGAATGCCCCAGATCGATTCCGCTCCCGGGCTCTCACTAGACGGGGGGTTCAGGTTGATCTCTGGAGAGGCTGGCAAGGTGACAAGTTTTTGTGCTGGAATGCCCCAGATCGATTCCGCTCCCGGGCTCTCACTAGACGGGGGGTTCAGGTTGATCTCTGGAGAGGCTGGCAAGGTGACAAGTTTTTGTGCTGGAATGCCCCAGATCGATTCCGCTCCCGGGCTCTCACTAGACGGGGGGTTCAGGTTGATCTCTGGAGAGGCTGGCAAGGTTGGATATGTTGGTGCTGGAATGCCCCAGATCGATTCCGCTCCCGGGCTCTCACTAGACGGGGGGTTCAGGTTGATCTCTGGAGAGGCTGGCAAGGTTGGATATGTTGGTGCTGGAATGCCCCAGATCGATTCCGCTCCCGGGCTCTCATCTAGACGGGGGGTTCAGGTTGATCTCTGGAGAGGCTGGCAAGGTTGTATATGTTGGTGCTGGAATGACCCAGATCGATTCCGCTCCCGGGCTCTCATCTAGACGGGGGGGGGGGGGGGGGGGGGGGGGGGGGGGGGGGGGGGGGGGAGGGGGGGGGGGGGTTCAGGTTGATCTCTGGAGAGGCTGGCAAGGTTGTATGTGTTGGTGCTGGAGTGCCCCAGATCGATTCGCTCCCGGGCTCTCATCTAGACGGGGGGTTCAGGTTGATCTCTGGAGAGGCTGTCAAGGTTGGATATGTTGGTGCTGGAGTGCCCCAGATCGATTCTGCTCCCGGGCTCTCATCTAGACGGGGGGTTCAGGTTGATCTCTGGAGAGGCTGGCAAACTAGGTACTTTTAAAGCAGCAAAATAATAGTATATGCTAAGGATAGTAGGGCCTGAATTGCTCCGAGTGATCCCACTGTCAGGCTCTTATCAGCTGTCAGGGCAGGAAGGCCTCGTGGAGATGATTTGTTTTTGCTCCGAGTGATCCCGCTGTCAGGCCCTTATCAGCTGGCAGGGCAGGAAGGCCTCGTGGAGATGAATTGTTTTTGCTTCGGGTGATCCCGCTGTCAGGCTCTCACTAGCTGGCCGGGCTGGAAGGCATTCGCAGGAAAGTTGTTTTTGGAAAAGTGCCCCCGAGACGGTTCCACTGACCGAGCTCTCGCTAGCCGCAGGGTGGGTATACCTCTCGGGTTGACGATTTGAGAGATGTTGATTTTTGAAAAAGTGCCCCCCGAGCAGACTCGCTGACCAGGCTCTCACCTAGCTGGCAGGGCCGTTGGCTCACTCGGTGGCAGGTCCCAAAGGCTTTAGCATATAAGGAATCAGTTACGCTTGATAGATTGATAGTTTTTCACTGACAATCGAAGTTCTTCAAGAATAGTTTTGAAAACAGAAGCTTAAGATAATAAATCCTACAATGGCGCAACCTTATTTGATTAGTTTTAGAAACAAAATCAGATTCCTTTTGAATTGTCAATGCATGATTGTTTATGTAATCATTGTAGATAATAGTGAGCATTCTATTCCTCAGCACCATCAATCATCCTTGAGGCCCATTCCTGAATAACACAATATGCAACAGTAAAAAGAACTGCGCTCTAAATTATGAGTTTGCTTGCTAATAGACATTAAGTGGCATGTCATTCTGAGAACCTGAAGGGCATAGTATCTCTACCATAAAAAAGAAGGCATAGTTTATAACCAAGGTTGTTGACAACCAAATTGATCATTTGAAGGCAACAAAGTGAAAAGTTATCACATCAAGACAAATATGAGCACAAAAAAGAGAAGAATCATCATTCATATGATTATATACCCATAATTTTTTTTTCGGGTCGGTTCCCACCCGTCGGATACTTGGGGTTGGACATTTCTTTCCGAGCGTGAGACACGCTCGCAAAGAGCGGGGATTGTGTACAACCCCGTACCCGTCGGGTAGGACCCTCCCCAGATAGCGGGGACCCGTGGTGTCCCGTGATTGACTAGCATTGACCGGGGTGCGGTTAGAATCCATATTCTTAAATAAGCAAGGAATGGGGGTGCGAGTAGCGGAGTTTGGTGTGCGTTTAGAAAAGAGGGCTGCGGATAGCCATGTTTGGCTAGGGTTTTTTGTAAAACCTAAAAAAATAAACTCAAAAGGGGGACCTTCCTTCCCAGCCGCAAGAGGAGCCGAGACCCCCCTTCCTGTTCGCGCGCGTCTAGGGCACGCCGCGACCGATCCGCCGCCCGGAACTCTCCTCCCCGTCGCCACCTGCAGAGACCGAGCCCCAGCTCTCCTCCCTGTCGCCGCCTGGAGCAGCCACTTCTCCTTCCCCGTCGACCTAGAGCAGAGCCCGACCCCCGGAGCTCTCCTCCCCGTCGCCACCTGCAGAGACCGAGCCCCAGCTCTCCTCCCTGTCGCCGCCTGGAGCAGCCGCTTCTCCTTCCCCGTCGACCTAGAGCAGAGCCCGACCCCCGATCTCTCTCTCTCGTCGCTGCCCATGGAAAAAGGAGGCCGATCCTCCTCCTCTCTCTCTCTCTCATCGCCGCCTAGGGCAAAGGGCCGCTGTGCCCTATTCTTCCCGTCGCTGCCTCCCAACAACGTAAAGGCTGGGAGCTCCTCTCTTGTGGCCATTTGGAGCAAGGTTGGCCGGGAGCTCCTCTCCCGCGGCCATTTGGAGCTAGATCAGAGCGTGGACGGCCGCTATGGCCGCTGGATGTCGAGCTCGCGCAAGGTCTTCGGTTGCGACTCCGTCGAAAGCACGCGTCAAGGGTAACAAATTTCTACTTGGGCAGGTGAAGCCTTCAATTCTCATACTTGCATGGAAGCTCCCCTCCACCATCAGGTGGAGGAGGTATGCTCTCCGACGGGTTGATGTGCGCATCCCCGAAATTAACCACATTAGCGCCTGGAAGTGTGAGTACGGGTTTAGGCATTCTGTGTGAAGCCCATCCAGGTGTGTAGACCGGATTGATGATGTTTCTGTGTGAAGCCCGTCCGGACGTGGGGGCCGGATTGGTGATGTCCTGAGGATCAAGGAGAAGAGGAAGATATTTATTATTTGCCCGTATTTATAAAATGCCGCCGCCTCGGGAAAGGGGTGTGGGCAATGTAGCTCGGTTTGCTTCAATTGGCCGAGGCTCAGTTTGCTACCGCATGGCGAGACGTTGGCGTACAGGTGTCGCAGTACCAAGCAGGGAGTTGCGGGCTTAAGCCCAAAGTCGTGCCGCCCCGAGAAGGGCTTATTTATTTATATTTGCTGGCCTGCGTGCCGAAGTATGGAGCTTATGCTCTTGTAAATTAAAATGCCTGTGATGCCCTCTTTATGTAGCTTATATTTTTATCGTAGGCGAGTGGTGTTTTCACGAACCACTCGCCCCGTGGGAACCCCGAGGTGAAATTACCGGGAAGACCTTAAGGGTCAGTTAATTAACTCTTAAAACGGCGGAGTTACGCTGTCGGCAGTCCCATTTGGGCTGCGTATAGTCAGACTGTTTGTCGGGATTACGCTATTGGCGGCCCGGACGAGGAACGCTACAAATAGACCCAAGAGAGCACCTTTAGGAGGGGGATTCGGTTTGGGATTTCCCCTTAGATGTTTTGGTTGGCCAAGAGAGTCCTCCAATGGTGCTTTGTCTCAGTCTTTGGCTTCGGAGGGGAAGTGCTTGTTAGTCTTCCGGGTGTGTGGTGGGACCTCCACGCTGAGGCCTTGGGTTTGTCCTTTGAGTTCCTAGTTTTGTGCCTAGATTGTTAGCTTGAGCGAAGTAGGTGTGAGGCCACACCTCTTTTGGAACCCCGAACTCCACAGAGACCAAGTCTTGTTCGCAAGATTTCGATTTCAATAGTGGGTAAAAATCTTACATATTTAAAAAAATAACTATATTGAAATAGTTTATAAATGATAATGAAGAGGATATTAATTTATAAAATATATATTATGTTTCCTTCAATATTTGCAAATTTTATTATTTTAATTTAAAATATATATGATTGCTTTTTTTCATGTGATTTTGATCATAGGTGAGAGTCATATTTATTTCTATCTTATAAAACCTCATTAGGTACTCATAGGGAGATGAATTGAAACTTATTTGATGTTATACTACAAAAATATTTTATCAAAATGTTCCTAAAAATTTAAACATTATAGAAGTATTATAAATAATGTCATTTCCCAAATTGATCAATTATTGTAAGAAAATATGATATTAATATAATAGACATTTTTTGTTATTTTTGTCGATTTATTTATTTGAATAATTTTGTGTTTCACTCACACAGACTACAACTCCTACGCACGCCACTGATCCCACGGGGGAGTGGATTAGGATGTCACGGGGAGAGAGCCAGGCGCCGAAACACGCGAGAACTCAGGAGTGTGCGTCTAAATTAATGAATCTAGTAAAAAAAAATTAGGTGTAAATTTACTTTTTTTTTTAGTGTGCATATAGCTAAAATGGGTGTGCTCGTAGCAATATTTTTTTTTAATTGTGTCCAGTTTAGTGTACTAAAATCCTAATTCTCCCAAAGCCTTGAGCTATCTCTCTCTCCCCCTCATTCTCTCTCATCTTCTTCTATATCTTCATTTTTTTTTCTTCATTTTTCCTTTTTTGTCACTCTCCCCCGATTTTCATGAACTAGATGGCGAAATATTCAAAAAAAAAAAGATATTTTTCTGCCTAGCAGTATAATAATTTTCAATGCTTCGAATGAGTTTTTTGGCACTTTGCACCCTCGAAATATGGGGTTTTGACATTTTGCACTCCGAAGTTTTCAAATTGGTACTTTGCACCCCTTAATTCAAGATTTCTGGCACTTTGCACCCCCATGGCTGAATTTTCAAGGATATTTAGGTCCGGACATCAGTAAAAATGCTAAATTTTTATTACACACTGTACCGAATTTTGTTAAATTTATATTTGCACATCTAAAATGTTAAATTTCTACCACTGCCCGGACTTAAATACTCTTAAAAATTCCGGCTATGAGGTGCAAAGTGCCAGAAATCTTAAATTGAGGGGGGGGGGGGGGGGGGTGTGAAAATGCCAATTTTAAAAATTCGGGGTGAAAGTGCCAAAACTCCATATTTCGGAGGTGCAAAATGCCAAAAAGCCGAAGCTTCGACTGAATGCAACGAATGCCTTTACATTCCAAAACATCCTCCCACTTGACCTCACTAGAACACGGAAAAGCATCAGAACATGACAACCGATTTATGGGAACCATGAATGGAATTAGGAACAGAGGAAATCGTCGTTTTTGAAAGGCAATGATCGAGCACGGCTAGACGATGGGGGATTTGCAGTTATTTAGCTCGATTTGTCGTGCAAAATCTGTGACGCATGAATGAATTTAAGCATAACAAGACCATTAACTTCAATCTTAATTGAATATCTCGACGAATCCGGCAGTTTCTACCGCAAAATGCGACGTGAATCAGCTCCTGGAACTCATCCCCGTGTCGCCATGTTCACGAAGCTCGCGCTCATCTGAAGCTGTATTAGATCTCCTCAGAGGAAAAAGGGATTGACGTCTGAGGCCAATGGATCCACTCAGTACGGATCATCCAACGTTTCAGGAAGACAGAGGCCGTGATCGATCGAGATAAGCTCGGCTAGGCGTCTTGTCAATGGCAGCAGGAATTGGCTAAGTTTCAGCGCAGAGACGGGCTCGCGGGCCGAACGAGGCGATTGTTTAGGTTTAGGGTCCGTCTGATCGAAAAGGAGCTGTCAGAGATGGAGTTTGAAAGAATAGCTGTTTTGGAAAAATGGAGTTTGCGGCAAAAATATGTTTGTGTAAAATGAAGTTTGCAGAGCTGTTCGAAAAGCAGTTCATAAAAACCATTTCGGAGTTTTGTAAAATATTATTTTTTTTAAATGCAAAACCACGAACATTTCACGAAATAAAACAAACTAACAAAATTTTTTAAGTTACATCACATAAAAAATAACAATGTTATTCCGCGGTTGAGGTCCAATGCCTGCGAATCGGCGCCTATGCATCACCTAAAAGAGTGAATACGTAAATAATTTAGATTCACCGATTATAGTCAAAATTATAAACTATTTGTACAAAATACCAAAATCTCCGTCTTACATATGAGAACTGGAATAATATGTTTCTTACATATGTTTCATTCAGAACAATAAGAGCACGAATTATATTTCATTCGGGACTATAAGAGCACGAATTATATTTCATTCGGGACTATAAGAGCACGAATTATATTTCATTCCGTTTAGGGTTTGTGAGCGGGGCGTTTATGACCCGTCATTTGTTAACGCCCAACCTCATCCAAGTGGCTTCGTTTGGCACGGCTTATTTGCTACGCCATTATAATAGATTGAATGTTTGGCACGACAAAGGTTATGACCGCTAGAGGAAGCATTCTTGCATAATTTTCTATCTTTAGGCTGGGATTTAAAATTCAAAGAAACATATTTGTTTTACAGACTTACACTACTATATAAAATTCAACAAACGAAAGAGTACGGAGAATGAGAAGGTTTGGAGAAGAGGTTGAGAGAGGATCAAAGTGAGGGTCGGTGGGCGGAGAGGGTAGTAAATATTTAAGCTTAATTATTAAAGATGGGTTATAACAATTTAGTATATTTAGGGATTAAAATTGATATGCACTCATACAAGACTCTCATTCATTTATATGCATAAAAAGAGATGGTTACTCTCCAAAACCACTAGCATGATGAGGGGAGAGTGGGGAAGTGGGCAAGCCCACTCTCTCTGTAACCAACCGCCCTCGCCGGACCGCAACGCCCGAAACACGCCGCGCGTCGCCATGACCGAACCCCACTACTGGGGTGCGATTGGCCCGCACCCCACTAGTGGGGTGCGAATAGCCGCACCCCCATAGTGGGTGGTACGACCAAACCGCGCCCCATGTGGGGTGCCGCCAAGCCGCACCCCATGTTGGGTGCGGTCAGGCCGCACCCCCTTGGGTGCGGCCCGGCCGCACCCCCTTGGGGTGTGGCCAAGCCGAGCCGCACCCCCTTGGGTGCGGCCCGGTCGCACCCCCTTGGGATACGACCAAGCAAAGCCGCACCCCCTCGGGTGCGGCCGCGCCGCGCCCCCCTTAGGGTGCGGCCGAGCCACTCTCCCCCATAGCGGGGTTAGGGAAAGTCCCCCCTCTTCTGACTCGCCGCCCGCTCTTCGGGTTCCGGAATCCACCAAGGACGCTTCCCTACGCGCCCAGAACGCTTCCCTGTTCGTTACGCGCTCAGAGCACTTTCACATTTCGGGCACGCTCACTTTTTGTCTTTCTAATTTCACAGATTGCAGGAACGGCTTGTCGCCTTTTCGCCTTCAACGAAGCTGCCCGAACTGCCCGGGGGCGAGACGGTCATTTACGAAAAATGGCGATCCGTGTGCTCCTAACCGGAAAACGTGATTCGTCCGTCAGGTGGTTACGGTGGTTACAACGGCGAAATTACCAGGCTACCCCCGACCAAAGCTATAAAAGGAGCCCAGAACCTTCATTTAAGAGGACCTTGTCTTCTGCACCCGGGAGAGCTCCTTGAAGATTTTCACGGTATTCTCCTTCGGCGCTTGAAGATCTCCTTCGTGGACTTGAAGATTTTCTTCATCCCGAAAGGCGACCCAGCATTCTCACCTTTGTTCTCCGGAGCATCTCATTTTTGTTCTCCCGGAAGGCGACTCAGCATTCTCGCTTTTGTTCTCCAATATTCTCAGAAGAAAAAGACTTGGTTTTTTAAGAGGTGGTCTGTCACCTTCAAAACTCTCTCTCTCTCTATTATTGTAACGAGCGGCGGCCTGTCGTGCTCGAATTCTAAGTACCTAACTGTAAACTCTCAGAAGATAGTGAAGTTTGGTCGGCACAGCTCCGGCCGCGTGGTTTTTTACCCTTTCCGGGTTTTCCACGTTAAAAAGTCTCAGTGTACTCAACGAATCTCTAATTGACTGTTTGTGCGCTCGGTTCGCTTCCGAGCTAGGGTGGTTCAATTCGACCGGTCTACCAAAGCACTCGAGCGACCCACAACAATTTGACGCCATCTGTGGGAATGAATTCTCAAATACCGAGCAAAGGATTTCCGAACGCAGCGCCCGCTTCGCCTGAGTTCACGGAACCAGCAAGAGTGGACACCTCCCCCGAACTATCCGACGCATGCAGTTCCTCAATCCCTGAAAGCCCGGAGAAAAGAGCGCTCATCGCTGCACCCATCCTGCCCCAGTGGCTTGGATCCACTAGCAAGCCGGCCCCTCTCGCGGCAGGACAGGATTCGAACGATGTCACTTACCAGCAAAGGTGACCCCCCCTGTCAAAGTCAATCATGGCATATCCAGTTTCGTCATGGCTAAAGCTCCCGCACTACAAGGAGTTCCACGGAGCAGAGGACCCGTACGGGCACGTTAATCACTTCTTGATAACGATGCGGATGTTCGGACTTCCCTACCAAATCAGCTGCAAAATCTTCACCAAGACACTGCGCGGAGACGCCCTCCGCTGGTATCAATCCCTGCCAAACAGAGCGATTCACAACTTCACCGAGTTGTCCCAACTGTTCGTTGAATGGCACGAAGCACGCACGCCAAGGATTCAAGAAGAAGAGCGAGAAAAGCCCGAGACGAACGAGTCGCCCCACCTAGGGGAAGCGGAGCGGAGCGGAGCAAGCAGCAAGAAAAGATCTACACAAGCTTTCACCAGGAGCGTCCCCGTGGATGGTTGGACTTCGCCTTAGACGCAAGCATAGACAATCCGGCCTATGAACTAAGGAAGGCATTGATAACCCATCGCATCTCGTTCAATATCATGTTCGTGGCAGCCGTGGTGAGGCTCAAACTCCTAAGCGGGAACCTCAAGCTCAGGGTCAGCGACACAGAGCTCCCAGACGGAACTATGGTACCCACCATAGGAGTCGTCACCCTCCCCGTTCAAGTAGGGATGCACTCGAAACCAGTCCAGTATGACGTTCAGTTCGTCATCGCAGAGGTAGACTCCCCCTACGACGCAATATTTGGGATCCTCCTGCTCGACGCCCTGAACCACGACGTTTCCATGTCTGGACGCATGACCAACAAAGAGAGAATCCTCAGGGATGCAATTCATGGTTTCGACACGGCCGCAACCGAGCTCCCTTGGATCAACTACGACCCGTCGCAAAACCAAATTCTGAGAAGCAAGGCGTGCGGGAGGGCCGCGCAACCCCCACATTGGCAGAAAAAGTTAATCTTTCGGCACCAGCAGACCTACTACAACTTGGGGATACGTGTCGCAAGAGAAAGGGACAACAACAACAGTTCGAGAAGGCCGTACCGCCCAATCAGAACCAAGCGGACCGCTCCCGAGGGCTAGAAAATCAAAGCTCCCGGATCTACACCCCGTTAAATGCCCCCCGCGAACATATACGACATCTACAACAACAAAGTCATCAACTGGCCCAGACCGCTCCCCCAGCGTAGGGGAGATCAATCTCAGTTCTGCAATTTCCACAAAGGCCAAGGGCACCATACGGAGCACTGTGCCAGGTTGAAAGAAGAAATTGAACGCATTGTCCAGTCAGGACACCTTGAGGCTTTCCGCAAAGAAGCACAGAAGGATGGCACCGAGGGTCGGTCGCCGGGTCACCGCCGCCCACCATGCTGAACGACCGAAAGAGCTCGAGCAAGCGCAGCGCAAAGGGAGCTCGACGTTACCTTCTCTCTCGTCAAACTTGAATCAGAAACTTATTGGCTCAGAAGCCGCAAGATTGCACTTGCGCAAGTATCAATGTTCATTTTCTAATTATGTTTTACCTGTCCTAAACTGTTCTACTGCAGGAACCCATTCGGGGCCCTGCCCCGGGGACTTTGCACCGCCGTCGATTGAAGGTTCGCCCTTCTTCTCCGCCGTCGAGTCCCGGCATCGTAAGGGCCTGCCCCCCTTGCGTTCGCCCCCGGTTTGAATACACCAGCTATTCACCGGCCACTTTGGGGCCCTGCCCCGGGGACTTTGCACCGCCGTCGATTGAAGGTTCGCCCTTCTCCTCTGCCGTCGAGTCCCGACGACGTAAGGGCCTGCCCCTTTTACGTTCGCCCACGGTTTGAATACACCCGCTATTCACCGGCCAAATCTATATTATAAAAGCCGCGAGCTCAGACTAGCGCAAACTAATTTTCTATATTATAAAAGCCGCGAGCTCAGACTCGCGCAAACTAATTTTCTATATTATAAAAGCCGCGAGCTCAGACTCGCGCAAACTAATTTTTTATTATGTAAAAGCCGCGAGCTCAGACCCGCGCAAACTCATCCGTAATTTTGAAAATACCATCAAGCTACGCAGGTGTCAACAACCAGAACAACAAAATCACACAAGGAAATAAATGCAATGTATACAATAAGGGAATACAACCACATCGAACGCAGCGTTGCACACAAACAAACAATAATACTGAAAGCAGGAAAATGAAAGATAACCAACATCAGTCCTCGACTACATCCGAGTAATCATCCCCTGAAAGGTCCCCAACTCCGAGGCCAGCGGTGTCGCACCCAAACTTCTTCCCCATCATACAGAGAGTCTTCTGAATGCCTCTCTGAAAGGCAACTTCGCGCTCGTCCGCCATCAAGGGCTCAACCTCCTTCGTCATAACCTCGAAGCGAATCTCCTCCGCCATCTAGAACCGTTCTTCTATGAAAGTAAGAGAATCTTTGTACTCGGTCACTCCAACCGCCTTGGCTTCCCCAAGGCTGCGCTCGATCGACAACAACCGGTCCACCTCGCTCCTTAGAAAGCCCAGCTCCCCCTCCAGGCGGAACATCTCCCCCTGAGCTTTCGAAAGCTGACGAAGGGCATCCTGGGCAAGCGCCTTGTCACCACCATACTCCGCCCGCAGCTTCTCGACCTTGGATCGGGAAGAAGAGATGTCGGCCTCCAACTGCTTGATGTAAGAGAAGTCGCGATCCCTCTTCTTCTGCAAAATGGACATATCGCTCTTCACCACACGCAGCTCCTCCTGAAGAGCGAAGTAGCTATCCTTGAGGCCCACATAACAATCGTTCCATGCAAGAGCCACACTGGTTAGAACATCGGCCTGCGGACAAAAGATAAACAGTCAGCATACCAAAGCAACAATGGGAAAAAGGTATCCAAGACTAGAAAAAGATAACTTTACTTACTGCCGAAGTCATCGCCTGAAGAGAAGAAGAAACTCGCCTCGTCGGCGGCAAGGGGGGAGGTGGCGACAAGTCTCCCTGCGGGACCCGGTCGGCAATAGGAGACGCCAAAATCTCAACCTCCGCATCGGACGGAATCGGCTCTCCCCTGTGGCGGCTCGGGCCGACATCGTGATCATGGCTACTGTGCGCCGGTGGGATAGAGCACGAGCTGGAACCTCTGTTCCTAATAACAACCCTCCTCCTCTTCCTACAGTCTAAGGGAACAGCGGTCGCTCGCTCGGCATCCCAGGAAAGCCCCACCGAGAGCAGTCGACTTTCCTCCACGCAACCGAAAATACAAAATAGGGCCTTCGACAGCCTTTCTCGGCCAGGAAAACCAGGAATAAGAAGGAACTCGTCCTCCCGTCCAGTCTGCCGGCGGCATCGTCCAGGAAGTGCTCTTCATAGCTCTGGCAGCTCTAATCGATTTCGAACGTACCCATAAAGAGTATTCCCGTGCGGTAATCAGTCTTCTCCCCAAAGTGAAACCAACTCTTGTTGCTTCGAACCTCAATACGATCACCTGAGTCGATAGAAACCTCACACCAATCCTTGAAAATCTCGAGCGAAAAGCGCGCGCTATGTTCCCGAAAAAACACCACCGTCCCCATAATGTTTGCCATCCAGGCAGGGGTAAACTGGGTAATCGGGACACCGCAAAACCGGAGTATCTCAACAACCTCCTCAGAGGGAGGAAGGCGAAACCCGGATTTCAGACAGCTCTCGGAAAGGGTCATAAAACAAGTCGGCGGATTTTGAACGCGCTCCTCCACCCGCGGAATCTTCACCTCGACGTCAGAAGGCAACCCAAACCGCTTTCGCCATATATCAATCCGCGCAACGTCAAGAGTGGAGCGCAGGCGCATCGGCCTTGACTGGCCACCCCATTTCAAAGCCTGAAAACAACAAAAATAATATATAAAAAATAATAATAAGAGAGGCGCATATCAAGTAATTAATCGCGCGCGCACATCAAGCAGCGCGCACAACTAATCGCGCGACAACTAATCGCATATCAAGTAACTAATTGAGCGCAACAAATCGCGCGCACATCAAGCCGCGCACGCACGGCAGCCCGCGCGCGCAGCAAGCCGCGCGCGCATAGCAGCTCACGCGCTCGGCAAACCACCGCGCGCTCGGGTCGCGCGCAGCGAACCGCCGCACGCGCGTGGGGGTGCGCGCACGCCCCCACGACCCCGGCCGGCCGGGCGCGCAACCACCGCGCGCAATGTTCGCCCGACACGGACCGCGCGACCCCTCCCCGGCGGTCTGCTCCCGTGGCCGGTTGCACCCTCGCGGGGACACAGCACGCCCACCGGCGACCTGCTCCCGCAGCCGGCAGCACCCGCGCGCGGACAGCACGCGCCTGCCGGCGACTTGCTCCCGCGGCCGACAGCACCCACGCGCAGGGCATGCATACGGCCTCTGACCGCTTGTTCCCTCGGTCGGAACCACCCCCGCAGGCACACTCCTCCGCTCTCTCTCTCTTTGTCCCTACAAAATGAAAAAACAACTCACCTCCGCCATGATCCAATACACCGCGCAACAAATCAGAATTACCGCGAACAAGACCGAAACCTTCGCACTCATCCGCACGAAAACTTGGACTCCGAAGGTTTGGGGGGCTTATGATGTGCACTCATACAAGACTCCCATTCATTTATATGCATAAAAAGATATGGTTACTCCCCAAAACCACTAGCATGATGAGGGGAGAGTGGGGAAGTGGACAAGCCCACTCTCTCCGTAACCAACCGCCCTCGCCGGACCGCAACGCCCGAAACACACCGCGCGCCGCCATGATCGAACCCCACTACTGGGGTGCGATTAGCCCGCACCCCACCAGTGGGGTGCGAATAGCCGCACCCCCCATAGTGGGGGGTACGACCAAACCGCACCCCCCATAGTGGGGGGTACGACCAAACCGCACCCCATGTGGGTGCGGCCAGGCCGCTCCCCCTTGGGGTGCGGCCAGGCCGCTCCCCCTTGGGGTGCGGCCACGCCGCATCCCCTTGGGTGCGGCCAAGCCGAGCCGCACCCCCTTGGGTGCGGCCCGACCGCACCCCCTTGGGTGCGGCCCGACCGCACCCCCTTGGGATACGACCAAGCAAAGCCGCACCCCCCTCGGGTGCGGCCGCGCCGCGTCCCCCTTAGGGTGCGGCCGAGCCACTCTCCCCCATAGCGGGGTTAGGGTAAGTCCCCCCTCTTCTGACTCGCCGCCCGCTCTTCTGGTTCCGGAATCCACCAAGGACGCTTCCCTACGTGCCCAGAACGCTCCCCCGTTCGTTACGCGCTCAGAGCACTTTCACATTTTAGGCACGCTCACCTTTTGTCTTTCTAATTTCACAGATTGCAAGAACGGCTTGTCGCCTTTTCGCCTTCAACGAAGCTGCCCGAACTGCCCGGGGGCGAGACGACCATTTACGAAAAATGGCGATCCGTGTGCTCCGAACCAGAAAACGTGATTCGTCCGTCAGGTGGTTACAGTGGTTACAACGGCGAAATTACCGGGCTACCCCCGACCAAAGCTATAAAAGGAGCCCAGAACCTTCATTTAAGAGGACCTTTGTCTTCTGCACCCGGGAGAGCTCCTTGAAGATTTTTACGGAATTCTCCTTCGGCGCTTGAAGATCTCCTTCGTGGACTTGAAGATTTCCTTCATCCGGAGCATCTCACTTTTGTTCTCCGGAGCATCTCACTTTTGTTCTCCCGGAAGGCGACTCAGCATTCTCGCTTTTGTTCTCCAATATTCCCAGAAGAAAAAGACTTAGTTTTTTGAGAGGTGGTCTGTCACCTTCAAAACTCTCTCTCTATCTCTATTATTGTAACGAGCGGCGGCCTATCGCGCTCGAATTGTAAGTACCTAACTGTAAACTCTCAGAAGATAGTGAAGTTTGGTCGGCACAGCTCCGGCCGCGTGGTATTTTACCCTTTCCGAGTTTTTCACGTTAAAAAGTCTCAGTGTACTCAATGAATCTCTAATTGACTGTTTGCGCGCTCCGTTCGCTTCCGAGCTAGGGTGGTTTAATTCGACCGGTCTACCAAAGCACCCGAGCGACCCGCAACAAAAATCTTAAAGTTATTATTAAAATTTTGGGACCAAAATCATAAAGTTTAACCCTTAGGGACTGATTTATCAAAGGTATTAAACCTTTGTGACGAAAATTTTAAAGTTTAAACTTTAGGAACTGATTTCTTAAAAGTCCCAAACGGTAGGAATTGAATTCATGATTTTGCCTACTGAGCTCCATGACAGTCGTCCGTCGTCATTCGGTTTGGATGTCGAAGCCAAACCGCTAATCCTATCTAGCTGTTGAAGAAATTGAACGGGCGGGCGGGCGAAAATCCCTCGAAACTGCAAAATGTAATAACAAAAAAAGTTCACACGCTTCTCTCCAATCCCCACTTTCACTCTCCATCACTCTTTTTACCTTCAATTTTCCAACTCATCAATGATTCCAACTCTTTTTTCCTCAGTATCCTAATTCTGTACATTTCCTGTGAATAGATATTCACAACATTGAAAACAAGCTGCTGCTTTGCTTTCCATTTTTTGAGCCCTTCGTTTTCATTTGATTGTTCGAGTTTCTTCGACGGAGATGGCGGCCGGAAGGGGGAGTGGCGTCAAGCCTCTGTTTCTGAAACTCGGGCTTGCTTTGGCTCTATCAATCGCCGGTTACATCCTCGTCCATCGCCGCTCCCGCCGGCGGCCTCCCCCTTCTTTCTCGTCAGGTTTCTTTCCAGTCCCACATGTTTTCTTCATCTAACCGTGAATTCGCTAAAGAGAACTCTGTCGACGAATATGAGTTATTAAAGATGTGATCTTAGTAAGATATGACTATTTTGTCTCTCGCCTCTTCTTCTCAAGAGATTATCAATGAGTTCTTAAGCTTCCCAATGCGGTGGAAGCAGCGGCAGATCCAGAAAGTTCAATAAGGGGGGGGGGGGGGGGGGGGCATTGTCTTTTTCTGGCCAAAATTTTTTTTTGCGTCTCCACCTTATCGGAGTTGTTTCTCCTCCATTCGGTCACCATTTTGACGTGTAAGTAGTCAAGATTCACTGTCTCGAAGAGAGAAATCCAAATCCACTGTCTATTCTTGCAAAATGTTTGGGTGGGGGGGTTGGGCCCCAGCACGCCCCCTTAGATCCGCCCCTGGGTGGAAGAGAGAACGTATCAGAAGTTTGGGAAATCTCTATAAAAATTTTCCGTTATCGTCTGAGTTGCTTTCATTTGTTATTTTTCTGCATTTCTTTTATATTTCTTTCTTTTCCCTGATAACCTGAAGATAGCATAGAAATTGATTTAAGTAATCCTGAATGTAAATGATAACATCAAGTCCGACAAACCCATAGGTGCGACCCTCCTGGGCCGTGCCTACCTTGCGGTCTCCTCTCTCCTAAGCGGGTCGCTCATCGTTGCGTCCTTGGACATCTGCGATGAACATCACCACCCTATGACGGGCCGCATCTGCGTCAGAGCCCGCTACGAAGCAGTCGCTGGAGATGCCATCGGTTGGCGAAGCGGGGTCCTCAACAACGACAAATAAACGGAAGGATGTGGGCGCTGGAATGATGACCGAAGGCGACTAAGAAGGTGGACGGACGGTGAGACTCCAGCAGACCAGGCCCTAGCATGTCGAGAATGGATGGGGTCCCCGGATCGAACGGGTGCGCGCATATAAGTCTTCAGGAAGTAGAGATATCCTTTGCACATAATAATTATTGATGAGACTATAACTGTATAACACCACTCAAATTATACATGACATTGTTATTAGCAAATCGGGTTTCGCTATTAGCAAACCCAAAAAATTCCGGTTCAATAATTTTAGGTCATTTTTTTTTCAAGCCTAAAACTTCTCTATTAGCAAACCCTAAATTTCTCCCCTTTCCGCCTTAGCCGAAAACTCTCTTCCCTATTTCCCTTGTCTCCTCTACCTCGCAAGACCGCCGACAGGCCGCGACCTGCTTTCGATACCGCTCCAAACTTCCGAAAGCCGACAGCACCTGGGTTCATCAAGAGATCGATAGCTCGCTAGACCGCTTTAGGGATTCATCAAACCTTCGAAACCGCCGACTGCTCCCCTCTCCTCTCATCTATTCGAGCAGGTAATGCTACAGCTCATTCTATATTCCGATTTAAAAGAGCTATAACGTAGCAAAAATCAAAACAGATCTTCTAAATCAAGGTTGTTGCTCATTCTATATTCCGATTTTTGTTACGGTTTTAGTATTCTCAATTATTTTTGTTTAGAAGATATGTTGCGAGCAGATGTAGATTTTTTGCCGACAAATTTTTTAACCAAAGGGGATACGCGAGGGTTTGGGCGTGACTTAAGACGGGATACGCGAAGGGTTAAGGTTTCAAATTTTGGGCTGCGGTTAAACACAAAAAAATGAGATGTTTTTCAAAATTTTGAGTTGCGGATAGCGGTTAACAATCGCCTATTATTATTATATTTATTTATTAAATAAAACCCATAAAGTGATAAAACTCTCGTCTCTAATCTTTTCTTCCCTTCCGCTTCAATACTCACAGCTCCCGAGCCCGAAGTTGGCGTCGAAGTCACCTCCCATGCCGGCCTCAAGGACGAACTCCGCATTCTAAGAAGAGTAAGATTTTCTTCTTCCCCCCTCCAAATCTCTTTTCAATTTATTGTCTGAGCTTTTTTTTATTCTGACGAACTGGAGTTTTAGTCAGGAAGAAGGCTTACCTACTATCATCAATGGCACCTCAACCACAATCACCACCACCACCACCACCACCACCACGAAGACGTTGCTCGGTCTTTCTCCCTCCAGCCGGAGCACCGGCGATGACGAAGGGTTTCTCCTCCCCGAGTTCAACGAGCTCGCCCTCAAAGACTTCGACATATCAGAAAACGACCCGGAGAGCACACCTTCAACCCCCATGCCTAGAAGATCGGACACAAAGGAAGATAACTCGTCGATGGATCAAGAGATTTCCCACCTCAAGAACTTGGTCTTATCCCTCCGCGAGCGGGAGAAGAATCTCGAGACCCAGCTGCTCCAGTACCGCGGAATGCAGGAGCGGGATACCGCCGCGAGGGAGCTTGAGAGCCGGCTGAAGATCAACGACATGGAGGCTCAGCTCTTCTCGCTAAAAATCGAATCTCTGCAGTCGGAGAACCAGAGGCTTCAAGCCCTAGTTTTGGATCATCCGACAGTGACGAGTGAGCTCGAAGCCGCAAGGAGGAAGATTAAGGCTCTGAAGCGGAATAGTAAACTGGATGGTGAGCAGGCGAGGGAGAAGATTTCTTCGCTTCATCAGATGATCGTTCTGTTGCAGGACAAGGAGAAACCCCATGGGAGAGATGCGTTGGAGATGGAGATGAAGTTGAAGAGATTGAAGGAATTGGAAGAGGAAGCTGGGAATTTGGAGAGGAGGAATTCAATTCTTATTCAGGAGAATTTGGAGTTGAAAATAAATTTGGAATCAGCGCAAAAAACCGCCAACTCAGTCATGGAAGATTGCAAGGTGAAGTTGAAGAGATTGAAGGAATTGGAAGAGGGAGCTGGGAATTTGGAGAGGAGGAATTCAACTCTTGTTCAGGAGAATTTGGAGTTGAAAATAAATTTGGAATCCGCGCAAAAAATCGCCAACTCAGCCATGGAAGATTGCAAGGTATTCTTCTGCATGCCTCAATGTTATTTGAATAGCAATGTTAGCCATATGACAATGATGACTATTTTCCTTATTTATTTTTATCTAATATTTTGACAATTCACGAATAATCGAGCAAAGAAAAAAGAATCGTATAATCCTCATAACGACCGCAGAGATTTGTACTATGGAGAGTTAAGGTTGTTATACCCCCAAACCGTAGACTTGATTTCAAGAATTTAGATCACTCTATAAAGGGCAGCCCGGTGCACAAAGCATCCCCGCGCAGCGAGAGTCCACGGAAGGGTCCCACCACAGGGGTGAAATGTAGGCAAAACCTTACCCTGCATTTTTGGAAGAGGCCGCTTCCAGGACTTGAACCTGTGACCTCAAGGTCACAAGACAACACCTCAACCGGTGCGCCAAGGCTCCCCTTCTAATTTAGATCAATCTATATTATATTAAAAAGAAAAAAAATGCGATGATTATGACCTTGAAACAAGACCATCGAATTGATCTGAGCCCTTCTTCGATTTTAATTTTCATTTTCTAACAAAACACTTGACTTTTTTTTAATACACGGGCTACTATTAAAACACACACATATACTACTATATATAATGGAAAACATTCTTCGGTGAAATATTCATATTTTTAATTTTACTCCTTCTTTATTACAAATTTTACGACTTCTTATAATTGAGTTTTATTATTGTATTTTATTTTAAAAACTATGCCTTATCCTTTCAAAATTTATTTGGTTTTGCATTTTGCGAGACAAATTTTTAAGGGGCGATGAATGACACAAGGGAACCCCGTGCACGATTTCTTGTATGTACGTATATATAAATAAATAAAAATATATATAATTTTTGTAATGTTAGATTTATTTAACATAAGGAGCCTTAAAAATTCAAAATATGGAAAATTGAAAGTCAGTTATTCTACTAGACTTTCATGCTGATCTGACATCTGATTGTGTTCTAATACTTACCCTTTGACTTGTTTTAAACTGAAAAATGACATTGACATGTTCTTAAAAAATTATAATCTTTTTTTTTTACAAGAAATATGAAGAGGCGAGTTTATCATTAAGGAACCATATGAATTCAGAATGGAAAAATTGAAAATGTCAGTCATACACATTAACTGATGTATTTTATCATAGAGAATTGGAAAAACATGAGTTTGTTAGTTCTTACTAAACATGTGTACAGTAGGTTTCATACCAATCATGTATGGCCAGTAATGGCTGGTTGCTTATCTTCCTTCTTACAGCTGCTCAGCAGATTTAGGGTTCATTTGGCATGGCGGCGGCGGTCATGAACGAGGTGGATATCAACCGGCGTTTGTGAACGTCCACCTATGGATCTCCCTCCACTTTTATGTTCAAAATTAGTGTTTCTTGGTTGCAGTCATAACCGTTGTCACGTCAACCACATATTTTATGACGGCGCATTTTTGTCCAAACTCACGGGAACAAAAACACCGCGCCAAACACGATACTTAGCTTTTCATTTCAGATGCAGAGTCTTTGAACTTCTTGCTGAATTATTCTTTGATTATAAAAATACCACGGTTTTACTTTTTTGACAACTCATTAGAAGCGCGTTGTCAAATGTTGTACTTCTATTCGAGAAGTAGATAAAAGCTCTGTTTGGGACAACTTATGTTGATAGATGATCTCTATTTAAAACGCAAATGCTGTTTTACAGCTGTTTGTTTGTGTAGCTGTTAGAAAATCACTTATTTTAAAATAGCTGATAAGCTGTTTTTTCATCAGCTGTCTGGGTCCAGCTTATGGCCTCCCATATGAGCGTATCTCTTAAAAAAGCCCTAGGCGCTCGCTGAAACCCTCCGCTGGCCCTCTCGATTCCTCCTTTCCTCTCATCCCGTCGAAGGGCGCATCGCAAGATGTCAGTTAACAGCAAAAAAAAAAAAAAATCTTTTCGATCAGCACTAATGCACAAATTGTCCAAACAGTCTGCAGTTTATTCATCACTGCTTTTATAACAGTTCTATTCAATCAGCTTTATTCGATTAGCAGCTTTTTCATCAGCATAAGTTGTCCCAAACAGAACCAAAGACCGGAAAAGTCAAACATGTGGAACCTTGGAGTTTCAATGTCAAAGAATTGAAAATGTCAGTTCTTCACAAGCTTTGATGGAGGATATTGTAGGGAGGGGACATTGAACTAAAATGTCTCTTGATACTTACATTTTCATACAAAGTAGGATCTCGTGTCAAGAGTTTTTGGTGAACTATTGATTGCTTTCCTATGTAAGTATGCAACATCTTGAATTCGATGAGTTCGGTCCGATGAGAGGAGTGTCTTTGAGACAGTGAAATCCGGACAAAAACAACTTCTAAAAGGTTTCTAGGATGATAAACATTTAGATGTGAGGAGTGTAGGATTTAATCGAGTCCTATGTAGAAATTGGAGGAAAAGTTGTTGGACTTAAGTAATAATTTGCACTATCAAATATTATAGACATGTTTTCAGAGCATATATCAAAGTTCTATTAGGAATTTCATAGTCCGAGCTCGGATGATAGATTTTTAGTTCAGTGATATCGAGGGAAGTACTTGTCGGCCACCTCCAAGAAGAAGAACATAAAACTATGTTGTTCAGCTTAGTATAGTCTGTCTAAATCAAAGTGGATAATATGTTAGATACTGTGAGTTGGGTAGTTACAACAGCAGCTGTTCGAAAGATTGTGCTTCATTCCCGATTCTGAAAATTTTCAAATTTCATCATGAACTATTCTATGATTGTATGTTAATTACAATTCTGATGACTTGCCTAGAACCTTCAAGGGACATTCTTAAAAGCCCAAACTACTACATTGTAGCTAAAATTTTCAAACATGAAAGCTTATTTGGTTCAAGTTGTTCTTAGAATTCATTGAGATAAATGAATAAATAAACTGATAAATAAGAGAATCATCAATTTTGTTTTTGACAGAGACCTTGCAATTCTGTTCCTTTTTTTCCATCCATCCTTTGATAACCATGATATTTCTTCATCTTGACGCAATGCTTTACTGGTTCTCCTATATGATTTGCAGGCAGAAGAATTAGCTGAAGTCCAGAACCTGAAACATTCAAACGAAAAGCTGTTAAAGGAGATTGAGCAACTCCAGACCGATCGATGTTCAGATGTAGAGGAGTTAGTTTATCTCAGATGGGTCAACGCTTGCCTGAGGTATGAGCTGAGAAATTACCAGCCTCCACATGGGAAAACAGTTGCCAGGGATCTCAGCACGAATTTGAGCCCCAAATCCGAGGAGAAGGCCAAGCAGCTCATACTCGAATACGCCAATTCTCGCGCGGACGACAAATGCATGAGCCCAGGCGACCTCGACGACTGCTCGTCTTCCCAGATGTCCACTGGAGAACCCGACGACGCCTTCCTCGAATTTACCTCCGTCAATCCGAAGCACCGCTCCAGCAAATCCAAGTTTTTCAGCAAGCTTAAGAAGCTGGTTCTTCGTAAGAATCATCACAGAGATAGAGTCTCCTCAGTCGACAGAACTCCTGCCAGGTGCAGTAATTCTGATGGAAGAGTGTCGTTCTCGAACAGTTCGGCGGACGACGCATTTGGGAGAGATTCGTGTGATAGCTTTTCCTCTTCTTCCATGGCCGAAGAAATCAGGACGGCGGGTCGGGCACAAGGGGCTGAGTTTCAGAAGCGGAGGAGGATAAATTTGGAGGGCAGAAAGGAGAAAGGGGACTGGTGTAAGTGTGATGGAGAGTCATCTTATAGTCTTAAGAGAACAGTTTCTGTAGATGAGAATCTAATGAGTTCAACTTGCAGCAGAGGAACAGGTGAGGAAGAAGGCAATAATATGCCTGAGAAGGGTGAGATCAGAAAATATGCTGAGGTTTTGAAAGGCTCTCATGGAACTCAAAGAGTCATCAGCAAATCAACATCATCAGCTAGTGATGAGTAATTACAGTAGAGTTTGTTTGTGTGTGTTTCAAAAAATTTGTGAATATATTCAGTTTTACTAGTAGATCTTCATGTAGAGAATGGAGAAGGCAATCTCTGAAACATTAAGGCCCCTCCTGGTACATTTATAGTTGGAGTTTTGTTTGCATTTTTTTTAGAGTTGATATTAGCAGTCCAATTCTCGCTATTCGCACCCCAAAAACTGTAAAAATCCTAATAATATTCGCCGTCCAATTCTCGCTAATCGCACCCCATCAAATAACCTCCTCTCCATCTCTCTCCCGTTGCCTAAACCCTAGCCGTAGTTCTATCGGTCGCGTCATTTTTCCCCCCTCTTAGATTCACTTTCAAAAAAGAAAGAAATTATCTAGCGAAAATCTTAAAAAAGTAGTCAGTTTTCTGGTTAGAGGAAGTTTGCATGCCATTTAACTTGATTTAGAGTTAATTCCTCTATGCATGTCATTTAACTTGATTATTCTGCCAGGCTAGCAGAATAATCAGCAGCTTTGTTAGCACCTCTATGCTCATGGACAATGACAGAGTTAACAAGTCTGGCAACCCAGTCCTTGACATCATCAACTTGCCCGCCACACGAGCGTCGTTGCAGAGAGTCGTTCCTTTGATCCATTGAATCACTGTTGAGGAATCCCCTTGGATCACAACCCGGTCCCACACTGCCCGAAGTTTCGTGGCAAGCACCGACCGACATCTGAAGCGCATCCCTAGCAAGAAGGACAAGGCTTTTTAATTGTTTTGCCGAACCCACCCGGCGCCTGCCCAAGCAAAGTCTCTCTTGACCGCTCCATCAACGTTGAGTTTGCACCATCCTCCATCGGCAGACCCACGAGGAACAACTGTATCGAAGAAGAAGGAAAAGAAAAACATTAACGCGTGCAACAACTTCAATGAAAAGAGAGATTCCTTTCGATAGGCACACCGGGTTCTGCGGCATAGGCACTGTTGATGTTTGATTCTTTTGAGAAGGTCGTGCTCCAGGTACCTCTGCGTGCTACGAGCCGGGTCGGGTAATCGTGTGACTGTAACACAGAATGAACCCCTATACTGTAAGATGTAAGCCGTGCATGCCACTTTAGTCTTTCTTTTCTTTTCTCTTTCTGTCCCTACCGGTCAAGCCCCCTATTAGTACGAGAGTTGTTTTTTTTTTCATTTATAAAGGAGCATGAATGTCGAGTGTGGGCTTCTTGCATGTTAAGGAGCGGCGGCGACATTAGCAACCTCCCCGAAGAAGAGAGTGCTCACTAAGGGCATTTCCCCAACTTTCAGAGGCCCTAGTGGACAGCTGACCGGCTTAATTCTCAAATGGTTTATACCGGCCTAAGTCCTTTCCACCCCGATCGGCATCACCTCCAAATGCATCTATTTCCCGCTCGTTATCCAGTTCTTCATCAAGCTGAGGATGATGGAGTCCACGTCGTAGGGAACCTTCTCCCTCACGACCGCCTTCCCCTCATAGTCGGAGTGGATCAAGTCGTCCACCACCATCTGCACCAACGTTTTCTCCAGCTTCCCGGCCATATGCAGCACCCAGACCGATTCATTGTTCAGACCGGTGATCCTCGCCAAGTACTGCTTCAACGCGATCTCGTATCAACTGTGGAGGGTCGCCACGGCCACCGCTTTCGTCCCTAGAGATGTCATTTCCGTAGTACCGGGCTGTACGTCTCCTTCATCGCCGCCAAGCTCTCCGTATAATTTGCCATGTGAACCAAACTCTCGCTCGACTCTTCGTCTAACTCCACCACCATGCTGTCCGCTTTCCCATTTTCGTTCTCCAACATCTGATTCCGAACCAAGAATTGATCAGAAAAGGGCTCTTATTTATGAGTGCAAGGTGTTTGATGTCCGACTGCTGATGCAGTGGAATTGATGATCTCGACGTTTCCGTCTTCCTCCGCTGAGCTCCTCCCATCGTCGTTCATGATCTTGGCAGTGGTGAGAGCCAGCGCCAGCACCTTCTCCATGAATCCGATGGTGCATTTCCGGAAAACGTTGTGGCAATCCAGAAGCTTCCTTTCCGCCCAACCAAGCATCGACGACAACGCCGGAGACAGGATTTTGAAGAATCCTGTATCCATATCGGGTCTCTTGGCATCGCCGGTGATGTCGCCGAGCACGATGAGCACCTAGGAGTCCGCCATGCGAGGGAGACAACGGAGTGCAACAAGCCAATATCTGGTTACAAATAATTTTATTTTTAATTTTTTTAATTTTTCTCGGGCTGCATAAGCCAAAATTAAGTGGCTGTTAACAATCAACTTAATAATAATTATGTTATAAGTTTGGTAATGGATTTATTTGGGATCTGATCTGGTCGACCTCGTTGACTCCAACCATGAAACACTGAGCTTTATGCGAAGGACAGTGACAGATCATATTGACAGTCACGTGGGACCCACGTGCGGCAATCCTTATCGCAATCATCTTCCATTCTCTCCCCACCGGTGATTTTTGGGCGGTGACGCTAAGACAAAAGAATAACTGAATATAAATTAAGGAACAGACGACGTCAGAACAACTTCAGACAACTCTTTCTTTAACTCCAAAGCAAGCCAAACAGTTTCCTCCCTACCTGATCGGTTCTCAGAAGGAAGTTTCGATCCTCATCGGCCTCTTCTCCGTCTCGCATGGAATTTCCCGTAAGATCTCTCAATCTTCGCCCATCTCACTGTATTTTGCTGGTTATCGATGTCTCCGCCCTTTTCTGCGTGTATTGGAGTTTTTTTGGGGTTGTTTGATGGCTGATTTTGAGATTTCTGTGGGTGATTTGGGTCATGTTTTTGTTAGTTTTTTTAATATTTTGGAGGATTAATTAATTTAGCTCTTCCTATGGTAGATATGGGTTTTCTTAGCTGTTGTTTAGTTCTGATATTGTTCTGGTATTGATCGTTAATGGCGCTGCCTGCTGCTGGCGTGGTAAATGTGCTTAAACTTGGAATTACCTCGCCAATGCTCTTTTTTTTCCTTAGAAGTCGGAGAATTGAGAGCTGGCAGTTTTTATTTTATATTTTTGTTGATTGATTGAGTTTACAACCTTAGTGGTAAATGCATATGTAGGAGCACTAAGTTATTATGATTTATAGGCAATGCAGCTGATGAGTTTTTGGATATTTATAGGAAATAGTTCAGTCTATTATGAATGAAAGCAATCTAGCCATTGCTGAAATAAATGCCCAAATCATGATTAGTTTTCGATGAGAGTGACTTTCAATTTGCACTAAATCATAGCTCGATGTGGCCTGCCATTTTTATGCCAGTTTATCCACTCAAACTTGCTGATGCACTGAGTTAGCTGGCTTCCTTTTCAACACTGTGCTTGACTTATTTAATTTCACAAGTTAAAATCTGATTATCTCTTCCATCATGACTTTAATCAAATCTATGTACACCCATGACTGCAATCTATCCTTGACTCCGATTATTAGATCCACAATGAGTATCTCTTTCGAGGAACTTGCGTGTGCTTTTCTAACTCGTCGCTTTGAGAGTTTATTCACAAGGTGCTTGATGGATTCTATGGACATTTTGGTCATAAACATAGCTATGATCGAGGACCAATTCTTGTTGCCATGCCTCAAAGCAAATGTGTCGATTGCTCACGTTGTTTCTCAATAACGTATCTAGATGGATGAAGATAGAAAGCTCATCCCCTGATTGTCTACCTCACTTCTTATTCTGTAAAAACCTTCTGAGGGCTCAAACATAGGTTTCCCTCCTTGGTTTAAAAAAATGACACTTCATTCCGTGCCACAAGACTTTTGACGCTTCACATATCACATTCCTTTCATTTATAGAGCTAATATGATTGCATGGTCTTCCTAAGATCATTGTTTGTAATAGAGATGTGTGTTTTATGAGATATTTTTGGAGAACTCTTTGTAAGATGTATAAAACTTATACTTTCAAGTGTCTATCACTTACAGACTGATTGCCAAACTGAGATAATCAATGAGAGTTTAGGCTACATAGATGTTTGTTTGGTGACTACACTATTGGTTGAGATCTAATTTATTTACTGCAGAGTTCACATGCGATAGTTAATCAATAGGTGTGCTAACATGAGTTATTTTCATATAAATCACTGATTATGAGCCCCACAAATCCATTGATCTCGTTGGCCATCCCAAATCATATAGAAATAGTGATTGTGCATCATCATTTGCATAACATATGCATGATCTTCATAGTTAAACTCAAAGGAAAACCGTATGAATTATATATTGTGTAAATCAATAGTTGACACATTTAGGCAGTTCATTGTGTTTACTGCTATTGGCCCATGGCCCATGAGGCATGTCTTATAAGTCACATAATGACCTATGAAATTTTCAACATTTTCCCCACCTTGACCATCCACCCACCCTACTCCCTTTTTAAATTCTTCTATTTGTTTCTCTTTGACCACCTTTTCATCTCCATCCCTGGAAACTATCAGAGAATCCCCCTGGAAACCATGTTTCTCAGTGACCTTTGAGCTCACTCATTATTATTCTTCTCGTCTCCACATGGCCGACAACCTTTTGGGCCTTCCTTGGTTCAATTTGTGGTATATGGTTTCTCATTTCCTTACCTTTTAATAGAAGCTTATTTGTACTTTAATAAACCAGGTTTTCTTAAAATGAAAAAAAAACCATGTTTCCACTTGTGTTTGTAAGAATTACATAGAGGGACAATGACTAATGAAAGATGTGGAAAGATATGTCACATGGTTAGCTGTTCGAATGATAGTTGCTGGAAAGTTAAAGACTAGTATGAAGAGTGGGAAATGCTGTAAACTGTCGACTTAGGAAAAAGATACAATTGTGAAGTTTAGCTTAGTATGAGCCTATGTTGTTAAAGGCGCGCCTAAGGATCAAGGCTTACCAAGTTCAGAGGTTTGCGCCTTCGTGCGCCTTATTTTCGCCTTTGGAGCATAAAAGGCACGGCTGAGTGTGATTTCTGTTGTAATTTTTTTTTCAAAATAAAGAATAAAATAATGTAAGAAATCAATAATTTTGCATTATTTAGTGTGTGTGAAATATAATCGAGCGTTGAGACTTAGATATTATGCAAATGACCACATTGATTCTATTTTTTAAGAGATATAAATGATTGTAATGAATGATTAATAAGTATAATAGATTAAGAATCTGATCAAGAAGATGAATTGATGTTTGATGCTGATTATTTAAATGAATGTGGTTGCGCCTTGCCCTCGTCAGGTGCGTGCCTGCGCCTTAAGCCTAGGCTCCAAGACTCCTTTGCGCTGTACAACCCTGAATTCGCCGAGCGAACCCCCGGGACTCAAGAGGTATTTAAGACTTGTTTTTCCTACAATGGCCGAGGACAAGAATAGGTGGAGGTAAATCAATCATCCCTTGTTAACCATGGCTGACTCGGGCACGGCCGCTAGCGCCGGCGGTAGCACTACCGCCGGGCGCTAGCCCTCCTCAGCCGTCTCAACGACACCGCTGAGACCGCTCGGTCGTCTCGCAAGTATGCCGAGACGAGTCGCTAGCGCCGGCGGTAACAATACCGCCGGGCGCTAGCGAATCTAACCCAGGTGGGGCGAGCTCCTCTCGCCCCGCCCCAAGGCAAGGGGGGCGAGCTCCTCTCGCCCCCATCCCCTCCAAGGGGGCGAGCTCCTCTCGCCCCCCCCCCGCCCCCAGCATAAGGGGGGCGAGAGGAGGTGGGGCGAGCCCCCCTCTCGCCCCCGCCCCCAGCATAAGGGGGGCGAGAGGAGGTGGGGCGAGCCCCCCTCTCGCCCCCGCCCCCAGCATAAGGGGGGTGAGAGGAGGTGGGGCGAGCCCCCCTCTCGCCCCCGCCCCTAGCATAAGGGGGGCGAGAGGAGGTGGGGCGAGCCCCCCTCTCGCCCCCGCCCCCGGCATAAGGGGGGCGAGAGGAGGTGGGGCGAGCCCCCCCCTGTCACGACCCGTCTCGACAAGAGTCAGAGCGCACTTCGGGCGGGCCGTGATGCCACAGGCATGAGCGAACAGGAACCCATGCCTGCTAAGGCGGAAACAGATTTACTACAATAGTTTTGAATTCATTACTTTGAAAAGAATTTAGTATATCTTATAAGTATGCGGAAGCCACAATGAAAGGTTAAAACTATGCATTTTCATTAAAATCAGATGTCATACATTATACTGAGATGATGAACATGAAATGAGTTACAATAGTAAAATGCTATAAGTAAAATGATATGATACAAGCAAGAACACCCTAAGAGTTGTCCACAATACCAGAGAAAATGACTGACAATAACTAATACAAGAAAAGTAGATCCAATAGTACTGAAACAAAATACATAGAACCTGCTGACACAGTAATCAAAATAGAACCTCCAAGCAAAACTGCAGCTGAACGAAGAAAACTCAGGGAGCAGACGGCGCGGTCACGAACCCTAAGGCAAATCCAAACAGAAGAAAAATGCCTCAGAACAAGAAAATAATAGTAAACAAGCTGTAATTTTAAGTACATGCAGAAATAAATCTAAAGTACCGATTAACTCTTGAAACAGGCTAGTGAAACAGGCAGATAACTGAAACAAGCTGAAACTATCTAGAAATATTAGCCTACTCCGGAGTATAGCCTAAACAAGTATTTTACAACGACATAAGCGGTTATCTATGAAATGCGTAGGTGTTTATAGTGGGCACACATGGTTCACACTCAAGTCCAAGTGTAAGGCTTACCAGAATAAGGGTATTCCATGCTCACCGTGACCATGCAAGCAAGACGTTGCACCACCTAAAACCTAGTTTCCATGATTCGCTTATGACACTCAAGACCTAAGGGTTTCATGTTTTTCCGAGGAGATTCCCATCACAACACGACATGCTCGCGAGTGATAGTTCTTAGGCTATCAGATATTGATGATAATTTAGAATACCAGTAAAAAGAAATTAAATTCTTGTTTGCAAGCGAGAGGGAATTTCTCCACTTGCCTTAAGGTGAAGCAGGAACTACTAGCGGCAGCTAGGCGGCGCAAGCAAAGTCAAAGGCACTATTGAACCTGTTCAGGAATAATCGCAGGCAATATTTGATACATGACAACAGAAAACCATACGCTAGCAAGGCGGTTATTTTGCAAAAAAACTAACTCAAGAGCAGGTTAGCAATTTACCTCCCTCAAGGATGAGGGGAGCGGAGATTCCTCGGCGGATCGGGGCCCTGGCGGTGCTTGAGTGACAGAAACCCTAAATCGGAGGGGGTTTCAGAGATTCCACCACCAACACGACGAGCGGTACCGGAGAAATAATCATAAGAATGCAAAATTAGCCGATTAGACGACGCATATGCGAAGGATTGGCGTAAATTCGACGATTAGGGCACAAAGCCAACACGCAAAAATTATTAAATCTCTGAATCGAGGGATGGGGAGGCGTTCTTACCCAAGGGAACCGTATCCGGGCTCAAAAATCCGAGTGGAGGGCGAATCGAGAAACCCTAGATGTCCCCCTCGCAAATCGCCGGCCAAGACGGAGAGGAAGAGGGATAAATGGCTGCTGCCCTTGGAGAAGAGGAGGTTACCAGCCCCTTTGGAGGAGGAGGAAATGGCCCGGAGAAGGAGGAGGCGGTTGCGGAGTTGCTGACGTCGACCTAGGCGGGAAGCGGCGGCCACGACAGGAGGAGAAGGCGCAGGAGGGGTCGGCGGCGGCGGCTGGAGGCGCTGGAGGGGGCGTCGGCGGCGGCTGGAGGCGCTGGAGGGAGCGTCGGCGGCGGCTGGAGGGAGCGTCGGGAGAGGAATAGGGTTGCGGGCTTTGCGGCTGAGGCGGGATCGAGCGGGGGTTTGCGGGATTTAGAAAGAACCGGGGGGGGGGGGGCTCGGCTAGGCTTAATAATAATAAGGGAGGGAGGGAAAATCCTTATTATTATTATTATTAAGCTTTTAAAATAGGGTTGTTACAATCTCCCCTACTTAGAAAGTTTCGTCCCGAAACTTCTGAGAATTCTCTTACGGCGAAAATTAGGATGACATTCATTCCAACAAGGTTGCAATTCAAGTCAAGAGAACTAACTGAAAAGGCACTTAAATAGAGAGAGGAACAAGAGCGGAGACATACCGGGATCAAGAGAAAAGATGCGGATACTTGCTACGCATGTCAGCCTCGAGCTCCCAAGTGAACTCCTCAGACTTGTCATGCATCCAAAGTACCTTCACCATAGGAATGGTCCTCTTTCGAAGCTTGCGCTCTTGATATTCCACTATCTTGGCGGGCTCAATCGGATAAGACAGATTAGCTTCAGGAACCACCGGAATTTCCTCCAGAACACGAGTAGGATCATTGATGTATTTTCGGAGCTGACTGACATGGAAAACATCATGAACACCGGACAACGAATCTGGCAACTCCAAACGATAAGCAGATCCTCCAACACGCTCTGAGATGGTGTACGGCCCCACAAATCTCGGGCTGAGCTTATGATGGCGACCAAACCGTTTCACCCCAGGAGTAGGAGAAACCTTCAAGAACACCCGATCACCTACTGCAAACTCCAACGGACGGCGGCGCTGATTAGCATACTTCCTCTGTCTCTCAATGGCACGACTGAGCTGAAGACGAGTCTTCTTGGTGGCTTCTTCCATTTCCTGAAGTAACTCAGGGCCCAACACCACCTTCTCACCAACTTCTGACCAATAGAGAGGAGTTCTACAACGACGCCCATACAACGCTTCGAAAGGGGCCATCTTGAGGCTCTCCTGATAGCTATTGTTGTAGGCGAACTCAACCAACGGTAGGTGCTCATCCCAAGCTCCCTTGAAGTCCATAATATAACACCGAAGCATGTCTTCAAGAATCTGATTAACCCTTTCGGTCTGCCCATCGGTAGTTGGATGATAAGCGGTGCTCAAGTTGAGCTCGGTACCCAAAGCTTGCTGAAAACCCTTCCAAAAGTGCGAAACAAACCTCGAGTCACGATCAGAGACAATCCGCAGAGGAATCCCATGAAGTCTAACTATCTCAGAGACATAGATCCGGGCCATCTTTTCAGTAGAGTGACCTTCCTTGTACGGGATGAAGTGAGCCACCTTCGTCATGCGGTCCACTATGACCCAAATCGCATCATGCCCTCTCGGAGTACGGGGCAAACCCGTGATGAAGTCCATAGAGACATCTTCCCACTTCCATTCGGGGATAGGCAAGGGCTGCAAAAGACCACCAGGACGCTGACGCTGAGCTTTCACCTTCTGGCACGTCAGACATCGAGAGATGAAACGGGCTATATAATTCTTCATACCAGGCCACCAAACGATTTGCTTCAAGTCATGATACATTTTATTATTGCCTGGATGACCAGATGTGCGAGACTCGTGAGCTTCCCGGCAAATACTATCGAGCAATTCAGGAACATCAGGAATGCAGAGGCGGCCTCGAAAACGCAGCACATCGTCAGAGATAGAGAAATCCGGGAGAGTCCCAAGTTCAACCTGTCGGCGGATGCGCTGGAGTGCGGGGTCAGATGGCTGTAAATCCTTCACCTGCTCTACCCATGACGGAACGGGAACCTCTTCATGACCTTCTGGCGCGATGGATATATCCATCCGATCGAGGTCATCAATCAAGGCTGCTAGAATAGCTGACATTGGTGTGCAAGCGGCTACGGAAGCATGCCGACTCAACGCATCTGCCACTGAATTGGCTTTACCAGGAACATGCGTGAGCTGCAAGTCATAATCTGCCACGAACTCGAGCCAACGCCTCTGACGAAGATTGAGGTCCTTCTGAACAAAGATGTACTTTAAACTCTGGTGGTCGGTGAAAAAGTGACACTTCACGCCATAGAGATAATGACGCCAAAGCTTCAGAGCAAACACCACCGCAGCGAACTCCAGATCATGAGTGGGGTAGTTGCGTTCGTGAACCTTCAACTGCCTCGACCCATAAGCATTAACACGATCATCCTGCATCAAGACACAACCCAAACCAACTCCGGAAGCATCAGTGTAAACTGAAAAGTCCAACCCTTCTGTCGGAAGAGCTAAAACGGGCGCTGAACACAGACGTTGCTTCAACTCAGAAAAGGACTGCTCGCACTGATCTGACCACTCGAATCTAGCATGCTTTTGAGTTAGTCGAGTCAGGGGGGCAGTAAGAGAGGAAAAACCCTTGACGAAGCGTCGGTAATAGCCAGCAAAACCAAGGAAACTACGGATCTCGGTAGGGGTAGAAGGTCGCTTCCAGTCCATAACTGCGGAAATCTTGGCAGGATCAACAGAAAGTCCATCCCCTGAAATGACGTGGCCTAAGAAGGCAACACGATCCAGCCAGAACTCACATTTTGCCAACTTTGCATAAAGCTGATGCTGACGAAGGGTGGAGAGAGTGAGTCTAAGATGCACTGCATGCTCCTCGCGGGTCTTGGAGTAGACCAAGATATCATCAATGAAGACGATGATGAACTTGTCCAGGCACTCACGAAAGACACGGTTCATCATGTCCATGAATGCAGAAGGGGCGTTAGTCAACCCGAAAGACATCACCAAAAATTCGAAATGACCATACCGAGTCCGGAAGGCCGTCCTGGGGACGTCGGAGTCCTTGATCTTCAGCTGATGGTAACCCGATCTGAGATCTATCTTTGAAAAGACTGTACTGCCCTTAAGCTGATCGAATAAATCATCCACCCGCGGAAGGGGGTACTTATTCTTGATGGTCACCTTATTAAGATCTCGGTAGTCGATACACAATCTCATGGATCCATCCTTCTTTTTCACGAAGAGTACAGGGGCTCCCCAAGGTGACGAGCTAGGGCGAATGTACCCACGCTCAAGCAATTCGTCTAACTGCGTTCTGAGTTCTTCTAGCTCACGCGGTGCCATGCGGTAAGGAGCTTTAGATGTGGGGCGCGTCCCAGGCTCTACATCAATACAGAACTCCACATCACGATCAGGAGGCATCCCAGGCAATTCGGCGGGGAACACGTCAGGAAACTCCGAAGCAACAGAAATAGACTCGAGTTTAGGAGAGATAGCATCCGAGTGCGAAGCATAAACGAAGCAGACAGAACATCCTTGGCTAAGAAGGCGAGTGGCGCGCACAGCAGAGATTACCTTCAGGTGGCTGCGGGTCTGAACATGAACGCTGTATTCCTTGCCATTAATGCTGAGATTGACCCTCTTCGCCACACAGTCCAGCTTTGCTCGATACGCGACCAACCAATTCATTCCCAGGATTACGTCGAACTCTGTCATATCCAGAACTATGAGGTCAGCGACGACTTGCAATTCTCCAAGCAGGATCGGGCAATTGAGAACGCCTCTGGTTGAGAGATGCAGATAACCGGGTACAGAAATCTCAAAAGGAACCTCAAGTGGCGAAGTATGCCAACTATAAAGGTCCACGATGCGGCGGGCGATAAAAGAGTGCGATGCACCGGAGTCAAATAAGATTTGCATCCACTTATTCTTGACCCTAAAACTTCCTAAAAAGGAAAACATAACGCATAACAAGTTTGTTCGACTAAGGCAAGTCAGATTCAAGAATGCAGAAAAATTTAAAATTCTACACAAAACGTACCAGAGATGACGTCGGTAGATGCGAGCGCCTCGCCCTGAGTGACGACGTTCAGCACAGCTCTGCCCTGAGCTCCGGGGATAACTTGCAGAGGTTGAGCGGGGATCGGGCTATCCTTTATGGGACAGTCAAACATGAGGTGCCCAACCTGCCCACATTTGAAACATGCCTTCTGCTTGCGGCGGCAGTCCTTTACCAAGTGGCCCGATCTCTTGCAGAAAGCACAGACGAAGGCAGCAGAGGCAAGTGTCATCTGAGGTTGCTGCGCAGGAGCAACCATCTTCTGCTTCTTCAGGAGGGAGCGGCAGACTTGGGCGACATGGCCCACCTTGTGGCAGAAGGCACACACCTCTTTGGACCTGGGGCCTTGCTGCTGAGCTGGAGCATCCTTGCGCTTGAGGTCGGATGCGGCGGCATTGCTTGTTCCATGCTGGGCTTTCTTGGCAGAACGATCCAACTCAATAGCTTCCACCTGCAAGACGGCTCCCACGGTCTCCGCGTAGGTGGTGGCGCCATGAGCTACCACAAGCTGACGGAAGTCATGATGGAGCCCCTTCACGAAACGGCTGATCTTTTTGTCTTCATCCGGCACGAACTCCGGAGCAAGGAGGGAAAGGCGGGAGAACTCTCTTACGTACTCGGTCACTGTCCTACCAGTCTGCTGAAGGGACAGGAACTTCTCAGCTAACTTGTCCCGTTCCACGGAAGAGAGGAAGTTCTCCATAAGAGCATCCTTGAACTGTCTCCAAGATAAGGTGGCAGAATCAGGGAGGCTGCGGCGCTGGAGCCACCAAGTATAAGCATCCTCGGACAATTGATAGGCCGCAAGGAGGACCTTCTGGGTCTCGGGAACTCCAGCATACTCAAAATGCTTCTCCATCTGGGAGATCCATTCAGTGATCACGAAGAAGTCTCGATTGCCATCGAAAGACGGCGGATTCAGCCTCTTGAATGCAAGAGTATCTGCCATTGCCACTGGCGGGGCAGGCAGGCTTGGCACGAGCGGGGGAACCAAGGTGACGGCAGGCGAGCCGGTCCCATAATCAGTTGCAGGAGGGGTGGCTCCAGGAAGGGCAGTAGTGTTCGTAACTCCAGCTGTCCCTGCACTGCCGGAACCAAGGGCTGGGTCAGGAGTTTGACGATCCTCTTCCAGACGGGTGAGACGTTCCAGAATCTGCCTCATCAGCTGGGCAGTGGCATCTCCAGATGTTCCTCCCGCTGAAGAGGTAGCCCGCTTGCGTTGCGATCGCTTTGAAACCATCTAGAAAGAAACACAAAAGAGTCAAGTAAGAGAAACAGTCAGGCTAAGCTTAGAGGATTGAGACTACAGGTTCTAGCATTCTATTACTGTTGAATACGTAAATCATGTAATAGTTACAGCATTTTCAGTGGACAACTCTAGGTGGTAGTCATGCAAGTGCAAATGCGACGATAAGATCGCGTGCGATAGAAGAATGATTTGAAAAAAATCCATGTGTGTACAATCGTCATCTGTTGCTCTTAGCTTAACACTCGTGCAATGAGTTATGTCATGCATGCAATGTATTTATGCCTACAATGCATCCTTAAGTATGTTCATGAATGGATACGCATGCCATGTTAAGCGCCCATATCACTTAACATGTCACGCGCATGATGATTCTAATGCCCGCGCACTGGAAAATATTAAACCGCCCATACAATTTAATATTCGCAAGCGGTGTATATCCTAGTGGAAATTCATATGCATATAAATGTTAAGTTTGCCCATACTCCCTTAACATTTGTATGCATACTACTCATGCTTATGAGTGAGTGTGTGCGTGTTTCAGCCTCGAACAACAGACAACGACAAAGTGAGTGAGGAAATGATGCATGCACGTATATTTACATAATAGATTTCAAAATATATAAAATTTTTAAAATATTTTATCTTTAGATGCCGAAACCTGGCTCTGATACCAACTGTCACGACCCGTCTCGACAAGAGTCAGAGCGCACTTCGGGCGGGCCGTGATGCCACAGGCATGAGCGAACAGGAACCCATGCCTGCTAAGGCGGAAACAGATTTACTACAATAGTTTTGAATTCATTACTTTGAAAAGAATTTAGTATATCTTATAAGTATGCGGAAGCCACAATGAAAGGTTAAAACTATGCATTTTCATTAAAATCAGATGTCATACATTATACTGAGATGATGAACATGAAATGAGTTACAATAGTAAAATGCTATAAGTAAAATGATCTGATACAAGCAAGAACACCCTAAGAGTTGTCCACAATACCAGAGAAAATGACTGACAATAACTAATACAAGAAAAGTAGATCCAACAGTACTGAAACAAAATACATAGAACCTGCTGACACAGTAATCAAAATAGAACCTCCAAGCAAAACTGCAGCTGAACGAAGAAAACTCAGGGAGCAGACGGCGCGGTCACGAACCCTAAGGCAAATCCAAACATAAGGAAAATGCCTCAGAACAAGAAAATAATAGTAAACAAGCTGTAATTTTAAGTACATGCAGAAATAAATCTAAAGTACCGATTAACTCTTGAAACAGGCTAGTGAAACAGGCAGATAACTGAAACAAGCTGAAACTATCTAGAAATATTAGCCTACTCCGGAGTATAGCCTAAACAAGTATTTTACAACGACATAAGCGGTTATCTATGAAATGCGTAGGTGTTTATAGTGGGCACACATGGTTCACACTCAAGTCCAAGTGTAAGGCTTACCAGAATAAGGGTATTCCATGCTCACCGTGACCATGCAAGCAAGACGTTGCACCACCTAAAACCTAGTTTCCATGATTCGCTTATGACACTCAAGACCTAAGGGTTTCATGTTTTTCCGAGGAGATTCCCATCACAACGCGACATGCTCGCGAGTGATAGTTCTTAGGCTATCAGATATTGATGATAATTTAGAATACCAGTAAAAAGAAATTAAATTCTTGTTTGCAAGCGAGAGGGAATTTCTCCACTTGCCTTAAGGTGAAGCAGGAACTACTAGCGGCAGCTAGGCGGCGCAAGCAAAGTCAAAGGCACTATTGAACCTGTTCAGGAATAATCGCAGGCAATATTTGATACATGACAACAGAAAACCATACGCTAGCAAGACGGTTATTTTGCAAAAAAACTAACTCAAGAGCAGGTTAGCAATTTACCTCCCTCAAGGATGAGGGGAGCGGAGATTCCTCGGCGGATCGGGGCCCTGGCGGTGCTTGAGTGACAGAAACCCTAAATCGGAGGGGGTTTCAGAGATTCCACCACCAACACGACGAGCGGTACCGGAGAAATAATCATAAGAATGCAAAATTAGCCGATTAGACGACGCATATGTGAAGGATTGACGTAAATTCGACGATTAGGGCACAAAGCCAACACGCAAAAATTATTAAATCTCTGAATCGAGGGATGGGGAGGCGTTCTTACCCAAGGGAACCGTATCCGGGCTCAAAAATCCGAGTGGAGGGCGAATCGAGAAACCCTAGATGTCCCCCTCGCAAATCGCCGGCCAAGACGGAGAGGAAGAGGGATAAATGGCTGCTGCCCTTGGAGAAGAGGAGGTTACCAGCCCCTTTGGAGGAGGAGGAAATGGCCCGGAGAAGGAGGAGGCGGTTGCGGAGTCGCTGGCGTCGACCTAGGCGGGAAGCGGCGGCCACGACAGGAGGAGAAGGCGCAGGAGGGGTCGGCGGCGGCGGCTGGAGGCGCTGGAGGGGGCGTCGGCGGCGGCTGGAGGCGCTGGAGGGAGCGTCGGCGGCGGCTGGAGGGAGCGTCGGGAGAGGAATAGGGTTGCGGGCTTTGCGGCTGAGGCGGGATCGAGCGGGGGTTTGCGGGATTTAGAAAGAACCGGGGGGGGGGGGGGGCTCGGCTAGGCTTAATAATAATAAGGGAGGGAGGGAAAATCCCTATTATTATTATTATTATTAAGCTTTTAAAATAGGGTTGTTACACCTCCTCTCGCCCCCGCCCCCAACATAAGGGGGGCGAGAGGAGGTGGGGCGAGCCCCCCTCTCGCCCCCGCCCCCAGCATAAGGGGGGGCGAGAGGAGGTGGGGCGAGCCCCCCTCTCGCCCCCATCCCCAGGAGGGGGCCGAGCACTCCCTCTCGCCCCCATCCCCGGCAGGGGGGCGAGACAGGGAGGAGGTCAGCCCCCTCTCGCCCGACCCCGAGAGGGTGTCCTGGTCTGCGTTTAGCGCTGCAGAGCAGCGGGACTTGGCTATTCGCAGGCCAAACCCGGGGGCATTTTGGTAACTTCGCAGGCAGTTTTTGGTTATTCACAGCCCAAATCCAAAATCCTATAAATAGGACCAAGGGGGCACCATTGGGAGAGGATCATTCCAGGCTAGCTCTCTCCCTCTCTCTCCCTCCCCAAGTCTCTCTAGGGGGTGAGGAGAGCCTCCAGTGGTGCCCAAGCTTAGTAGTGGCTTGGGAGGGGAAGTTCCTAAGGGGCTTCCGGGTATGTGGCGGGACCTCCCCACTAAGCCCTTGGTCCAGTCCATAGTTCCTCAATCTTCAACCTAGAGCTCTCCCTTGGGGGGAGTAAGGGTTGGTCGCCCCTCAGCTTGCTGAGGGCCCCGAACTCCACAGAGACCGAGAAATCGGTTTCACATTATGGTGCGGTGAGCGTGGAGTGTGACCGATTCAAGAAACTCTCGAGATGAGTTCTATGGACGGAGGTGGAGGAAGATCCGACCCAGGTCACCCGCAGCCCCCGGTGGCTGGGGTGACATTGGAGATGTTCGAAGATTTCAAGCAAGAGATCTTGCAGACCTTCCAGGTTGCTTTCGCCATGATAGTTGGAGGCAGAAGAGGAGATGGTCCGGAGATCCCGCCCCAGCAGGTGGACGAGGGAGCTCTCGGCCAGCAGTCCAGGAAAGAGGTACCGGTGGGGGGGGGGGGGGAGTGGGGAGGTGCCATACCCCCACTCGCCCGCCTTCAAGGGGGCGAACTCAGAAGGGAGGCACTCTCCCAGCTCGCCCCGCCCCTTCAAGGGGGCGAGCTCAACAGGGAGGCGCCTTGAGCCTTTAATAATTAAGGTATGAGATGGACTGAACCCGAGCGTACGACACCTCAGATATTATGGGTAAGGTCATTCCCTCACCTTGAAACTTTATTCTCTTCACGTTGTGACTTTGTTCACCTCACAACGCGACATATTTCACCTTATATTGCTACATCTTTCGCCAAACAATGTGATATTTTTTACTTCACCTTGAGATATTGATCACCTTTGCTAGGGATCGGCGATGCGGACCCGCGGTGGAACACTAGTTTTGGGCGTGTTTGAGGCTGATTGTTACCTGCCATATTTGGCATTTCCGGATCGATGATCCGACTCCGCTGATGCGTCCGAATTTACGTTTACTTACATTTTCAAATATTATATTGTGTTTTTTCAGTCTTTATTTAATATAATTAGGTCTGTTATATTAACAATAATTCATAGCCATTGATGTAAGGGATGCCATAGGGTGCTTTATTATAAATATGAGTAAGGGGGTATCCATCATCAACATTGCTGATTTTGGAGAAAGAAGAATTCCCGGAATCAGGCAATCCTCTCACGGTGATGACTCCATGAGACCCTAAGTGATAACTCCTAGGTTTGTTCTTGTATCCCCTTGTATTCTCCACCACCACCGCCCACTCTCCTTCCCCAAAACATCCACCGTAAATCATTAAAGCTCTCTCCACCGACCCCCCCTGCAACCCATTTATATTTTCTTCATGGAAAGCCTTGTGCAAATCTCTCCACCAAACCCCTCCCTGCAGCCCACCTAAATCTCCTTCACGGTCAGCCCTGTGCAAATCCCTCTCCCGTAACTCTATTACCTTCCCACAGGGATCTCGACGATGAAGGAGGCAGCCGGCTTTCAGAGAGAGAGAAAGAGAGAGAGAGAGAGAGAGAGAGGGAGGAGGAAGGAGATAGAGGGAAGAATAGGGTTAGGAAAAGAGGAAGAGGGAACAACCCCCAATTAACTTGATTGATCCAAAGATGCCAAAATAAAATCCAAAGTCCACCCTCTTATAGTGAGGGTCCAATACAACATTAAACAAATACATAATAATAAAAACTGAAATATAAACGTCACCCCGAACCGTGAGCACCACCCGGTTCGTCTGTGCCGCAAGTCCCCTCCGGCTCGCGCGGCCTTCGCGTGTACACTTGCCACGAGGGGTTTTTCGTCTGTAGATCGGTAACACACGGCCTTCGCATGTACACTTGCCACGGGGGGGGGGGGGGGTCTTCTGCCTGTAGATCGGTAACAATATCGTCGTCTGGAAAATTGGCCTTTTCCTCAAGGCAGTAGTCCGGAAATTGACAACGAAAATCATCCCGAAGGAGCCAGGTAGCGTCGTTGGCCGTACGGTGGCGCCATGCGACGCGGATCTCTTCCGGGTGGGCGTCCCCGGGTAAATGGTGTCGCCGACCGAGGATAGCCTCGGGGTACAATGGTTCGGAACCGGAGTCGACGAGGTCGGACGAAAGATGGTTCGTGACGGGGTGGTCTCCTACCACCCGCTTGAGCTGGGAGACGTGAAAAACTGGGTGAATGCGGCTGCTGCTAGGCAAACAAAGCCGGTATGCCATGGCCCCGATGCGGCTGATGATTTCGAAAGGCCCATAGAAATGCGGTGCTAACTTCGGGCACGGTCACCGCGCGATGGTGAGCTGGTGGTATTGGTGGAGCTTGAGGAACGCCTTCTCCCCCACTTGGAAGGAGAGATCCCGACGCTTCCGGTTGGCAAAGGATAACATCTTCGTCTGGGCCCGTCGAAGATGGTGCTTCAGACTGTCGAGGATGATGCCACGATTCTGGAGATGGTTCGCCAAACTGGCCACGGGGCACTCTCCCGGAAGGTGTCGGACCACCGATGGTGGCGGGCGGCCATACACAGTCTCGATCGGTCGCACTGGTGGAAGACCCTATGGTGCGGCAAAATTATCGGGAAAATCCTCTAGAAGGTGCTGGAAATCTGCGGCCACGGGTGAGGAAACAGGTGGCTCCGTCTGTAGGGGCCATAGCCAGGCTGAGAAGTCCACTTCCTTTACCCGAGTGAGAGCTTGGAAAGAGATCGGAGAGCGAAGGAGAGCTGAGTCGCCCACCAAACGGCAAGGGTGGCCCTTGTGTTGAAAAAACATAGTCATGGCCGCCCAATTCACGCGGACATCCCCTAAGGTTTGGAGTCACGCCACCCCCAAGATAGCGTCAATGCCGCCCAACTCGAACACATAGAATTCTACCGTGAGGGTGCACGACCCCACAGAGAGAGTCAAATCCAAACACTGCCCCAAAGTCGGTCGTCGGCACCCATCTCCCAAGCAAACGGAGAAGTCCGGGGAAGGTGAGATCGGAAGGGCGAGGTCACGCGCCAATTGCGCTGAAATGAAGTTGTGGCTTGCACCGCTATCGATCATCACAATCACGGGCTGATCGAGAATCACTCAGGGCAACTTCATCATCCGGGGTCCGGTAAGGCCGCCCACGAAATAGAAAGGAAGGTCCAGCACATTGAGGGTCGCGCCGTCGGTCTCCGGTGGAGTGGCATCCGCATGTATATCGAGGTCTTCGAAATCGTCCATAGTGATTTCAGGATCATAATCGCCGAAGAGGGCGTGAAACTCTTTGACGACACAGACATGGTGCGGTGAATAGGGTTGGCAGCAACGGAAGCACAATCCCTTTTGGCGAAGTTCGTTGTAATCGTTGTTGGAAAAACGGTGAGGGGGTTCAGCGCGTCCCGGCCGTCCGCCCCCAACCGACGGTGGTCGTGGAGCCATGTCACAGTTGTCTTGATTGTGGGGGGCGATGTGTCCGGTTGGTTGAAGGTGGCGGTTACCAAGATCCGCTTCTACCGCACGAGCAAGCTCTAAAGCCTCAGAAACCGTTCGAGGATGATGTGTCAGGATGCGGGAGTGAATATTGGGCAGTAGCCCCTGAAGGAAGAACCCCAAGTAGTGATCGGGCGGAAGGCCCGGAACTTGTGTCACGAGTGCTATGAACTCATCAATGTAGCTATCCATGGAGGTCGTTTGACGGGCACTGCAGAGGCGCTCGACGGCGAAGCCGGTGTAGCGTGAATCATAGCGACTTATCATCTCTTGCTTGAACTCGTTCCACGAGATCGCGGGCTGAACTTGGCGGAGCCAACGCGCCCAGTGGAGCACCGAGTCGTCGAGACCGACCACGGTCGTACCTACTCTCTCCGCCGGCAGGGTGAGGTGAAGGTCGAAAAACTGCTCGGCTTGCGCGATCCAGCCCATGGGATCCACGCCGGAGAAGGAGGGGATGTCCAGGTTAGGGCAGAACGGACGGGCGGCGGGGCGGTGGGTTGCAACTGCGGCGGCATTCCCAAAATCGAGCCCGTATCGGTCGAAGACGTTGATCCCGTTGGGGGTGCGGGTGCTTGCGGGGTCGTGAGGGCGTCGAGGCGGCCGAGGATGAGCGATTGACCGGCGAGAATCGCATCGACGGTGGACTGCAAGCTGTCGAGCCGGTCATCGTAGCGGTCGAGCCTGGCGCGGGTGTCATCCGCTCCTTCGAGGTTGTCGGCGGCATGGAGACGGGTGTTCGGAGCCATGGGAAGGAGAGCCTTGATCCGGCGGCGCTAGGGCGGGCAGAGATGGAGGTCGGACCACTTATTACCTTCCCACAGAGATCTCGACTATGAAGGAGGCAGCCGGCTTTCGGAGAGAGAGAGAGAGAGAGAGGGAGGGGGAAGGAGATAGAGGGAAGAATAGGGTTAGGAAAAGAGGAAGAGGGAGCAGCCCCCAATTAATTTGATTGATCCAAAGATGACAAAACAAAGTCCAAAGTCTACCCTCTTATAGTGAGGGTTCAATACAACATTAAACAAATACATAATAATAAAAACTGAAATATAAATGTCATTCGGGTCCTCCTGCACCGTGAGCACCGCCCGGTTCGTCTGTGCCGCGAGTCCCCTCCGGCTCACGCGGCCTTCGCGTGTACACTTGCCACAGGGGGTCTTCCGCCTGTAGATCGTTAACACGCGGCCTTCGCGTGTACACTTGCCACGGGGGGTCTTCCGCTTGTAGATCGGTAACAAACTCCTTCCCAGAACCCGCAAATACCCTCCCAGAAAATTCCCCTCCACTTCCTTCTACGAGCCTCTCAGTGTAGATCGTGATGGCTACTATCCTTTCACCAGATGGGCGGACATGAAGCAGAGACTGAAAGATAAGTACCTGCTGGCATCTTACCGTGATCAGCTCTTGGACCAGCTATATGCTCTGCGACAGGGGATCCACTCCGTTGCCGACTACATATCCCGTTTTGATGAGTTGGTCGTTCTGAGTGATATTTTATAGGAGCATATTGCGACAACATCCCTCTTCCGAGCTGGGTTGATGACTGATATTCGTAGAGAGCTCATTCCCCATCGTCTTGAGACGGTTGAACAAATTTTTTTAGTTAGCATTGGAGTATGAGCAGTACCTCCGCTCTACCGGGCCGAGACAGGAACACGCGCGCTTGGGCGGTACTACATTCAGGAGGCCACCCCCAGCCGCACCTACTGCGCCTGCCGACACTAAGTGCAAGGTGATTGTCACGAGTACTCCCAAATCCGGGGGCATCCAATGTTTTAAATGTTCTGGTTGAGGTCTCGCTTCACATTTGTCTACTGTTTTAAGAACATACAAATGTGTCCCTGAGGTTGATTTTGGATTCCATTTAGATTCTTCCAAATTGGTAACTACCGCGAAAATAGCTTTTTCAGCAGGTAATTGACCTTTAATTGGACTATGACCATTTTCTACCAAACATTTTGGAAAATCCTAGATCGATAAAGTATATTATTTTATAAAACTAAAAAATTATACTAGTTTTTTTATAAAAAATAACTATATGCCAATAACTTTAGACAATGAGATTGCAAAAAATAGGTAAAGAATTAATATAAAAGAGAACAAGTTAGTCAAAGAAGCCCTGGCTGCAGAAACTTTAAAAATAATGTGGAAGCCAAAACAAAGAACCCGTCAACCAAAAATTCTAGGATAAAACTCGTTGAAATATTCATGTGATGAAAGCAAATATCCAAGTAGAAGTACCTTGATGGTCCCTATCTAAAGCCTTCTTTTCCAAGAAGAAAAGGCCTACGACCTGTTGCGTCTCCATAAAAAAAACATTGATGGAAAAATGCATTCGAAGCCTTCTTTTTCAACTTAAGTTATAACTTGAAGGGCATTTTTAATGATTTTTCGAGTGACCCAAGTGAATGAAAATTTGATCTTAGGGATGCATTTGTAAGTTATATTAAAATGCGAAATGAGCTTAACTTTGGGGACACAAATATAACTTACCATTTATAAAATGATGTAATTTATTAAATAAATTATTTGTTGGATTTCACACATAAAATGAGTGGAAAAAATGTACATTTCAAAACATGATTATGTATACAAACAATCAAATGATCCTGCTTCACACACATGGATTGTCCTTCAGGACTATCCTTAAAGCTTTCCATCTCTCCTTAGGTATCATTCCTTGTAATATTCTGTCTCATAATTTAATAAGGATATTTATCTCGGATATTAGATAACACGAAATTGCTATCTATTATTTGATTTTCTTTTAATATCATGTTGTTTGAAAGATCCTTAAATTGCATTCTTCGTTCCCGAATCGTTAATTCGAGCTTATTGGGCCGGGGGTGTGCCATTCCTACTTTTCCAGTCTAGCTTCTTAGCCTCTTATTCATTCTTCAGTATTACATTTCACTCTATCTCTAGACTTTGCATTCAGACGTTCCTTTTGTTGTTGTTAGTTAGGCCTTCATTTCTCCCATACCTTCTTCCTTAACTATAGATTCTCTCACACTTCTAGCCCGTGCAATTTAGTTGAATACTGTCTACTTATTGAGTTTTGCCATCTTTCGGTCATCTTTCTCATAAGGGAATGCATAAATCATTTTCAAACTTTGAGCTTCTTATTTGCTTGCTTGGTAGAATGCTGTCGGTGTTGGTTCATCCTGTTCACTCTTTGTCTACTAGTGCTAAAGATTGCAGATTTACCTATTAGCTAAGATTTTATGACTTGTTTCTTATCAAACTCATAAATGTTCTATTTGTGTGTTTTATCTTACTTTATTCTACTCCATATATAGGCTTTGCCTTACATAAACAAGCACACCACTGAATCCTGGGGCTGGCGAAGCAGTTGACGTTCTCAGCATGCACAAGTGAAACATCTTGGGTTGTGTAGATGGATCAAGGTAACTTTGTGGGATCCTTTTTCTTAAACTTCTGTCAGTAATATCTATACAGATATCCACTTCACCCCTTTTTCATTTATATGCTGGATTTTATCATATTGTCCAGTTAGTTTATTAGTGGCATGTCGGGGCTAGGGCAGGGCGGCGGACGGAGAGCGGCAGGTCGGACCAATTGATACGTCGTAGCCGTATCAAGAATGAGGGACATGAATAATGATTTGCATTAAACGAAAATAAAGATACAATCATGAGATAACTCTCGCCAAGCACCTGGAAGCTGGGTCCTCCTCGACACTCCTCATCATGTGACTTTCTAGTATAGTCATGAGGATACCGACTATCTTATTATGCATCTCTAGTATATCTCTTTCTATTGAACCCAAATGTGTCCTTGGAGACCTAGCTAAACATTAATAGGCGAAAACATGAATTTTTAGGGGGGATTTGTGAGATCAAAATCGCATGATAAAATATATGATAATGTGAGATTGTTATTTCATATTCTCCTTGAGATTCAGATTGCTTTAGTGGTCATGAGGATGCCGATTGGAAACAGGCGCATGCCAATAAGGTATTGTGAATGAAGATCCGCAAAATCCGTAGTGTCTACCCCAAATATGGCGAAAGCAAGATCTTAGAACAAAATGTGTAAGTCATTTGGGAGAGCATCAGACCATGGAACAAGTCCACGGGAAAACTCCCTGAGCTGTCATAGACCTCTCGCCAAGGTCCTCACACAGATCTCGCCAAGGTCCTTACACAGCTCTCGCCAAAGCTCCAACAGTACCCACTGATCTCTTTCCTAGTACTCACTGCCCGGGTTTCTATGTACCCCGACAGATTTTTGTGTGACCTCGGGTAAGGCCCTGGTAGTATAAATAAGGATGAGAAGTCGAGGACAGGCCTGATCTTCCGGAGATCTCGAATCTTGTTGTGGAAAGTACTTGCAAACCCTCACTTCTTTCTCGCATAGCTTTGGTTTGCCAGGGATGAAGTTCTTTTCGACTCCTGGGTCCTCCGAAAGCATTGTAACTCATTTTCTCATATATAACAGTCACACAACCCCATGTTCAGTTGTGCCAATCATCTCTCATTAGGCCCGAATCTCATGGACTAGCTCTCCTTGCTCCCGAACTCGCGAGCCGAGTAACTTCTGTTGAGCAGTCTTCTTCTCCTCTAGAGCGATTGGTGGATGCTGGCCGATTTGGCGCTAATACATATGTTACGATTAAGAATGAAGAACGAGACAAGATTGCATTAATCAGGAACACCGATACAATCCGGAGCGAACTCCGGCCAAGATCAAGGAGGCTGGATCCTCCAAAGATCCCTCTTTCAAGAATGAGAGCCCAAAACCCTAAATAATAAAAGATAAACCAACACCTAAAACCTCTCCCCCGTATATAGATGAGGGAGGGGACCCATACAAGAAAATATAAAATATTTAAGTAACTAATTAATATTAATTAATTAATTGAAACATGTTAATTACAATAATTAATCACGGCGGTTTCCAAATACGTGCTCCAGTGGTCCTGGCGAGGGGTGGCTCCTCCGGTAAATACGCGGGGGTAACAACATAGGTCATAGCCAACTGCATGGACGGATGTATCATTAGTCCATGGTATTTGTACCACTATTTATGTATGATATGCTAAATGATATATGGCGATTTAAGTACTTATCTTGTCGCGCGTGGATTAACCGGCGTGGAAGGAGATCGATGGAAGGTCGTCGAAGATGGCATAAACACGTAAAATCCAATAGAAGCAAATCGACTATAACTGACTGTACTTTGGAGGACAGATCAGAGAAAGGTGGACTTCTCCTATATTATTTTTCAATTTTTTTCCTCTTATGCTACATTAACTGGCCTCCTCACCCTCTCCACCTTCCTCCCTCTTTTAGTGTTCATCTCCTTGTTCATCCTATTTAACCATGCCATAAAATAAAATAAGTTTCATAGTCATGCATTAAACGAAAGATTTTTTTGATCTCCAAATAATACATTAAAGATATCTCATTAATAATAATAAAAAGTTCCACGGCCAAATAATAAATAAAAGATATTTCATCTCCTTTCTTCCTTCAAAATGCTCCATCTTTCTTCATAATAAAGGCCGCCTGGTTGTTGCTCTTATCCGAAAATGAATAATGAACGCTACTCTTTATTTTCAATTTCTTTCCGTACATGGTACAATGTTATTAATTAGAGAAATACTTAGGTGTGTTCTCTCACCTAGTTCTAGGTGGGGGATAAATACAGCCGTATGATCACAGATTCTACGGCGGATCTGCTATCTAAGAATACTGACAGTATTTTTAATTCAGAAATACGGCAGTATTTTGATCAATCATGGAGAACCAACGGCTTAGATGTGCTCTTCTCACCATGATCTTAGGTGAGAGAAACCTACCTAAAATTTTTTCTTTTAATTATGTAAGATGTGATTTTTGTGCGTTTGTTTTACTTCTGCTCCATTTTCAACTTCCAAAATCTATACCCTTCAAATCTGATTGTTCTGCTCCTGCAGTTATATATCTAAAATTCTACTACACTACTGAAATTATTTAGTTAGAAAGCTCATTAAATGATTATCAGCGCATGCATACTTTTTAGATGGAGAGACATCATATGCACACTAATTGAGGATTTCATTTTATTCACATAAAACTGTAGCAGGGGAGTACTGTGAATGCAAAGATTGCAGGGGCAAATACACTCTGATACAAGATGAAGAAGACCCCAGACTGCTGAAATTTGAGAAGCCCCTTCCATGCTTTGGCTGCGGAATGGGATGGTGTTCGTGAGTATGCCGCCCCATCCTGCGCATTCTCGATTTTTTATCCGCTCGCTTTATCGATTGTATGTGAAGGCCGTCTCTTGATGCAGATTGCTGCTGGGTTGCCTGTGCCCTTTGCTGTGGTACGTTGCGGGACTTCTCTACTTGTGTAAATACTACAACAGGGATCCGAGAGAGAGGGATGGGCTCGCCGCTTGTTTCTTTGCTGTGAGTTTCTATTCCTCCTTTTTCATCTCTTGACCCAGCCATGATATTCATAATGTTCCATTGTTTTCTCTCTTTGATGCCTCCTGTGGTTTCTTCTACCATTATAATACCAGTTTGAAGTACTTCAAATGTTTTATACAAGATGGTTGAGGATGATGCATATGAGTGGTTCTATGTGGATTTGTTGCGCTTTTTTGGGTTATAGAAAATATGCCTACTTTTAAGGTGGGAAGTGTGTTAGGAGTGGATATGAAAGTGAGCACTGTAGTTGGGTCTAATATATAATTTGGTGAAACATGTTTTCAACCATAAGTTACACTCTGAGAGGAGATTAATCATTTGATATTCCTACATTAGTATATTTTTCACACCATTCATCACTCCCTCTTTCCCAAACAGAAACTTTTCCAGCCTTATCAAGTACCCCGCAACGGCTGTACACTCAATTCGGTGAAATTATTCACTCTTGAACCTCACTCAACCATAATGGAAGGCGCCAAAACCCCAGAAAATGCACAACCTGCATGACTTCCTGACTCTGATACCACTGCTAGGGGCATACAATACCAAGGGGCTACTACTGAATGATCAAACCTGTTATCAATTATAAAAAACTTCAGCTTGTGGAAATGGAGTTTGTACTTGCATCCCAACATTTTTGGGGCTAAACCTAATATTCTACTCGCCCGCGCCTTAACAACATCGAAAACCACCAACATACTGATGCAGGACAGACGTCACATCTGTCTGCCACCCTGGCATCAACACCAGGGGGCCCACCTTGGAGCACGGATCAGTTGGTGATGAGAGCTCTGTTGAAAGACTCTTATCTAGGAGGTTGGGTGTTCGATCTCGGGCCTCAACAACCTGCCGCATGGTGATGACTCCATGACGGAGAGCTGGTTGGGGTGTACGGTCCACGGACCTCATGAAAGCCGCCTTGGTGGACTCCAAGATGGGCCCCCTGCTGCTGATGTCAGGGTGGAAGGTAGGTGTGACGCCTGTCCTGCATCACATACTCTTCTATTTTGTTGTGTGAGCTTGGGTGCTTATGGAAACAGACCATCCGGTGTGAATTCAATATGAAGCAGGCTGTTCACATGCAAAGTAATTGAGCGAATAATCTTTGAACCCAAAATGTTTTACAAAGCACTTTATTTGAAGCAAATTACCAATTAGGCCATTTCATTCCCTGAATATTTCCACATAATAAAAGCATAAACTTCTTCCTATGCAGGCACTGATCTGTACTGTCGCAATCTGCATCACATTAGCTGCAATATTTCTCTAACTTAGGCCGAGCTCTTTGCCAGCAGCCTACGGTTCGGCTTAGAGAAGTGGTAGGAGAGCTACGAGTTACTGTTTTTTTTTCTCGCAATTTTTCGCACGACTTATCTTGCATAGAGCTGTATGATATAACCTGGGTTCGGTAAAGAGATTCATTTCATTATTATTTTAGAAGTAGTTCCTGAAGAATTTAGTCTCACATAGTTAGTCTTGTGTACTTAATATAGATTATGAGCTTCTCCATCAATGATAAGTTGATTTTTAAGTTCTATGTGTAGGCTCTAAAACATATCACATCAAGTTAGACCCAACGATCCACTCACAAATCGAAAAAAAATTCGACATCAAGAATCTTATGTACGTGTGTGTACTTAATATAGATCATGAGCGGCTCCACCATTACCCAACTGGTTTTAAGATTTGATGGTTTGATTCTAAGTCTATTGCTGCAAGCCACTGTTATTTGGCGGTGGGGGGACTTGTGAAAATGTAGTTATCTGTTGAAGATCACATAATTCACCATCATTCTTTATTTAATGAGCATGCTGCATATAATTGATTTTTTCTTCAAAAAAAAAAACACGATTTGTTATATTTACAGAAGTCCAACGATTCTCACACAAAAACTGAACTTGCTACTAACAAAAAATAATCTGATGTGGAAAGTGTTCGCAATAATGTCAGTACAACTTCTATGTTTCTTGATGTATGATAATCTAGCACTTTTTTGTGGTATTGAGGACAAGTCACTCAATAAGACTAGTGTTATCTTTCATATTACCGCTGATTGCGGTCATCCTCTTCAAAATACTCTGACCTCAATCGAGATATCCCTATCAGAAGAGAAGTCCCACCGCGCAATGGCCAGGTTAGCACAACAATCAACAACACTATTAATAGTACGGTATTCGTGCTCTACCTTGAACCCCAACAACCCAGGGACCAAACCTGACCCATTCTGTCATCCAAAAAATTGATGATAACCAACTGGCGGATACCCAAGGAAAAGATGGACATGCGAAGGCCTTTCCAAGAAGCACGTTGTACCACTCCAGATTGCAACCGCCGCATTTTATGGGTCCGGTTGCCCCACATCATACAACTTATACAAAATAGAAAATCATAAAGAGATAAACAATTAACCAACCATATCAAAGTGTGCACAAGAAAACTAAAATGAAAGCTATAACACTAAATTACTATGGACCAATGTCCACATCTATACGGTCCATGTATAATGCACTGTTTGATATACAAATTAGATACATTCATACAACCGTTCATTACAATACATTGGGGCGCGCAAGCCCGATACATCACATTTAACAAAATATACACATCAATGTACAACAGTAAGTAAAGATAACTATTTATATACAACATCCAACTTAATTTCTTATTTGGCAGCAAACAACTCCAAGCGTGCGCAAGCCCTTGCAATCAAACACGATAGCGGAAAACGAGGGTCAGCCGAAGCTGACCAAAAACTGTGTAACAGTCTCTCTCCCTCTGGGCATCCTAGCGGATCTTGAGGAGTACAAATCTCTGTAGATCAGCACGTCGCAATATATAATAAAGCGGTAAACAAACAACATAGTGAGGTATTACAAGCATCACACATGTCTCTATGTTGAGCAACAAGTAAAGGGGCCTACTATGCATACAAGAGCTAGAGAATGAATGTCATATTTATGCACTTTACTCTTTGTATCGGGCTACCACGATCTGCGCTACTGCAATCATAACAAACAACCAACATTTATCGCACATAAGGCAGTAGCCAACCAAATAAGCAAATGTCATACTAATAGTACCTATTATACGACCCAAATCACCACATTAATGCACACTGGCGCTCTCTCGCTAAGTAAACGACATGCCATATCTACAAGTCATTTCATGTCGAACTACGAAACTGCGGGTGCGGCAAAGTACACATATATCAAAGGTCCCTTCAGCCTATTCTCGTTCTCAAATTGGGACTATCGCTCTTAGGCTAATCATCAACCCCAACACAAACAACGTGCACTTATGTTACTTATAACCTAGGGTATACAACCCCGAAAAACCGCCTAAGCATTTACCAGTCCGAACTATCACGTCTGACGCACATCCTTTCCCATGATCAATCAGCATACAAGAGGATTCACATCGTGCCGAACTGCATGAGGTAGGTTCAGTTCAGCTTCTTTCCGTTGTTCAGATCACCGTGCAATCGGTCGCTTACCAAAAGGTCTATTGCCTACTGAACTATCCGATTTGGGTGCAGCTTTACCTCATCCTGTTCCCGTTAATCAAAAACCATAAATATCTTTACAAGAAAGCACATTCTTAAACAAGCATATGATGCACCTAGTTCATCACAACATAACCTAGATTTTCTGACCATTAATCAATGATCGTAACCTCCCAACCCAAATCAATCATGCCTATGTCGGCATCTCATCGTTTGTATTCACAAATCACATCACATCCATTACATGGTCATCATTGATCACATTCACATCCTCAACACAATTCAATCGCGTCTAGGTTGGTATCTTAGCGTTTGTAGTCACAAATCGCATTGCATTCATCAACGTGTCATATATTTAGTCCATCACAATAGGACTTAGGTTTTATGATCATTAACCATTAACCGTATCCAACATGCCTTAGCAGATCTCGACTTCAAGACTAGGGTACCAGATCATAATCTATGATGGCGGTCCATTGATATTTGAGGATACATGATCATGACACCCGACCCATAATTACCATCATCGCGGTGTCATCAATATCCACTACAGATCAATCTGAAAACCGGGTTATCATTCTTAATCATCACCCATATTCATCTACGATGGGGCCACCCTCCATTTCATGAACATCGTATGGTAAGTCAGATTCACCTCTCAAAAATCACCATACATATCAACTATCCTCACGATATCTGGTCTATCAATATGAAATCAACATCAATTTTCTGTCGTGGTAACATTTCACAAATAGGGATCTACTATGATCAATCCCAAAACGGGGTTATCATTCCTAATCATCACCCATATTCACCTACAATGGGGCCACCCGCCATTTCATGAACTTCCTATGGTGAGTCGGATTCACCTCTCAAAATCATCATACATATCTGATGGAATGGAAAACTTAATTATGTTTCAATAATAAGCCCTATATATAGAGGGGTTACACTTGTTTACAACCAAATAAGATAATATTCTAACACTCCTCCTCAAGTTGGGCGGAAGATATCAATCATGCCCAACTTGTCCACAATCTTGCTAAATATGTTCCCACTCAGTCCTTTGGTGAGAATGTCCGTTAGCTGCCTGTTGGAGGGCACAAAGGGAGTACACACGATTCTTCTTTCAATGTTTTCCTTGATAAAGTGCCGATCCACCTCAATGTGTTTCGTCCGGTCATGTCGAACGGGATTGTGTGCGATGCTGATGGCTGACTTGTTGTCACAATACAGCCGGATGGGCCCTTCTTCCACAAGGCCAAGATCCCTCAGTAAAGCCCGAAGTCATAAGCCTTCACAGACCCCCTAGGCCATAGCTCTAAATTCGGCCTCAGCACTAGATCGCGCCACAACTTCTTGCTTCTTGCTCCTCCAGGTAACAAGGTTGCCTCCAACAAGAGAGCAGCATCCAGAAGTAGATCGTCTATCGTCAACAGACCCGGCCCAATCAACACCAGTATAGACTTCAATCTTTAGATCAGTATTTTGAGCAAACAGGATACCCCTTCCTGGTGAAGACTTGAGGTACCGTAGAATCCTGTGTGCAACATCCATATGTCGGGTCTTAGGAGCGTGCATGTACTGGCTCACCACACTCACCGCATAGGAGATATCAAGGCGAGTATGGGACAGGTATATCAACCTCCCCACTAATCTCTGGAATCCTGAGATATCTTCAATATCCCCTCCATCATCACGCCCCAGCCGGTGATTTGTTTCAATCGGAGTGTCAGCCGGTCTGCATCCGCTCATCCCCATTTTTTCAAGAAGATCTAACGTGTATTTCCGCTGAGAGACAAATATCCCCTGCTTAGATCTAGCAACTTCAATTCCCAAGAAGTACCTGAGTTTTCCCAGGTCTTTGACCTCAAACTCTCTAGCTAGCTTTGCCTTCAAATTATGAATTTCCTCCACATCATCACCTATTATGACGATATCATCAACATACACAATGAGAATAGTAGTTTTCCCAAGCCTATGTTTGATGAACAACGTATGATCTGCGTTGCTCTGAATATATCCAAACGACACCATAGCCGTGTGGAAGCGACCAAACCATGCTCTCGCTGACTGCTTCAGCCCATATAGAGCCTTTAACACTCTGCATACTTTTCCTGCAGCATTAACTGGAGTAAGACCTGGAGGGGGAGACATATAGACCTCCTCTTCCAAGTCACCATGGAGAAAGGCATTCTTCACATCCAGCTGTAATAGGTCCCAATTTTTGCACGCAACAACGGATAGTAAAACCCTGACTGTATTCATCTTGTCCACCGGGGCAAACGTCTCCTGATAGTCGATGTCATGGGTTTGTGTATAACCCCTTGTAACCAACCTCGCTTTACATCTCTCAACAATCCCTTGGGGGTTCTGTTTCACCGAGAACACCCACTTGCACCCAACAAGTTTTTTTCCCTGGGGAAGAGGAACTAAGTCCCAAGTATGGTTCTTCCCTAGAGCCTTCATTTCCTCAACCATCGCCTCACGCCACATAGGGACCTCAAGAGCCTGCTTCCACGATACAGGTATGGAAAAAGCAGCAAGGGAAGAGACAAAGGTCTTGTAGGAGGAAGAAAGAGAATCATAAGATACATAATTTGATAGAGGATGGAGAGTACAAGACCGGATACCTTTTCGAATGGCAATTGGAGGATCAGAAGGCCCTGAGTCAGGATCCATTGACTGTTCTGGTAGCATAGCTGGATCTTGTGTGCTTGTCCTCTTTACACGCCGAGGATATACCTGCAAGGGCGGAGGTGAAGGTGGACTCACTTCCACTGGAGTCTCAACCAGTATAGGAGGACTCACTTCCACTGGAGTCTCCCCCTGAAGTGAGGGGTACGATGGAGGTATAGGGCGAGAAACAGAGGAGACACCCGAAGGGGGGGATACGGTGGTGGAGGTGGCATCAGCTGAAGGGTAATAGGGCTCGGATTCACGGAATGTGACATCCATACTGACAAACACTTTCTTGGTAGGAGGATGAAAGCACTTGTACCCCTTTTGCGTCGGTGAGTAACCAATGAAGACACACTTGAGAGCACGAGGATCAAGTTTGGATGGGCGAGGGTGGTGTATATGAACAAAACATACACAACCAAACACCCTAGAGGGAAGCTGGGTTGGGGGGACATTGAGAGTAGCGAGGGGGGTAGAATTCCCAAGGACACGTGTGGGCATACGATTGATGAGGTATGCAGCAGTAAGAACCGCATCGCCCCAATAATTTTTTGGGAGATGCATGGTGGACAACAGGCACCGAGCAACCTCCAGGAGATGGCGATTTTTCCGCTCAGCAACACCATTTTGTGCTGGGGAATAGGCACAGGTAGTTCGGTGGAGAATGGCATGATCAGCAAGATAGTGCTCAAGCTGTGAATCAATGTATTCGTGGCCATTGTCACTACGAAGTATTTTAATTTTGGATTGAAACTAGGTGAAGATCATATTATGAAATCGGCGAAAGATAGAAAAAACATCACTTTTGTGACGCATCAAATACAACCATGTAGTACGAGAGAAGCAATCAATGAACGTAACAAACCATACACAACCAGAAATCGAAGGGACCTGACATGGACCCCAGACATCCGTATGAATAATAGCAAAAGGAATAGAACTAGGTAACGAAGCATGCTTAAATGAAGTACGAATATGTTTGTTTAAACTACAGACATCACACACAAAAGTCTCAAAAAAGGCAGTAGTTATAGTAGGAAACAACAACTTCATAACATGGATAGAGGGGTGTCCTAGGCGACAGTGTCAGGAGTGCAAAGGATGGACAGTGCTGGAGTGGAGAGCGAGAGTAGGAGGAGGTGCGCCAGAGTCGAGCACATAGAGACCATTCACCATGCTACCGGAGCCAATCACCTTCCCCGTTGTCAGGTCCTGAAAAACACAAGAAGACGGAAGAAAGGTCACAGAGCAATGCATGAAGTTAGTTAAGTGACTGATGGAAAGAAGGTTACGAGTAAATGTGAGAACATGAAGAACAGAGGACAAGGTAAGAGAGGACCAGGGGATGGTGCCCTTGCCGGCAATAGAGGAAAGGGAACCATCGGCAATGCTCACCTTGTCACGCCCAGAGAGAGGAGTATAGGAAACAAAACCTGTAGAGGACCCGATCATATGATCCGTGGCCCCAGAGTCAATGACCCATTGAGTGGAGGGAGGAGAAACAGCAGAATGGGCACCTGGCAGTCCCGTGTGAGCGTAGGAGGAAGAGGCCAAAGGCTCCGTAGAAAGGCCCTGCATTATGCGTCGGAGAGCCAACATTTCGTCCGCAGTAAAGCCACAAAGAGTGGCAGAGGCATCAGTAACAGAGTAACCCTGAGAGATATCGGCAGCAGCATCAGTAAGATGGGAAGCACGTGGAGCAGCATGACGTCCAGAGAAGCGTCCAGAACCACGACCACCACGAGGTGGAGCACCCCCTCTTGGGGTAGGGAACCCATGAAGCCTGAAGCAGGTATCCCGAGTGTGGCGACTCTTACCACAATAATCACATAGGAGATGATCCTTATCAGAACTCTTCGACTTGGGGTCCCGTGGACGCATACCAAGGAGAGAGGGGGTAGAAGCGGCAAGGGCAGAGCTCTCCGGCACAGAGTCAGGAAGGAGAGTCTGACGGCGATCAAATTCCTGTTGCACTAAACTGTAGACCTCAGGAAGAGAAGGTATCTGTGGGAGTCCCAGAATCAGAACACTGATCTGATCGAAGTCGCGGTGCAATCCATGAAGAAATTCAAATATGCGATTGCGGTCATCCCTGGCTCTAACCATTGCCGCATCAATAGGGCTAGCAAAGACAAGAGGATCAAAATGATCATACTCTTGGTAAAGCTGCGTGAACTCCAAGTAGTATGCTGAAGCAGGACGATCACCCTGCCTGAGTAAACAGATTTTGCGGCGCAACTGGAAGATTTGAGTAGCATTGCCACGGCGAGAGTAAGTAGACTCCGCACGACGCCAAATATCAGTAGCATTGTCCAGAAATAGATAGTTGCGGGCAATGGACTCCTGCATCGAATTAGTGAGCCAAGACATGACCAAGGAATTCTCGGATTCCCACTGGGGCCACTCAGGAGAAGTCCTATCTGGTTCCCTCATGTGGCCGGAGACATAGCCAAAGAGGCGCCGACTTTTGAGCGCCAAGGTGATAGAACGAGACCATGAGAGACAATTGGATTCATCAAGCCGGATAGTAGTGATCTGAGAGGTATTATGATCAGTGGTTCCACGGTAGAAGACCGGCGAAGGAGGACCACCGAAAAGAGGAGGTGGAGTAACACCGGTAGAGAGGGAGGGAGAATCCGAACCGCTAGACCCCATGGCTCAGAAGCAGAAACCGGAATAGAAATCCGGGAAGGGGAAAGCCCAAGAAATTAGGGCATCAAGAGGCAAAGATATCCATCCAACCAAACATCACGAGGAGAGGTGGCGCCGGAGAAAGAACATCTCAAGAGCAGACCGCCGGCGCCATTAGAAGAGGGAAGAAGAGGAAAGAAGAGGAGGCGGGCTTGCTGGAGCGGGCTTGCTGGCGGCGCTGGAGCGGGCTTCTGGCGGTCGTTGAAGCGAGAGGCGCTGGAGCGGGATCGACGACCTTGTGGAGCGGGAGCCGCTAGAGCGGGATCGGCGGAGGCGCGAGGGGTTAGTGATGGAGCGGCGACCTTGCTGGAGCGGGATCGACGTGAGGCGCGGGGGCGAGTTTGAGAACGGAAGCGGGATCGGGCGTGAACTGAGAGGGTTAACGGTCACGGATCCCTCTGATACCATGATGGAATGGAAAACTTAATTATGTTTCAATAATAAGCCATCTATATATAGAGGGGTTACACTTGTTTACAACCAAATAAGATAATATTCTAACAATATCCACTATCCTCATGACATGGGGTCTATCAATATCAAATCCGCATCAATTTCCCGCCGTTGTAACATTTCACGAATATGGATCCATCTCGTAATGGAGTCACTAATGGCGACATATTCTATATCCACCACATTCATCACATTCAAGTTCCTCTACGGGGACTCACACCAAATCAGCAAAACCCCTCAAAGCCCTAAGCCCTTTGTCAAGGCTATGAGCATTTACCCGGTCACATTCCCCAAACAGACACAACGATGAGTAACATGGATAATTATCTGTTAACACCAATAATCAAATATCACTGAATTGGGCCAACGACCACGATTAGGCTTCACACATAATACCTATCCCGGAATCACACTCGGGCTTCTAATGCAAGCATGCTGGGCTCGCAATCCCACGCCCCGGTGGTTTGCAATGAACCATGGCTACCCCAAGCTCTCTAATTAAAGACATCAGGTGCCACACTTAGTTATTAAAGGCCCAATGCGCGAAAGGGTCTTAGAGCCTAGGCGCAAGGCTCAAGGCACAGGCGCGCGCTTGATGATGGCAAAGCCCAACCATGTCCATTTTAAATAATCAACATCAAACGTCAGTTCATCTTCTTGATCAGATTCTTCATCTATTATACTAATTAATCATTCATTGTTATCATTTATCTCTCTTAAAAAATAGAATCAATATGATCACTTGCATCATATGTAAGTCTAAACGCTCGATTATATTTCACTTACACTAAGTCATGCAAAATTTTTTGAGTTATTCCATTCTTTCTTTCTTTATTTTGAAAAAAAACTACAACAAAAATCTCACTAAAGCGCAACTTTTATGCTTCAAAGGCGCAAATCTCTGAGCTTGGTGAGCCTCAGCCTTAGACACGCCTTTAACAACATAGGTGTCACAATCACACAACATGCATAGAATAAAACAAGCAAGCAAACCGAGTCCTAAACCTAGGAAGAGAGAGACTGTTACCTTCGTCCATTCCTTTCCGGCCATGGAAGCCTCAAGAAAGTGGGTGGAGGAGAAGCGCAGAGTGATTTCCTACTCGTTGACGGAGATGGATCGTCGCCGGCACCTTCTTCGTCTTCCTCCAAACTCTCTTTCTCTCATCTCTTTCTAAACCTTGGAGAGAGTCTCATGAGCCAGATGAACCCTATTTTTTGCCTTAAAGTGCTCAAAACAAAGTTATGGTTGATCCTAAGCCATTAGATCATCAACCCCCCCCCCCCCCCCCCATCCAACGGCTGAAAATGAGCTTAAATAAGAGTTTACGGACTCGTACACGGCTTGCCACATTGTCGTGTGTCGGGCCGTGTACGTCTCGGGATAAAACAAGCACACGACTTGGCCCACGGCCTGGACAGGCTGTGTAGCCTACCCGTGATCATTGACATGGTCTGGCACACGGCCTCCCCCAGGTCGTGTCCAAGACCGTGTCGGGCTCGGGATAAAAAATCTGGAGGGCTTTAGCTCCTGGGATTGTACACGGCCATGTGCCTACCCATGTAGATTGAGAAACCCCTCCAAATTACCCCCAAACACCCCACAACCGGACACGAACTTGTACGAACCTATTCCAACCCTCAAGGATCCCTTAAACTCACCGGAGCAAAAACGCCTCACCAAACGGAGCCTAAGTCGCAGTTTATTCTTTAACCTTTTTCTGTCTTTTCTTCTTTTATTTCCAGCTTTTGTATGATTTTTGTGTATGGGTGTTTTTTTTTCAAGTCCTCTGTTTTTTTGGGGAGTCAATAGAACATTTAATGCGCGTTTTGCAAATTTGGGCACCTCCTCGTGATTTTATTCATTGTTAGCTTTAATATTTCAAGCGAGAATTGGATGCACTTTGTAATGACGAGGATCCAATGTTTATGCTTTGAAAACCCCCATTTTTGAATTTTTTAGACCGTTTTGCTGCGCCTTCTCCCTCTCTTCTCCGTAGCGCATCCAGGTCTACCAGTCCCATGGTGTGGAGAGTTTTTGTCTAACAGTGTTCGTGTTCGGCGATGACCGTTGATGACTGAGTTCAACAGTAGGAGTTGTACCAGATTCCTCATGCTTCCTGGCATTGCGAGCAGAAGACGAGAGGTGCATTTCGATGAGAGACTATAGCTCGTTATTCCACATCGATCAGCTTCACCTTGGGCAGCGCCTCCTGCAACTCGGTGTTGCCTAAGATCTTTCCGAAGCTTCAGAAAGTGAAACGGAGCATGCACATGTTCAGGAGTTTATTCTGTGTGCTGGCATTGTAATGAAGCTGGTGAAAGTGAAGAACAAACTACAATAAAAGTTGTTTTACGTATAGGTATGATTAGAGTCTTTTGTAACGGCAACACGAAGAAGCAGCATAGCCGCATTGACGATCAACTTATTAGCAGCCTCGACTCACACGTAGCTCTGCAGGCGGCGCATAGAAGAAAGCCTCAAGCTGTTCCCCAGTTCTTTGCAGAAATCAAGCTAGGTTTTGATAGCAATTTGCGGGCCATTGTTTACAAATAATCTCTCCCCACCCCCATAAAGTTTCTTATGGTTGGTGTGATGACTTTGGTCAAAGCGCGTGTGCTTCTTTCTATTTGGAGAAATAGTCGATCATTATTAAAAAAAACAACTGTCATGGCTATTAATTCTATGGAAAGTGTCAAAAATATCCATTGCCCAAATGGAAAAAAGCAATTGGTATATAACACGTATAAATATTGGTCTGCGTATAGACTCAGAGAAGGTCGATGGCACCCATGTCGCAGGTGTTTGGCCATACAGAATAACTTTCTCATCTTACCTAAGCTATATTACTTAATACAAAACTGTCATTTTTCACATTAATAAACAAGTCATATAAGATACCTAATTACAATAAAGTTAAGACAGGATGCTTACAATAATGTCCTTATAAATCAAAATAACATGTGTAATTTTTTTTATTATCAATTATCTTTACTAATGGGCTTAAAATAACATTAGTGTAAACAAAATTATAAGAAATGCATCTAGTGTTGGAATGCATGGGGTTACAAACGTTATTTTTCCAAAAAAAAAAATTGTAGGCCAAAACACAATTTTGAGGATATGATTAAGCTTTAGTAGTCATGAAAATCAAGATCTCAAACACTAAAATTTGAGCTAAAAACGTCAAACATGTGAGCCACTCATTATTTTTAGTGCTATAATTTCATTCAAATTCATCCACTAATATATATATATATATAGCATTCTCCGTGCTCTTACCGTACTTTCATTTTCCACCGTTGGATTTTTCACATGTTTTATCCGAAACACTTTTAATATAAAAAATTAAAAATAAACTTCCCGAGAGAGAGAGAGAGTGGGAGAGAGAGTGGGAGAGAGAGAGAGAGTGAGAAAGAGAGGAGAGAGAGGGAGAGAGTGCGGCGGAGAAGAAAAGAGTGAGGGAAAAAATAATATTCGTATTTTTTTTATAAAATAAATATTGTAATATTGACGTATATTTTTTTACAAAATAAATATTGTAATATTGACGTATATTTTTTTACAAAATAAATATTTTAATATTGATATATTTTTTTACAATCATTTTAAGTACTCATATGTATATGTTGCGGGCGCAGCCCGCAGACACATCGAGCACGGGCTGGGTACTGTCACGCTTGGCCGTAGGGGCGGAGCCCCGTGTCGGGCACTCAGATATATATATATATATATATATATATATATAATTTTAAAAGGAAAAGCTTATGTGAAGCATTCAAAATTGTCAAATATACCATTTGTTTCGAGGCTCCATTCGTTTTGTAGGTTTTGATTGAAAAGAATTAGTTGTCCAAAACCCAAAACTCAAAGATTTTGGTTGAGCCAAACTCAATTCTTGTGTTCGCAGGATAATTTTCTGGCATAGGAATTGAAAACTGTCAGTTTTTCTGTTCGGCTGTAGGATGATTTTCAGGCACAGATTTTTGTGAGATTTTTAATTATAAATAATTAATGTCTTTGAATCGAAAAATATATATAAATTGACAAAAATAATAATCATTATCAAATAATGTTGATAAAATAGTAATCATTACTTTAAGAGAGAAAAGAACAAAATTTTCTCTCAAAGCCGATCAAAATGAAAAGGTTTTCACCATAAGCAATTTTCCTAATGGATCCAACCTGGTAGATTTTAGAGGAAAACCAATTCCCTCCAATAAAAGACCAAGCGAACGCTTGTGAATGAAATTGAATTGCCAAAAACCAATTCCTTTCTGCAAAACCTACCAAACGAAAGGAGCCTTATTGTTTTAATCTAATGACCTAACATACACTATAATCTATTTCCAAAAAAAAACCTAAAATACAATGATCATTCAAGTAATTACACTCTATCCCCAAATTAAAAGTAACGATGAAAATTCATAAAATATTAAAAAAAATTAATAGAGCTCATATACCTATTGTGATAGGCTATCATTAGACATGCCATCAATATTTTTAAAAAAATTGTCATTAGGCATATCAGCAGTATTTTTGAGGAGCTATCATTAAACCTATTTTTTATTAAAGTTAATTTAGCATGCACAATAATATATGCATAGGGATGAGGATTTTTTTCACAAAAATAAAAAAAATAATGTAGAACTACTTTTTGCATTAATTAATTGATAGTGTTTATTTTAGGTTGCCTTAATTAATTGTTAGGGGCGGAGTCCCACGCTGGTTGCAGTTGGCTGCACGGGCCGTGCCCGTCACTTAAGTGTGTGTGTGTATGTATATATATATATATATATATATATATATATATATATAATAATAGCATAATTAGAGATTGCATCTCTATCTTTTGAAATTACAAAACCCTCTCCTATAAGTAAATAATAAACCACACATCAATTGAGAAATAATGCACAATCAAATATGCATCACAATCATCATTAGCCATATTTATCTTTGAGAATAGTAGATATCCAAATAGATGTCAACAATAGAGACACTTATCATTACTCTCTTTACAGGAATTGTTGGAAAACCAAACGGAATTACAACTTAAGCCATTGGCGCCGACCGACCCGAGCCTGAGCGCAAGGCTGTACTAACCCAGGTTTACAATTAAAACCTATAGGCCATGCAAAGATCACTCTAGCATCAGAGTGAACAAAAAAAATCAAATTAATCAAACAATCAAAATACTAGAGAAAAAAATGAGAAGGAAAAAAAAAACCCCCTATAAACCTCATCTGAAATCCATGAGAACAGCCCAGCTTCATAAGAATGGAATGGTTGATAATTACATGGAAGGAAAATGGGAGAGCTATGTACAAGTTGTGGAGAAGATTGCTCCATCCATCTCAAAAGGATTTGCAAGCTTCATATTTTTGAAACTATTATTCAGCCCTCTGGAGCAAGAACGAAAACCCCGAGTGCTCGCGTATTAGCGGCGGCGGGTCAACATCCGACGTATCAATTTGTTCGATCGACTTTGAGATATCGTCCACCGTGAATGGTATGCTTCATCAAATTTCAAAAAAAAAAAATTACAGTAATTGTTCAAATTTCAAAACTGAATCGGAGGAAGATCGAGGTAATATAACTGACCTAGAATCATCATCCAGCAAAAAGGAACTGCTAACTGAATTGTCGGAGTCTTCTGTCATTAGAACCCTCATGCTTGAAATTACCTGTAACAAAGCAGCACTGTATTCCAGTATAAAGCAGAGAGATGATGGAAGGATGAAAATGTTAAAGAACCTGAGGAATTTTCCTAGAACATTCCAAATGTCATTAAGTGTATATATGTGACCATTTAGCGGGACCTCCACTCTAAGTTTGCAAAATTACAGGTTGCACCCCTCTTAATTTAGAAATTACAAAAATCTCCCCTGTAAGGCTTCGTTTGGCGCGGCTTATTTGCTCCGGTGAGTTTGGACAAAAACGTCATTGTCATATCAAACATTTTATGCTCAAAACTAGTTTCTTTTCTCGGTAACGGTAGTAATATTTGTCATACCAAACATGCATTCTATGACACAATGACGTTTTCGTCCAAACTCACAGAAGCAGATAAGCCGCGCCAAACGAAGCCTAAGTTTGCATTTCATAACACCCATGCACAAAAAGAGCCCCCTGAACATTTACTTCAGGGGGTCATTTTGTGCATGGATGTTATTAAATGTATTCGGCAAAACCAGTAAATGAGTCCCCAAACTTTGATGCCTTTTTGAAAAAGGTCCCTAAATTTTTGTTTGAGAGAATTTGGTCTCTAAACTTATTTACTTTATGAAATAAGTCCCTTTTAACGATTTCCATCCAATTTTTTAACGCAGCAACACTGTTCTTCTTCCCAACGGTGCCGCCTGTTCTTCTTCTTCCCGACGGGCAAGCATAAATCGATGGACCTTCTTTCTGACGGGGCAAGCAGAAATTGATGGTATATTTGATTGTATATCTTTGGATCGGCCGGCTCGTCGATCTCGTACGCGCCTCAAACTCGATGTGCAGAACAAAGTGAAGATATTAAGGCTATTTCTGCAATATTTACATGGCTGAGTATCAGTGAGCACAGGAGCATCATCTTCATCATGAATGCATGTATGAGAGTGGGGCGAGGTATTTCGGGAAGTTTTACATGGCCGGATCTCTTCTTCTACTTCTGATTCAATGAAAATTGATATAGTGTTGGATAACAGAGCAACTCCGCCTTTGCTCCAAAACATAGCATGGTGGCAAACACAAGTAACTGTAGCTTGAGGCTGCACCGAATATGGAGGAGGCAGCTCGTGAGAAGGAGGCAGTACTGAATATGGATGGGGGAGACAGTTCGTGAGGAGGAGGAGGCAGTAGCAATACCAACTTATGGAGGAGGCAATTTTTTTGTGAAGCAAACAAAGGTGGTGCTGGGAAATTTTTTTGTGGATGGTGCTCGAGTTTCTTCTTCTTCCTGGCTGAGAAGCGACGGAGAGATAGTCGGCGTTTACCTCGAGACGCATGCCCTCCGTCTCCTGGTGGTTCTCTCTGTTCTTTTGCAGTGAATCCCTCGGCTTTGAGAGCTGAAGCGGGAGAAGAGACAGGCGGTACCGTTGGAAAGAACCGTCGGGAAGAAGAATAGTGCCGCTCCGTTAGAAAACTGGATGGAAATTGTTAAAAGGGACTTGTTTCATAAAGTAAATAAGTTTGGGGACCAAATTCTCTCAAATAAAAGTTCAGGGACCTTTTTCAAAAAGATATCAAAGTTTGGGGACTGATTTACTAATTTTGCCAATGTATTCGGTAATTATTCTATTATATATATAATAATGATAATAATAATAATAAGAGAATATGAGAGTAATCAAACCCAATTTAAGTTCTTTGGCAGGTTATTATTTTTGAGAGATATGGACGAGCCTTGTAAAATTGTTGATGAACACAATTGTTATCTCAGTGTGCAGAAAACAAAAAAAGTTTTCGAATCAATTTCGATTTCAGTTTCAGCCCTGTAAAAGTTCCAGTTTTGGTAGTTCAAATGGTTTTGCTGGCTTCTGAATTCAGTTTCAATACCATTCTATTACTAAATATTGGGTGGTTTACTGGGACCTTCTACCTTTTGAAATTACAAAATCCTCGCCTGTAAGTTACATTTCAATTCATAACATGAATGCACAAAATCCCCATAAAGAGTTTACTGGGACCTTCTATCTTTTGAAATGTATATCTAGTGAATGAAAGATTTTGGATTATCTAATGATGGCCCATAAAGAGTTTCGGCGAACTTACGTTCAAAGGGTACGAGTTTCATGAAACATTTATGTTCTAAATTTCACAGAAACTAGCGGAAAACAAATATATTATAAGGTTGGGAATAGTTTCAGACGTCATAGAAACATAAAAACAATACAAAAACATATAAATGTACTTTCTTTCAGCTGAGAAAATAACCTCTGAAGACACACTATGTGTACCATACTTGTCATCCCAATACATTGTACTGATTCTATACAACTGTTGAATGCTTAGTACCTGATTATAATTAAAAAAAAAAAGATGGTTAGGCTTTGATATGAGAAGCATTTACTTTTACTTTAAGCATGAGATAAATGAATAAGTCACTCACTGGGCAAAGATCATTTGTTAGCTCCTTCAATGCCTTCTTTGGCTTTTGATGTATCACCTAGATGGTTGAATAGAAAAAGAAACAATGTCAGATGCAAATCAATATGTACAGCAAACATAGAAATAAGCATGATAAATAGTTGCGCGCTAGACATAACTCAAAATCTAAAATTTTGAATCAAACATAAGACGGTTTTAGTCGAGTTCAAATTAATGAGTTCGGATCCAGGTTCAAGTTGATTTGAGTCAAGTCATCTATACCATTATATAAGTAGGTGTGAATAGTATTTTGTCACAGACGAATTGTGTAGCCAGCTTTTAACCTCAGCAGGCTTTTTTCTCTCCCGCAGGCCCGCAATCTTTAATCTTTGGAAGGGTCGCTTTCATAGATTAGCCAATGTTTTATTATTTTTATCCTTCAGTTGGCCAGACTTGAGAATCCGGGTTTGAACGTTGACAAATAAGCTTTAGATGAAGGCAGAAGAAACCAGAAATATATAATTTATGAGGGGAGTATCTCAAGATTCTCTTAAATTTTTGTTATATTTTTTTAAACAAGAAATTATTTTCTACGAATTTTTTAAGAAAAAATGATGCTATACTACACATGTAACATACATTCTAATACAAGAGAGTGCATGGCCCCCCTGTGGCCGCAACAGTACCCCGGCCAGGACAGTACGTCGGCACGACGACACTCCCACCGCTGGCACCCCCGAGCGCAGTACTCAGGCGGGAGTGTCGTCGTACTGGTGCACGGTTGTGGCCGGGTACTGTTGCGGCTGCACGCCCCCCCCCCCCCCCCCCCCCCCATGTGCTCTCTCTCTCTCTCTCTCTCTCTCTCTTGTGTGTGTGTGTATGTGTTGAAACATACATTCAGGTATATTATATTCGATACCAACAAACGCAAATATTAGTCTAGTTCAATGTAATGAGTAGGGTCGATGGTCAAGCTTCTTTGAGTCAAGTCTACTAATTTCCAATTATGTATTAAAATTCCTGATCAAGACTATATATATATACATATACATATAACACATTTAGGTACATCATATTAAACAGAACAATTGCCTGGTGAGGTGTCTTCTGCAAAGAAAATCGATTTCGATTTCTAATCGAATAAAAATTGAGCGATCTTCCAAAATAATTATCATGGAAACTCAGCATACCAAAAAACCAACAGCCTGCCTGATATGCTTCAATTCTTCCCAGGCCGAACCAGCATACTGCACGAACAGAATATATATTAGGCAAATGAAGCTTAATTAACAAAATCAGAAGTAATTTTAACCTCTTCAGTAGCAGCATAGCACCAATGTTCTAGCTCAGCTAAACCAGCCTTGACATATTCACCATTGCTGAATGAGCAACACTCCCGCCGTAGAAGAAGGCTAAAAATGATAGAAGAATTATATAAAATGCCATTGATAAACGAACATAATCCAAAAATAGGAAGGGGAAAAGGCATACCTGTTAAATAATTGCACATTGATAAAGGAAAAAATCTGAATAAAGACCTTGCGAACTAAAAATGGAGGAACCTGCGAAGGCAGCACAGTTCTATAAGATCTTTGATCAGCAGCTCTGGTTGTTTTGTTAAATTATGTCTACAAACTCACATAATTTGCTTTCAATGTTTTCAAATAGGTAGCTAAGCTTTTTACGATGCTTTGCCAGTGTGCAATCAGAGCTTGTTGAGCCATGGCATTTGCCTGCGATCGTGATCCTTTCACTAAACTTCCTCTGGTTGCTCTTGGTGCCTGTATAGTGATGGATAAATTATTAGGGCTATTTAGTAGGACCTCCCCTCTAATGTTGCATAATTAGAGGGACATCCCCTCTAAATTTACATTGTTAACATACATGCACAAAAACCACCCCCAAAGTGGTCCAACGGTTTTCTTTTAAATATATGTTAATAATGTAAACTTGGATGGCAGGTTTTCATAATTTTGAAAGATAGATGAGAGGTGCATGTAATTATGAAAAGTCAAAAAGAATTTCTGGTAATCATTCCTTAATTATTTTTTCTAAATTAATGTCGGTTGGAGGAAATGAGCTGGATTTACCGAGAAAAAACTGTCCTTCAATGATGTTTTGGACAGATTTTCAAGCATGACAAATTATTTAAGAGGAAGTTAAATGCAAAAAAAACTTAGAAACCAAACCTGAATACATAAGCCAAGCAATGGTGATATTTCCTTCTTCAAGTTATCTCTTATCATTCCGTATATTTTTTCCAAGAAAGCTGTCAGTTGTTGCTTAAAAAGCAAAGCTGGATATTTTGCTTCTACTTGACGCAAGTCATTCAGTCCACCAATCAACCTTCCATTAGAGAAAGGTAGCCCAACAATCTGCGGTGAAGCTCGGATTCCCTGGAGAAGATTGAAAAATAAACTGATGATAAAGCCATTGCAGATACAGAATAACATCAACGGACATAGCTAGATGTATCCAAAGCCAATGGGCATTCAATATATGTATCGGTACCAGGTAGGGAAGATATCAAGAGAGGTGGTGCAAATTTGGCTTAAATAAAAATAGATAATTGTGATCCACCCCAACTAGAAATCAAAATCACAGCTCGTTACAAATGATTTGATTCCGATTCTACTCGAAATTGAGCTTTTAAAAAATTACAATGTTGTACAATATACATAATTTATCCTGGACACGCATGTATACGCAATTTATACACTTTTCATATCCACAATAAATACTCATTTTGAGTCATTTCAATTTAGTTGGATATACTTTCGAGCGAGTCTTATAGACACGCTATCGTCGGGATCAAAATTGCATGATTGAGCACAAAATAGGGAAAGAAATATCGAGACAAGCTCGATCCAAACTCTTGAGTGCAGGTTCCCTCTAAGAGTCTTTTCTTCAATGAGAGCCCAAGACTAAATAAGATCTCAAAGATGGATAAATGACACTCTCCCACTCCCTTATATACACGGGAGTGGGCATACATACAATACGATAATGCCACTAGGGCTACATAGACTATTAAGGGGGTGCGTGGCATTGTTGCTGATAGTGAAAGAAAAGGCCCTTGTGGCGAAACTCGAGTTGTTGCTAGTGAGACACGCATAAAAGCTGTCACTTAAAACCGAAAACCATAAATCGAACCGGAATCGAACCGGAACCGCAAAGAACCGGACCGAACCGTTCGCGAATTATTTGGGTTCCGGTTTGAATTTTGGAACCGTGAACAACATTGGTCCGGGTGTGGTTCTTTCATTTTATTATCCGGACCGGAACCGGAACCGCAATATACAAGTCTCAAGCGGTTTCAAGATTTTTAGAACCGATCCGAACCGGACCGAAGCAGAACCGAACAGCAACCCGTTTATTATTATTAATATTATTAATATTATTATAATATTGCTATTTTTTATAATATATCTATAATATCTATACTTACTATTATGGGTGAAACTTGTGCGGTTTGAACCCAAACCGCAATCTCAACAAAGGGGATCTATTTTGAACTGAACAAAATCGCACCACACCAAAACTGTGTTGTGTGGTTTGACATTGGTGCGGTTTGGAGTCGGTTATTGCGGTGTACTTTCAGTTTTGTACAGTCATATAATGTATTTTCAATTTTACTCACATATTTTTCTGAAATATTTTGTTTTAAAAATATAGAGGATAACAACTACTATTTAATAGTAATCATGAAAGACAAATCTAATTGTTGCTGATAAATTAGTTAAATTGAATTAACAAATATATTCTTCAAATAAAATTTTAATTGTAAAATAAGATTTCAAGAGCAATAATTCAAAGTTCTTTACCCTATGTTGAGTCGTGATCTTCAGCAACATGAACATTGCATCAGCATTACACGATCATGATCTTTGAATTTTTAAAATCGGTGCGGTCTGATGCAATTTTGTGGTTTCAGTTTTTAACTTTCAGCCCAACTTACTATATATTATACAAAAAGTACTCCACCTCGGTGTAACGCAAAATTTCTGCGCCCTGGCCTCTGACTTCGAAGTCCCTCTTGCAAAAAAAAAAAACCGAACATGTATACTTTTCCCCTCCTGTTTTTTATTTTGAACCACCCTCGTTCATTCCACCAAGTTTGAATTTGGTTTTAGTTGGAACCGATTGGAACCGGACCGAACCGCATAGAACCGGACCGAACCGTTAGTGGCCGGTTTGGTTTTGTTTCTTGTTGAACCGTAACCGGAACCGCTAACACGACGGTTCCAAAAATTATGCTGGAACCGGAACCAGAACCGGAACCGGTCAAACCAAATACGGTTTTGGTTCTAATTTGAAGAATCGTAACCTTTGCGGTTCGGTTCACGATTTTAGTAGAACCGGAACCGAACCGAAACCGTGACAGCTCACACGCATGTATACGCAATTTATACACTTTTCATATCCACAATAAATACTCATTTTGAGTCATTTCAATTTAGTTGGATATACTTTCGAGCGAGTCTTATAGACACGCTATCGTCGGGCTCAAAATTGCATGATTGAGCACAAAATAGGGAAAGAAATATCGAGACAAGCTCGATCCAAACTCTTGAGTGCAGGTTCCCTCTAAGAGTCTTTTCTCCAATGAGAGCCCAAGACTAAATAAGATCTCAAAGATGGATAAATGACACTCTCCCACTCCCTTATATACACGGGAGTGGGCATACATACAATACGATAATGCCACTAGGGCTACATAGACTATTAAGGGGGCGCGTGTCATTGTGGCTGATAGTGAAAGAAAAGGCCCTTGTGGCGAAACTCGAGTTGTTGCTAGTGAGATAAGCGTTGGGGTAGCCGGCACCCCGGTGGAGGAGGAACTAATAGATCTAGCTGCGGAGGAGGTGGGCCTAGCAGCAGGGGCCAAGGTAGAGTCAGGTGGTTCAAGTGGGGAGAGGCTGTGAAGATGTAGGTGGTGGCAATGGTTGGTGGGATTGTCAAGCCGAAGAGGACGTCTGGGTTGTGCAAAGTTCCTCGTCGATGCAATGAGCTTGCTCCATGGCGTGTGAGAGAGTAGGCGGGTTGTGAACCCGAAGGCGCCCAGAGGTGAGGTTGTAGACCCCTAAGAAAGTATCCCAGGTAATGGTTTGGGGATAGGCCGAATACGTGCATAGCTACCTCAATGAACTTGTCGATGTAGGTGTCCACGTTGTCAAACTGGCGCAAGGGGCTGAGGTGCTCGTAGGCATTACCTGTCTGATGAGTGTCATAGTGGCAGAGGCGTTCCTCCTTTTGTGTGGGCCAGAAGAGATCAGGGACCTGTTGGCGTGTCCAACGCACTCAATGGAGCATCGAACCAACCATATAGGTAGTGGCCATGAGAACCTTCTAGTGGGTGGGGGTGGACTGAAGACCGAAGAACTGTTCGGCGCATGCGATCTAACCGAGGGGGTCGATGTCGTTGAACACAGGAATCTCAATCCGGCGGAGATAGGCCAGGTGGATGTTCGTAGAGGGGTGGATAAACCCCATGTAGTCAGGGACGGGCCGAGAGGGTTGCATCGGTCGTGCCGGAGGGGTCGGTGGGCGGTTGACCGTCGTGGACGCGAACTCACGAAGGAGGAGGGTGAGATCTATAATTGTGCTTCGATCCAACCCAAATGAGTGGATTCGGTAGAGGTTGAAGCAGAAGGGTCCTCATCGGCGTGGAGAGCCATGGAGCATGTTCGGGTCATGTAACGAAGATGCAGAAGGTTGGGAAGGAACTAATGAGGTTCGGCATTGGTGATCCAACCAAGGGGGGCGGTGTCGTTAAACACAGGAATCTCGATCCGACGGAGGTGGACCAGGTGGATGTCCGTAGCGAGGTGGAGAAACGTCATGTAGTTAGGGACGGATCGAGGAGGTTGCGTCAGTGGTGTCAGAGGGCCGGTGGGCTGTTGACCGTCGCGACCAAGAACTCACGAAGGAGTAGAGGGTGAGATCTGCAACTGACCTTCGACCCGATCCAAACGAGTGGATTCGGTAGAGGCTGAAGCAGAAGGGTAATCATCGGCGTGGAGAGCCATGGAACATGTCCGGGGTCATGTAATTAAGGTGTGAAAGGTAGGGTAGGAATTAACGGGGCCGGAGGGCGACGATGAGGCGCTAGAAGGGTATCAGGGTTGCTGGATAGGAAGCTGCTGGGTGGGATGCTGGACACGGCGGAGGAGGTGCACCGACGCTGAATGTGGAGTTAACGCGAGGAGGATCGGCGCTGTCAGGAAGTGAGGGGGCTGGTAAGAAAAATAGCGAGGGCCAACGAAATGCTGAAGGAGGCGTAGGAGGGCCGATGGGGAGCAGAGGGAGGCTCAGGCGGGTCGATGGGATGTTGAAGGAGACACTAAAGGGCCAATGGGATGTGGAGGAAGGCGTTGGAGAGCCGATAAGATGCAGAGGAAGGCGTCGGAGGGCCGACATGGTTCGAAGTGCCGCGATGGAGGGAACGTGTCTAGAGGATGACGAGTCGAGATGCATGGGGAAGAAGATGATCGAGTTCGACGAACGAGCAAAAGACGCACGAGGGGCCTGCAGTTCCTACCGCGAGCGTTGTGTGACGTGGTTGGCCGCGCGAGACCCCAAGTGGCACGATGTGGTCGTGACGGCTTGTAGGGACTAGATCGGTGAAAGATGAGGGAATCCGCTCAGCTGGCTGGAACCGGGAAGTAGATCCAATTAGGGTTTCGACTGAAACCCTAAATGAGTGGCAAGTCTGACCAATTGATAGAAACAGCCTATCGTCGGACTCGAAATTGCATGATTGACCACAAAATAGGGATAAAAATATCGAGATAAGGTCGATTAAAACTCTTGAGGGCAGGTTCCCTCTCAGAGTCTTCTCTTCAATGAGAGCCTAAGACAAAAAGATCTCAAAGATGGATAAATGACTCTCCCCCTCTCCCTTATATAGGCGGGGGTGGGCATACATAAAATACGATAATGCCACTAGGGCTATTAAGGGGGTGTGTGGCATGCCGTCTTCGTATCAGAGTCGAGGCATATTTGAAATTGTTTTCAAGTTTGTAGTGGAGCTCAAAATCAATTCAAGTAAAATTTTGAGGGTAAGTTTTGATTTTTTTAGCAGCCCTAGTACGAGGATCATTACGTTCTTACCTGAGACATTCTTCCAAACAAAGCAGCTGATGGTGTTCTCCGCCTCTGTGGTGTCAGGCTTGCGGCACCAGTAGCTTTTAGTGTTCGTTGTAGAAGTAACAGCAATGTGGAACAATTCGATAACCAGTAGCAAAGGATTTCATTGTTGTCTTGGCCCTATCAACACATACAAACAGAAGAATGTGAAATAAATTATCGAAAGTTGGAATATTAGGCTCACTAGTCAAAGGCTACACTAACGTTGCTATTTCACTAGAGACAAGTATTACCTCAACCGAAGAACTTATTGTTTGGATAATCCTGTCAAAGATAGTTGTTCTCTCAACTTCAAATGATCTCCATTGGAGAAGGCATTTATATATAAGACAGGCAGCAATAGGCTTTCCACTAGAGAATCCAAGATCTCCAGAGATGCACTTAATAAGTAAATCCTGATATTCCTGCACCATGAAGTGGTAGTTGTAAGGAATTGATAGAGTGAATTATCTAAAAAAGGACAAAAAATTACACATCTTCTGAAGGAAAAAAAGTCCAAGCATACTTGCTGCTTTTCATTCAGAAATTTTTGAGGCTTCTCTTCACTTTCAGGCTCTTTAGAATTGACTAAAACTGGAGTCATATCCTACAATATATATGCACATAATAATCAACCTGAGTAAACAATGCCAACGGTACCGAGTAAAACCAATATACTGCCAGTATACTTGACTCACCAATGCTAGTTTTGTTTCTCCATTAAACATACTGCCATTCTCTGACATTCTCTGTAAACATATAAATCAGAGAGTAATGACACAAATTTTCAAAATTACAAGTAATTAAAATAGAATAGGATAAGCTGAGGAATACCGGAATGATCATTGTTTTTTGGCGTGCAGACAAAGATCTTCCTGTAGGTGAAATGGAAAGTGCCTGTTGCCGAAGTACTTGATTCTCAGATTCAAGATTGGAGAGTTTCTCTTCCATCCTAAACACATTAAACGGAACACATTAAGTTAAATAAAGAAGGAAGCCGAAAATTATGATGAGTTTACATGATTTTACTAATACAGTAGTAACAATGGAATGCTTATGCCTTCTACATCAAGCCACACAGAGTTTGCATTATTTAGAAAAATGATAAACAAGAAACAATGATTTGTGTATAGCTCAACAAAATTACCTTTGGACAGAATCTTGAAGCTGATCAACTTTGGTATTCGAATCTTCAAGTTTTTTCATGAGCTCATCATTTCTACGTTGAGCTTCAGCTGAAGCTTTATTCGATGCATCACTTATCTGCTTCTCAGAGGCCAGCAAAGCCTGATGATGAACAAAAGAAATAAACATATGTATGAGCACAATACGTTAAGAATGTCTACCAAGATGATCGTCCAAGCGAAATACTTGACATATCAGGCTAAATAAACTTATGAAAAGACATTTCATATAATCAAATTTCAGAAAGGATGATGCTGGACTTTATTGAAAAGTATTCTACTTATGTTATCATAATTTTATTCTAATCCTAGTCAAATGTTAATCAACTAAAGACTTCTATATAAAACTGAGAGTGGCAAAATACATCCTGATTCAATAGTAACTTGAATAATTTCTAAGGATCATACAAGCAACAGTCTAAATCTTATCATAAGAATGTGATAGCAGTAGCACCAGGAATAATGAACTAAACAAATTATATTTGAAACGATAAATTGCTAACTATTGCCTATAGAAGTCAAGTTATGATGATACTAGCTCATTCAAATGTTGTAACACAGATTAATTCTAGTAGAAAAGCATTAAGAATCCTAAAGCCATCAAGTACTACTAGGTAAAGTTTTGTTCATTGGACTACCTTTAAGTGCTCGACTTCGGCAATCAATGAACTAATCTTTTCTACATCTTGAACCAATACATGGGTTTCCTTGATTATAGGTGGTGCTTCTTCAATGGCCTTTCGAGAAGCTTCTCTTTCCTTAATAACCATGGAGTTGGCTTCTATTACTTGTTGCTGCATGTCGTGCAAAACATCCTGCAGCTTAGCAATTTCTTGTGTTTTCGCCTCTTCAAGATCAATCTGCATGTCCAATGTTCAAGTTAACATTAATAGGAGAAATATATTGGATTCCAATCTTCAGATCTTTTAAGAAAATATACCGAACCTAGAACTAAAATCATCTACTTCGATTTAGAAGAAAAAATGATTAATATAATAGCATCACAAAATGTGTTACTCTTAATCTCTTCTCTAACTGTAGTCTCCATGTCAATTCCTCCACCCGTTTTTCCAGTTTGTCTTTTGCCTCTTTAAGGGCACCGGTCTCTCGTGAAGCCTGCAGATGTTCCCAGGAAATATAAATTATTCATACCTCATAAGAAAAAGTAATAGATACAGCATTCAAATGAAACATATGTAATTTGTTAGCTGAAAAAAATTTAGTGGCAGTCTGATGAGTATGAAAAAAAACCATCTTCAGCTTTCTGAGTTCTCTCCTCGCGAGTCTTTGTCTCCATGCGCATTGATACGTTATAGTTGCCTTCTTCAGATTTTTGTAATATGAATAATCTCTGTGAGATCTCCATTTAGCCTGTATTCATAAAGGGAAAAACAGTGGATATTTAACATAAATCAGAACTTTGGTAAACAAAGGCATACACAATTTTGTACAAATAATCATTCATCCCCCACAATGAGAAAATTGAAGGTACCTGGATAATTATTGCAGTTTTAGTTTGCTTTCTAAATCTGAACTCATTGCGAGCACTCATTGCCCTTAACCCTGTTTGCAGCACAACAGCCGAAGTATGAAGTCTTATATAAGATTTTCTGGCAATAAATTTCCTCAGATTCTTCTGAATTTTTACGGCAGCTGCCTCCCGTCTCATGTTAACATACAATTTACAAGCAAGGTTCGCTGCAATAACAAAACGGGTCAACTCAAAAGTTCTATTTATTTGGGTTATTTTCAAAGAAGTTGTGATTAGATGGAAGCTTGTCTTAAAGAGGAACTATACAAAAATAAAAACAGTTAAAAGTGCCAGTAGTACTAAAATTATACGACCATGAAAAAAATTAATTACCTCTCCAACAAGATTGCATAAGTATAGCTGCTGCGCGTAGCCGAAGATATTCCTTTCGAGTAATATGCGCACGAATTTGTCTTTGGATAGTTCTGGCCGCTCTTCCGAGAACTTCAGCTCTTCTGGCATCAAGTTCTGCCATCTGCCCAGCTCTCAGGAAAACCTTGGTCTTCCCTATCTGTAAAGAGAACCATGTAAAGAAAGAATTTTAACAATGGATAAACAATAGGAGTTAACAAGACAAAAGACATGAGTCAATATCCAAAGACAAGGATTCTACTTTAGCAGGGACAGTAGCTGAAGAGAGTAATTAACTATAAGTTTTGGAAAATCCACTTAACTTCTAACTGTGATCGATCTAAGCAACATAATTAAATATAGTCATCAACAATTATCACATGCTCGAGGTTAATTGCATAAACACAATTCGGTATATTTATAAAAAATTCTAGCGATATATGAATAAATATGTATTATTATTTTATCTCAGGGAAATTAGCCTTATTTATACACAGCAGTAAACATCAAAATTAGAAATAAAAACATAAAAATCAAGTTATTACAAATAGCCAATATTATATAATTTTGAGCGCTCCAAAATAGATGGCTGAGAAGATGATCCGTGAGACAGATTAATGGATGTTAATACGTATGGTGCACTTTGCCTCAAGCTGATACAACAACAGAACCCATATAGTCCCCAATCATTGGGGGTATGGGCGGGGGGAGATTGGAAACATGCCTAACCTTTGGCACTATGCACAAAGTGGCTTCTCTCAGAGGAGAAAGACCTAACCTTTGACAATAAATGCACAAAGTGGCTGCTCACAGAGTACCACTGAAATAGTGGCCCCCTATACCGTCGTCGCGTTTGCTGCGGAATCATGCCCTCAAATCAAAGCCAAAGACATCAGAGAGGGCAGACCCAAGAATCCATTTTGATTTATGTGCACATAACCATGCTTCCTTCTTTCAGCATCCAGAGCATTGGTGTAGCACATTGCCTCAAGCTGATGAATGAATGTATTCCAATCCAAGCTTGCCTATTGTTTCTTTAATTCTTCTAAGTTCTTATTGACAATCCCTTGAATTATGCTTCACCTTTACGAAGTGTTGGTCAACTTTAATGTACTTTGTCATACCATGTTGGACATGCTTATGTGCAATATTGATAGCTAACTTATTATCATAAGAGAGCTTCATAGTTCCCACCCTTGGAATTTGAAGATCACCACAATAATTTTTATCTATAGATTTCACAAATCTTAGGGGCTATAGGTCTGAGTTCTGCTTCAGCACTGCAGCTGGAAACCACATTCTGCTATTGCTTCTCCAAATTATAAGATTTTCCCTTAGAAATTTGCATTATCCCAAGGTTGATCTCTTAAAAACTTGTGACTTGTATAGTTAGCATCTATATAGGTTTGTAGAGTAAAATATTTGTCTCTCTGAAACAAGATTCCCTCATCAGGTGTAGCATTATGGTAATGGAGAATTCTTTGAATGACATGTACGTAATCTTAGGATCGCGCATGAACTACTTTCACCTTCCATTTTCCATTGAGATAAATTTAAGTGCTTTCCGCTTTCTTAGACATGTTTTTGCGAGATGGTTGAATACATATTTTTTCTTTTGAAAAGTAAGATCCTTATTTTGAAATATGCTACTAATCATGTTGGTTAAGAGGACGAAAAACTGTTAACTTAGACACACTTCAATCCACAAATAACAAACATTCAACTCAAAATATCCTTCGCCAACAAGATGATATAGAAACCAACATAGAACAAAACAACGCCATTCCATCTATTAACAAGCCTAAAATCAGTCCATGAATATATGATTTGGAAACAACGAACAAAACCAAAACAATACAATCCTTCTAACGCAAAATAACATCCAAATGACTACAATGTCACCACAATTTCTTTGCAAGAACTACTAGGACAAATACTTCCGCACTTACAAAAACCGAGTCAAATCGAAAATATACTGCACTACAAGATGCAAACAGCAAACTAGAAAATATTGGAGCATATTTAGGTAGGGGAATGGTATACAAACTCACCAGTGAAGGAGATAAAGACGTCCGCCACTTCTACAGATATGAGTACTCGCCATATTGGGGTGGATTCCAAATGATACGATAAGGAAGGCGAAGAAACACCTCTCTTAGTGCAGCCGGAGTCAGTCTTCTAGTTTGCGCAATCCAGGACCTAGATTGCTCCAAATTTTCTAATCTGCCGTTTGGATCTGTCTAGAGCAATTTATTGTGATTAACTTGGTTTTCATAAGTTCGTGGAGGAATTTGCACTAGTAGTTCTTGTAATGAAGTTGTGACATTTTATTTGTTTGAAATTATATTGTGTTGTTTTGGGTATTCCCAAGTGTTGTTTTGTCTTGCACAGATTTTTATAAAACTGTTAAGAAGAACTTTGGGCTGCTTTGGTGTTGCTGTTCATTGTTTCCAAGTCCTTTTTATAAGTTAGTGGGAGTATTTGACCCAACAGTTTTTGTAATAAATTGCAGTGACATTTTATTTGCTTGGATATTATTGTGTTATTTTGGCTATTTTCAAGTGCTGATTTGTACTGGACAAATTTTATGGAACTGTCTAGAAGAATTTTGGGTTGTATTGTTATAGATCACTGTTTACAATTCATTTAGTTATGGACTGATTTAAGGGTTTGATAATCGATGGAAATATGGAATGAAGTTGTGTTGTTCTATGTTGATTTCAGAATAAGTATATGTGACCTATTATTGAGGAAGGATATTTCAGCATTCCAATTTCATTACTCTCGAATTTCGGAGCAATTTCTTTTCATAAATATTTCCCTACCTATGACAATAATATCATCTACATGCACAAGTGTTGTGATATTTAATGCTTTATGAATAATGTGTCATTACCTTGGCCCTATTTTATCTCATCATTATCATGAATGTTGAAAAACTTTTGAACCAAATATCCTCATAGGAATGTATTCTTCATGTATAATTTTTGTAAATTCTAGTAAATTGAGGTTTCAACAGACATTAAGATTCTCAAAGTATTCTTTTTTTTCTAATGGAAAGAAATTTTCTAGATATTTCGCGCCATAAGCTCTGTACGGGGCTTCTGCTACAAGCCTAACTTTGTATCTTTATGAGATCTATTTGCCTTTGTATTTAAGGCTATTAACCAGTTTACATCCTACTAAATGTTTCCTATTAATTCTAGAAATGATTACCGACATCTTACTTTTATTTCCTCTCCATTGCTTGTACCAAAGTCTCATCCTTCGATGCCTAGTGGATGACTATATGCATACAAATCAAATTTAAAGTTAGGAGGAAGTTTATATGTTGAGAGAATAATTTAAGGTAAGATACAAAATGTGAAATGGACTATCAGACTATGTTGGGTTCTTAATAATATAACAATAGAAAGATCTAAATCATCAAAGCTAGATTTATCATAAATTACAAAGGGAGAAGGAATTTTCCATACCTGAATTTGGTCAAATCAATAGCTTCGCAATGGAGTAGGAGCAAACTTCTTCCTTCTTAAATACTGAGAAATTTTGAGGGTTCTTAATGGTTTCTCTATTTCAGTTTGGCCTTTGGATGTTACTATGGGAGGAATGGTCAATTAGTGGGTGAGAACAACTAATGTGAGATTGGTTCAAAAATATAGTTGATACTTAAAGGCTAAGGTCATAACTTCATACCTCCATTTGTTTGTGCATCACCCTCCTGAAATAGGCTCGCCGAGATTATAAGTAGAACTCGTTCTTATAAAAGGTGGCACCCATGGAAAGTGGTGGAACTATGATTTAACTCAGCCTGACACATGTACAAAATAAAAATATTGTGGTCTGTTTAATGTTCTCACTAGTAGAGCGAGTCGTCTTAGCACAAGAGAATCAGGCTCACACAATCAAAATAGAGTTAATAAAAATATTTTTAACGTGAAAGGCTTAAAAAGTAAAAATTATTAAATGGCCAGACCCAATGATGAGAGATCCATTATAAATATTTTTTTATTACATCATGGGTCCCAACTTTCATAGGTCGGGTGTCCTTGTTTTGCTGAATTCTTTGTGCAACTTAAGCGCTTGTGCAATTTGAGCATCTTATGCAACTTGAGGTCCTTGCATAGCTAGAACATTTTTGTCTTCCATCGGTTACGATCTTAGGCAGAGAGTTGTCTCTGCCCAGTCGAAAAATTCCACCAAAGGACCGAGCTGCAACCTCTGTTGCATCAGAAAATTCTGTCAAATCTAAGGTCGGGTTGTAGGCTCCATCTCTTGGAAAATTGCTCCGTCGAGCTGCATATTCCATTGTGAAATTCCTCCACGTTAACGTATACCCATTGCTTGAGAGTCTCAAGTTTTCATAGATACAAAACCTATTGAGGTATCAAAGGCCTCATAAACTTTTACCGAGATCTTGAACCAATTCAGATATGCAACCTCTCATTCGCTATCAAAATCTATGAACTACATTTTTTTGCACTCTCTAGGCCAATTTAGATGAAAATAATGAGCACAATAACCCATTTTATAAAGCTAGGGAGAGGTGGCCAGAAAATATCATCTATAGCTCCTGATGATGATTAATAAGATTACTTGAATTGCAATGGATCACCAACTTTGTTAGGGTGGAAATTTCTAGCCTCGATCATAGCAAGCCAATATGGACGGAGAAAGGCGATTGGTTGTGGTAGCAGACGTGCTGAAAAAATGATTTTTTTTTATCTGGCCAAATTTTTTAACGAATAGTCATCTAGTCTCCACAAGTCTGATGGTGATGATGGTTCTTTGATCCGATAGCCAAATCTCTGACATTTAATTCTTAAATGTTAGTTTGAGCGACATCGGAGCCCCATCAAAATAAAAATCTTCGATTAAAAAGACTATCTTATTCATTTTTCTGAGAGGAATCAAACGCCACTTTCGAATATGAGTTTAATTCATGGTTGAGGAGAAATTGACTCTAAAAGTTCTATAGTTCATATAAGCCAAATAACATATATTTTTTCGCCAAAATTTAGACCAGCACGTGCACAGGTGCGCCCGTGAATAGTTTTGCCCCAGTTAATGGATATAAATATAAAGATTATTCAGGTGGTTGAATGATAACACTTATAATATTTTTTTATTATTTTTGTGAAGGGTAGTAGCATAAAAAGTTCTTCGACAATTCTTTTTGTCAAAGCACATGAAGGATTTGAAGCTATTTCATTTTTCTGAAAGAGACACATATCACATAGGTAACTTTAGAGGTTTTGGAAACTCACTTCACTAATCACGAAAGTAGTGGGACGTCGACAGTTAAGGGGTCATAGTGCAAAAGCAAGAGGATCGTAGTGCCCAGGGGCATGAAAGATTAGCAGAGCCAGCATCGAACACGATCTTGTCAGCTATGGAAGTAGTAGGCAGTCTGAGGGTTTTTCGATCACAAGTAAATTTGACGGTAATATGATGAGGTCGGAGTAGGTAGTGGCAATTGCGCACATGTATCACAGACGAGGATCTCATGGTAAACAGAGGAACCAAGAAGGAAATGCAACTTTTGGAGGGCCTAAAAAGGAGTAGCTTGATTAAGTAAATCGAAAATAAGCCAAAGGTATCGAGATTAATCTTTAAAATTTGATATCATGAAGATTGCGTAATATTTTGTCTCGCATTCTTTGGAGAAAATTAAGTATATTTATACACAATGGTACACATCTAGATTAGGAATAAAAACATAAAAAAGATAACGTCAATAATATTGATTAGAAATATACAAAATTGTGCCGATTTGTGTGCTTCAAATGGGCAGTGAATATCCATGGGATAAATATCAATGGATGTTTAGCATGTTTAGCAATATAAGTAAGATTTGAAACCCTAGCCTCTCACAAGGTGGAGGCAATACCATCTAGAACTCAATGGTAGGTATAACTAAAACTTAAATACTCAATATCCTCCATTTAAGGCATATTATCATGATTTTATGTACTCATTGTCTTAGAGTGAATCATAATGCCATCTTAATAAGTTGCTTAGTATGAATTGGGAGGGCCAGTGGAATCATAATAAGAATAATCACCATCATCAACAACATCATCCCAATTGTGGAACCAGAGTAAAAATGTGACTCAGTTAAAGTTTAAGATATATACAAATATCCCAATGTGTTTGAATGAGACCAGGACTTACAGGAGTGGTTGTCCTTGCATAAGAATTGAATAGCCATTAGGAAAGACGACAAGCAAGCCTGAAGATGGGATATTCTAGTAAATAACGTGCATATGTAGGTTATGCTTAAGGTTGTAAATATCGGATGTCAGTGACATGCCAGATTGAGTTTTAAAATATCGGATCTTGGTTGTCGGAGACATGTCAGGGATAATTTAAACCACTAGTTTTTTATATCTCATAAATAAAATATAAACTAAGCATATTTACACATTCTAAAAGTTTAAAATTAGCACAAGTTGACAAGCAATGAGTCATGTGTACCCTAAAATAAAGTCATAGAATATCCCAAACAAGAACTACATTGTGAAATATATTTACTATTATACAATAATTTTATTTAACTAACACTAAGTTTTATAGCAAGTGAAAAAGATCTAAAAGCTAAATATCATGTATTGATAATAAGTCTTCTAATACTTAATAAAATTATGTTAAAAGGGCAGCCCAGTGCACAAAGCATCACCGCTCAACGAGGGTCCGGGGAAGGGTTCCACCACAAGGGTGAAATGTAGGCAAACCTTACCCTGCATTTTTATTTACATATTTTACAAGGGTGAAAAATATTTACTATTACACTTAATAAAATTATGTTAAAAGCATAAACTTCATTAACTAATAAATTTAAATATTTAAATATTTTGTTTAATATGAATTAGAAAAATATAATGTGAGATGATTGTATAAAATTGATTGTAAGAATAACACTAATAAAAAAAATGAAATAATAAGTCTAATCAATTTAAACATATATAATGCATTACATAGAGGTAATTTAAACATATATATTGCTAACATAACCTAAAATAAAATAGCGAACAACATTTTCAAACATCGTATTGGATATATCGGAAAAATCGGACATGTCGGCCTATGTTTTACTAAATGACATAATTTATTTATTTTGGGGAGAAAAAATGAACATATGTTCTTTGGTGCATCGTGATGTCGAGATATGGGATTTTCATTTCAAGTACTCCATTTTGCAAATACCTGATAACCTTTTAGGCCCAGTTTATCAAGAATCTTTTGGCAAGCAGCTTTGTCATCAGAGCTATCAAAAAATAAAGAATTCCCATATAAATATACTCGCAACTCATCTGCAAATACAAGTACAAAAACTTAGTTCAAGGAAAAATAACTTACTTTCCTTCCAAAACTTCAGGGGAAAGAACGCTAAAACGATGAAGGAATTCATAAAATGTCTTTCTAGTTGGATATCCAGCACAGCTTATCCTAATTGCCTCAAGAACACCCTACAGGCATGGTTTTGAAATATGTAAAGCAAATCAGTTTTTAAGAAAAACATGTAACCATACGTAATGATAATCTAAGGAATACTAACACCACAACGTAGCTGCTGAATAACATTCATGTTCTCAAATATTGAAGGTTTAAGGACATTGTTGGGCTTCACACATCGGATGTAATGAGGCTCAGTTGAGCTTAAGGTTTCCATCAGTGATTGAAGTTGTAGCTGTTGGAAAAATTTGCAAACACCATTCAAGTTATTAGTAAGAGCATGGTGCGTAAAAGAATAGGGCATGCTCAAGATTCAAAATCAATCACATACATCAGTAAAAAAAGTACAACTTCATTAGTGAAGCAGCAAACAACCCAACTGCAAGGGAAAAAATTGATGCTTACAACTTTCTTCTACATATAATCTAGAACAACTGAAGCAAGAAAATGTCCAACATGTACATTGATGTGCAGCAAGGAATTTTTTTTACAAAACGCCTTGAGATAAAAAAAATTCAAAGAGTTAAACTATAGAAGAATATGGAAGAAGTGTTTGTGAGGCCCAATGTAAAGGCTCGTCTCTCTGGCCCATTAGGAGCATATTGTATAGTTTAGTCCACACTGTGGTTTGGAGTTGAGTTGTCACTCCTCACACTAATAAATATGTGTACATGTATTTGTATTTATTTTTAAGCGAAGTAATAAAATTATTACATCTTAACGCACAATATTTTACATAAACCGAAGTTAAAATTGCAAATATTTTACGGGAACAGTAAGTATGACATTACGAATTCAATGACAGAAGGGAGCAAACGCCAAACCAGTGTGGTCTGAATAAGGAGAGGCACCTGACAGGATTCTAAGATGACAGTTTTTTAAGAGAAAAAGGAGATGTTTTCATGGGTTGGTCCAAGTAAAGGATGTTCTCGGCTATGTGAAGCATCTTTGTTGGGTTTATTTCAAGGTTAAATGAACTGGATTGTACATATTTATACAACAGTAGCAAGGCACCACCTTGAAAATGTTGAATAGCTCCCACAAATTGAAAAAGTTGTTCATTCTCCCAGTTCGCAAGAGTTACACTAGAGTCGATTACATGAGAAGTTGTAAAATGTAGCTACTACAATCGATCGCTGAGGCCCCAACTTCCCATAGTTTTGTTCTTCTTTTTCCTCTCATTCATGAATCAAGACAGCGCTGAAAGGAGGAAGTTTTTAAGATTGCTCGATGAGGAAGTTGTTCTCAGTCGTGGTGCTTGTTGTTGAAACAAATCCGGGAGGAATGCCTCGTCGCTTGTCGGTGATTGCCTCTTGCATTGGCGATTGAAGCGGTGGTGCAACTTGGCCGGAGGTAGCTAATTTTGCACTCTGGCAAGTAGTGTCGGGGATGACTAATGTATAACCTTATGCCATATGTACATCATAGAAGTTTTTTATTTTATTCTTTGTGGAATCTATATTTAATGTTTTGCCGCATATGCAATGGCGCATCTCAAGTGACCTTCATGATAGCTCCCTTCTTCGTCGAAAAAATCCTATTAAAGCTCCTCCACCTTTATCCATGATCGAGAAGCCCTCCTGATACTGTTTATGCGCTCGAAGGGGTTGAACAAGCGCCCTACTTCCCGTTTCCACCCACAACTGAACTATTTTTCTAAACCGTCTAGGCCAATTGACCCAATTGTGGTCTTTTATTTAAATGGATGGGTTTCATTATATTTAGATTTCTAATTTCTCGGGTTTAGAACCACTTGAGCCCCCTAGATTTCACGACACAAATTTTCTACGTGTAGTAAAATCGTCAACCTTCCTCTCTGCTCTCATTGAGCGTTCAGCTTTTAGAAACCACATTTCTTATCAACTATTTCCTCAGGCGTGGAGAGACAAATGATCTTATTCGAGGAATAACAATCGTTGCTTTATCTCAGACAATGGGAAATCTTTTATCTTTCTCCCTCGTTGTCTTTATTGATGGGAAAAACACCCTTTGATTTATCTTACAAATTAAAGTCAAGTGATTTCATTATTTATGATTTATTACTAATGCTGTATAGAGAGGGTAATTTGGTCATTAGATGTCTTAGGATGTCACACTCTCATTAGAGTGTCAAAGACCAGTCCAAAAAGAGTTAAAAATTCAGTTGAGTTAAACTTGAGTCGAATAGAAGTCGACGCAGCTTCGACTTCAAGTCGAAGTAACTTCGAATAGAAGTAACATAAACTCAGACTGAAGTCTAAGTCGATGCAACGTCGAGATGTACTCGACACAGAAAACAGAGTCAGTCGAAGCAGTATTTGAAGTCGACGCAACTTGGATTTACATTTGACGCAGAAGGAAGAGCTCTGAGTTCGGGATTTTAACTCAACAGATACGTCAATAAGAATTAGACCCAACATCGATATCAGAGTTCAGTTCAAAGCTGAAGAGGAATTCGAAGCAACTTCTATTAGAACTCGGAGGTGCGTTGACTAGAAGGCAAATGTATTCGACGCTACATCGAATACAGGCACAGAAATAGAATACCTTCTGTATTCTTTTCTGATGCTTTTCAAGAAGGTATACAAGGAAGTAATTTGAACTCTAACAGTTCGTTTATTGCCAAGAATGAAAGGACTCCAGAGAAACAACAAAGACATTCTTGAAAGTTATTCAAAAAGATGATTGACGGGTTGTCAACATAAATGGAAAGAGAACCATTGCAGCAGAAAGCTAATAAGCATACAGAGATCATCAGAATCATAAGCAAAACAACTTTTGCATTCTTTTCTATCTCAAGCAAGGGTTCATCTACTAAACAGATCCTGAAGAACACCAAGTGACTGAATCCTCAGTGATAGCTGCAGAAGGATTCAAACAGAAGAAACATCTTCATTTTTTCTCCTTCTTTCTTACTCTCTTCTTTCATATTGTAACTAGAGTAAATAGTCATAAGAATCCTTCTACAAAGGATTCAGTTGGTTCAAGATCTCCTTACCAAAAGATCCAGTGTGGTTCTAAAAGTCTCCTTATCAAAAGACTCAGTAGTTGGTTCTAAGAGTCTCCTTATCAAAAGACTCAGTGGTTGGTTCTAAGAGCCTCCTTATCAAAAGACTCAGTGGTTCTAAGAATCTCCTTATCAAAAGACTCAGACACTGATTAGTGTATTCCTACCAAAGTGGTAGAAGAGTGGTTGTACCCATAGTTTGGGGAACCACTATAGCTCTTGTCTTTGTGTTGTGAATTTCTGTGTTGTCCACTTGTTTTATTATTTTTACATTTCCGTGATTACATTATTCTGGATTGATCAGCTGAATGCATAGGAATTAGAAGTATTTTTATTGTGTGCATAAGACTATAGAAAAATTTTAAAACTTTATTCACCCCCCCCCCCCCCCCTCTCTAGAGAATACTCAGAGGTAACATTGTGCACTTTCAATTGGTATCAGAGGTAGGTTGATCATAAAAAGGTTAACACCTTGATCAGAAGATGGTGCCTATCATGTCGATCATGGCATTATACATCAAACTACATGTGTCCACACTTCCACTCAAAATGGGGTCGCCGAACGAAAAAACAGGCACTTACTGGAGGTGGCTCGGTGTTTACTCCTTGCTATGCATCTTCCCAAATCCTACTGGAGTGATGTCGTTCTCACGGCTGCTCATCTCATCAACTGTCTTTCGTCTCGCACCCTCTTCTATGATACGCCTCTCTCCTGTCTTGCCAAGAACCACATCGTCCATACCTCTCATCTTTCCCCTCGTATCTTTGGCTTTGTCTGTTTTGTCCACGTTCATACCCTGCATCAAGATAAACTGGATGTGTGTTCCCTCCGATGTGTTTTCGTTGGGTACTCTCCTACTACCAAAGGGTATCGGTGTTATCACCCTCCGACTCGTCGTTACTATTGTACTGTTGATGTTACATTTCGTGAGGGGGAGTCGTACTTCGGTCCTCGTCAGGGGGAGACAAGTAGTAACGGTGACGAGACCATCGTCTCTCCTCTTCCAATTGTTGCCACTCCTCATCTTTCTCCTTCCCATATTTCTCCTTCCCATAGTCCGTCTACTGCTTCTGTTCCTTCCATCTCCGCTCCTCCTACATTATACACATACTCTCGTCATCCCCGGATTGTTGAGCAAGTGCAGACTGTGGATGTTCCGCCGGTGCCGGTGACTGTTTCCGCTCCAGATTTAGAGGATGACATTCATGTTCCTCTTGCTCGTCTTTTTGGCAAAAGGGGTGGCACCAAACACTTCATTGCCAACTACATTTGTTACACTCACCTCTCTCAGGCCCATAAAGTTTTATCTCAACTCTTTCATCTATTACGATTCCTAAGACATGGCAAGAGGTTGTTCAGATACCTGAGTGGAAACAGACAATGGAGGAGGAACTGTGTGCCTTGGAAAAAAATGAAACATGGCGGCGTGTTAGTCTTCCTCCTGGGAAGCGAACGGTTGGGTCCCGGTGGATCTTCACGGTTAAACAGAATCAAGATGGGATGGTGGAGCGGTACAAAGCTCGCTTGCTGGCTCAAGGGTATACCCAGGCTCAAGACATTGACTACCAATAGACCTTTGCCCCTGTTGCTAAGATGAACTCAATTCGTGTGCTTCTCTCTTGTGCTGCCAGTCGTGGATGGGAGCTACAGCAACTCGATGTTAAGAATGCCTTCTTACATGGTGATCTGGAAGAAGAGGTCTACATGAATATTCCTCAGGGCTTCGTTACCGAAGGATCCAATGGGAAGGTCCGTCGTCTGCAGAAATCCCTATATGGCCTAAAACAGTTTCCGAGAGCGTGGTTTGAATGTTTTAACAAGACCATGCTTCAACTAGGCTACACTCAAGGACATACTGATCATACTCTCTTTATCAAGAGGAGAGGAGTGCAGGTTTCTATTCTTATTGTATATGTGGATGACATCATCATTACTGGTGATGACCTGGGGGAGATTATTCACTTAAAGAAACAATTGGGTAAGGAATTTGAAGTCAAGGATCTGGGGAGGCTGAAATACTTCTTGGGAATTGAAGTAGTGAGGTCTCAACGAGGGATCTTCATCTCTCAGAGGAAGTATACCCTTGATCTTCTGGATGAGACTGGGATGCTAGGGTGTGCTCCCGTGGATACTCCAATTGAAGCTAATCACAAGATTGATGCGGATATTAGTGGGGAGAGAGTTGATGCTTCGAAATATCAACGTTTGGTTGGCAGGCACATATATTTATCTCATACTCGCCCTGATATTACATACGATGTAGGGGTCCTAAGCAGATTTATGCACTCTCCCTCTGTTCGCCATCAGCAGGCTGCAGTCAGAGTATTGTGATACCTCAAGAAGACACCAGGACGAGGGATTCTGTTCAAAGCTAACCAAGTATTGGAGATTGAGGTGTTCACAGATGCTGATTGGGCTGGTAGTCAAGATGATAGAAAGTCTACCACTGGATATTGCTCGTTTGTGGGAGGTAACCTGATTTCATGGAAGAGCAAGAAGCAGAATGTTGTTGCTCGCTCAAGTGCTGAAGCAGAATATAGGGCTATGACACAAGGAGTGTGTGAGGGATTATGGTTGAAGACTATTCTTCAAGATATGGGCCTCCAGGTGAACAAATCAGTTACTGTCTACTGCGACAACAAGGCAGCCATCAGTATCGCGCACAATCCTGTACAACATGACAGAACAAAACATGTTGAAGTTGACAGACATTTCATTAAAGATCATCTTGACAAGGGGAACATCTGTACTCCTTTTGTGAACTCATATGATCAACTAGCAGATGTTTTCACCAAGGGGTTAAGAGTTGAGATTATTAGTTTAGTATTATTATATTAGTCTATTTGTATGTATGTGGGTTTAGTCCCACATCGTGAGTCAAGTTGTAAGTGTCAATGTATTTCCTATATATTATGCCTTATATGGATGAATACAATCAATCAAGTATTTTTTCCTCCTTTCTACTATTTTTTGTTTGCTTATCCTTGTTTCTAATATATATGGTTAAAGAAGGTAAGAATTCGCTTAGTCTGTTAACTAATTCTGTAGACAAATAAATTATTATAGGTGAAGCGACTCCCGATGCCAGTAGTAAACAGATGACGGCTAAGAAGCGGCTCCAGATAGAAAAGAAGTATCGTCTTTGGGTGGAGGTGCCTAAGAGCCGCAGGGATTCGGACCGCCAATGCGACAACTTTCAATTTTATTTTATGTAGATAGATCTCAGTCTATGTATAATGTATATACTAGATGTTGGTTAGCTACTTATAGCACTTGATGCATCTTTTGTATGCCCTTAGTTTTGTGTATTATATGTGGGGCATTATCCATGTATCATGTTAAAAAATTAATTAAATGACATTTTGTTGTACACTTTTTTGAGTACTGTCATAAAATTAATGATTATGATGCACGCTGAATGTTCTTACTTTGCGGCTCTGATGATACATGAAATGAAAATGATAAATTGTGGTGGTTGCCGTAAAGTGGGTCGTTACATTATATCTCATATATTATCTAAAAAGGATCAGGTGGAAAGGACGGAAATATACTGTGCAGTAAAAAAAATAACCCTGCCCATTTTGGTATAACATGTGATCTTATTTAGGAATAACTATTCCTTGTTTATTTTCCAAGCATGTCATTGTTATCATTCAATCATTTAACTGGAGCGCCACCTAGCGACAACCAACATGTCCACACCTATGGACAACAAAGTATATACTAATGATAGTAATGTTAAACACTACTATTCATTTAAATATTCTTGAATGAATTGGAAGACGACACACCGAGCCATGATTGATTATGCCACGAAGGTCACATTCACCAAAAATGGGCAACCATCAATTGTGTTCCAAGGTATAGTTAATATACGTCGTCTTGCTATCTCTTCTCTCTAGGCCGCCAAGGCCGTCATGCAAGGAGCATGGGCATACAAGATATTATTTCATACAGTGGAGAGTGAGAAAAAGTCGGGGGACAAAAATATACTTGGTGTGCAGTAAAATTTTTTTTTGAACCTACCCATTTTGGTATAACATGTGATCTTATTTAGTAATAACTATTCCTTGTTTATTTTTCAAGCGTGCCATTGCCGTGATTCAATCATTTAATTGGAGCGCCATGTAGCGACAACCAGCATGTCCACACCTATGGACAACAAAGTATATACTAACGATAGTAATGTCAAACAATACTATTCATTTAAATATTCTTGAATAAACTGGCTGACGACACAGAGCCAGGGCCAGGATTGATTATGCCACAAAGAAGGCCACATTCACTAGAGATGGACAACCATCAATTGTGTTCCAAGGTATAGTCGATATACGTCGTCTTGTTATCTCTTCTCTCCAGGCCGCCAAGCCCGTCATGCAAGGAGCACAAGCATACAAGATATTATTTCATACAGTGGAGAGTGAGAGGAAGTCGGAGGACGTGACAGTAGTGCGAGAGTATCCAAATGTTTTTTCTAATAAGTTATTGGGCCTGCCACACGAGAGAGAGGTGGATTTTTCTATTAATTTGGTGTTTTGGACCCAACCATATCCCGGACCCCTTATCGTATGGCTCCCAAGGAGCTCGTTGAACTCTGAGTGCAGTTACAGCAGTTGATTTATGTTGGGTTTGTCCTCCCAAGCTCATCACCTTCGGGAGCACAAGTGTTGTTCATGAAGAGTTGTTCCATCAGATTGTGCATTGATCATAGAGACCTGAATCAACTAACAATTAGAAACATATATCCACCAACATGCATTGACGAGCTTTTCGATCAACTAAGAGGTGCTACGACATTCTCAAAGATCGACCTACAGTCGGGATACTATCATGTGAGGATCAATGGGGAGGACGTACCAAAGATTATTACTTTATATATAATATTTTTGCATGAATATATTTTGTTATTTCTAAGAAAAAAAGATATATATATATATATATATTAAAAAAACTAATAAGTCGAACTAGTCAGACGAAAATGATTTAATGTAATAAATTCAATTAACTTAGTAAAAATTATTAATTAGACAAAAATGTGAAATGAACTTAATATTAATTATAAAACTTCTATGATTAAATTTATATAATTAATATACTAGCGGCTAAGCACGGGGTGTGCTGTGCACAGTGCGGTGGTTACATTGCTTGACCCCCGCTTGAGGTCTGCCACATTCGTTGCAGCAGCCTTCATGCATGGTGTAGTGCGACTCCACAGATTTCTTCGCTCGATTATTAGCGATCGCAGCCCTATCTCCATGAGCAATTTTTGACAGACCTTATTCAAACGACATGGCACGACACTACGCATGAGCACCGCTTATAACTTTCAGACAGACGGGTAGATAGACATCCTCAATTGGGGACTAGAGACATACTTGTTGTGTTTTGCATCAGAACAGCTGCACAAATGCACAAAGTGGTTAGACTGGGCAAAATATTCATATAATACATTTCCACACCTAACACCACTACAATCAAGTCTATCTATATTAAACCTCCCCCACCTTACTACAACGCATGTCAGAGGAATGCCAAGCGGAGAGGTTGACCAACAATTCAAAGAACATGACAAGATACTGCGGCAACTGAAGTTTCATCTCTACCATGCTCAGCAGAGGACGATCATACAAGCTAACAATCGCCACATACATGTGCAATTGGAGGTGGGTGATTTAGTATTAGTGAAATTTCAACACATCGCTAAGTTACAATTGCCACCCACGTCCACTCAAAACTCTCTGATTGATACTACAAGCTCCCAATTGTGATCTGCATTGAAGCAGTAGCATACCGCCTCTTCCTTCCTCCCAAGTGTGTCCCAGCTCAAGCAAGCTATAGCAGACCATACGACCAAGACTGCAATTTTGACGGGTCTGGCGAGATTGAGCCTCCACCGCTTTCTAGTCTCCGGTTGAAAGACCTCAATCTCAGACTGTCATATGTCTTCTTCCTTCCCGCTGATGTCTAATCTCTGTTCCAGTGATTTTCCCCAATGAAGAGGACCATGTTCCTCTACGTTATGTTTCCCAGAGGAATCTTATAGTAATCTTCCCCACCCATGACCACCCCTTTCGATTAATCTTCACAGCTCTATAAGCATACCCACATCTCCTACATCCAATTTGAGGCATTGTGTGTTGTGATTATCTACCAAATGAATACAGGTTGGTTTCTATTTTTTATTATTGTTTATTTGAACAATGTTAAACATGTTCATTTTTTCATTTCCATTAATGATCTTATTTATTAATGTGTGGCGTTCAAAATGATTAATATATTGTAGAAGACACAAGTTAGTATGTGATTTAACCATGTCTTTAGTAATGCCAATTCATTAGGAATAGGAACCGAACTAGAACAACATAGAACCAGACCGAACTTGTAGTGAATAACTTAGTTATGGTTCTTATTGAACTGAAATCGGAAACGAGGATACAATGGTTCCAAAAAATTATGCTGAAACAAGAACCAATCAAACCAAATAAAGTTTTAGTTTTAATTTGAAGAATCTTTACATTAGCAGTTTGGTTTTGGGTTTTAATGGAACCGGAACCGTGATAACTCTAATCATGAAACCACCTCCCCTCTATTCCCTCCCTCGTCTTTAGTAATGTTGATTCACTAGGAATAGGAACCGAACCAGACCAACATAGAACTGGACCGAACTGGTAGTGAATAATTTAGTTATGGTTCTTATTGAACCGAAATCGGAACCGAGGATACAATGGTTCCAAAACATTATGCTGAAATCGGAACCGATCGAACAAAATAAAGTTTTAGTTTTAATTTGAAGAATTTTTACCTTAACAGTTTGGTTTTTGGTTTTAATGGAACCGGAACTGTGATAACTCTAATCATGAAACCACCTCCCCATTGAGAGATCGCAGGGGGATGGTATATCTTTTAATTTGTAGGTATATCATAAAAGTTTATTTATTTCATTTTCTAGAAAAATTCTTGTCTTTTTTCCATTGTGTTTGGGTGTGATGAATGAATTTCAATTAGGAGTTCCCATTAAATATGCTGACAAATCATGAGTTACATGTTACTATGGGTTGGTCCGAGCTAAATAATAATATGTATAGTTCGAATCATTATAAGTTGTATCATAAGAAGGATCCTGCAATATAATGTGCAGTTTGTAGATGAAACTAGAGAAAGCTACAGGGGTATGAAATCTCGAATATGATAAGGCCAAAGATTGATCACCGTGGTTGAAACGCCCAGAAAGAGCGACTCATGTAGGCTTCTAGTATGACAACATTCTATAAAGGGGGATGAATAAACAAAATCCACATTGAAAAAGAAGAAACAATTGATGGGTAACCTCACACAAACCAAATATGTGAGATCCTTTTGGGTGCAAAAACTGAAGTTTTGAGTTAAAACTTCTCATGTTGCGCTATCAGGATGACTGACCTCCTAGGAAGCACTCAAAAAGGATAGAATTGTGTTAGTATGTGCTAGGGTGAGCCAAAGTGAACAATAGCTCATATATACAATTTTTGAAAATTTTAAGAAATGTTCTTCAATTAATTACTAGAACAATGCCAAGTGTTGAATTGATAGATGGACCAAAGTCTAGAAAAGTCAGTATACTTTAGTAAGTATAAACTACCCTAATTAGCAGAAGTATGACTACATTAGATGAAATTTAGGCAAATAACGTAAAAAAGTTAGTATTTTACCTTAAAACGTGCTCCAATGGAAGAAAATTTTGAGGATTTAGACGTTTCCTCATGAAGAGGTGGAAATAACCCCGCAACAAAAGGGCACTTTGAAGGACTTAGTAAATCCTGGTGTTCTGCCACCACATAGTCTTTGTTCTTGTCTAAGAAATGATCAGCTTGATATTTTACCTACATACATTTAAGCTGCTTGAAGATTATGCTAGAAACTTGGCGCAAAGAATAACAGTGGCAGAATTGATATGCACCTCCCCAGCGTAATGAACAATTGTAAAATCAGTGCGTGAAAGCTTTGGCTTCACGAAGCGCTTGTTATTTTTATAAGTTTGATACAACTTTTGAGCAAATGTTTCATGCGTTGACCTTGGAAACATGCTGCATGAATGATCAGAGCAGAATAAACATTGGTTTACACACAAATATACATCTTCAAATTACAAAGGAAAAAATAGAACTGAAGACATGGTAAGGGTTACCCAAGAAAAATATAGAAAACACGTACCAGGCTTCATCAAGAAGTGCTATAATACCACCAGGTTTCTGCCAACAAGGTAAAGATTTGTTTATTACAGTTGCAATGAACGATTTTGTAGGCTAACATCTCAATAATAGCTACTTAGCAAGCGATTTCAACATAAGAAATTGATGAAATGCAGGTTCATAATAACCAGCTCTATGGATCCAAGTTTCATTAATGAAAATAGTACCTAAAAAGTTAATGAGTAAAATAAAAGCAGCCTCAATTCAAAAGTATAAGAAGACAGACATAAAATCACTTATTATAATCTGAAACCTTACGCAATGCACTATTATGGGCACAATAACATAGCACAATGACAAGTTTATAGTTGGAATACAGAAGGTAATCCCAATAGGTAGTGAGGCCCGAGATCTATATTCATTATTAAGTACCCGATGCTGCACAAAATTTTCAATATAGGATTATATTCTCAACATGCTTCTTCACAACCTTAGACCTCTAACAAGTAGAATTCTTTTTTAATTAGATGATATGGGACCTGATTGTCTAGCATGCTCTACTACCTATTAGGTTCTTGTAGGCTTTCTTACCCGAAAAGCTAGATCAACGGGTGAGATCATTATGACAAAGATCATAACTCGGTAGAAACCCTAGGTGGAGTGTGGATAACGATCAGTTGGAGAATATGGAACCTCCCGCAACGTCCTAGGTGAGGTGCTCGAGGTAAACCGATCAAATCCATTATGTTTTACAAAATTTCAACTAGTTTACCTTCATTCTAGCACTCCTCCAAATCGAGCTTGTCTTCTGGCTAGGAAAAAGGTCAAACTTTTTTTGGCTTGGCGAGGCCACAAGCCAATCATGTTTCTTCATCGTCAGGTTCTTTAATATTGACGGCGCGCGACCACCCACACACGTCTATTCCCGCAGGAGGCGGTGAACCGTCGCTCGGACGATCGATCCGAGCCTACGGATGCGCCCGGATCGTCATTGCGAGTCAAATTACTATATTTATTTATGTTCTTATGTTGTATTTGGCGCCCGATCGGACCGAGCATTATGAGCCGTCCGTTTCGGGACGCCCTAGTTTTATTTGCTATAAATAAGTGTATTGGGGGCTGATGGGGCATCGTGGGTTTGCTGAAGTTGCTGCCGCTCGGTCTCCTTCGTCTGGTGCGACGCCGGCGATCTCCGTTCTCCCGTTGGTGTGACTCCAAGGGTAAGTGTTGTAGGGTAGGCTGTGCAGTGGACTCTTATGATGCAAACTAGTGGTGTGTAGGGGCAGACTCACTCAAACTAAATGACTATATGCTATGATGAATCTTGAGCAGGCGTTCAAATTAATAAAAGCAAAAAGAACATCATATAAACCACACATTCATTCATAAGAAAGTTACGCAATTTCTTTAGGCATTTAGGCGGTGGCTTTCCTCCGCATGGAGGGCCAGAAATAAAGCGTGCTGCGAATCACGTCCTCCTGCAGGTCAAGATATTCACAGGCAAATAATAACAAGCTAAACTTCCATTAAACAACAAGTCCACAAGGTGAGCAATGTTTCACAACCTTCCACAACTAAATCCACACACAACAAGCACAATAAAATCTGGAATAAAATTAGGGCTTCAATAAACCAAGCAAAAACTGAAAGTATGGAGATAATATGGGGTGTTCCGGGTGGTGTAAGACTAGATCGGGTAAGAGGGAAGGTGGATCCACGGAAGAGGAGTGATTCGCTGCGGATTCGAGGCGTTTTAGGGCTGGTTCGAGGTCCGGGACTGGACCAGGACAGATCTGTCCAGATCTGGACAGATCTGGCCGGTTTGGACAGGGGCGGCAGGAGAGCTATGGGAGGTGGCGGCTGGTGGTGTTGAGGGCTGGTGGCGTGGGGTTTCAGGCAGGGGGAGGCGGTGGTGAGGGAGCTGTAGAGGGGAGGCGGCAGGGACTTTGAAGAGGGCAGCGGCTGGGAGCTTTGTGGGCGGTGGTTGGGGTTCCTGTAGGGGCGGCGGCTGGGTTCAACAAAGCTGGCGGCGGGGCTGTGATAGGGGCTGGCGGCAGGGGTTTGGGAGGGCTGTAGATGAAGGGAGGAGGGAGGCTAACAAGGAGAGAACACTTACCCAAGGAGTCGTCACCAAGGGGCTCCACGGCATCGGCACCGCGGAATGATCCCGGAAATGAGGAAGAGGAGATCTCCAATTTCAGCAATGGTTTCCTGCAGCCCTAACACCTCTATTTATAATAAAATAACATTAGGGCAACCAAGATGGACGGCTATGATTGGCCGTCGATCTCGGCGCCAAAACAATACTAAATAATGTTCGAAATACAACATGCTATATATGAAAATTCATCAGAACGACGAGCCGGACGCAACCGCGGTGGCGGATCGGCGATCCGGTCACGCCCTCCTACGAGAATACACGAACGTGGGGTCCGCTCTGCGCCGCGTCGCGCCAGATGGCCCCCTATCAACTCCCCCGGACTGAAAAGCCTTCATCTCCGATGAATGGAGACGCTCGTACGGAAGTCGAAGTCCCGGGGCGAGTTGATCCAACTCTGCAGCAGCAATCCAAGTGTCGTCGGTGACGGGTCGTCCAAGCCAGCGAACTAAGAAGCGACACACGAGCCCATCCGTAGAGGGGATGAACTCATGCGCAATGATCTCTGTAATCTGCTCGGTCCTCAACACTCGGGGAGAGTGATCCGGTGATGGTGGTGGTACTCCAGGTGAAGCCAACGGTGACGAACTCCCGGGGAAGGGGAAATCAAGTGGGGGCTGGGTGACGGAAGAAAGGGGCGGTGGTGTAGGCTCTGACGGGCCGCCAAGGTATGGGTCGAGGTACTCGTGAGGTGGGAAGTAGGGTGTCAGGTCCTCGACATTGAACACAGGGTAGATACCCATGCTCGCAGGAATGTCCAGCTCGTATGCATTCGACCCGATCCGTCTCAAAACTGAGTAGGGCCCAATTCGCCGTGCGCTTAACTTCTTAGCAGGCCCCTGAGGGAGCCGCTCCGGACGGATTCGTACCATCACCTGTTCGCCAACCAGAAAATGTTTTTCCCGTCTATGTTTGTCTGCCTGTTCTTTATAATGCTCATTGCTCAAATTAATTTTACGCCTGATTGATTCATGCAACTCATGCAAGTGACGCGTGAAGGCCTCAGCAGACTCACTAGGACGTGACTCAGTCGGGACGGGTATAAGGTCAATAGGCTTCCTAGGGTCATAACCCGATACTACCTGAAACGGACTCAGACCAGTCGACCTATTGATGGAACTATTGTATGCAAACTCAGCTATAGGGAGCACCGAGTCCCAACTAGGTGCATGCTCACCAACTAAACACCTCAGCAGGTTACCTAAACTCCTATTCACCACCTCAGTCTGACCGTCTGTCTGAGGGTGGTATGCGGATGAGAATTTAAGAGTAGTCCCGGTTTTACGCCATAACGTTTTCCAAAAGTAACTAACGAACCGCACATCTCGATCGGACACGATGGACTTCGGGAGGCCGTGTAATCTAAAGACTTCACTCATAAATAAGGCCGCGACACGGGGAGCATCGGCGGTCTTACTACACGCGATAAAGTGCGCCATCTTAGAGAACCGGTCGACCACGACAAAGATAGAATCATGCTTCCGCTGGGTAAGCGGAAGTCCAAGCACAAAGTCCATACTAATGTCCTCCCAAGGACGATGGGGGACGGGTAAAGGGGTGTATAAGCCCGTGTTCTGTTTCGTTCCCTTGGCCGTTTGGCATACACGACAATGTCGGACGATACGAGCCACATCTTTCTTCAGACTCGGCCAATAGAAGCGTTCCTCTACCATAGCAATCGACTTATCCTGCCCAAAATGACCGGCGGCACCCCCGGCGTGTAGTTCTCATACTAAGTAATCGCGATACGAGGTGTTGGGCACGCACAAGCGGGAGCCCCGGAATAAGTACCTATCAATGATCTGAAACCCCTCAATAGGATCAGGAGGGTCCCTCGACAGCGCAGTGATTAGCTCAGCAAAATCAGGACAAGTGGGGTAGTCCATGATCATCCTCTCAAAACCATCCACCTGGGCCCGTAATGTGTGTAGTAGAGAGACTCGACGACTGAGTGCGTCGGCGGGTTTGTTCTCAACACCAGCGCGATGTTTGAGAACGTAGTGGAAATCCTGCAGATACTCTACCCACTTCGCGTGTCGATGACTCAGCTTCCTCTGAGAATCGAGGTAGCGTAGGGCCTGGTGGTCAGAATAGAGCACAAACTCCCGGGGGAGGAGGTAGTGTCTCCAACATCGTAGTGACTGGACGATAGCATAGAATTCTCGATCGTAGTTCGAGTATTTTTGCTTGGCTTCGTTCAGTTTTTCACTAAAGTAAGAAACTGGGTGTCCCTCTTGGCTCAGCACTCCACCAATACCCACACCCGACGCGTCACACGCGACCTCGAAGGCTCTGCTAAAATCGGGGAGTCGGAGGACGGGAGCGGACGTCAGTTTGTCCTTAATCTCCTCAAATGCACGAGTGGCCGCGGAGGTCCACTGAAAGTCTCCCTTACGCAAACAACTAGTAAACGGGGTCATGATCGAGCTAAACCCCCTAACGAATCTCCTATAAAAGGTCGCAAGTCCGTGAAAGCTACGGGCCTCATGAATATTCGATGGTGTGGGCCACTCGCGGATGGACTGGACCTTCTCAGGGTCAACGGACACGCCTGAGGAGGAGATAATGAATCCCAGAAAGTGGACCGACTCGGATAGGAAGGAACACTTCTTCATATTGATAAACAATTTCTCCTTTCGGATAATGTCAAAGAGGAGCCTCAAGTGCTCGAGGTGGTCTGGCTCAGTATGGCTATAAATCAGAATGTCGTCAATGTAAACGACCAGAAATTTGCCCATATAGGGTCGCAGGACCTGGGTCATGACGCGCATGAATGTGCTCGGGGCGTTCGAGAGCCCAAATGGCATGACCAGCCACTCGTACAGACCGTCTTTCGTCTTAAACGCCGTTTTCCACTCGTCCCCCTCTCGGACTCTGATCTGGTGGTACCCACTTCGGAGATCAATCTTCGAGAAGATCTTGGCTCCGGACATCGTGTCTAATAGGTCACCCAGACGAGGGATCGGGAAACGATACTTCACGGTAATCTTATTGATAGCTCTACTATCAATACACATGCGCCAACTGCCGTCCTTCTTAGGGGTAAGAAGGGCGGGCACGGCACATGGACTCAAACTCTCGCGGATAAACTGCTTCCGAAGAAGCTCATCAACCTGTCTCTTGAGCTCAGCGTGCTCAACAGGATTCATGCGATAGTGTGGAAGGTTTGGGAGCGAGGCCCCCGGGACTAAATTTATAGCGTGCTGGATGTCCCGCAGAGGGGGTAACTCGTCAGGGAGCTCCTCGGGCATAATATCCGCAAACTCACCTAATAAGGGTCGAACGGCAGGGTGAATCTCAGATGTAGGACAATCAGATGCCATAGTGGCTGCCACTACGTACATGATACCAGCATCAGTGCTGTCTCTCATAAACTCACTACGCCTCAGGATATGCACGGGTCTCGAGGCAATCGTGCTAGTGGAAGGCTCAATCCGACCCTTAGGTCTCTCTTTGGGCTGGGTGGGAGATAAAGTGATCTTCCGCCCCTTGTCATAAAAGACACACGTGTTCGATCGACCGAAGCACGTGACGTCGCGATCAAAAAGCCAAGGGCGGCCTAAAAGAACGTGGGCGACATCCATAGGTATGACGTCGCACCAGACTCGGTACTCAAAAGAAACAATGCTGATCGGCACTAGACAGCGCTGGGTAACTTGTATCGTTGTCTTGTCTACCCAGATGACACGATAGGGGTGTGGGTGAGGCTCAGCCTTCACCTGCATCCGATCTAGACCCTTCTGGGCCACAATATTCACGCAACTCCCACTATCAATGGCTAATTTGCAGGGTCCACCTGCACTCGGGAAGTACGTATAAAAAATGGTGGTACGGCGCCAATCCTCATCGGCACGTGGAGTATGTAGGAAGCGTCTGACCACGCCCACCTCTAACGAACGCTCAGCGTCGCTCTCCCAGCCCTCCTCAACGGTGGCAGTAATCTCCTCAGTAACCTCTTCTTCTCCCTCAGAACCTTGCTCCTCGCCGTCAATCAACAGATTCCGCGTGGGGCAGTGTGCCGCCACATGTCCTCTGCCAGAGCATCTAAAACACTGAATACCCCCAGGCCTCTGGCCCTCAGTAGCGGTCGTCTTCCCTTTCAAGTCAGGAGTGACTCGTGGGGGTGGAGCGGCAGTCTGGGCTGGAGCGGGCTTCCTGAACGTCGACGACTCCATCCGGGAGGGAAACTGTTTCGTACCCGATGGACGAAGGTATTGCTCGTATTCTAGGGCGAGCTGGAATATCTGGTCTACAGTCTCCAGACGATGGGGAATCAGCTCTCTCCGGAGATCCGAACGGAGGTCAGCCTTGAATCGAGAGGCAGTGGCGATGGGCTCCTCCGAAATATCGCTCCTAACAACTAGCTCGTCGAACCGGGCCATATACTCGGCTACCGTAAGCGTCCCCTGACGTAAGCTCTGCAGCTGATCCAGCAGCTGGTCACGGTAAGAGGCAGGGAGATACTTATCCTTGAGCCTCTCCTTCATGTCCTCCCAACTGGTGATAGGGTAGTAACCGGCTCGCTCAACAGCTCTCTCTACACTAATCCAGTATACCTTGGCTTGCCCGACTAACTTCATTTTGGCAAACCTGACACAACGGTCATCCCTCATATCATACCAATCAAAGTAGTGATCCATGTCAAGGAGCCAATCACTAAAGGCCTTTGGATCCAGGCGGCCATCGAATGTCGGGGCATCGAGGCGAATCCGACGGGTGATGTCAAAGGCGCGGTCGTCCCTCCACGGGTCAGGATAATCATCAGGATAATCGTCATGGTCATAATCGTGCCGAGCGGGCGGGTGCCCGCGCTCACGTCGACCCGGCGGGTAATACTCATCTCGACGCTGGTCATGGTGACCGTGTGGAGGCCCACGGTTCCTAGGTTCCGGCTGACGTGGCATGCGGTATTCCTCCCGCTGAGGCGGGGGTCGGCCACGTGCTGGTTCGGGGTTTCGCCTTGCTGGCGGAGTAGGGGCTCTCACGGGGTCTCTCGACGGTAACGGCCTGCCGATGGCGGATCATCTCTAACCCGCTGACCGCGATGGGGAGAGTCGCCTGGGTCATCCGCTATCTCATCGTCATGTAGTGAGGGAGTGTTCCTAGCATCTTCTAACTGATCTAGACGACGATTTACCGTGGCGATATCGTGACGCACGTTTTCGAACTGGGTACCTAGGGCATCAAAGCGGTCTAGGATTAGGCGCTGAAAATCCGTGGTGGCGGCGCTCGAATTCGAGCCGGCCGCCCGATCGTTGGTGACTTGCGGATCTACCATGCTTCTAAATGCCCTACCACTACGGAGCATGCAAAACGGCCCGACCTGGGCTCTGATACCAACTGATGTAGGGTAGGCTGTGCAGTTGACTCTTATGATGCAAACTAGTGGTGTGTAGGGGCAGACTCACTCAAACTAAATGACTATATGCTATGATGAATCTTGAGCAGGCGTTCAAATTAATAAAAGCAAAAAGAACATCATATTAAACCACACATTCATTCATAAGAAAGTTACGCAATTTCTTTAGGCGTTTAGGCGGTGGCTTTCCTCCGCATGGAGGGCCAGAAATAAAGCGCGTTGCGAATCACGTCCTCCTGCAGGTTAAGATATTCACAGGCAAATAATAACAAGCTAAACTTCCATTAAACAACAAGTCCACAAGGTGAGCAATGTTTCACAACCTTCCACAACTAAATCCACACACAACAAGCACAATAAAATCTGGAATAAAATTAGGGCTGCAATAAACCAAGCAAAAACTGAAAGTATGGAGATAATATAGGGTGTTCCGGGTGGTGTAAGACTAGATCGGGTAAGAGGGAAGGTGGATCCACGGAAGAGGAGTGATTCGCTGCGGATTCGAGGCGTTTTAGGGCTGGTTCGAGGTCCGGGACTGGACCAGGACAGATCTGTCCAGATCTGGACAGATCTGGCCGGTTTGGACAGGGGCGGCGGGAGAGCTATGGGAGGTGGCGGCTGGTGGTGTTGAGGGCTGGTGGCGTGGGGTTTCAGGCAGGGGGAGGCGGTGGTGAGGGAGCTGTAGAGGGGAGGCGGCAGGGACTTTGAAGAGGGCAGCGGCTGGGAGCTTTGTGGGCGGTGGTTGGGGTTCCTGTAGGGGCGGCGGCTGGGTTCAACAAAGCTGGCGGCGGGGCTGTGATAGGGGCTGGCGGCAGGGGTTTGGGAGGGCTGTAGATGAAGGGAGGAGGGAGGCTAACAAGGAGAGAACACTTACCCAAGGAGTCGTCACCAAGGGGCTCCACGGCATCGGCACCGCGGAATGATCCCGGAAATGAGGAAGAGGAGATCTCCAAATTTCAGCAATGGTTTCCTGCAGCCCTAACACCTCTATTTATAATAAAATAACATTAGGGCAACCAAGATGGACAGCTATGATTGGCCGTCGATCTCGGCGCCAAAATAATACTAAATAATGTTCGAAATACAACATGCTATATATGAAAATTCATCAGAACGACGAGCCGGACGCAACCGCGGTGGCGGATCGGCGATCCGGTCACGCCCTCCTACGAGAATACACGAACGTGGGGTCCGCTCTGCGCCGCGTCGCGCCAGATGGCCCCCCATCAGTAAGCCTCCCTCCTCTCCTCCTCCCCTACCAGCCTCCCTACCCCGGCCCCCTCCCTCTCCCGCCTGAACCCTAGCCCTCCCAACCACTCGCAGACCCTCCTCCCTCCCAGCCACTCGCCTGCAAGCCTTGCCTCCTCCTTCCAGCCCGCCGCCGAACCCTCCCACCTCCAGCCCGCCCACCGCCAGCCCTCCTTCTCCCTCCTGTCGTCGTCCAGCACCCCCCTCTCCCCACCTACGTATTTCACGCCACCCCACTACTCCTCCAGCAACAACCTCCCGCCCACCTCCCCTTCCCCTCCCGTGACTCCACTTCCCAGCCCTCATACTTCCTGCAGCCCCACTCCACAACCCCAAGCCAGCCACCTCCACTTCCCCTCCACGTCTTTGGGCCACTAAACCCTACCCCTCTACATATACAGCCCGCTAACCGCCACCGTCGCCAGCTTTCCAGCATTCCGCTTCCGTGGAGTCCTCCGTCAGCCCAATCAGCCCCCCCCCCCCCCCCGCTTACACGTGTAAATCTAGTTTGGAGTAATTTCTTTTGTTGTTGAACATTTGACGTTTGTAGTGGATGTTAATCTTGTATTGCTATTAGTGTCGTTCTTTGTATAACTTGCAGGGTTTATTCGTCATGTGCTTAAAATTATTTGCAACTCGTTCGTTGTGAATCATGACAGCTTCCTTAAATTAAAATTGTGAACGTTCATGCTCCTGCTCGTTTCTTTATAACACTTAATTATTATTGCTGATTTTTGAACGGACCGTCTTGCATCATTCGCATATTGGCTTGCATTTAGTGTGTCCATTCTCGAGGTCTACCACTGCATCATATATTCCACCAAAACTTCTTGTAGTGATGTCCATAAGCTAAGGCGTCGCAAAGGAAGCACAGTCCTTTCCTTGCGGCTGCTCCAAGAAACAGTGCCTATGGTAGGACTTGCTTGGTGATGAATGAGTATAATCCGAGCAAGTAATATCTAGTGTCCTATTGCGCGAGCTCAGTTGTTTGTCATATGGCAGCACAAGCTCGATTGTTGTTGAGGGGCTCTCTTGTGTTGAACTGAGACTACAGATGGTGGTGGGGTAGTGGTTAGGGGAATGAGGTTGCGAAGATTAACAAACATTATACCTTCTCCCAGTGGTTTCCTTGGTGGTGTCCTCGTCAATAAAGACTTTGGAGTGCATGAGGGGTTATGAAATGCCCCGACTGTTACAATTGGTACGTGTTATGGGTTGATGATAAATACCTTTGAAGGGTCTTTGAGGCCCTCAATTTAGATACTCAGGGCGGTGAGCAGCATCAGTTGATGTGCAGCAGTGACTTCTCAATCTGACTCAAATTCTTTTAATAGCTTGAGGATTTCTTTAATTGATCAGTGGATGTGCATATTGGGGTCGGGATTCGTAGCGGTGAAGAGTGGTCAGTTAGAATGTATGCATATGGGGGTTGAACCATAGACTCGGATACCGTGTTAGAATGTATGCATCAAATCAAAAGCCAATAAGATATCGGGTTCTATATTAATTGCACAAGGCTTACCTAATTTTTCTCGATGTAGGACTAAATTCTAAACACATGCAAATGAGGATGTTGAAATATGAACAAAATATTTCAAAGAAAAAAATTATTTCCAAGAAAAAAATTTGGGTCACAAAAGGTAGATCGTGATAGAAAAGATAGTGCTACTTATTGGCGTAGGGTAGTGTATAACTCATATTTTGTCGAGATCAGAAATACGTAAGAAAGAGATCTCAGGTATTCAGTTCGTCGACATTCAGCTCGGCGGCCTCACCTCGGCGGTCTCAGGTATTCACCTCGGCCGCCACAAAGGTATTCACCTCGGCCGCCACAAAGGTATTCACCTCGGCTGCCACAAAGGTATCACCTTGGTAGCCTCAGATATTCAACGCGGCAGACTCAGGCATTCAGCTCGACAGCCTCAGGCATTCAGCTCGGCAGCCTCAGGTATTCAGCTCGGCAGCCTCAAGTATTCAGCTCGGCAGCCTCAGGTATTCAGCTCGGCAGCCTCAGGTATTCAGCTCGGCAGCCTCAGGTATTCAGCTCGGCAGCCTCAGGTATTCAGCTCGGCAGCCTCAGGTATTCAGCTCGGCAGCCTCAGGTATTCAGCTCGGCAGCCTCAGGTATTCAGCTCGGCATCCTCAGGTATTCGCCTCGGTAGCCTCAGGTATTCGCCTCGGCAGCCTCAGGTATTCTCCTCGGCAGCCTCAGGTATTCTCCTCGGGAGCCTCAGGTATTCTCCTCGGGAGCCTCAGGTATTCTCCTCGGGAGCCTCAGGTATTCAGATTGGCAGTCTCTCGGAGACCTCCTCGAGGGGGGTACCATCTATCATTACCGATAAATAGGACCAATCGTAACGAGCGAGACAGTTCACACCCTGCGAAGAGTCGCTCATTTGAAGATTTGGCGACCTCGTCTGCCTTCCCCCGAACTCACACAACACTTAGTTCAGGAGGGGGAGTTCATATACACTCCTGGATATGCGGCAAGACCTCCACAATGTAATATGACCACCTCGTCTAATAATAAGATAGTCACGGCCTCTCTCTTGTTCACTTCATGTCTATGTTCGCAAATTCGGGTGCTAGTAACCTCTGACCATCTTTACGGTCCGAGCTTTGCGAGTCGAGGTCTCAGTCCTCAAAGAACCAAGATCTCGGTTCCAACATGTATGTTCTAATAGAGCGTCGGGAGACTACTAAGAATACCAATATGAACTAGAAAATAATCAGGTAACTAAACATGCAACAATGAATACTATAAATAATAAAACACATAATCGCAATCAAGCAGAGATTTTAGTAAGGTCAAGTAATCTAATACACATGCGAGAGTAATAGGAAACAACAACTTGAACAAACAAAGTCCGGCAAAATAAAACCAAGAACAAACTCATGATGACTACGAGATAGAAGCCTAGGCAAATGCCCGATGAGAAACCGGTGCCCTGTGAAGTAACAAAGAAGTGAATCTGGAAAGTCGGGTAAGTTTTGGCGGGTTAGACAGGGGATGCCTCACTGCTGAATGATATTTCAGCTGGCTGTGGGTGTCGGCAGAAAAGAGAAAGTGGTTGGTGGTGTTTTGCGAGTGACTGGGTGGGTGGCCGATGATTCAGAAATCAATCTTGGGGTTGGAATAAAGTTTTGGACAGATTTTGGGCTAAATAGAGATTTGGATGTGGAGGGATAGCAGCTAGGAGGGTGCTCGAGGATGGGTTTTTTGCATGGATGAGGTGTTGGGACGGTAATCTATAGCTAGCCGTCAGAGAAGGGTTACAGGGAGGGCGGAAACAGAGAATTAAGAGTAGACGTGGCTGGATGGGTGATGAGGATCAGGGATCGCGAGAGGGTCGACCGTTATCAAAACCCACATGGGTCCTTGTACACCATAGGCCAAGTTGGGATCGTCGTATTGATGATCCGAGCCCGTGGTCGCGTTCAGAGCGACTACGGGTTACTTCTATGTATTTTTATTTCATGTATAATTAGGGGGTTGAAGTTCTGGATACACCGTCCATAGTGACTTCTAAATCTATAAATAGGAATCCAGGGGTTGATTTTCAGACACTGTAGAATTTGGACATTTTCGAGTTGGTGTGATCTCCCCATGACGTCGATTCCATGGAACTCTAGATATCGAAGACTAGAACCATCTCCCCCTTCCCCTTGGCCAACCCTCACCTCTCCTCCACCTTCTCTGAACGCCGAAAACCACCACTTAGGGTGATGGCAGCCACCTGAACTGCCAAAAACAACCCACTATCTCATATAACCATGATACATACCTTTTTTCAATCGCGTATTGACAACAAAATAGTCGTTACTGGATGTGTGTAAGAACCGACGCTAGCTGTAACCACAAGCATATGTCCTGTGGTCGGGAGTTGCGATAACTGTTACCGCAGCATATGTCGTGTGATCGGGAGTTGCGATAACTGTTACCGCAGCATATGTCGTGTGGTCGGGAGTTGCGATAACTGTTACCGCAGCATATGTCGTGGGGTCGGGAGTTGCAATAATTGTTACTGATAATTGAAGCGCTCTTACTTTAATTTTAATCGGATCTTGCGTGTGTTTTTAACGCCAAATCTCAAACGTGAATGACTGTGTACTCTATTAATAATTTGATGACTTATTATAATTATACATCGGATAACTGTTTCCGCATTGCATCATTATTAGGTTTTCCCCACAACACACGCATATTCATTAGAGTTTCTCATAATGCACACTCATTATATTTAGCATGCGCATATGGGTAGTTACAAAGAAAGGATAGGTTGATTAATGTTGTACTTTAGTTGGTTTGGATGAGGAGTTAGTAGGGAAGGTGGTAGTTATAATTAATGGGGTAAGTTATTTAGTGGTTAAGTGGTAGAATGGTAGTGGAAGGGGGTTACTAGGTAGTTATGTGAAAGTGGGGAGGAGGGGGAGGTGGTGGTGGTTGACGGCCAACCTAGGTGTTGGATGGTGGTCGAAGGGGGAAGAGGACGGGAATGGGTGGCAGGAAATGGGATGGATGGTAGTTTGTCTTGGCTGGCCAGGTAGAGGGAGGGGGAGATGTGCCCAAGCGTCGCATTCGGGCTCCTGCTTCGGCACCGGTGATAAAAATTAGGAGTTTCTCTCAAACATTCAATGTCCATCAAATGAGGATTCTATCTCTATATATAAACTAAGGAGTCATGATCGGTTATGGTTCTCCAATCATAGTGGCTTCCAATACATGTGAATAAAAATCTGAAAAAAAAAAACATAAGAATATTAAAATTCTTAATTCCGCCCGCTTGAAATGAAAAGTCTCGATTGTTACTGTCACTTCATCAGCCGGCACGTGCAAACCCTTACAAGTAGTGTGGCGTGATTCTCATCACTTACCATGATATTATAAATGGAGGATCTTGTACGAAATTTAACAGGATATAAAGTCCAAGTGACAAACAAATAAAAAACATGTCACAAAAATGAAATAAACAATTTTAGTGCGTTGAAGTTTTGCACTTCGATCCTTGCTACAATAATCATCCAAACGAGATATATTTTTCAACTATAAAGAGTTCAAGAATACAAAGCTAATTGACACGCTTAGCACGAGCATCAGGGTCTATTCTCACCGTCATCAGTTATAAGATCATAATTAATTATAGGATCGTCATCTAGATAATTGGATCTCATCATAGTTCAGCGTGTTTTTTCATATTTGCTATGTATTTTATATTATTTTAATGACATTTAATAATTGTTAAATAACCTGATCGGATGATGTGAGAGACACTAAATGCAATTAACATAATCCACCTCTAATTATACTAGGTTATGAGAGATTGATAGTTGGATTCCTCATTGAAGTCGCCACTCACGACGTGGGTGTCGAAGCCCACGTTCTTTCCTACCAGAGGTGTCGGTGCCTCCCTCGCCACCGCCATCCTAGCTCAGGTACCTTGTGTTGTCCACTAACTCGCATCCCCTTCTCACTGCGATCCCCCGCAGCCAACCCCAACTCCAAGCACAATCCCTAACCATTGTTGACTTGTCTTCTCCTCCCGAGCTCCCTTGAAAACTCCAACTACTCCTTATTGCTACCACCATAGGCCCCCAATCCCTTCGAAGACCACCGCACCTCTCCCAACTGCACCACAAGCCCCAACCCTTCATTGACCAGCATACCCCTTCCAAGCCCCTCAGAGAGGCATTGTGGCTCCCTCCAAACATTTTCCATCCCCTGGCCCTACCCCACCCCTCCGACCCTCCTCTCTATCGATAGACGATTTTCCACTTCATCCTCTATTACTACAGCCGACACCAACATCACCACCTCCGATTCCTATTCCACACCTAGTACTCAGTGGTCTTTAGTTGTTTTCATTTTTTTCTGCATTGTAATGTATTTCAACATTTTCTAAGTGATATCAAGTTGTATTACATCTGTCACACTTTTATTTGATTGGATGTGTATGATTTATTTACTCAGAAGATAATTTCATTGGCTCTCTTTGCTTGCAATTATTAGTTGTATCCTAGATTGAGATCTTTGCAATTAATTGTTATTTTTGTATAAGTTTAAAGCCAATTTAATTAATGCAATGTAATGTCAATAATTTTGTTGTATTGACACATTGAGGTGATTCGCATTAGGATCGGTTAGTTATTGATCATGCTCATTGAATGCGTGCCTTCCTTTAGGTCGGTGTTGAAACATATAGTCATGTCTTGCGACCTAATGTTGATATTGTTCTTGCTATTAAAATCATATATCTCAGAATTATGACATTTCTTGCAATACTCTGTTTGAATACATAATTTTACTTATTTGGGTCATTTCGCCTCCTCCAGGAACAAACCCTAGTAAAAAATGTAAGAAACGTGTATATGGAAAATTTGAAATTTCTTCATGATCTTGAAGTACCACAGTTATCTTCCATCACTCCGAAAACGATATACCTTCTCAATCAAGTCTAGTACATCTTGGTTATCTATAAACTCTATGTAACTCCAATTTATCTCTTCCTTTGTATACTCCTCTTGCTCCATTTTGAAGACGTGCTGCATAAATGTCAGAGAACTTATTTTCAGAGAAATCAATGTAATACAAAACTTCAGAAAACCATAGAAGATCAAACTAACCTGGTTGAAATGCTGTTGCAACTTCTCGTTTGTAAAGTTGATACAGAATTGTTCAAAACTATTCCACATATGTGTAAATTAGTGGTAAGAGTATTTCAATGTCAGCACTTTATGTCGAAATTTTTTCACATCTTTGTAATATATTACCTGTTGCATTTAAAACTCTCAAAGCCATAGATATCAAGAACCCCAATCAGTGACTTTGAATTTGGATCCTGACCAATCGAAACATTGATTTTCTCAACTAACCTGTTTAATGACGTATCAGCAGTTATACTTAATCACATTACTCTATCATTATTTTTGCAGTCATGCGCCTTACATGGCACAATGTCATGGTAAGATTTTATAATGGTCGATGCAAGTCATTACCAATCAAAAAGGCGAGAATACAACGTCTTTGCAAAACCATCCCTGCTGACGATTGCAGAAGCAGGGTCAAGGGTTCTAGTGATAATTTCTTCTGGTGTCACCATCACACGCCTAATAAGTGCATCTTCCAGTCCCTGGGCATCACACCTGCAATGAGAAATAGATTAGAGAAGGTCGGACTTTTAGAAATGCGAAAATCACAAAAAAAGAAAAGTATCAAACAACAGAAAAGAAATCAGGACATACATAAGAAGTTCAGCTGCAGTCTTAAGATGGAATCTTGACTTGTCATTCTTGACGACAGATGAATCTATTTCATCCCCTTTCGCAAAATCAATATTGCCTAAATGAAGAATAGCAGCAACCACTCTGAATATTGCTTCCTGAAGAAAACAATTTCAATAATATGAACTGATAAATAGAAAACATACAACTACAGAAAATTTAGACATAATTTCGTAATATTAGCCTTAGAATAAATAATTTAACCTGCTCGCTCTCATTGATTCCAACTATATCCATGGCCCTTATAGTAGCAAGGTATTCAAGAGAATCATCAACTCCATCCAATTCATAACAATCAGACTGATTTAGATAGTGAAATGATTGTGGACTTGTCAACTTATATTTATCTTTTATCTGCAAATATACAAGAAATACTTTTGAATGATAAGATTTTTGCACAAGGCCCAAACAACACAGACAATACAATATCAAAAGGTAAACATGGTTTGCTTAAGCACCTCCTGGGGAGCTGCACAAATAAGGTAAAAGCAGTGGTAGTTCCTTTCAGGAGTGTTGATTTGACAAACACGAGATCTTTCAAGCAAGTAGGTCCTTATTGCAGCACCAGATATTCTCCCACTCTTGTCAAATTGTATCTCGACAAACTTGCCGAAGCGGCTTCATTGCATGCCATCAATAAAGTCGGGCAGTTACAAATAGTAAGATATACGAAGTTTGCATGGAGGGAAATGAAAAGGAAAATGTTTAACATATAAAAAAACTACTACAATGTCAGACTTTACAACCAATAGATAAAATACCCCATGATCCGGTTGAATATAAAAGCCTTAAAGAAAAAAAGTATCAATATGACCTACCTTGAGTTGTTATTTCTAACAGTTTTAGCATTCCCAAATGCTTCAAGGACTGGATTGGACTGAAAGTTAGAAAGCATAAAATTTTAAGTCAAAATAAATGGGATAATTTTCAGTAAAAATGGAAGAAGAGAGATGGTATTCATGGAACATGAATTGCATCATTCAAAATACATAGATCTTTTACTTACTTCCAAAACTTGCTGTTCAACCGTTCTTCCTTCTACTCCAGATCGACCACCCAAATAAGCAAGATATCTCATAAGCATCTTTGTTGTTTCAGTTTTACCAGCACCACTTTCTCCACTGACCAAAATGGAATTGCTCTTTCCTTCATTAATCATTGCCCTATATTCTTGCAGAAAAACATACATCAGCAGAAATTGTACAAGATACTTGTAGTTTCTTTAAAGATCACAAACCAAGAAGAGTTACCAGTAAGCAACATCTGCAACTGCAAAAACATGGGGACTTAGCTCTCCAAGCCCTGCACCCTTATACTGCCCCATCATGTGGGTGTCATACAGATGAGGCAATCTTTGAAAAGGGTTTACTGCAATTAATATGTTGCCTGTATATGTCTGAAAGCTCAAAATGAAAATGTGTCACAAAGCCTATCTGGTGTTCTAGACAATACTGACATAAAACTGAGACAAAATTAAATGTGTTACATAGATCTCATTGAGTTCATATCTCGCGGCCAAATTTTGAAGCACACCAGGTTCATGCAAATATGATAATCTTGTCATATCATCTACTCCTCCAGGAGGAGCTTCTGTATCCTTGGGAAAAACCTTTGAAACATTTGCAACGATCTACATGGAAGAATTCAGAAGAAAAAAATTATTACAGATTCAGATGAAACCTAAATCCTACAAAATGTTATTAAAGGAAATGTGAAGTTCTACCCCTTAACCATCTTAGTATAGCAATTAACTATTCTTTCAAAAATCTTTATCTACAACTTCTTGACCATGTACTTCTAGTCCACATTCCTTCCTAATCCTTTGAAATTATAATATTAATTGTTCATGTCAAAGACTGAAATTCATTAAAAAATAAAGGTAGGCCACTTATCTATATATATATATAATAGAGTAGTGTATACAAGAATACTAACACTCTCCCTCAAATTGGGCATGTTATACCAATTCATACCCAACTTGCTAATTAAGCTACAAAAACTACTTTCATTTAATCATTTAGTAAGAACGTCGGCAAGTTATCCTTCTGATGGAATGAACGGAATACAAATGAGCCCCTTCGCAATACTCTCGTTGATAAAATGTATATCCACTTCAACATGCTTTGTGTGGCCATGTTGGACATGATTATGAGCAATACTGATGGATGTCTTGTTGTCACAATATAAGTTTATCGGATTGTCTTCAAAAATGCTGATTTCTAACAATAATGTGCGAAGCAACATTCCTCCACATATTCCATGAGTCATAACTCTCAACTCAGCCTATGCACTGGATTGAGCCACCACAGGTTGCTTCTTGCTTCTCCACTGACAAGGTTTCCCCCAACAAAAGAGCAGTACTCTTACGTAAACCGTGTATCATCAACTGATCCAGCCCAGTCAACATCAGAATAGACCTCAATCTTCAACGTGTCATTATGAGTGAATAAGATACGCTTTCCTGACGACATTTCGAGGTAACGCGGGATTCTAGATACAACGGCCAAGTGTTTAGTTCTCGGTGAGTGCATATACTGACTAACCACTCTCACTGCATATACCACATCTAGATGAGTATGGGATAGATAAATCAACTCTCCAACAAGCCTCTGGCGGCCAACCACATCTTCTATAAGCTCTCCATCATCCTTTCCAAGCCAATGATTGGATTACTCCGATGTAGTGACAGGTTTGCACCCACTCATGTCTGACTGTTCTAATAGATCTAATAGTAATACATACTTCATCTGTGAAATAAATATGGCATGTCTTGATCTTGCAACCTCAATGCCTAGAAAATATTTTAGTTTTCCTCCTCAAACTCTTTTGCCAGCTTTCCTTTGAGGATAGTAATCTCTTCGGTATCATCCCCAGTTATCACAATATCATCTACATATAAGATAAGAGTTGTCAACTTTCCCTTCGTCTAATAAATAGAGTGTGCTCGGCATTACTCTAAGTATACCCAAAAGAGATCATTACCTTGTGGAATCTACCAAACCATGCTCTCGGGGTTGTTACAATCCATATAGAGTTTTGTTTAGTTGCATACTTTTCCTTCAAAATCACTTGGGGCAAATCCATAAGGTATAGATATCTAAACCTCATCTTCCAGTTCACCATGGAAAAATGCGGTTTTTTACATCCAACTGTTAAGGTTCCACTCTTTACATGCAACAAATGATAACAGAACCTATACCGAGTTCATCTTGGACAAGGGGGCCAATGTATTTTGCGAATCAATCGCATGAGCTTGAGTATATCCTTTGGCCACCAATCGTACTTTATAACGTTCAATTATCCCTTTAGCTTTTTGTTTTATTACAAAAACCCATTTGCACCCTACGGTTCTTTTCACATAAAGATCCATCGGTTCCCATGTACTAATTTTTCCTGCGCCTGCAATTCTATCATAGCATTCTTTCACTTTGTATGTTGGAGTGCCTCATGTCGTATAGCAGTAATCGCGATAGAGGATAAAGAGGAAATAAATGTTTGATGTGATGTGGTTAAAGAGACATAAGAAACATATTTAGACAATGGATGTTCGGTACTCTTACCTTCACATAGGTTGATAGGCAACTGTGCATGAGTCGAGGCGAGGCCGGGATTGATTCTGATATGGGAGGATGAGCCAGTGTTGTCGAGTCCTTGCTTCTCCTAGTATAAACTAGCATGAGATTTGTCTTTGGTGGAGGAGGTATAATCTCCCCTTGGCTAGGAATATTATGGGATGGCATGATATACGGTGGAGCGATTGACAATGGGAGAGTGGGAAGACACTTCCAATATAGGTGAAGACTGCCCCGGAAGAGAGGCCTCATAGTAAGGATCAGCTTCTCGAAAGGTAACATCCATAGAGACAAAAATTCTCTTGGTTGGAGGATGGTAGTATTTATAGCCCTTGTGAGTAGGAGAGTATCAAATGAAGACACACTGAAGGGCACGAGGGTCAAGTTTTGAGTGTGCAATGTTATAGATATGAACAAAGCACGCGCACCCACAGATTTTTGGGGTAAGGTGAGTAGAAGAGAAACTCAATGTATGAACAAGAGTCATGTTCCCTAAAATACGAGTAGGTAGGCAATAATAAGAACAACATCTCCCCAATAGTATCGAGAAAGATGCATGGTAAAGAGGACGCATCAATGTATTCACGGCTATTGTTACTACGAAGGATTATAACGGTGGCACCAAACTGGGTAGAAATCATGATATGACATTTTTTTTAACGAAGGAAAGACCTCATTTTTATGGTGCAACAAATAAACCCAAATGGTTCGTAAAAAACAATCAATGAATGTAACAAACCATTTATAACTAGAAATAGAAGCAACGGGGCAAGGCCCCCGCACATCAAAGTGAATAACAACAAAGGGAATAGTAGATGGTAATGGAGAATGCATAAAAGAAACACACTTATGTTTTGCTAATTTGCATACATCACGGTGAATGTTCTGTAAGACATGAGAAGAGAAACTAGGAAATAAAAATCTCATGGAGGCAGCGGATGGATGGCCCAGACGACGATGCCAATAGTCCAACGATGGAATCTGAGAGACATGCAGGGGTTGGGCTGAAGTAGTAGGATCAAACACATAAAGACCGTCAAGCATCCTACCAGAGTCAATCACCTTCTTCATCTGTAGGTCCTGAAAGATACAATGAGAGGGGAAAAGGTAATTGAGCATTGCATGCAGTTAGTCAAGTGACTAACAGTTAACAAATTTTGAGTAAAGCTTGGTGCATGAAGGACATGCGTTAAAGTAAGAGAAGAAAGGGGAATGGATCATTTTCCAATAATATAGGAAAGAGATAAATTCACAATGCGTACTTCTTCTTTGTCAAATTGTCGGAAGTAAGAAACAAAACATGATGAGGAGCCAATTATATGATCTGTAGCTTCAGAATCAATAATCCAATGAAGAAATGAGTGCACAGTAGAGGAGTGGGCACTTGGAATACCTGTGCGGGCAAAGAAGGGCAGTTCAGAAGAAGGCTCAATATAGAGATCGTGTATCATCCTGCGGAAGACTGGTATTTCCTCAGCGGAGAGAGAACTGGGCACTGTGATGGAGTCAGAACTAGAATTCCCCACATTAATATCTTCAAAACTTTCAGTCAGATAAGCGGCACGGTTGGGACAAGGTCCCCTACCCTGGAATTTCCCATGGTCACGGCCTCCACATACAGTAGGTCCTCTTCAATAGGGGGGAGGGGACCATGGAGCTTAAAGCAGGTCTCCCGGGTATGTCGAGTTTTACCAAAGTGGTCACAAACAAGATGATCTTTACTCGTAATCCATGGTTTGAAATCTCGTAAAGAGTGTCCTCCTGAGTTCGAGTATGTAATAAGAGCAGAGTCGTCTTCTGCATGTTGAGGTAGCCATGACTGTCTACGATCATATTCCTGTTGAATAAAACTATAAACTCAGGTAAGGAAGGAACGAGTATGCGACCCAGAATCAGCACAATGATATGATCAAAATCCCTATGAAGACGGTGTAAGAACTCGAGCATACGGTTGCGGTCTTCCCGCGCCCTAAAGAGAAGCTTGTCACCATGTTAGCAATGTAAGGGAATCAAAGTGATCATATTCTTGATATAATTGAGAGAACTTGGAATAGTAGGCAAATGGAGGATGATCGCCATGGCAAAGGAGAAAGATGTTCTTTCTGATTTGAAATGTCTGGGCGGAATTCCCTTTTCTAGAGTAAGTGGACTCAACCTCTTCTAAATATCAGCGGTGGTGTCAAGGAACAAATAGTTGCGACTCCAGTATCGAGTTTATAAGCCAGGGCATGACTAGTGAGTTCTCACCCCCAAGTAGCAGTATCGTGTTCGGGTTCTTTTATGCTCTCATTTACATAACCAAACATCTTCCGGCTCTTAGTGCCCAAGTAATGGACCTCGACCAAAACAAGTAATCCATATTGTTGAGGCGAATAATCATAATCTGAGGGGCATTATGATCATGATTAACCCGAGTAGATCCAGCGGGAGTCGATCGGTCCCTAGAATCAAAAAAATCTGACATATCTAACAACGATATGGGATAAGAGAAACTTGGGATTAAATAAAATCACAAAATACCCGTTGAACGGTCGCCGGAAAACAAACCGAAAAATCACCGGAACTATAAGAGAATGATAAACCTCTCATTAGGGTTGGCCAAGTCTCTGGAACGCATCATTCTAAAGGTTTGAAGGCCATAGAAGAGCCCATTGATTGGGAGAGACATTTTTTTCTCAAACAAGAGGGAAAAATACTCAAAACCTAGATCTTAAATCTACAAAGATTCAACCAATAAATCCAAAGATCCCTTTAGTATGACATAGGGAGGAGAGATACGAAGTTGTGGAAGAAAACTATAGTGGATCCGACGGTCGGAATGGGCTCAGCACCCCATTCCGATCGATCGACGCCGATCAACGCAGCGGGCGGGAGAACGCAACAGCTGGGTTTTCTCGCTGGAAGAGGCTTCTGTGTCGACTGGAAGGGAAGGGTATGAAGCTTAGCAAGTGATCGGAGGATCGATCGGTGCTCGGAAAATGGAGAAACGGCGATAGCGAAAGACGGGCAGAAGTGTAGACGGGTGAAGTCTATTTCGGCTCTGATATCATGTCAAAGAATGAAATTCATTAAAAATAAAGGTAAGTCACTCCTCTATATATATAATAGAGTAGTGTATACAACAATACTAACATTTTATTAACAGATCTTGTACCTTCTTGATGAGCCTAGCTACCAAATTTATGGGGAAGCTCAATTAGAGTAAGATGTGGGGTATCTAATCATGAAAACTAATATTGCACAATTGCACATTTATTTTATCTACCATGTTTAACACAATATTCTTTTAGTTGCGGACTTTTTTGCATTTATCATTTTCTAACCCTAGCTATAAAGGGCATGGGATTGTTGTCATGTAGGATATTTTCTTAAAATTAAGTTTTGAGGGGTTTAACCCTTGTTCTCCTCATCGACCGCCATCAGGTAGTATCAAAGAGGGTTTCCTGCCTAATCGTTGAAAAGCTTGATCGCTGGAAATTAACGATCGTTCTCACAAGTGATTCCTCTGTTCTCCATTGTCACTCACGAGACTAGTATCTCAAAGCCAAGCACAACCATTATGAAGTCCCAAAATAGTCATTATACAAACGAAACCCACAAGTAAATGAAGCTCAAGAGACAACTCCAACGAAACTAGATATTGTAAGCCATGACTTCGACCACGACCAGCCTCAGCTTTGATGACCCTTTTCCTGCTCGACACCTCCACAAGATTCAACAACGAGACTATAGGGCTTGACCATGACTTTCGCCCTCTCCAACACCTCCATCTACCCCAATTCTATAACATAGATTCCTTTCTACTCCATTGAAGCAAACATTGCCTCTTGTGTGTTCGATGAGAGCCTTAACATGTTCAACGAGGTTGTGACAAACTATTTTCTCCATCCATGTGTCACTCTTCTTTCATACCAATTGTATCTTAGTAACATCTTTGGTCAATCTTATCAATAAAATAAATCTACCATCATATCAATACACTAGAATTGCATATATCACACCCCCCAAAATAACTAGCATTAAAAATTTAGATTTTGAAAATAACCGTGCCCCCAATTCAGTGAACTAGACAGCTTAAAAAAGACAAATTCAGTGAAACTATAAGGAAAGACATGATGTATTTAGGCATTACTGAGATTACGATTAAAATAGAGCACAATGGCGACAAAGGATCAATATAGCCGACCATACTATAGTGGGATAAAGGTTTGACTGTTGTTGTTGTTAGTCTCGTAGTGGCATCAATCCATTTGTTACATTTTTGCAGCATTGGACCTCCGATATGAAGCCATTATCTCGGGCAATGAAGATAATTTTGAGCAAGGCGCACATAGGCGCACGCCAATGCGCTCCTGGGGCACCTCGCCCGCCTCTGCCTTGCAGAGGAGAGGCCCGGTGCGCCTGGGGCGCCCAACGCCTAGGAGCGCGCCTTAATAACATAGACTGCATGAGGTTCGGTACAATGTACAATCACTTCAAGTTTTGACACGGTGGAAGCTCAAAGGATGCCCGGACAAGAAAATAACACAGCTCCAACTCTGAATAAGCGGGGTTCACATGATGATGAGATTGAAGCCTTAAGAAGAAAGTTGAAAGCACTCAAATCTCGATTGCAAGAACGACAAACTGAGCAAGAGGATGATGAACAAGGCCCTGAAATGTCCTTTGAGAACCCTTTTGTGATAGGATTCATCATAAGAAGCCCCAGGATGGAATCAGAGTACGTGGGTGGTCTATTTTTTAAAACTTAAAAAAAAGTTGAAGCTTGTTGCCTTGAGGTTGAAAGGTCAAGTCTCACCTTGGTAAAAACAACTGAAGAAAACCTGATAGAGGCGAGGCTAGTCGAAGATCACGGATTGGAAAAGCATAAAGAAGAAGTTGAGCGGGCGGTTTTGTCATTCAACTACACGGAATCCCTTTACTAGTGCCTTCAAAACCTTTGCCAGCGGAGCAAAATTGTGGATGACTATACAAAGGTTTCCTGCCAACTCCTATCGAGGAATGAATTGTTGGAGATTGAAGAGCAACAAGTTGCTAGATATTTGGGAGGATTGCGTCAGTCCATATAGAACTCCTTCAGTTTGTTCTCATTTTGGAGCATCTTTGAGGCCTACCAACGAGTTATTGTTGGAAATAAATAGAAATTAAACTCGCAGCATTCGGAGATTGAGCTAGTTTGGCGAAGAAACCTCCATTCGGATCCCTGGAATTGGAATTAGGGCAGCAGAATTCCAATTCCAGTGTTTGGATGTAAGGAATTCCCTCGGAATTGGAATGGGACCAATTCCATGGAATTCGGTTTTATACTATGGCCAATTCTTAGGGGTAGAGACAGATATTGCATATTTTTGGTCGAAAGCCCTACCCTGATATTTCCTCGCGTCGCGCAAGCACCCGATCTCATCGTCGCCCGATCTCGTTGTCGTCGCCCGATCTCGTTGTCACCAGATCTCGTCGTCATCGCTCGATCTTGTCGTCGACGCCCGATTTAGCAGTCGTCGACGGCCGATTTAGCAGTCATCGCCCGATCTCGCCGTCGGTAACTCGTTATTCTTCCTCCTCTTCTTCCTCTTTCTCCTGGCATTCCTATCTACTTCTGAATGAACACTTGAGAGGTGGGATTCCACCACCGCCAGTCAAAGCACGGTAGTAATCTTAATTTGATCCTAGTGGTTAATCGAAAATGTAGCTTCTGGTGGTGTTGTTGGAGCCATAAATAGTCATCTTTCTTCATTTTCTAATGCACAACTAAACTATTGTCGTTCTTGTTCATCAGAATTGTCGAGATCTTTTTGAATATTTTGCTCATCCAGATTTTGGTTCACACAGGACTAATTTTCATCAATCACTATTCTGAAATACTTGCTTGTTGTATATATGTTTATTCATATATTAATTTATTGGGTAAAGTACCTTTGGCACCCTTCAAATTTATTGTAAAGATTTATGGATGCAATTTTCAAAATGTACACTTGAATCCCCTAATTTTTCAACTTTTAGTTTAATAAGAACAATTTTTATTTTAAATAAATATTTTGATTTCAAATAATTTAAATTTGATCCTACAGTCACGGGAAAAAGAGCAATTCCAGACCAATTCCAATTCTAGAAAACCATTCTGCAGTCGAACAACTGCATTTGAATTTCAATTCTGCAATTCCAATTTCTGTGATCTGAACGGGCTCTTAGAGCAATGGTTTGGCTTTCCACCGGCTGATTTGGCTCATAATATTCAGCAAACAGTAATTAATAGAAACAAAAGAAGCGTAATTATTGCAAGCAAGCTTTTTGTGACCACTTAAATCTTTTGCATACAAGAATATTGTAACTGCAAAGAGCAAAATTGTTACCTTGCAATTGAGCTTCCCGAGCACAAACGACAGGACAGTAGGTCTTAAACCAAAGCGATCAGCGACTGTTCGATAACGAATGGGTTGGAGTGATCAAAATTAGGCCTCGGTATCTCATTGGGTTGGTTTCAGAAGGGGGGTGATTCACGGAGGTTTTCTGTGGAGGGGGCTGATTTTTGGGTAGTAACTGGAATCGACGAGTAGGGACAGGGAGGTTGTGGTTGTCTGGTATGGGAGTTAGGAAGGTTTAGGCAATAGAGGGAGGCTTCTGTGGAGGTGACAGAGAGGCGGAAGGAGGGGTGAGGGATGATGGAGTAGCAAGGGGTTTTCCGTCAGAGAAGATGAGCAATTACTATGCGTTGAATCAGGGGAGGTTTCAGAGGCGCGGTGGAGAAAATGAACAGAGATGTTCTAACCTGGACGAACAGTTGCAGGAAGGCTAGGATTGGAAGGCAGAGGACAGGGAATGATTCGTCGACAACTCTCAAAAGGGGTTGACAGCACCGATCGAAGCTCTGACAGAGGAAATTAGTGGGTTTGTCGAAATGGCTGGCGTGCCCCTTTGGAACAAAAAAATCCCGTTCCAAAAGGTTGTCCAACGTACCTCTTCGTAGGTCCAATGGTGGGGTTTTAATAAAATAAATCAGCTCATTAAAACAAAGGGGAGTTTCAAGAAATGATATTACTCCCCTTATTACGCTTCTTGTAACTCACACAAATTCTTTGAATGCCCTATTTTGTAACTTTAGATTGAATTAAATTTCAGAATAAAGAAATCAATAAATTTATACATTTTATCTTGTTTGCTTGTGTATCACCCATACCTGCATTGACGGACAAATTTATTTAAGGACGTATTGGTTGGTCAGGCCAATAAGCTGAAACCAAAATGCAACAAGCGGGGAAACGCCACACAACAAGACAATAAAGAAACGCATTCGGGAAACACACTTGCAAAAAATAAACAGAAAATAAATGCATGAAAAGAGAACAATTTTTGGTCGATGGTCCGCATGGTGCATCAAATTTCTAGGCTATCCTACAGCTATAGCACTTTTCTTAATTCAACAACCACTTATTTATTTTCAGCTTAAAGTTTGTTACGGGCGTGCCCATAGTGTGTCGGTAGCTTCGTCGGAGAGGTGGTCGGAGGTCGCGTTGGTGGAAAAGATGTCAGAGATACAAGGGAAATCACCCAAAGGGAACCGAACTCGATCGATGGGATGCGATGAGGTTCAAGCTCAACATCGCAATGCCCTGAATGGGGTGCTACGGAGAAAGTAAAAGGGGAAACTACCTGGAAAGGAAATAGAAAACTTCTTGCTTATCCATTCCATGAACCAAGGAGTTTTTAAATAGAGGATACATGAAAATACTTTGCGAGTAAGTCCACATGCTCGAACTAAATACAAAAATACGTGAATTATAAAAATAAAAGACATGACATGTTGATAACACCTACATGATATTTAATTGAACATACAAATTAATGGATCGTGTGGATCCATAATATCTCACCCGTCCTTCACTTTGAGCTTGTTCTCAAGCTTGGAAGGTGCTCGGATGACTTTCTGGTTCTTTCATCTCCTGCCAAAAGAGTATCTTACAGTGAGTCCGCCATGGAAGCGACATCGTTCCTCAATGAGCCCCGCTCATACATATTGATAGAGTGAAGGAGTATATTGCGGGAAGCTAGTCGTCTATGTATTGACAAGCACTATGATTGGTGTTGTCAGACTGGGCGGATCGGCGACTAATTGACGCAGAGGGAGACACTGGATGTGGACATCGAGGGTAGACAATGGGTCTCGTTGAGTTGAAATCGACAACATCCGTGGATAAGTAAGAGGGCGATGGATGGCGACGACAAGGACTGATGGCGATGCATCGAGGGTTGTTAGGCATGTGTCTCGAGGAGTAAGTGGTTATCATGGCCCACAATAGTGTACGGTTGCGTGTCGGACACGATTCTTGATTTCGTAAGGGGTGGTTGGATACTTCGTTGTGCACCTATAAACATTGTTTTAAATGTCTTCTGGCATGCCTATCGAATGTCAGTTTTTAAAGCAAAGCGATATTTTTTCTAAAAGATTAGATTGTCCTCTAGTAAAATATAGACCAACATATTCGACTTTTTTCAATATATCGGACGACACGACTTTTGAGCATACTGTTCGTTATTTTAATTTATGTTATATTAGCAGCCTAGCAGTATATGTTTAAATCACATGTATGTATTATACTATATCTGCTTAAATCAATTAAACGTATAGTTTCATTCTTTTAAATAAGTGTTATTCTTATAATAAATTTTGTATAATTATTTCACACAATATTTTCTTTATTTCATATTACAAAAATTTCAACACATTTATTGGTTGATTATTTTTATACTTCTAACATAAATTTATTAAGCATAAAAAGGCTTATAATCAATCAAGAATATTTAGCTTTTGAATCTTCTTTATTTGCTATAAAACTTAGAGTTAAAAAAGTATAATTATTGTATAATATTAAATATAATTTACAATGAATCTATATGTAATTGAAATAATATTTTAATTTGGATAATCTTTGAATATATTTTGGGATATACATGACTCATTGTTTGTGTATTTGTTATGTCAACTTTTTTACTTTAAAATATAAAATTATACTTAGTACACATACAAATATTTTTTTTATAAGATATAAAAACCCAATATTTTAAAATATCTTTGACACGTCTCCAATTTCAGGCATCTAACATTAAAAAACTTAATCCGACATGTCGCTAACATTCAATATTGATAACTTTGCTATAAGATCCTCGAGTTTTGCAAGGGTCTTGGTGTAAAATACTTGTGATGCCTGGTGCGCGACCGTCATGTTCGCCGCAACATGTTCTCATTTTGTCATCACCTCCAAAAATATTTGTCGTCTCACCACAGCTGACATTTCGGTGCCAGTCCCCAGAGGTACTAATGCAGGATCGGTTTCACCGTGGTACTAATGTTGTGGATTTCGTGCCCCAGAGAGGCAAAGTCATTATGAACAATAATGATTGTTGTCATAGAAATTACTTAATTGAGTAGCCAATTAATTAAGTCAAATTAGGTAATGAAGGTTGTTGCCCCCTAAGCATCAATTTATTTATTTAATCCATAAATTACTGAGGTGGTGCTGGGATAGAAACACCAGGCTCTAAAAGGAGACAAGGGCTTTGCATGCTAGCATGGGGATCGAAAAGGAGAAAGGTTGCATGTTCCTAACAGGTTTGCAGGAAGGTGTTTGTGGGAAGGGATGATCGCATGTTCTCAACAATTTTGCAGGAAGGTGTTTGCGCGAAGGGATGATCGTGTGTTCCCAGAAGGTGTGAGATGTTGGTTGATCCAAGCCAAGCGGGCGATGGCGCCGAGAGGTGCGTGCAGCTGAGGAAGAGAGGAAATCGTGCATGGCCTGCCGGGAAAAAGGCGGCAAGGCTTAAGAGCGTTGCGAAAGGAGCCGATTCGCTGGAAGTGTAGGCGCACGCTAGGGCTGCAATGACTGGAGGATGCCGATCGAGCTAGGGCCTAGGAGATGATCACGCAAAGCTTCACAAAGGATTGCGCAATTCGTCTAGAACTCACAAGCAAGATTGGAACTTCACGATAGCATATGGATAGTCGATTGGATCTTCGTCCGAATTGAAGCGTGTACTGCATGCTCAATCATTTGGGGATGAGAGGACCAAAGGCTCTAATACCAATATGTCGACATTCCTATGACACCTACATGACATTTAATTAAACATACAAATTAATGGCCGGTGTGGATCCATAACAAAGTTCTAAGTATTTCCTCTAAGCCCCAATATTGTGTTACGGGCCTAGTCTATTTCCTTATTGTGGGTCTTGTATCGGTATGCAAGAAATAAAGTCTATTTCCTTCCTCTAAAATTGTGAGATATTGGTATCTCTCTCCTCAAACAAGCAAGCCCCGCTTAGGCAGCCGCGGTTCCGGCTCCACGGTATGTTATGGGTAATGCTTCACCCGTACTGGTGGGCAATACCAGCTGCTCAAATACCGCACCACGCGAAGCAGTCCACAGCAATGATCCATAGTGGCCCCCAATCCAGAGCCCATAACAGGGCCGCGGCCCCCACACCCCAACCCGTCTCCTCAACCAGTTTAATTGAGGCGGGTTGTTGAGGCTGGGATTCGATCCCCATACCTCCTTGATAAGGAGCCTTCAACACGGCTCTCATCACCAACTGAGCGCGCTCAGTTGGTGATGAGAGCCGTGTTGAAGGCTCCTTATCAAGGAGGTATGGGGATCGAATCCCAGCCTCAACAACCCGCCTCAATTAAACTGGTTGAGGAGACGGCTCAGTTGGTGATGAGAGCCGTGTTGAAGGCTCCTTATCAAGGAGGTATGGGGATCGAATCCCAGCCTCAACAACCCGCCTCAATTAAACTGGTTGAGGAGACGGGTTGGGGTGTGGGGGCCGCGGCCCTGTTATGGGCTCCGGATTGGGGGCCACTATGGATCATTGTCGTGGACTACTTCGCGTGGTGCGGTATTTGAGCAGCTGGTATTGCCCACCGGTACAGGTGAAGCCTTACCCATAACATAAAAGCGCGGCTCAGTTGGTGATGAGAGTCGTGTTGAAGGCTCCTTATCAAGGAGGTCTGGGGATCGAATCCCAGCCTCAACAACCCGCCTCAATTAAACTGGTTGAGGAGACGGGTTGGGGTGTGGGGGTCGCGGCCCTGTTATGGGCTCCGGATTGGGGGTCACTATGGATCATTGTCGTGGACTGCTTCGCGTGGTGCGGTATTTGAGCAGCTGGTATTGCCCACCGGTACGGGTGAAGCCTTACCCATAACTTGGTATCAAATCCAGGTTAACACACTTTCCTCACTGTTCTTTCCGCCGGCAGGCCACAGCCCACAGGGAGCACGACAGCACCCCTGCCACGATCTCCGGCCGACAGCCCTACCGCGAGTCACGACAACATCTGACCAGATCGTCGACTGGCAGAGGGACGTTCGACGAGTCCACATCTCCAACAGCAGCAGCAACGATCGACGATTCCAGCACCAGCGCTCGCGTTGTTTCCCTGCTACCTGCGATCGACCGCACATCCAGTATCGTCGCATCTTCAACCGCCGGTGTCTCCCACATCTGGATCGTCGAAGCCAACCGACGACGCCTCCCCAACGTCTATTTCTATCGTCGAAGCCAGCAGTCGGCGTCTCAGTCTCCGCCCAATCCGCGACAGACGCCTCCGACTCCGTCTCCGTCCAATCCAGCAGCCAGCAAACCGCGTCTATTTCGATTTTAGTTCGGCTTCAATCGTCAAAACCTAACATCGACGCCCCCGATTCTGTCCAATCCGCGACAGACGCGCACGCCTTCCATTTTTGGATCGACCGCACCGTGGAGCTGCAATAGGGATTACTTTCTTCCTATTCTGACGGGCCCTGTCAATTAAATCACATTTTTCCTATTCGGGCATGCTGAAACCTCCCATCTAAAGTCGCATCAAGCCCAATCTCTTAATTCAGGACATTATTTTGGACTATTGGAGTATTTTTCTTCCATCATTGGGAAACGACGTGGATCTCGCGGCATCTCTCAAACAGCCGCCTCCGAGCAATCTAGCCGTCCCATCACCCGCTCCTTATCTCGTGCTAACTCCATCCACAATATGGGAGACTCGCAAGATTTTACGACGGCTCTCCAGGACGTGCTGCAGAAGGTTATGACCGCCATGGAAGCACGCTTTAGGGACACCGAAATCCGGCATCGGGATGACATGGCCACTATCACTGCCAAACTTAGAGAGATGACCGCCTCCCTTCCCGTTGTCACTACTCCACACACAGATCACGCCAGCAGCAGTCAAGCTCCGCCACCGCCGCTCATTCGCCACGAGCCACCACCACAGACCCTTGTTCGGCCTGAAGCGGCTATTCTGCCACGTTATACCCGCTTGGAATTCCCCACATACGATGGGAAAACTGATCCCTTGGGTTGGCTCACAAGGTGCGAACAATTCTTCGGCCATCAACAAACTCGGGCAGTTGAACGGCTCCCTCTGGCCTCCTTCCACCTTCTCGACTCTGCCTTACTTTGGGCCACTCGCCTCCTCATTGATCAGTCGGGCCTAACGTGGGACGACTTCAAACGATTTTGCAGCATGCGTTTCGGCCCTCCCATCTGCAGCAACCCCCTTGGTGCCCTCACAACACTACGCCAGACAGGATCCGTGGACGACTATCTGGACCAGTATCAACTTCTTCTGGCACACGTCACGCTTTCCCCGGAGATGCAGGTGGGCATCTTCACCGCCGGACTTCGTGATCACCTGCGACTTGATGTCGAATTTGAGGCTCCTCCAGACTTAGTGACTGCTATGAGTCTGGCCAGGCTATGTGACCGCCGCCTCCAACTGGCACAGGAGGGATGTCCACCCGTCAACATGAGCATTCAGCAAGACCGCACCGAGGATCATCCAACCCAACCAGTTCGTCGACTATCTCAGGCCGATATGATGAAACGACGCGCACAAGGCTTATGTTACAACTGCGACGAACAGTACACTCGCGGCCATAGGTGCAAAAGACTTTTCTATCTGGAAGTCAAGGACTATGATGATGAGGGTGTCGGCTGACGCAAACACCATTGATCTCCCTCGAGCTTGAGGACAAGCTCAATTCGAAGGTCGGGAGAGATGTTATGGGTATTATTATTTTTATTATTTATTTCCATATATGCATTTATTATGTCATGAGAGAGGCGTCCTTATATGACGCATGATTGGTGTCGTGTCCTTTTTAGTCGTGTGTCCAAGTTTGTCGTTATTTCCTTTAGTGTTATTTCCTTTTTGATGTCGATTGTAAGTCTTATTTAAGGGACCTAGTGGGTCTTGTATCGGTATGCAAGAAATAAAGTTTATTTCCTTCCTCTAAAATTGTGAGATATTGGTAGCTCTCTCCTCCAACGAGCAAGCCCCGCTTAGGCAGCCACGGTTCCGGCTCCACGGTATCCTCCTCCGTTGTCGTCATCATCGCCACCGACTAGGCCCGTAACATATTGGAACATTATAGCTTCTCAGCTTTTAAAATACTTCATAAACCTAATTGTGCATAGTAAATTCAAAGGGATCAGTTTGGAATTTCTAAGAATTGGTAAATCTAGGTCCAATTTGTGTTAAAGTTGGACCTATCAGTTAATCTTCCTTGATGAAACTATTCATGTGGAAAAGGTTTATTCAGTTTAAATTAAATGATGAAACTTGCAAAAAATTGTTGAACTTGATTTATCTTCATTTATTTGTTTGATTTCATCTTCTGAAATTTAAGCTTCAAGATTCAACTCCTGAAGAAGAAATCAGCTTCAGCAAAAGTATTTAATAAAAGCATTTTGATAAATCAGGATAGTGGAGTTAAAACAATTAGATATTCCACTTTCCAAAGTGCAAGATCCATAAACCATGACAGAATAGTTGGTCTGAGACAAACTAGATACAAGCAAAAATAAGCAGAAATAAAGAAAAAACCGAGCATTTGAAAAGATATTCGTAAAAGTAATTAGGCTAAATAAACTTTGGCACCCAAACAAGCCTCATGAGAATTTTGGAAAGATTCTTTATGAAATATATAATATAATGATTAATATTGCAAAACATACTGTTTTCCCATTTGTCGCGCGCACATGGATGTCGTGGCCTTTAATTAGGAGAACCTCTCCATCTATCCAAGCCAAAACTGGATCTTCGACCCATACATGAGTACCCACAACAATGTTACCTAGAGTTGCCTGAAAAAACACAAAGTGAAAGGCACTATCATGTACATGGATTTTGAAGATTTCAAAACTCATTTTTCATAACGTAACCATTATCAGTTAGTTTTATAATTAAACAGTATTATTATAGTCTCCAATACTTTCTATGCATCACTAACCAGAGGAGTAAGGATTTTGCTTTAGATATGATATTATAATAATCCTTAATATACATTTGAATGATTGCACTATAATACTACGATACGCTTTTGAGTACAATAGTCAGGCTACTAATGATATCAACATCATCATCAACCTGATCCCAGCTATCCCGGGTTGTCTTTATGAGTCATCTTTTATTCAATTATATACAGTGATGTGAGGTGTTCAACGGTTCAACCTACTCTTCACAAATTATTTTGAACAGCTTTAATCTATGTTATAGGTATACCTATTTTCCATCGGGAAGCCCGGTGCACAAAGCATCCCCGCGCAGCGAGGGTCCAGGGAAGGGTCCCACGCAAGGGTGAAATGTAGGCAAATCCTACCCTGCATTTTTGCAATAGGCTACTTCCAAGACTCAAACCCGTGACCTCAAGGTCACACGGTAACACCTTAGCCGGTGCGCCAAGGCTCCCTTTCTTCCATCCTAATCCTTTGAATTTTAATTTTATTCTATTCATCCTACAGATATCCAAGCCAAACATATTTTCCCTGCTCTTCACTAAATGCTACATTAATGTCAATGAAATATGATAATCACTTTAATATTATAATATTATCTCTAGAATTATCCTCACTTATATCGCCAATCTTATGAATATTAACCCAAGATACTTAAATCAATCACACCTAGATATCATTTTAACTTCTAATAAAATGGACTCATATAGCCTTATCCCAACTATTTAGGTCAACTTTACGAATCTTCATTTCCCATTTGTTCCGAAATAGTGCTTCCTAAAGAAGATAAAATTAAGCTACGCAAATCATCTTGAACAATGTCCATCCATGTTAGTTGTTACCATGGATTTACCTCTTCTCTTACTTAATCATTCAATAGTAACTCAATCTGCTCTTATAATTAATGTATTTTAAAACCTTCATTATACATGACTAAACCAAGTCTACTATATATTCCTTCATGATGCTATAAGTGTCATCCAAAGTTTTATGATGTAAGATAGGTGCATTGTGTTGATTATTTACATTACCACTTCCACACTTTGTAAGTGAAGTGCTTAAAGACTTGGGGAAATCAATGGATATAGAGCAATTTTTAATTTTAATAATGTCATAGTTTATTAAATCTTCTTTGAGCTTCACAAAAAAATATTGATCTCGCGGTGTATTTATTACATTTGGACTATAGAGTTTTTTTATTAGTACTTACTCATGAAGAATTTTGTACAGGTTCATTAGTTTGTTTTAAAAATTAAGGTTGCAGATGTCGGATGTCGGGGACACGCCGGTTTAGGTTTTTCATGTCAGGAGATATATCGAGATATTTCATGTCGGGTTTTAATAATTAATTATTTATATACATAATTATATATACATGTAATCATTTTTTTAAAATTTATATATATTAACGTATTAATAATTTAACATTTATTTAACTTTTAAATCTACTAATATTATAAACAGTTTATGTTATACATTTAATAACAATATAACGCGTGGAAGAAAGCAAGAGGAAGTCAGGAAGTCGTCGAGAACGATGGAAGATAAAAAACCTTTAGTCTAAAATTACGGCCAAGCATAATCGAAGTTAATGACGGAAGGGCGCAGGGAAAAAAAGTCGGAGGAAGGATATAAAGCAGCTTAGCAACGAAATAATTTAGGTTTATTGTCTATTATACCTAGACAATAAATAAAATAAATTGAATTAAGTCAGCTGATATAACGTCGGGATATATCGGCTGATATATCGGCAAATATATCGGTTAATAGCTAATATATCGGATGATATATTCCAGAAGGATATTTAGTAAATAAATATCAGAAACGTGTCGTTTTGTCCATGAAACCTTTATGTCGGCCGACATGTCGATCATGTCAGAAGATATCCACAACATATAAAAAAATTTACTTGAACAAAAAGATTCCCAATTGCTAAATATTGGTAATACAAACCCTTAACATATGCTACTACCACCATCAATCAAATTTCAGATGCCTCGTGTGAACATGTTTTTAGTACATACTCCAAAGTCTATAGTCATTGCAACGAGACCAATATGGTAGTGTTGGGACAGTCAATTGCATTTGAGAAATATTTGAATTGTTACGACTTACCAATATGGTAGTGTTGGGACAGTCAATTGCATTTGAGAAATATTTGAATTGTTACGACTTACGATGAGTATGAGTCAATCAATTTGTTGAAATCTATAAAATAGGCATTTTCGATGTTCAAATGGAATGCTAAATTCAATCCATTACACCATACGAAGAACATTATCATGTCCGAGATGGAAGGCACCGAGATCTATCATGAATTAAAGATTGCAAGTGTGGAATGTTCTTAGTTTGTAGTTTATGATCATGGTATCATAAAATGCGGCAAAACTTCATTTATATAATGTTAAGCAATAACTATGTTGTGAAAGGTGCGCCTCAGGCGCCAGGGACATCGCCTTTGTTAGCCATAAGCGGGCGAGGTATCTTAGGCGTTGATGAGGCGCGCATAGGCGCGCGCCTCACCCAACAACAAGGCGGGCCTTGCGATTTTCAGGGCGTAGTGAGCATTAATTAATTTAGAGTTTTATTTTTAAAGTTTAGGGTTCGCATTTCAGACGAACTATTCATCCGTTGTTTTCCTTTCCCGTGAACCTGCTCCTCTCACCTGCTCGGACGCTCCTCTTGACTCTTTCCGTCGTTGATAGTCCTCGCCTCCTCGTATACTCCTTGCCTCCTCCTCGTCGATACTCCTCGCCTCCTCCTCGTAGATCGTGAAGACCCTGTTATGGGCCGCTCATTCACGCTCAGTTGGTGATGAGGGCAGGCGTTAAGTGCCTCTCATCAAGGAGGTAAAGGGTTCGAGACCCGGCCTCAACAACCTACCACGCCGAGAACACGCATGCGGACATGGATTGGGGTGTGCGGGCCGCGATCCTGTTATGTGGCTCGACCAGCGAGAAAGGCCCGTGAATGAGCGGCCCATAACATACCCTCCCAGTGAAACTCTCCCCCGCTTGATGCTCCTCTTGCCAGGTACCTCTCGTCTTCCGGGCTTAGCTCTCTCCCGGTGAAGCTCTCTCCCAGTAAATCACTCTCCCGCTTGAAGCTCCTCTTGCAAGCTTCATTACTCAAAGATTGGAGAGAGGATGTTTGATTTGCTTGATAGAGTGGTGGAACGGGTTGGAGAGGTCAATATTGTTCAAGTTGTTACTAATAGTGCAAGCAACAATGTTCTAGCAGGTAAATAATTTATTAATCATCATTATTTATTTAATTTTAATCAAATATGTTGATGTTTTTATTTCGAGTCCTGGAAGCAGCCTCTTGCAAAAATGCAGAGTAAAGTTTGCCTACATTTCACCCTTGTGGTGGGACCTTTCCCCGGACCCTCGTTGCGAGGGAATGCTTTGTGCACCAGGTTGCACTTTTCTTATATGATACCAAATAGGAAAATTATTGGAAGCAAAACGACCATATTTATATTGGATGTCGTGTGCAACTCACTACATTGATTTAATGTTGGAGGATATTAGGAAGATGCTTACTATTAGTAGAACATTAAAGAGGGCAATGAGCATAAATAGTTATATTTATGTTCGCCCTGGACTTGTCAACATGTTGAGGAGCTTTACAGGGCAAGTGGAGCTTGTTAGACTTTCTGTGACGAGGTTTGCGACTTCTTTCCTTACGCTTCAGCGTATTCACAAGCAAAGGAGCAATCTAAGAAAGATGTTCACTTCACCTGAGTGGGCATCAAGCAAGTGGGCAAAGGAAAGTAGGAAACGAGAGGTAAGCAGGTACATGACATTATATTAATGGTCTCTTTTTGAACTAGTATTGTGTATATTTTAAAGATTTTTGGGTCTTTAGTTCGGATACTAAGAATGGTAGATGGTGAGAAAAGACCAGCCATCGGTTATATTTATGAAGCTATGGATAGAACAAAAGAGACAATCATTAAGTCTTAAAGAGAAAAAAATACCAGGATGTTCTATAAATTGTGGATAAGAGATGGGAAAGTCAGCTTCATCGACCATTGCATGCAGCGAGTCATTTTTTAAACTCAGAATTCTTCTATTCGAACCCTGATATTGCATTAGGTGGAGAAGTTATGGGGGGTTTATATCAGACAATGCAAAGACTGATTTCAAGTCATGATGAGCAAGATAAAATTATTGACCAACTAACTTTATATAGAAATGCTGCAATTCGGCATAGGCTGATTTGGAATGCAATTTGCAATTCGGCATAGGAAAACAAAGTCCCGGGTAAATTAGACATTATTCAAACAAATATTTTCTTTATTAGAATACTTTAATAATTTCTAGATATTCATTATTTTGGATGTTGAATGGTGGTAATCTTATGAAACTTCAACTCCTAATCTAAGTAAATTTGCTATAAAGGTTCCAAGTCTTACTTGCAGTGTATTTGGATGTGAGCGCAATTGAAATTCTTTTGAAAATATAAGTATTTAAATTTTATTTTCGGAGATTAATATGTTGATGGAATCGCGTTGATTAATTTATATGATTAATTGTTTATATTGCAGATTCATAGCAAGAAAAGAAATATGCTAGCTCAATAACGTCTAAATGATTTAGTATTTATGAAATACAATCGAGCGTTGCGTTGGCAATATAATTCACATGATCGTATTGATTTGATCTCGTTGAAAGATATTGACGACAACAACGAATGGTTAAAGGGCAGAATGGATGAAGATAATGAGGCTGGGCAGGATGAAGAATTGGTTTTTGATGACGAATACTTGACTTGGGGTGCAATTGCTAGGGCCACTGGAGTTGAAGAGGACATCTATCAGACACGCTTATCCAAAGGAAATAATGTGATCCGCACAAGTGCAAAGATAGTTGAAAAGGGGAGCACATCTAAGACGAGGGTTCCTACTCCAATAATCCTTAGAGATGAAGATGTCGAGGATGAGGATTAGGAAGCTGAGTACAATGAAGAAGAAGAAAATTATAGTGAAAAGGAGAAGATGATGAAGACATCGGAGAAGAAGATTGGTGAGTAATAAATCATTTGCATTTTTAAATAATTTAATTTTCTTATTTAAATTATACATTCCCTACTCATATATGCAATAAGCCTATAATTACCATAGTTAACAAGTGTTTTTTATTACCTTTGTGCAGATCATGCATATGGAGATTTTATGGATCCTTCATCTTTCCTACATATATGCAGATCCATGTATTTATTAGTTGTAAAATTTTATGGATCTTTCGTCTTTCCTACTTTTGATGTTTGAGATTGCATCTGTGGTAACTTTTGGCATGCTTACATTTTTTTTGTTTTACTTACATAGTGACATGTACTTAGGCATTAGTGAGACTACGATTCAAGATAGGGCGCAATGGAGACAAAGGATCCATATAGCCGACCCCACTATTGTGGGATAAAGGCTTGAGTGTTGTTATTGTTGTTGTTGTACTTACATAGTGACATGTTTATTTGTTACTACTCTGAATTATTCTTGTGCGGTAACATAATTGAAGCTGAGATTGCTTCAAAGCGAGCAGCATTTAAACATGAAGTTTCTGTTTGCATAAACTTGATCATCCTAATGTAACTAAGTTAAGCTTTTCTACAGGTAGCAGGACTGAAGCAGAGATTGTACTGATCCCTTTTTTGGAATGTCAGGTAACGTTTGCTACTTTGCTATGTCATTGTTATTAGTTTGTTCTGGCAGTTTTAGGGTTTTATATTGTTTCTCTTCATATTTTGAGATCTGTTACATTATCAGATGTTGGTATTTTGCTTTCTTTTTTTATTGTTCTTTGTAATAAATGATCTACATTTTAGGACTCTTATGATAGTAGTTATTCTTTCAGTTATGTGAGATTCTAACATCATACAGTTTGAATTTTACTATTAAATGAATCTGTGATTGATTCATATGATAGTAAATGCATTAATTCTAGTGTGTTTATTTACCGGTAGATTTATTTTGTGTTTTTTGTATTTAATAAATTATATTTTATCTTTTTTTCAATTTTACGCTTCACGTGCCTCAAGCGTGCGTCTGCGCCTAGGCTCCAGGACCCCTTTGCACCTCGGTTCGCCTTGCGCCTTTAATAACTTAGAGCATCAAAAGTATTTCTCTTGAATATCACAAGATACATTCTCCTTAAGGTAGTTTACAAAGATATTATATACTAGTATAGAACGAACAAATGACGACTCTATAAATGTCGATAGTGAGAAACAACCTTCAACAGGCCCTGATTTCAGGGTAACGTGATTGCTCTTCATCAACTTGTTTCTTTTAAAAATGTTTGTTCTTTATTAACAAAAATTGTTTGTCCCTCAGATGTGAGGGTTTTTACTGTTCATAACATGACGCATGAGGAAATACTGATGAATCTTCTTATCATTATGGATTGAATTCTAGAAATTTTCAGCATCAGCAACGCCATTAGACTAATCCCAACTACTAGAGCCATCTTTATAAATCCTCATTTTTAATTCACTCATGGTGAGTGTTACCTTAGGTGTTAAAAATATTCTTCGGACATTATCATTAACATATTTGTATGTCCCCTCTATTTCCTATACCTTCGACAATAATTTTATTTACTTATCTAATTGCTGCACTCTTCATGTGCATGCTCAAACCACCTAAATATATTTTCAATTACCTTATATTTGATAGATGTCACTCCAATTATTCCTTTAATATAATCATTCATCAAGTTAGCATTAACATTTTTGTCATGCTCCACTTAGATATTGAAGAACATTTTATTGTCCAAAATTCAAGTTTATGCAATATTGCAATATCATCATCCTAATTGTAACAGATGCGCTTCTCCATTTTAAGCAACTCAGTTTTAACTCTAAAGTTAAACATTTACATTTACTCGTATTCTTTTGTACAGATCCAAGATAATCAAAGACAATTCTCAAACTTTTTTCTTCTTTTTATTCCATCTTCCCTATCTCTACCCTTAACTTCATCTTTAGTTCAAAGTTGAACTGTAGTTTGGATTACCTTAGATCTTCACATAATTGGAGCTTTGAATCTTGAAAGATTTCTCAAAAAAATGTGCTTATATGATCTAATATCCTACTGATGAATTTTTATGGAGAGATCTCTTTTTTCCAATATCACTTTTGTGTTAGATGTAGGAGAGCTTGCCAATGAATCTTAGCATGTTTGGATTTTGATGTATTTTCTTTGTTCTGAATTGTGTTTCATTTATATCATACCATCCATAAATGTTACATTTCATGTTTATTTCCTTCTTCATTTAATTGGTTTCATCTACAAAAATTAGGGCTTGATATACACCATGCATACATTTTGCTCAAATAATAAGGAAAACAAAAATGCACACAACACAGACTAAATCAAATTTTCATTGTGTAAGCTAAAATGAACCAATGCAAGTGCAAGACAAATGGAAGACTTCTTCAAAAGCATCACAACTAAACTCCTCTTCCAAGTCAAAAGAAATGGAGAGCTTGAAACATTCTTCCCAAACTTAGCTAAACGAAGTTTACCAAAATCTTGAGATTCATAGCCTGGTGTGAAGCATGGTTATGTGTATGTTCGGACTTCTTAAAGATTAGTGATGTAGTGGAAACACGAACAGAAGGGTGGAAGCAACTCTCCTTCCAGTGTGTGTGATGAACTTTCATTTATATTGGATATTTTGATTGATATATAAAAATAACTATATAAAAAAATCCAAGGAATAAATAATTTTACTACTTCCGACCACAGGAGTAATGAAGATTGTCTCACTTCTTCACCCCACCCCCCAATAAATTTAAGATATTTTGGCTAAATCTTGTGAAATTTATCAAGGTTTCTCAAACTAAAAAAGAAGAAGCTACTCCTTGGCCTTTTCTATCATTCATTTCCAACCATTTAACCATTTCTCTCTATCATGTAGAAGGAATACCGCTGTTCTTTTTCTTTCCAACTCCAAAGTCAAAAATGCCAAAAATTGAAGTTAACCGTAGTCTAACAAGTAATCATCTTCCATATCAATGCACACAAAAAACTTCGAGAATCTCCCTAAACTCCTTTTTTCCATAACATTCTGGGCCAAAACACATATCCTAATACCTAATCAAGTGATGCATAAGCAGAATCAAGGGCAAATGAGCACCTCAAAGGGTTTGTGGCAGCTTACCATAGATCATCCAGCCTATTCTGCAGGCGTGATGCAAATCTGAATTTAAAAACCCGATAGCAGAGCTTCCAAGGCGATGAAGATCCTCGAGGTTAGAGATCGGGAGCCCGCGACGCCGGCGGAACTGGGGTCGATCTAAGAGTCGGAGAGCTCTCTCTACGGAAAGTCTCTCTGTAAAAATTCTCCCCGACTCCCTCTCTTCCTCCCTCTGCCTCTCCCACTCCTCCTCTTTAGCTCTGTCTAGATGCTCCTCTCTAGAGATCAGCTCCTCGTGGCCTGCACAATAATCGGTTCTTCGAAGCACCTCCGGCTCTGTTCCAGGTAAAGGGAAAAAGGACGACCGTGAGCTATTTTGATTTCTAGTTTTCTACTGCTTCGCAGAAGTGTGCCGCTCGGTTAATTAAATGACGAAATTGCCCCCCTCTCTGCTTTTGTACAAGATACGAAGTTATGTAACAACATAAATAGACATGGGCATAAGGAACTTCGTCTTTTTTTTTTTTGTTCAAAATTAATATTTTTTTTCTTGGTCACCATCATAATTGTTACAGGTCTGCGGGTTTTCATTTTTGAACAGGTATGCAGGCCGTACATCCCAACTCATCTTCGCACAGGGCGCGGTTCATGTGCAGCGGGTTGTTGAGGCGAGGTCCTGAACCCACGACCTCCTAGATGGAGGGACTTAGCACTGGCCTCCGTCACCAACTGAGCTGCACTGATCAAAAATGAACCCTGAGTGGACCGTAACATAAAAGTTTTTTAGTAGAGCTATAATACCTACTATGGTAGACTATCATTAGGCATATCAACTTTATTAAGGTGATTTGAAAAGTGACGATGAAAATTAATTAATTTAATTTTTAAAAGTAACGATGAAAATTTAATAATCATGAAGTTTTTTTTTTTAACGAAAAATAATATATAACTATTTTTCGCATTAATTAATTAATAATATTTTTATTTTAAATAACATTAATTAATTGATAGGGCGGAGCCCCGTGCCTGTCGCATCGGGGTGCTGTCACAGTCGGGGTACTATCGCGGTCGGGGTACTGTCGCGGTCAGGATAGTGTCGCGATCGGGGTACTGTCGTGGTAGGGGTACTATCGCGGTCGGGATATTGCCGCGGTCGGGATACTGTCGCGTTTTTAAGATAATCTCGCAAAGAGCGGAGATTGTGTACAACCCTGTGTTCGTCGAAGGGTAAAAAGGCGAGTCGGGCATAGGCGAAGCAAGCAGGGGCTCGCCGCCCCGCGACGAGCGAGCCGCGTATGTGAAGTGAAGGCGAGCCAGTCTTATCTCCCTACGAGGAAGTGATGCGAGGGCGAGGCGAGTGTATGCTCGCCACTTTGGGGTGCATTTAGCAATGGCGAGGCGAGTGAGGGTTCGTCGCCTCGCACAGGCTGCCCGGTAGGTGTCTATAGCGCCAGGGGCGGGCGGGTGCGCCCTCACGGGCCTCTTGCATGAAGCGATCTCTCGAGGCCCGCTCGCGAGAGGGCTGGCGAGTGGCGCCTTCATGGGCCACTCGCCCAGCATAGATCTATGGGTCAATTTATCCAAATACTTTTGGTGGACTGCCGATAGCCCTTCAGAACAGCGGAGTTTGACTGTTAACATACCAGTTTGAGGTGCGGTTAGTAGAACCAAAAAGTGGAGTTTAGCTGTTAGCAGGCCAGTTTGGGGTGCGGTTAGTAGAACCAAAAGACGGAGTTATGCTATTTGCAGACCAGAAGAGAAAAACTATATATAGACCTTGAAGGGCACCTTTGGAGAGGATCCACTTTTTTGGCTTCTTCCTCCTTAAGACATCTTTGGTTAGCTCCCCAGACTCTCCAAGGTGTCTGGTTTCAGCTTTGGCTTAGGAGGGGAAGCGCTCTAAAGAACTTTCGGGTGTGCGGTGGGACCTCCACGCAGTTGTCAAGGGTTGATATTTGGTTCTAAGTCTTCGGGCAGCTCCCTCTGCAAGATCAATAGGTGCTAGCTGCACCCTTTCAGGGGTCCAAACTCCTCGTTGGGCCGAATCTCGGTTCCAACATTTTTGTTGTCACCCTTAGCATAAAATAGAAAAGAATAAATCGTCTTTATACTAAAATAAAGGCATTGTTATATGCAAATCAGTTTTGACTATATGAAAATTATTACTATATGCTAATCAAAGCAAATGAAAAAATATTATATGCGATGGGGTTCCCCTAAAATGATTCGGGTTGGCCCGGTTTGGACTTTGACTTGTACTCCCGTCTTCGAAGGGTCCTCCTTGATGTTTTCCTCACCTAGTTGGTCGGAGACATGGCGGCAGAATTCCCCCTCGGCATCGTTCAGTCTCCCTTTAAAAAATCTTGCAGGAAACTCAGTAAAAATGATATCATGAAGTGTGCCTGTAGAATTTATAATACCCTCATCATGGCTTACATAGGAAGGTTCACCAAGGGCAGAATAATATATCACCAAATATCTCAGGCACAAATGTAGCAAGATATCTAGTCTCAATTGGAACTGAGATCTCGAAATAAGGGCAGAAGATATTCTGCAAATAAGCAGCAAATCCCCAGAATTTTGACTGGAAATATTGCAGCATAACTCAACAAGTAAGATGTATGACACAATATTTCGCGTCGCGCATGCTCCAAATTATTATTTAAAACTCATGTGGAAAGGTGTGTAATCGATAGGAAGAATTTTCGGGCTCATTTTTTACAAGTCTCAACCCCATGAAGTTAGGGGGCATTTGATGAGTTTTCCCTAGAAAACTATCTGAGTCAGACTAACATTTCGAGATTATAACCTCGACCGGATCGCCTCGACTGCTCGAAGCCTCGCCCCGGTCGAAGCAAGCCCAACACACACGCTGGCCGCGCGGTCTCGTGCGCCCCTCCTCATGATGTCCATCTCTCGTCGACGCTTTGTCGGCGAACCTGCCCAGGCCGCCCGGAGGGCATGGTCATCATTTTCTGAAATTGGTGATTCAAGTGACCGAAATTGTGCATTCTTATTCGCTCGTTCAGAATCATGAAGGACGCAATTACCAGTGCATTCCCTAGAAAAATTATAAAAGGGCATTCATGCCTTCATTCTCAAGGACAGAAAAGAGGAGAGAAAACAGGGCTCTGAGATTTTCCGACGAAGAGTTGGCTCTCTACTCACTCTCCTGATCAGTGTTCGCTCTGACTGCTACAGTACTACTACAGAGATTTCTACATAGACCGCTCCCGCAAGTGATGTTGAAGACTTCGCTATTTTCCTCAAAATACTTGTAAAAGGAGCGGTGACATGTCACCCTCACAAGAACTCTAACTATTGTAACCGCCTAGAACTAATGGATTTTGTCAGAGCTGGGCATCCTGCCCCGTGATTTTTTTCTTTTTCGAGTTTTCCTCATAAAACGTCACCTCCATCTCGCGATGGAGAGCGCAGAGCTCGCCCGGACCCTGGACCTCGCTGTTCTGTTGTTTGTTCTTTTTTTGACTATTTGGGCGTTTGACTCACTCTTAGGCTAAGACGGTCTGATTCACCCGATCCATGCGAGCGATAAGCGACCCGCAACAATACTCAAAATATATGTTAGCATCATCATTGTCTTGGGGTCATCACATCATCTAAAACCTTTACAAACTTAATGAAAGTTAGCATAGAGACCTATTTGAAGTTTCAATAAAAGTTTTGGGACTAATCTTAGAAAAATAAAAGGTGTAGAGACTTATTTCAAACTTAGGCTAAAATTGAGGGACTGATTTAGGCATTTTGACACGTAAATATGTTCCTCTTGGATTCTTGTAGAATGCGGTGAATTACAACATTGCCCCAGAAGCCCTTGTGATACGCTCAAATTGCACATAGGTAAAGTGATAGATTTTGCGCACTCTTAATTAGATTTATAAACACACATATAGTTTGTAGTGTTTAATTATATGATTATATCAAGTCGTATTTTTTGAGATCGTTATTAATTACCCTACTTAGTTTATCTCTTGTTATCTTATTTAATATTAATTTGATGAAAAAAGACATGTATAAGATATAAAAATAACAAACCTAATACAAAAAATATATGTAGATACATATGAAATTCATTTGGCGGAAATATTTATTTGGTCATATAAATTATGAACATATTAGGTTATAGCTTTTGAAAATGCCTCTAAGATTTAGTGTATGAATATTCTAGATCGTGGTGATTCCTATAATATTTTGCACTCCTTAGGCGGGATGAATGGAAACTAACTTTAGGTTGATCTACTTAAGATTTGTACTCATGTGTAGAAACACCTAAAATTTTGTTTTAGTGATAGTGAATCACACTATTAAGTTTTGTATTAATTCAAGATATTTATGGTATCATATTCTTTCAAGATTATCTATCCATATAACAAGTCCACTAAAACCTATGAAAATATAAACACTCAGATATGAATATGTTACTCATGAAATATCAATTTATAACATTAAAATCACGTAGATAAATCAAATAACGAATCTATCAGTGATAATGATAAATAGATAAACTACTTGAAAGTGTTCAAAGAATTAAACCAATATGTAGAATGTAAGGATTACATTGACATGATACATAAGAAAATCTACAAGAAAGAGAAATCTAGAGAAGATAATAAAGATGATACATGATAAACCTTCGCATTTTGATCTCATCCTCCTTGGCATTCCCTCTTACATTGATTGTTTCGGCCTTGAGATGACTCCAAACGATGAACTTCCAGAAGGGAAAGAGGGTTATTTCAGTATAAGAAAGTTATATTTATACTCTCGACAGATTTCCCTTGGCATGACCTTAGGACACGGTCTTGTCGGTAGGTAGTGTACACCCCCAAATTGCATATTTTGCGCATAAACGTCCCATGAGGCTCCGACACGGCTTCTGACATGGTCATGTCTATTGGCCGTGTAGCTCTCTGTTTTGATGCATGAAAAACCATGTCCACGCCCAAAGTACACGCGCCATGTTCCACGGCGTGAACATCACCAATTTCTCCTAGGTTGTTCCTCTCGAGCTCTTAATTCTTTCTTCCTTCTAGCACATTTTTCATATTCTTGTTCATGTGTCAAGAAAACACAAAAACAAGCCAAATATCATATAAAATAAATGATAAGAGCTTATATTAATACAAATGATATTAAATAATAGTATAATTATACTTTCATCAAATACCCTCGCACTTAAGTCTTTGCTATTTTATAGCAAAGAAAATAAGGTAAAGAGTAGGAAGCATAATATACAAAGATTATCGGGCTCAATTTTAGGTGTGTGCATTTTCTTTCAAGAAGAAATGAAGACACATACTAGACAAACATGAAGTCTTAAAAATATAACTTCATTAGTCTTCGTCACTTAGATTGGATTATACCAAGTCGATCAATACAATGTAACCTCTAATGACATAAATGCATACAACTACCATATGATTAACTTTATACAGTCTCTCTACTAAATGAAAACTCGACTCTCTATCAAAGATCACTTAGGTCTTATCTTATGTTATAATGTGGCTTGGGTGATTAGGTAAAGAATATATCAACGATGACAAATTTATTCACAAACTAAGCTTATTTGAGCATATTCTATAATATAAAGCATAGCACCCACTCTTTAAATAGTAACATCCTCACACTTATGTTTTTATATATTTTTGTGGGATATTTCATTTTCTTTTCTTCTTCTCCCCTTCTTTTAATTTTTTATGTAGAAAGAGATATATAATTTTATTTTATTTCTCTTTTTTCTCCTTTTCTTCATAATATTTTTTCATCCAAAACATATTTTATTTTCTTCTCCATCTCCTCTTTAGATATTTTTATAGAGCATGAGCTATGTATTAATTGTGATGTTTAGGATGAGATTTAGCCTTGGTAATACTAATGTTGCTTTTCAAAAGAAAAAGGTAATAAGACTAAAAAGAATCTAGTTAGTGGTAATGATGTTAAGGTTGGACTCATATGCTAAAACTTATATTTAATGGTGGCCTAGATCATGTCCTAAATAAAAGAGTTGAAATCATATAACACTTTGAGAGTGTATATACTAAGTTTTAGTAATTATAAGATACATGCATTAATTTAATAGGTATAATCATTCTCTAAACTTTTAAAGTAGGATTATTACACTAATTGTAAGATCATATTTAAAAATTGAGCTTAAATTTTGCAAAATTTCATTTACTTGCTAATAAATATTCAAGTTTCTCTAAATCTATCTAATAATGAAAACAAATCAAATCTATTAGGATAATAACAAACATACTAAGAAAAAAACCCGTCAAAACTTATGCATACAACACTTTTAGACTTTAAAATAAGATCTTTGCTCCAAAAAAATTTCAAAAGACTTAAGTTAAATAAACAAGTTATCATCAAAATTATGTCTTTCAGGAAAAAAACCATACATTATAGTATTCAATCCATATTAAATTCAATGCATCATAATAACATGTTCTATTCTCCCACACATAAATCTATCATTGTCGTCAATGTTTAATGAAAAATGAAAGTAAGAAAAGGGACGGTATTATCGGCGTTTTGTGATCTTCAATGTCTGGCGGGGAATTAGATGTAATGATGCGGCTTTGGTGGCAACTTCGTCAAGTAAATCAAATGGAGTTTAAAGTTCAATATGCAACTTCATATCCATGTTATATCCTGCATAATCAAACAAAACAAACAAAACAAAAGAATACCAAGCTGATAAACAAACACACAAAAACAAAGTATTATTTTTAAGCGGCTTCCCCGCCAGTAAATCTCTGCCCAATGAACACAAGTTCGTCTTCTTTTGCAGCCCGATCAACACAAATTTTTATAGTCCTTGATAACTAGTCCCATTCCTTAGACGTTTCCTAGATTCCTACCTTGACTACCCTATTAATACTTTGAATCCAACTCATATCCAAGGCAACTTCAACTGCAAAATGATCAAAACTAACAAGAGAAGAATTAATATCAGGAATAATATTAGTGATATCCTTGCAGAGTGTGATATATTCATTCTCTATTATTTAAGTTAAAGTGTATTATGCAATATTACTCTAACAATTAATAAGGGACATCCAAAAATTAAAGAAGATCTGTGATTATCTACAAATTGAAGAACCATAAAATCAAGAGGAAAGATGAAGTGATATAGCTTCACTACAAGATTTTCAACTATCCCAGCTAGTTGAAATAAAATATGGGTGGCCATAAGGTCTTTTATACCTAGCTTCTTAAAAATTAGTTGGGTGGTCTTTGCTTTAAAATATGGTGACACTATTTTTAGAGCGAAGTGTCAAATCTTCATAACAGACCATAAGAACCTTAAATACTTTTTAACACATAAAGAGTTACATATGAGATAGCGAAAATGATTTAGGTATGGACAATGGACAGTGGACATATGAGATAGAATACTCACCGGTCTACTATTGTTTTACGTATGGACAATGGACATCTACAAGGATAAAGAGTGTGAGAGAACACCTAAAATGGATCATATGTTTTAGCACTTTCGTTTATGTATTTGACAAAAAAATTGTAACACACTTTGAATGTTATGCTTTAAGTTTTAATGAATCAAGAAATAGAAGTGTTTTCATTTCAAGCAAGTGTCCAATCTTCATCACATCCCCACCTCGTTTATATGAGCCTCCGGGTCGAGGGCGTGCTAGATATTCGGTAAGGTTTCCATTGTACTTATTGGAACTAAGAAACATGTTCACAAATGTTCGGACCAAAGGGTAGCCCAAGGTTACTGATCTTGTGGTCGAACTCCACAGATCTGATGGCAAGAGCGAGAGAGAGAGAAAAAAAATTGTCTATAAAACGACCAGAGTGCTGCAGTGAAGAGGTCTCACCATGTACACGAAAGTCTAAAAGAGCACCCCCCCCCCCCCCCCCCCAAACCCAAAAGCCAAGCTAGGCACTAGGAAGGCACTCACTTGAAGAGTAAGGACTTAGAGAGACTGGGTGGGGGATTTCAAGAAGTATCTTTCTTGGTATCCCTGGGTATTATTTATAGACAAATCCAAGAGGAGTATCGATCTGTGAATATTTTTCCTGCAAAATACCTGACCCATCCAAGGGGTGGGAAAAGAACCTTGGCGGGCATTAATCTGCGACTTGTGAAGACTGCTCGCCAACTGTGCGATTATAGGTAAGATCTCACTGATGGTGAGTAACCAAGTGTACTCGCCTGCTGGCGATCTTCAGATAAGGCACGCTGGTGGTGAGTTACTTAGGATACTCGCCTACGGGGCGAGCACCAAGGGATACTCGCCTTCTGGCTGAGGTCATTCCTGTATTCAGCTTTGTCTTGTTCTGCTCACGTGGCCCGAGTGTTCTCATCCTCAACTAATACGGGTTGTACAATACTGATCTAATTGAATTCAATGATTGTGACTAGTGAAACTCGATGAGTATATTAACCATGTGACCCTTAATGATTGTTTATGATGAATTTGGAAGTTATAAATATTCAACATCAGATGATTATAATGATTGAATCATCTTACTAGGATTTAACAATCTCGATGTTATCAATTGATTGATCAATGATGATGAGTAATACGAATTAAGAACTCTAACTAAAGGCTTAACTTAATGCTAATTTTATTGACATATATAATATACTAACATGATCAATATGCCATAATGTGGTTTGAGGATATTAGAGTTATAACTTTTGATACACTTTTAGTCATCATTGAAAAGAATAATAGCGCATGAATCTTAAATATCAAGGAGCGACAACAATGTTATTTAGGGTTGTGCTTCGTAGAGGACTGTGATTTGGAATGATGATCAGTTGACAAATATGAATATACATATATAAGGGGATCGTAACAATGATGATCATAATGAGTATCAAATTTGATTATAATCCTAAGTGAAGAAAATGGGAAGTTTTGACCATTACAATTTAACTACCACTATGTTATGATCTGATGATGTATGATGTAATTAAGAATTGATAAATATTGATGACTAGCGTTTAATATATCAAGTGGTGGGTGTTATAAACTTATGTATACGCTTCCAGTCACTTTAGATATATGTTGATGAGCAGTAGGTAGTGAACCCCAACTATATTTGTAAGCTCGATGACATTGTATCCTACAAACCCTAATTAACATTAAGACATTGATATCACCATTAATACGATAATCTAATTATAAATAATGAGATATGCAACATTTTTAGTCGTATGAACTGGGTTTAACTCGCGAATAAAGATGTATGCATTCTTTTGAGTCATATTAGCTAGAGTTTGACTTGTGGATACTCGTGCATAACCCTTTGAACCATAGATGTTAGGGTTGGCTTATGGAGACGATTTTTATAAAATGATATTAAAAATAAAATCATATGTGAATGATGTGTGCTATTTATGTGTGTGTGGGGGGTGTCGGCTCTATCAGATTCACGCTGATAGAAAATTTGGAGGTTAGCTTTGATGGCTACGTGTCTAGGTATAGACTAATGGGATTTCTAGCTTGGAATCATATTTCCTAGGTGTTAGCTACTACAAAATTTAGACTACAACCTAAAACCCTTTGGTTATGATATGATCTCCTCCTTGTTGGGTATGAGATTTTTGAGAATAGGCCTCATGTCATATATTGAGTCCTAGGCTTGTCGTGTGATACTACCCTAGAATTATAGGGACACCACTCCACCATCATTGTCTCGCCATGATACATGGGGCTTGTGTGGTTCGCTGCCCACAAAAAGGGTGTTGAATTGTCCTTTGGAGACATGGACTTGTGATGATTGAATGTTGATATGATGAGTATGGACTTTGTGAATGATAATGTAACTTAAATAGTGTTCTCTTATATGCATTACTCCATAGTATATTAACCTTACCTACAATGCGAGGAGAGTTATAAATATGAGATTGATTGTATAACCTGTAATTCATCGAGATCAGAAATACAAAAGAAAGAGATCTCACGTGTTCAGTTCGGCGCCCGTTAGTAACCTCAGGAGACCTCGTCAGAGGAGACCTTGTCAGGAGACCTCGTCAGAGGAGACCTTGTCAAGAGACCTCGTCAGGAGACCTCGCCAAGAACCTCGTCAGAGGAGACCTCGTCAGGAGACCACGTCATAGGAGACCTTGTGAGAGGAGACCTCGTCAGAGGAGACCTTGTTAGGATACCTCGCCAGGAGTCCTCATTAGAAGACCTCGTCATCCTGACTTCGGTAGGATTCATCTCGTCATCCTGACCTCGACAGACTCCAGCTCGTCATCCTGAACTCGATAGTATTCAACTCGTCATCCTGACCTCGATAGGCTTGAGCTCGTCATCCTGACCTCGACAGACTTCAGCTCGTCATCCTGACCTCGACAGACTTCAGCTTGTCAGCCTGACCTCATCCAGCATTCAGCCTAGCTGAATTCACCTCGTCGTGGGCGGCTATTTGCAGACCAATACCCCCTCGGATTGTCTATAAGTAGAACCTCAGGGGTACCAAGAAAGACTCGTTGATCCCCCAAGCTCTCGACTTCTCAAGTTCATTCCTTCCTTGTACCCAACTCATCTCTTGGCATTTGGAGGAGAATTTCTTTCACTTTCGGGTATGTGGCGGGACCTTCTCGTCATAGCACTATGGTCTTGTTTGTAGACAGTTTTCTCTCCTTCTCTTGCTCCTGCCATAAGATTTGTGGTGTTGGACAGCAAGATCAGTAACCATAGGCTACCCTTTGGTCCAAACTCGTGTGAACCGATTTCCATGTTCCAACACCACTGATGTCTTATAACACTGGGAGTGGATGACAAGGAAGAGGTGAGACATTTACACCTCTGCTCTTCTGCCAAATACTTCACCATTGCGTGTTGATGGTGGTGTGTGATAAGATCTCCTCATCTTTGCCTATTTTCTGACTAGGTTGGGATCTTATATGATTTATATGGCGCAACCAAATTATGAGTTGGTAGACACAAATAAAATGATTTGCAAACTGAAGAAATTCATGTATGGACTCAAACAAGTGTCTCATCGATTTTATTATAAATTTCATCAAGCAATTTTCTCATTTAGTTTTAAGTTGAATGCAGTTGATGATTGTATATACCACCGATTCGGTGGGGTAAGTACATTTTTTTGGTTTTATATGAGGGCCATCCTGCTTGTCAACAATAATATAGATAGACTGCACGAGATCAATAAATTTCTTTCAAAGAAATTCGAAATAAAAATTCTTGGGGATGCCTCTTATGTATTAGCCATACAGATACACCAAGAAAGCATTCAGGGTATACTAGTGTTATCGCGGGAATGTTATATCAATAAGGCTCATACATGGTTTGGCATACTGGATTGTAAGCTAGGAGACAACCCTGTCGTTAAGGGAAACAAATTTTGTCTCAATCAGTGCCTTAAAACTAAAGCTAAGGAATTGGAGATGCAAAAACTTCCTTATGTGTCGGCTGTAGGAAGTGTTATGTATGTTCAAGTATGTGCGTATGCGGCTAATGCATTTCTTATTAGAATGTTGAGTCGATATTTGAGTAATTCAGGATTGGATTATTGGAAAGCAGTCAAACGGGTCATGTAGTATCTGAAAAGAACAAAGACTTTCACACTCACTTATAGATGGTCAGATCAGCTTGAGATCATTGAGTATTTTGATTCAGACATTGTTGGATGTCAAGATAATATGAGATCACTCCAAGTTATGTCTATGTTTTTGCTGGATGAGTTATATCTTGGAAGAGTGTTAGGTATATATCTTGGAAGAGTGTTAGGTAGACACGCATAGTTTCTTCAATCATAGCAATAAAGTTCAAAGAACGGTACGAGTCATCCAATCATGGAATATGTATGTGAAACTTTATCATAGGGCTACGCATTTATGGATGGTGTTGAAAGACCACTTAAATTATTTTGTGATAATGAATCAGTAGTAGTGTATTGTAATAACAATATGAATACATCTAAATCACAGCACATAAAAATTATGTTTTGGTTGTTAGAGAAAGAGTCCATAGTTGTTAGGTGTTTATAGAGCATATTGAGGCAAATTTTATGTTAGCAGTTTCACTCGCTAAGAGGTTAACAACAAAAGCCTTTAGCAAGAAAACAACTTATATGGGTTTTATATCAGTCGAGGATATATTTTATTAGTGAGAGTTCATATTTTGTATGCTTGGTTATTTTAGATATTTTTGTGCTTATTATTCTGCAGAATAAAATCTTTATTTTTTCACTCTAAATTCACTTATTCTGATCTCACAGAAGTTAAAATAGGACAAGTTGGAAATAGACATGTCAAGATCACATTGCATGTAATTTTCATGGCATATATTCATACTTCATCTAGGTCATTAAATGGTTGTGTTGACGTACGCGACCATTGATGGGTCTAACTATAATGAATGCAGCGAAGACCTCTTTGATCCTATGCTAGTATAATCATGGACTAGATTGGTTAGATTTTTTTTATAATGACACGTAAGATTATCATGTAATTCACAGCTAAGAGTATAACATATATTGGCTCAAATATAGATTGTTATAAATAACAATTAATACAGTCAAATTATGTTAATTATACTTGTTACTTGGCGTCATTAATATCAACCCAATTTAGGTGATCTAATTAATTAGGTTGATTACAGTTTATATTTTACAGATTATGTATGGATATGAGGTGTCATTTTACATTTATTTGATGAGTTTAATCATAAACTATCACATAAGATTTTACTATAATTTGTTGTGGGTTGCTCAGGTGCTTTGGTAGACCGGTCGAATTGAACCACCTTAGCTCGAAAGCGAACCGAGCGCGCAAACAGTCAATTAGAGATTCGTTGAGTACACTGAGACTTTTTAACGTGGAAAACCCGGAAAGGGTAAAAAACCACGCGGTCGGAGCTGTGCCGACCAACTTCCACTATCTTCTGGGGGGGTAAAATTAGAGACTTAGAACTCGAGCGCGACAGGCCGCTGTTCGTTACAATAATAGAGAGAGAGAGAGAGAGTTTCGAGGGTGACAGGTCACCTCCAGAAAAACTAAGTCTTTTTCCTTCTGAGAACTGTGGAGAACAAAAGTGAGAATGCTCCGGAGAACAAAAGTGAGAATGCTCCGGAGAATAAAAGTGAGAATGCTGAGTCGCCTTTCGGGATGAACGAAATCTTCAAGTCCACGAAGGAGATCTTCAAGCGCCGAAGGAGAATTCCGTTGAAATCTTCAAGGAGCTCTCCCGGGTGCAGAAGGCAAGGTCCCCTCAAATGAAGGCTCTGGGCTCTTTTTATAGCTTTGGTCGGGGGTAGCCCGATAATTTCGCCGTTGTAACCACCGTAACCACCTGGCGGACTAATCACGTTTTCCGGTTCGGAGCACATGGATTGCCATTTTTCGTGAATAACATGAGTGTTAGTCACGTAACTCCCCAATGGAGTCACGTGAATATCATTCACGTAACTCCACATTGGGGAGTTACGTGAACTCCCCAATTGGGGAGTGGGCCCCACTCCCCAATTGGGGAGTGGGGCACTCCCCAATTGGGGAGTGGGGCACTCCCCAATTGGGGAGTGCCACATGGATGTTGACCAAGTCAGCACCCAAAATGGGTGCTGACTTGGTCAACCCCCACCAATTGGGAGGGGGTGCGGCAATGTCGCACCCCCTTTATATAGGCAGGGGTGCGGCAATGCCGCACCCCCCTTTAATTAGGCAGGGGTGCAACAATGCCGCACCCCTTCTAAATGAGCAGGGGTGCGGCAGTGCCGCGCCCCCTTGGCGCGGCGAGTGCCGCGCCCCCTTGGCGCGGCGAGTGCCGCGCCCCCTTGGCGCGGCGAGTGCCGCGCCATTTCGGCGCGGCGAGTGTCGCGTGTAAGACCCCCCCCCCAATCCTGAACCGGGTTCAGGGAGGGGGGGGATCTTACTGCCCAGAGAAGACCACCCAGCGCTTCCCGGGTGGCGACGTCCCACCCGCATAGGCACTGAGCGGTCTCTTTGTCAGGCACAAGAATCACAACTTCACATCAGAACGCATAGCGGAAGCAATCAACCAAAAAATAGGAAACCAAAACACACTGCTTATATTTACATACTTAACGGGGCCGAAGCCTAACGTTTACAAGAGTGCCTTGAAGGCTACATCGACTAAACAAAAGGGCCTAAGCCGGTCCTATACTCTAGGACTCACGTCTCGGAAGACAGGGGGCGGGGCTGGGAAAGTCGTACGGATCATCTCCAAGGCTTCGAGATCAACCTGTGATGTGGGGGCTTCACGCTGTCCCGTCTCCTGTGATTGGTTATAAGAAATAACCGTTAGTCACAGAGCTAAGTAGAAAACACATCCCCCTCCCCGGATCCGTATCCAGGGGGCGGCTAAAAGACAGAATTTGAAATAGCCGAAGCAAGGAAAGGGTTAGCAGTAGGCAAATGTATATATTTATATATATATATATATATAGCGGGGCTCCTGCCCTAGTATCCACAACCGCGCCGTATAGTAAATATCTAACACTATCGCGCGCATACACACACCCAGGTACTCAAGACCTGTACCCACACAAAGACCCTGTGTCGACACAGTTTTAGACCGCTTTAGTTCAAGCAGGGGAGCTAATCCCGCGGGCCTCACCGATGTGGCCGTCGGTGACAGTGGCCAGTCCTGCCACTTCTGAATGTAGTCGTACCGTATCATTCAGGCCCTCCCGTACAACTTGGTGTACTGAATGGATGTGAGCGACATCCGGCGAACCGATTTTTAGGCCGACCAGCGGAGGCGATACTGCCGGCTCAGAGGGTAATAACCCACTGTGCCCATCTCCCTGTCGCCATGAGTCGTCAACTCACCTGCACCGGTACGAACGGTCTGCGAGCGTGACCGACCCGCCACTTCCAATCAATCTTCACCCGCTTTATATAAACAAACCCTTAGGCCACGGGGCAATTTCTACTCGACCGGTCGCACGATCTTGGACCGGGAGGCTTAGCGGTAGGAGGGCTCCTTGCTTGGGACTAACCTGGGAGGAGAGACTTGACTCCGGGTTTTTCCCAACTAAGGCCTCGCCGAAGGGAGGATAAGCACCGCATTCGTTGCCACGGCAGCTCTGCGCTAGTAAATAAAATAGGCCGAAGAATGGGCCATGTGATAAACAGAAAAGTAGGCCGAAAGCAAAGGCCATGTATTAAACAGGAAAGTAGGCCGAAAGCAAAGGCCATGTATTAAACAGGAAAGTAGGCCGAAAGCAAAGGCCATGTATTAAACAGGAAAGTAGGCCGAAAGCAAAGGCCATGTATTAAACAGGAAAGTAGGCCGAAAGCAAAGGCCATGTATTAAACAGGAAAGTAGGCCGAAAGCAAAGGCCATGTATTAAACAGGAAAGTAGGCCGAAAGCAAAGGCCATGTATTAAACAGGAAAGTAGGCCGAAAGCAAAGGCCATGTATTAAACAGGAAAGTAGGCCGAAAGCAAAGGCCATGTATTAAACAGGAAAGTAGGCCGAAAGCAGAGGCCGTGTAAATAGGACCAGTACGAGACTGGATTTAAATGAAAGTGCTGAATGTAAATGCGGGGGACCAGTACGAGACTGGATCTAAATGAAAGTACAGAATGTAAATGCGGGGGACCAGTACGAGACTGGATTTAAATGAAAGTACAGAATGTAAATGCGGGGGACCAGTACGAGACTGGATTTAAATGAAAGTACAGAATGTAAATGCGGGGGACCAGTACGAGACTGGATTTAAATGAAAGCACAGAATGTAAATGCGTAAGATGAAATGGTTAGTAGTCCAATCACTCTATCAGAGGAGGCTTCGATCGACGACTCCGTACTTTTATTATTGTCGCGACGAGGTTACGTTTTGGCGCCGCGTCGCGATGTCGTTCCGATTTGTGCGTTGCTTTTCCGAGCTTAGTCGGTCTCTTAGCTTACTATGCATAATTTTGGGATAAGTATTTAAAATATGCGTCGAGGGGACGCCGATTTATTTTAATGAATTTCGCTCTTTTCCGGGCGTCTATTTTTGTTTGAAAAGGCTTTCGAGGGGTCAAATCACAAGTCCACACTTCCTACCTTTGATAGTATTTGTAAAATACCTATATTTAGTGCCCCTAATTTTTGGGGAATTTTAGAGACTCATTTGGGTATTTTATTACCTAAAATAAACTTTATATTGGGTTTTAAAAATAGTAAAACCCCTCCTAAAAATCCCAAAAAATTACAGAGGGTGCCCCTAAGGGTGAGGCACACTTTTCATTTAGAAAACTTTTTCTGAAACGACCCCATTTTTCCTCAGAAAAATGGAGAAGCCGATAGGGTGTTTGGGGTGCAAATAGAGGCAGGGAGGGACCTGGGGGCGCCGCACCGGGCGCCGTCCTTTGTCCCCACAGCGGATCCACAGCGGATCCGCTGTGGGGGCACTCAAACCCACGCGGGGGCGGGATTTAAGGATACAGGAGCCGTTGATCTCCCGGGGGAGATCGAACGGCTCCCGTCAGCCCTGACGGGAGACGGCCGCTGCCGCCGCCGGCAGCGGCCGGTTGTGGCCGGTGCCGCCCCCGGTCGGTGCGCCGGGGGCGGGCGACCACTCCGGTGGTGGTCTGGCGGCCTGGCGCCGCCGGCCACCGCCGGGGCTCGTGCTGCAAGGGCACGGGGGCGGTGGCGGTCCGCACGCCTCCTGCATGCTTGCCGCCACCGCCTCCACCGGAGGGGATGGGGTGGGGGGTGCCCCCGGCCGGTGCGCCGGGGGCCGGCGACTCCTCCGGGGGTGGTCCGGCGACCTGGCACCGCCGGCCACCGCCGGGGGAGGGATTAAAAGGGGCGGGCGGCGGCGGCGTGGCCTGCATGGGCCATGCAGGCCGCGGTGCCGCCGCTCCTGCCGAGTGCTGCCCTCCCGGCCGCCACTGGACGGGGCGCCGGGGAGGGGGCAACCCTCCGGCGGTGGCCCGGCGGCCTGGAGCCGCCGGCCGCCGCCGGGGGGTTTGGCTATTCCTGTACAGGAAAGCAGGGGAGGCGGGGAAGGCCACGGGTGCCGCCGGCCGTGCCCGCCGGCGGCCCGGCCGCCTCCCCAGCGCCGGCGCCGAGGTCCCCGACGGGGACCTGTTGACCTCCTCCCCCCCCCAGCGCCACCACCGGCGCTGGGGGAGAGTAGGTCCTCTGCCGGCCTCCTCCCCGAGCCTTGCCAAGGCTCGGGCGGCGGCCGGCGGCGCTCCGGCGGCAGGGGAGATGGGGGTTCTACCCTAGAGGTGGGAAGGAGGAGGAGGAAGTCTCTACCTGGGGTGGAGGGGGTGCTCGGGAGGAGGAAGGGTGGTGGTGGCCGGCCATGGAGGAGGAAGAGGAGGGTGGTGGCGGCTTGGCTCCGGCTAGCTCCGGCGAGGGGGGTGGCCGGCTGGGTTGGGGTGCTGGCAGAGGGGAGCTGAGGGAGAGAGAGAGAGAGAGAGAGAGAGAGAGAGAGAGAGAGAGAGAGAGAGAGAGAGAGGTGGTGTGTGGGGGAGGAATGGAGGGGCTGCCCCTCCTTTTATAGGAAGGAGGAAGCTCTCCTCCCCCCCCTTCCTCTTCCTCCACGTGGGGATAAGGGAGGGGGAGATATTTCTCCCCCTCCCCTCCCTCCTCTCTCTCCTGCCCAAATAGGGGGGCTGCCCATGAATAGGCAGCCCTTCCTTTTTGGGGGAGGGGCTTCTCTCCCCCCCCCCCCCCCCCTTTTTCTTTTCGTCTCTTTCCTAAGTAATTTCAGACTGGGGGGGGGGGGGGGGGGTTTGACCAAGTCAACTTAGGGCGGGGTCCTCCTCGGCTCCCGGGACATGATAAGAGTCGCCGGGGCCGATGCCGTGTTCGTGTGCTTTATATTTCGTGCGTTGCACTGAGGCGATTTGCATAGGACTAAACTGGCATACCCTCCATACGACCTCGTATCGAGACGCAACGAGTTCCGTTGCGCTCGTATTGTCCATACGAGTCTATCGGAACTGACGGAAGTTAATTCGGGGTTCGTACGGCCACTATTCATAATAATGAGGTAGTGGTGCGCTACGATACCCGAAATGGTCGTTTTCTCCAAACGACCTCGGATCGAAGTGCAACGAATTCCGTTGTGCTCGTATTGTCCATACGAGTCCTACGGAACTGACGGAAGTTAATTCGGGGTTCGTACGGCCACTATTCATAATAATGAGGTAGTGGTGCGCTACGATACCCGAAATGGTTGTTTTCTCCAAACGACCTCGGATCGAAGTGCAACGAATTCCGTTGCGCTCGTATTGTCCATACGAGTCCAACGGAACTGACGGAAGTTAATTCGGGGTTCGTACGGCCACTATTCATAATAATGAGGTAGTGGTGCGCTACGATACCCGAAATGGTCGTTTTCTCCAAACGACCTCGGATCGAAGTGCAACGAATTCCGTTGTGCTCGTATTGTCCATACGAGTCCAACGGAACTGACGGAAGTTAATTCGGGGTTCGTACGGCCACTATTCATAATAATGAGGTAGTGGTGCGCTACGATACCCGAAATGGTCGTTTTCTACTGCTCGGGCCTACTTTTATTGGGCTCACTAGGGTCTAGTGGCCCAATAAAAGTCGGGATGTTACAATCCAATAAAAATAAAGAGATTTTCGTCCCCGAAAATTGGCTAAAGTAGGGGTTTAAATGATGTACCTGGGGGAAGAGCGTCGGGTATTTCTCTCGTACGAGCGTTTCTGGTTCCCAAGTGAACTCTTCGCGTCCACCGTTCGACCATAAGATCTTGACCATTGTGACTGTCTTGTTCCGCAGTTCTTTGATCTTGGAGTCCACTATCTTCACAGGTTCGAGTCGGACAGATCGGTCGGATTGCACGGATGTTGGGGGTGTGGGGAGGTGCTGCTCTGGTTGGCGCAGAACACGTCTTAGCGAGGAGACATGAAATACGTCGTGAAGGCTCCCCAGCTCGGCTGGCAAAGCTAACCTGTAAGCCACCGGGCCAATTCTTTCGACGACTGGATACGGGCCTAGATAGCGGGGGTCCAGCTTTTTCTGCCTCTTGATTCGTGATATCCCATGCATTGGCTTAATCTTTAAGAAAACCATATCTCCCACTTGGAATTCCACTTGCCGATGACGTGCGTCGTAATACTTGGCCTGTCGGCTCTGCGCTTCCAACATGCGTTCCCGGATTAGTCTTATTGCGGCGGTGGTATCGTCGATGTAGGTGATTCCTAAGGCTTCGGGGTCCTCATCCTGTGCCCAAGACAGCGGGGTCCGACAGCGTCTTCCGTAGAGGGCTTCGTAAGGTGCCATTTTGATGCTTGCTTGGAAACTGTTATTGTAGGAGAACTCTACTAAGGGCAGTAACTGTTCCCACGGCTCGCTGTGTTCCACTATGCATAATCGGAGGAGGTCCTCCATCGTCCGATTTGTCCTTTCTGTTTGCCCGTCGGTCTGGGGGTGGAAGGCGGTGCTAAAAGCTAATCTGGTTCCTAGATACGCCAGTACTCGTCTCCATTCTTTTGACGTGAAGCGTCCATCGCGGTCAGAGACGATTGACTTAGGTACCCCATGGAATCGGACCACTTGTTCTATAAATAGCCGGGCTAAGATGTCGACGCCGTCGCCTTGTCGGTTTGGAATGAAACGAGCCACTTTGGTGAGTCGATCTACTACGACCCATATTGAGTCGTTTCCTGCACGGGATCGAGGTAAACCATGGACGAAATCCATGGAGATATCTTCAAATTTCCATTCCGGAATTGGCAGAGGTTGTAGTAGACCTCCTGGGCTTCGACATTCCGCCTTGACCATTTGACAGGTCTGGCAATGTGCAACATAATTGGTGACGTCCTTCTTCATTCCTGGCCAATATAACGTCCTTCGCAGATCCGTGTACATCTTTACTACTCCCGGGTGTATGGAGTACCTGGTTTGATGTGCTTCGCGGAGGATTTCTTCCCGGATTCCCTCTGCAGCGGGGATGAAGATGCGGTGTCTGTATTGTAGGATGCCATCATACAAGTTGTAGTCTTCTTGCGCGCCGTGTTGCAAGGCCTGAATGATCGAGGCCGCTTCTACGTCGACCTTCTGGGCTTCCCGTATTCTATCCCTAATGTCGCACTGTATCTCCATCCAATAGAGATGAGCCTGGTATTCCATCGGATTTCTGCGGGTGATGAGGATAATATCCATTTTTGCCAAAGATTTGACCAACTCCTCCGGCACCATTTCTAACCAACTCCCGGTCCTCGGAGGCTGCCGACTCAAGGCGTCTGCGACCTTATTAGCCTTGCCGGGGTGGTACTGGAGGGCGAAGTCATAATCACAGAGGAATTCTAACCACCGACGCTGCCGGAGGTTCAGCTCCTTCTGGGTGAAGACGTATTTGAGGCTTTTATGATCGGAGAAGATTTCGCATCGTATCCCGTAGAGGTAGTGTCTCCAGACTTTTAATGCGAAAACTACCGCCCCCAGTTCCAGGTCGTGGGTGGCGTAGTTTAGCTCATGTGGCTTGAGCTGACGTGAGGCGTAGGCAATCACCTTACCATGTTGCATAAGCACGGCCCCTAATCCTTTCAGAGAGGCATCAGCATAGATTTGAAAACCCTCGGTACCGGAGGGGAGGGTTAGGATTGGGGCCGATATCAGCCGGTTCTTCAGTTCGATGAATGCTGCCTCGCATTCGGGAGACCATTGGAAGGTCACATCCTTCTTGGTGAGAGAGGTAAGTGGTAACGCGATTTTGGAGAAACCTTCGACGAACTTACGGTAGTAGCCGGCGAGGCCAAGGAAACTTCGGACGTCTGCTGCTGTCTTAAGTGGCGGCCAATCTCGTACTGCTTGCACTTTGGCCTGATCCACTGCTACTCCGTTTTTATTGATGGTGTGTCCCAGAAAGCCGACTTCTTCCATCCAGAACTCGCATTTGCTAAACTTGGCGAAGAGCGAGTGCTCTCTTAGCTTAAGTAGTACCATTTGGAGGTGCCTGGAGTGATCGGTTTTGTTCTTTGAGTAGATGAGGATATCATCTATGAAGACTATTACGAAATGGTCCAGAAAGGGTTTGAATACTGTATTCATCAAAGCCATAAAGGCGGACGGGGCATTGGTTAGCCCAAATGGCATTACCATGAACTCGTATAGTCCGTAGCGAGAGCTGAAAGCGGTCTTGGGAATGTCCTCTTCTCGCACTCTAAGTTGATAGTAGCCGGACCTTAAGTCCATCTTGGAAAAGACAGACGCGCCTTGTAGTTGATCGAACAGTTCATCTATCCGGGGTAGGGGATAGGTATTCCGGACCGTGAGTTTATTCAAACCTCTGTAGTCGATGCAGAGGCGCAGCGATCCATCCTTCTTTTTAACGAACAGTACTGGGGCTCCCCAGGGAGAGGTACTAGGACGTACGAATCCTGCGTCGACTAACTCTTGTAGCTGAATTTTGAGCTCGGCCAGTTCCCTCGGGGCCATCCGGTACGGTGCCCGGGACACTGGTCGGGCTCCTTGAGTAAGTTCGATTTGGAAGTCCACTTCCCGTTGCGGGGGCAACCCGGGGAGTGACTCTGGGAAGATATCTGGGAAGTCCCTGATCACGGGTACTTTAGAGGGTACTTGCGTCGTGTTTTCCATCTCAAAGTAGATTAGGTATATCTCGTCCTTCCGCCGCACTGCCTTGACAGTTTGTGCAGACGTTAAGATGATGCGGGTGACGGAGGGTATACCTGCTAGGGTGATAACTTGCCCATTCGGATTCTGGAGGCGGATTTCTCGGGTTGAACAATTGATTTGGGCGCTGTGCTCTACCAACCAATCCATCCCCAGAATGATGTCGAACCCGGTTATTGCTAAGATGGTGGCGTTGACTTCGAACTCTATGCCTCCTAGCATTGCCTGGAAGGAACACTTTTCGGTGGAAGTCATATCTGATCCATCCGGGAGTCGTATTCGGATTGACATCCCGGATGATCGTACCGTGTTCTCCTTGTCTGCGATGAAGTTTTGTGCAACGAAAGAATGTGTGGCGCCGGTATCGAACAGTGTTTTAGCGGGGCGACCTTCTACCAAAAGTAAACCTGACAACATATATGTATATATATATCATAATCAAAAGCTTTCGTACATATACATGAGTAGGGATGACATATACAAAAGTCCCAACATATAAAGCTATAACATCTCCTAGGATATCCTACTATCGGAAGTAGATACCTATCACTACGTCAGGAGCAGGACCGTGCTGGAGATCCAATGCGTATGCCTCGAGCGGTGCTGCTCTGCCCTGCCTAGCCGGCTCCCTCCTGCCTGCGGGACGTCCTCTGCGTCCACCTCGTCCTCTCTCTGCCGCTCTCTGTACTGCTCCTAAGCCGGGTCTCCCGGTAGCCTGTGGGCAAAAGGCTCGTATATGCCCAGGCTGCTGGCATAGGTAGCAGTTCCCTGCGAAGGGAACATCTCGTCGTGCGGCTGGGACGACCTGAGGTGCTGGGGCTGGGGGTGCTGGTCGGGGCTGGGGTGCTGGTCGGGGCTGGGGTGCTGGTCGGGGCTGGGGTGCCCGTCTATATGGCTGGTGACGCTGACGTTGTCTCCCATCTCGGCCCTGCCTGCGAGGACCTACCCCTCTCTCCCGGCCCTGGGTCTGGGGAACACCTACATGTCCCCTCCGCTGCTGGGCTACCATCCGCTGGTCCATCTCCAGAGCGGTGGCATGTGAGGCGATCGTGTGGAAGGATGCCTGGGAAATCATGATCAGGGCTTGACGGAGGTCGTCTCGTAATCCCCGATAAAATCTGGCCGCCCTGTCCCTATCTGTACCTGCTAAGGTCCCGGCGAAGCGGGCCAGGTGGATAAACTCTCTCTGGTAGTCTGGAACTGTCCTAGCTCCCTGCCTGATCTGCAGGAACCGCTCCTGGAGTGCCATCCGGTCTGCATCCGAAATGAAGTGCTCCAAGAAGGCCTCTGAGAACTCCCCCCAGAGAATGGTGCTGAGGGGTCGCCCTCTAAAAGCGGAGCGGCTAGCTGCCCTCCACCAGTCTCGTGCATAGCCCTCTAACATGGTCACTACTAGGGATACTGCGGCTACTGCCGGGCACATCATCCCTACAAGAAGCTCCTCTACCCTCTCCACCCACTCCTCGGCCTGGATAGCTGACTCTGTACCTCGGAAGGTGGGGGGCCTTAGCCCTCGGAACGTGGTCAGCAGATCGGTGGGTACGGTGGCCTGCTGGGGTGGTCGTAGGGTGGCTGTCTGGAAAGCTGCTAACAAGGCTATCAGTGTCCGTCCTAGCTCTGTATCTCCAAATGGAGCTGCGGCTGGTGTGGCTGGGACTGGTGGTGGGGTGGTAGGGTGGTACTGATCCTCAGAGGAGGACCTTCCGTTGCTCGACTCCGGTATCTGGAGAAGTAACAACATGAATATCAGAACTTGCAAAAATAAGGGAATTTTGCAGGACTGAAACGAAAAGTAAGCGGAAAGCGTGTGGGTGTACTACCGTGCAGTCTCGAATCCTTAACTCTAAGCCTAAAGGGTCCACCAGGCTTCCGCTGCGTGGTTCGTCCCGAACCAAGGAACGGAAACGGGGACGAGAGGATCGAAAGACTGCCCCATGTGGTCGGATCGTGGTAGCTCTGATCCATTTGTAAGACCCCCCCCCCCCAATCCTGAACCGGGTTCAGGGAGGGGGGGGGGATCTTACTGCCCAGAGAAGACCACCCAGCGCTTCCCGGGTGGCGACGTCCCACCCGCATAGGCACTGAGCGGTCTCTTTGTCAGGCACAAGAATCACAACTTCACATCAGAACGCATAGCGGAAGCAATCAACCAAAAAATAGGAAACCAAAACACACTGCTTATATTTACATACTTAACGGGGCCGAAGCCTAACGTTTACAAGAGTGCCTTGAAGGCTACATCGACTGAACAAAAGGGCCTAAGCCGGTCCTATACTCTAGGACTCACGTCTCGGAAGACAGGGGGCGGGGCTGGGAAAGTCGTACGGATCATCTCCAAGGCTTCGAGATCAACCTGTGATGTGGGGGCTTCACGCTGTCCCGTCTCCTGTGATTGGTTATAAGAAATAACCGTTAGTCACAGAGCTAAGTAGAAAACACATCCCCCTCCCCGGATCCGTATCCAGGGGGCGGCTAAAAGACAGAATTTGAAATAGCCGAAGCAAGGAAAGGGTTAGCAGTAGGCAAATGTATATATTTATATATATATATATATCGGGGCTCCTGCCCTAGTATCCACAACCGCGCCGTATAGTAAATATCTAACACTATCGCGCGCATACACACACCCAGGTACTCAAGACATGTACCCACACAAAGACCCTGTGTCGACACAGTTTTAGACCGCTTTAGTTCAAGCAGGGGAGCTAATCCCGCGGGCCTCACCGATGTGGCCGTCGGTGACAGTGGCCAGTCCTGCCACTTCTGAATGTAGTCGTACCGTATCATTCAGGCCCTCCCGTACAACTTGGTGTACTGAATGGATGTGAGCGACATCCGGCGAACCGATTTTTAGGCCGACCAGCGGAGGCGATACTGCCGGCTCAGAGGGTAATAACCCACTGTGCCCATCTCCCTGTCGCCATGAGTCGTCAACTCACCCGCACCGGTACGAACGGTCTGCGAGCGTGACCGACCCGCCACTTCCAATCAATCTTCACCCGCTTTATATAAACAAACCCTTAGGCCACGGGGCAATTTCTACTCGACCGGTCGCACGATCTTGGACCGGGAGGCTTAGCGGTAGGAGGGCTCCTTGCTTGGGACTAACCTGGGAGGAGAGACTTGACTCCGGGTTTTTCCCAACTAAGGCCTCGCCGAAGGGAGGATAAGCACCGCATTCGTTGCCACGGCAGCTCTGCGCTAGTAAATAAAATAGGCCGAAGAATGGGCCATGTGATAAACAGAAAAGTAGGCCGAAAGCAAATGCCATGTATTAAACAGGAAAGTAGGCCGAAAGCAAAGGCCATGTATTAAACAGGAAAGTAGGCCGAAAGCAAAGGCCATGTATTAAACAGGAAAGTAGGCCGAAAGCAAAGGCCATGTATTAAACAGGAAAGTAGGCCGAAAGCAAAGGCCATGTATTAAACAGGAAAGTAGGCCGAAAGCAAAGGCCATGTATTAAACAGGAAAGTAGGCCGAAAGCAAAGGCCATGTATTAAACAGGAAAGTAGGCCGAAAGCAAAGGCCATGTATTAAACAGGAAAGTAGGCCGAAAGCAAAGGCCATGTATTAAACGGGAAAGTAGGCCGAAAGCAGAGGCCGTGTAAATAGGACCGGTACGAGACTGGATTTAAATGAAAGTGCTGAATGTAAATGCGGGGGACCAGTACGAGACTGGATCTAAATGAAAGTACAGAATGTAAATGCGGGGGACCAGTACGAGACTGGATTTAAATGAAAGTACAGAATGTAAATGCGGGGGACCAGTACGAGACTGGATTTAAATGAAAGTACAGAATGTAAATGCGGGGGACCAGTACGAGACTGGATTTAAATGAAAGTACAGAATGTAAATGCGGGGGACCAGTACGAGACTGGATTTAAATGAAAGCACAGAATGTAAATGCGTAAGATGAAATGGTTAGTAGTCCAATCACTCTATCAGAGGAGGCTTCGATCGACGACTCCGTACTTTTATTATTGTCGCGACGAGGTTACATTTTGGCGCCGCGTCGCGATGTCGTTCCGATTTGTGCGTTGCTTTTCCGAGCTTAGTCGGTCTCTTAGCTTACTATGCATAATTTTGGGATAAGTATTTAAAATATGCGTCGAGGGGACGCCGATTTATTTTAATGAATTTCGCTCTTTTCCGGGCGTCTATTTTTGTTTGAAAAGGCTTTCGAGGGGTCAAATCACAAGTCCACACTTCCTACCTTTGATAGTATTTGTAAAATACCTATATTTAGTGCCCCTAATTTTTGGGGAATTTTAGAGACTCATTTGGGTATTTTATTACCTAAAATAAACTTTATATTGGGTTTTAAAAATAGTAAAACCCCTCCTAAAAATCCCAAAAAATTACAGAGGGTGCCCCTAAGGGTGAGACACACTTTTCATTTAGAAAACTTTTTCTGAAACGACCCCATTTTTCCTCAGAAAAATGGAGAAGCCGATAGGGTGTTTGGGGTGCAAATAGAGGCAGGGAGGGACCTGGGGGCGCCGCACCGGGCGCCGTCCTTTGTCCCCACAGCGGATCCACAGCGGATCCGCTGTGGGGGCACTCAAACCCACGCGGGGGCGGGAGTTAAGGATACAGGAGCCGTTGATCTCCCGGGGGAGATCGAACGGCTCCCGTCAGCCCTGACGGGAGACGGCCGCTGCCGCCGCCGGCAGCGGCCGGTTGTGGCCGGTGCCGCCCCCGGTCGGTGCGCCGGGGGCGGGCGACCACTCCGGTGGTGGTCCGGCGGCCTGGCGCCGCCGGCCACCGCCGGGGCTCGTGCTGCAAGGGCACGGGGGCGGTGGCGGTCCGCACGCCTCCTGCATGCTTGCCGCCACCGCCTCCACCGGAGGGGATGGGGTGGGGGGTGCCCCCGGCCGGTGCGCCGGGGGCCGGCGACTCCTCCGGGGGTGGTCCGGCGACCTGGCACCGCCGGCCACCGCCGGGGGAGGGATTAAAAGGGGCGGGCGGCGGCGGCGTGGCCTGCATGGGCCATGCAGGCCGCGGTGCCGCCGCTCCTGCCGAGTGCTGCCCTCCCGGCCGCCACTGGATGGGGCGCCGGGGAGGGGGCAACCCTCCGGCGGTGGCCCGGCGGCCTGGAGCCGCCGGCCGCCGCCGGGGGGTTTGGCTATTCCTGTACAGGAAAGCAGGGGAGGCGGGGAAGGCCACGGGTGCCGCCGGCCGTGCCCGCCGGCGGCCCGGCCGCCTCCCCAGCGCCGGCGCCGAGGTCCCCGACGGGGACCTGTTGACCTCCTCCCCCCCCCAGCGCCACCACCGGCGCTGGGGGAGAGTAGGTCCTCTGCCGGCCTCCTCCCCGAGCCTTGCCAAGGCTCGGGCGGCGGCCGGCGGCGCTCCGGCGGCAGGGGAGATGGGGGTTCTACCCTAGAGGTGGGAAGGAGGAGGAGGAAGTCTCTACCTGGGGTGGAGGGGGTGCTCGGGAGGAGGAAGGGTGGTGGTGGCCGGCCATGGAGGAGGAAGAGGAGGGTGGTGGCGGCTTGGCTCCGGCGAGGGGGGTGGCCGGCTGGGTTGGGGTGCTGGCAGAGGGGAGCTGAGGGAGAGAGAGAGAGAGAGAGAGAGAGAGAGAGAGAGAGAGAGAGAGAGAGAGGTGGTGTGTGGGGGAGGAATGGAGGGGCTGCCCCTCCTTTTATAGGAAGGAGGAAGCTCTCCTCCCCCCCTTCCTCTTCCTCCACGTGGGGATAAGGGAGGGGGAGATATTTCTCCCCCTCCCCTCCCTCCTCTCTCTCCTGCCCAAATAGGGGGGCTGCCCATGAATAGGCAGCCCTTCCTTTTTGGGGGAGGGGCTTCTCTCCCCCCCCCCCTTTTTCTTTTCGTCTCTTTCCTAAGTAATTTCAGACTGGGGGGGGGGGGGGGGTTTGACCAAGTCAACTTAGGGCGGGGTCCTCCTCGGCTCCCGGGACATGATAAGAGTCGCCGGGGCCGATGCCGGGTTCGTGTGCTTTATATTTCGTGCGTTGCACTGAGGCGATTTGCATAGGACTAAACTGGCATACCCTCCATACGACCTCGTATCGAGACGCAACGAGTTCCGTTGCGCTCGTATTGTCCATACGAGTCTATCGGAACTGACGGAAGTTAATTCGGGGTTCGTACGGCCACTATTCATAATAATGAGGTAGTGGTGCGCTACGATACCCGAAATGGTCGTTTTCTCCAAACGACCTCGGATCGAAGTGCAACGAATTCCGTTGTGCTCGTATTGTCCATACGAGTCCTACGGAACTGACGGAAGTTAATTCGGGGTTCGTACGGCCACTATTCATAATAATGAGGTAGTGGTGCGCTACGATACCCGAAATGGTTGTTTTCTCCAAACGACCTCGGATCGAAGTGCAACGAATTCCGTTGCGCTCGTATTGTCCATACGAGTCCAACGGAACTGACGGAAGTTAATTCGGGGTTCGTACGGCCACTATTCATAATAATGAGGTAGTGGTGCGCTACGATACCCGAAATGGTCGTTTTCTCCAAACGACCTCGGATCGAAGTGCAACGAATTCCGTTGTGCTCGTATTGTCCATACGAGTCCAACGGAACTGACGGAAGTTAATTCGGGGTTCGTACGGCCACTATTCATAATAATGAGGTAGTGGTGCGCTACGATACCCGAAATGGTCGTTTTCTACTGCTCGGGCCTACTTTTATTGGGCTCACTAGGGTCTAGTGGCCCAATAAAAGTCGGGATGTTACATCGCGCCTCTTTCGCGCGGCGAATGTCGCGCCTCTTTCGCGCGACGAGTGTCGTGCCCTCTTGGCGCGACGAGTGTCGTGCCCTCTTGGCGCGACGAGTGTCGTGCCCTCTTGGCGCCGTAGTCGGCGCGCATATTGGCAAGCAGATTGATATGCGTCGCTTGCTGCATGACACCTTTTGATTTTCACGCCACGCGTGGTGCTTGCGTGCGCGACGGTACCCGTCCGGATACGTTTTGTGGGACCGCATCCCGTATCATTTTTACGGGTGCACATCAATAATATGTTATGGTCTCCGATGACAAGGCATCGATTCACTCTCATTCGATGACAAGGAAGAAGATGATTCATCTTTTTCATCTGTGACTTATAGACTTGAAAATCTGTAACCACAATAATTCATCTCCATAGATTAGCCTCTGTTTGGGGGGATTTATTTTCACCGGTCAAGCTGTTACGACCGTGTAACACCCTCCCTGTTACATAGCATATAACAGTAGGTTCGGCCGGGACCCCACGCCATATGAAATGAACAGAAGAGCGCGTTACTAAAATTAGTGTCTAAACAGTTACCAATATAACTATCTCAGCATCAGAGTCACAACGGAAGCATAATTAGAATTTCATGTTAAACCAATTTATAACAAGTCCACAGTACTACTAGGAATGAAATACAACAAGCGTTATTTTCAAGAGTTTGTTTACAGCATCTAAGTGGCTTCCGAACATCGGCACGCAAGCCGGCCACACATGAACAAAAGTAAACAAAAGCTTTGGCCTTCAAGGGCCAGCACAGCACAGCAGCAGGGGCTTCAGCCCGCTATCTCCCGCTAGTCTCACCGGGACCTGTATAAGCAAATCCACCAATTGGTGGGAAAACAAGCAACCGGTCAGCTTTAGCTGACCAAGATTTATAACGACCCCGCCCCACACTCGGGACGGCGGTGCTCCTTCCCTGCAAGTAAGAGTCAGCATCATATAAATATATATCCGCAAACAACACCAACGGAGGCAAACCAAGCCACCCGCTTCGTGCTCTCAAGGCACACTTTGGCATACTCCATGAGTTACGCCCTTACGCTAAGTCCTATTTCAACTTAGACAAGCAAATTGAGCTAGCCCGTAAACGAAGTTACGACACTCTTCCATAGCCCGGTGCAACGAGGGGCGACCTCTTCACCACCACTATAGGGGGTTTGGTTCAGCTAGGCCCGTGCTCAATCATCGCGATATATGCGATACGAGTAAGCTTCACCCTATACCCATCTCTTAAAGCTGGGTTTTGCAAGTTCCACAGCTTTTCCTGCTACGCATCCAGTCTCCAGGAATTTAGGTAGCACGGAAACACACAATCTGTGTGCTGGGCGCTACCGCCGGCGCTAACTAGCGCCCGGCGCTAGCAACAGAACTTAGTTCTGCCCGGCACTGGTAACAGAAATCTGTACTGCCACCTCTGGGAAACCACCTCCAGACATCAACACTAGTAGCTCACCTGGAGCTACCGCCGGCGTTAACGCTAGCGCCCGGCGCTAGTGACAGAACTCAGTTCTGCCACCCAATCTCGAGTATAGCCTGGGAAACACCTCCAGGTCCTATTTTCTGTACAACAACAGTCACATGACCCGAATCACAGCACGTACACAGAATTATTTCCGGCACTTTACACGCACTAATCATCACCAATCCGGCTCGACCTGTACGGATGGGCTTCACACAGCATGCCTATGTCCGTAATACCGTTTCGGACTCTATATGCAATTTGTGGGGGAAATCACTTCATCCCACCGGGAGATCCAATCTACTATTTCGTAGAAGTCTCCCTAAATAGATGCTAATTAAAGGACGTTCATGCCCAAGGCTGAGGGAGGAGAATCGTTACCCTTGTAGGCCGTTTCGGTGCCATAGGATTGAGAGGGAGGTGGCTGGAATCCGCGGTGGCACACGCACGAAGACGATGCTTCACAAATCCCTCCTGGCACGATGAACGCTCAACTCCAAAGGCTTCCCTTCCCTTCTCCCAGCTCTCAGCCCTCAGTACTCCACAGGAAATCAGAAGGAATGGGCTGAAGAGTCGGGATTTGGGGGTTTTATGTTTTATCGCTACCGCCGGCGCTAGTGGCTAGCGCCGGGCGCTAGCCTGAGTCGGTACCGCTAAGAGACGCTACCGCCGGCGCTAGCGCTAGCGCCTGGCGTTAGCTCATATGTTTCAGCCTAATCCATTTCTCGGGAGTTCTCGGAACCATTTCTCGGGACGCTACCGCCGGCGCTATCGCTAGCGCCTGGCGCTAGCTCCCTGATTTCAGCTCATGCTCATTTTTGGTATTTTGGGTGCACATGCCATTTGGGGTCTTACAGGTCTTCCCCCCTTTAATGAATTTCGTCCCGAAATTCTAACAGTGCAAATAAACAAAATGATACAAAATACAATTTGTACCTTAAAGGAACAGCTCGGGGAACTCCTCACGCATAGTTTGCTCGCGCTCCCATGTAAGTTCCTCACGACCGCAGTTGTTCCAGCGGACTTTGACCATCTTGATCAATTTATTCCGTAGTTGTTTGACCTCAGTGTCTTCGATGCTAATAGGTATGACCTTTGTCTTCAACCCATCATCGACCGACACCTGAGTAGCCACAAGCACTTGGCTAGGCTCTGGTACAGCTTTCCTCAATACTGATATGTGGAATACATCGTGCAGACCACTCAACTCTGTCGAAAGAGCGAGTCGATAGGCAGCTTCGCCAACACGTTCCAGTATCTCAAATGGTCCAAGGTATCTTGGACTCAGCTTTTTCAAGCGCCGAATCCTGGACACACCCTTGAAAGGTTTGATCTTGAGATAAACCCAGTCGCCCACGGCGAACTCGACGTTTCTGTGCTTCGCATTGTAGTATTTCGCCTGCCTATCTTGCGCAATTAACAATCTCTCCCGGATTGTTTGAATAGCCGAATTTGCCTCTTCGACTTCCTTTCGCTTAAACAGCTTCGTTTCACCTGTCTCCGCCCAAGATAAGGGAGTGCGACAAGCTCTACCATAGAGGGCCTCGAAGGGGGCCATCTTTATACTTGCCTGATAGCTGTTATTGTAAGCGAATTCGATCATGAAAAAATGATCTTCCCACTTTTTACCGAAGTCCAGGACGCACATTCGTCCCTGTTACATAGCATATAACAGTAGGTCCGGTCGGGACCCCACGCCATATGAAATGAACAGAAGAGCGCGTTACTAAAATTAGTGTCTAAACAGTTACCAATATAACTATCTCAGCATCAGAGTCACAACGGAAGCATAATTAGAATTTCATGTTAAACCAGTTTATAACAAGTCCACAGTACTACTAGGAATGAAATACAACAAACGTTATTTTCAAGAGTTTGTTTACAGCATCTAAGTGGCTTCCGAACATCGGCACGCAGGCCGGCCACACATGAACAAAAGTAAACAAAAGCTTTGGCCTTCAAGGGCCAGCACAGCACAGCAGCAGGGGCTTCAGCCCGCTATCTCCCGCAAGTCTCACCGGGACCTGTATAAGCAAATCCACCAATTGGTGGGAAAACAAGCAACCGGTCAGCTTTAACTGACCAAGATTTATAACGACCCCGCCCCACACTCGGGACGGCGGTGCTCCTTCCCTGCAAGTAAGAGTCAGCATCATATAAATATATATCCGCAAACAACACCAACGGAGGCAAACCAAGCCACCCGCTTCGTGCTCTCAAGGCACACTTTGGCATACTCCCTGAGTTACGCCCTTACGCTAAGTCCTATTTCAACTTAGACAAGCAAATTGAGCTAGCCCGTAAACGAAGTTACGGAACTCTTCCATAGCCCGGTGCAACGAGGGGCGACCTCTTCACCACCACTATAGGGGGTTTGGTTCAGCTAGGCCCGTGCTCAATCATCGCGATATATGCGATACGAGTAAGCTTCACCCTATACCCATCTCTTAAAGCTGGGTTTTGCAAGTTCCACAGCTTTTCCTGCTACGCATCCAGTCTCCAGGAATTTAGGTAGCACGGAAACACACAATCTGTGTGCTGGGCGCTACCGCCGGCGCTAACACTAGCGCCCGGCGCTAGCAACAGAACTTAGTTCTGCCCGGCACTGGTAACAGAAATCTGTACTGCCACCTCTGGGAAATCACCTCCAGACATCAACACTAGTAGCTCACCTGGAGCTACCGCCGGCGCTAACGCTAGCGCCCGGCGCTAGTGACAGAACTCAGTTCTGCCACCCAATCTCGAGTATAGCCTGGGAAACACCTCCAGGTCCTATTTTCTGTACAACAACAGTCACATGACCCGAATCACAGCACGTACACGGAATTGTTTCCGGCACTTTACACGCACTAATCATCACCAATCCGGCTCGACCTGTACCGATGGGCTTCACACAGCATGCCTATGTCCGTAATACCGTTTCGGACTCTATATGCAATTTGTGGGGGAAATCACTTCATCCCACCGGGAGATCCAATCTACTATTTCGTAGAAGTCTCCCTAAATAGATGCTAATTAAAGGACGTTCATGCCCAAGGCTGAGGGAGGAGAATCGTTACCCTTGTAGGCCGTTTCGGTGCCATAGGATTGAGAGGGAGGTGGCTGGAATCCGCGGTGGCACACGCACGAAGACGATGCTTCACAAATCCCTCCTGGCACGATGAACGCTCAACTCCAAAGGCTTCCCTTCCCTTCTCCCAGCTCTCAGCCCTCAGTACTCCACAGGAAATCAGAAGGAATGGGCTGAAGAGTCGGGATTTGGGGGTTTTATGTTTTATCACTATCGCCGGCGCTAGTGGCTAGCGCCTGGCGCTAGCCTGAGTCGGTACCGCTAAGAGACGCTACCACCGGCGCTAGCGCTAGCGCCTGGCGTTAGCTCATATGTTTCAGCCTGTTCCATTTCTCGGGAGTTCTCGGAACCATTTCTCGGGACGCTACCGCCGGCGCTATCGCTAGCGCCTGGCGCTAGCTCCCTGATTTCAGCTCATGCTCATTTTTGGTATTTTGGGTGCACATGCCATTTGGGGTCTTACAGGTCTTCCCCCCTTTAATGAATTTCGTCCCGAAATTCTAACAGTGCAAATAAACAAAACGATACAAAATACAATTTGTACCTTAAAGGAACAGCTCGGGGAACTCCTCACGCATAGTTTGCTCGCGCTCCCATGTAAGTTCCTCACGACCGCAGTTGTTCCAGCGGACTTTGACCATCTTGATCAATTTATTCCATAGTTGTTTGACCTCAGTGTCTTCGATGCTAATAGGTATGACCTTTGTCTTCAACCCATCATCGACCGACACCTGAGTAGCCACAAGCACTTGGCTAGGCTCTGGTACAGCTTTCCTCAATACTGATATGTGGAATACATCGTGCAGACCACTCAACTCTATCGAAAGAGCGAGTCGATAGGCAGCTTCGCCAACACGTTCCAGTATCTCAAATGGTCCAAGGTATCTTGGACTCAGCTTTTTCAAGCGCCGAATCCTGGACACACCCTTGAAAGGTTTGATCTTGAGATAAACCCAGTCGCCCACGGCGAACTCGACATTTCTGTGCTTGGCATTGTAGTATTTCGCTTGCCTATCTTGCGCAATTAACAATCTCTCCCGGATTGTTTGAATAGCCGAATTTGCCTCTTCGACTTCCTTTCGCTTAAACAGCTTCGTTTCACCTGTCTCCGCCCAAGATAAGGGAGTGCGACAAGCTCTACCATAGAGGGCCTCGAAGGGGGCCATCTTTATACTTGCCTGATAGCTGTTATTGTAAGCGAATTCGATCATGAAAAGATGATCTTCCCACTTTTTACCGAAGTCCAGGACGCACATTCGGAGCATATCCTCCATGGTTCTGTTCGTACGTTCAGTCTGTCCATCCGTCTGAGGGTGGAAGGCAGTACTAAACTTCAGTTTTGTACCTAACAGCTGGTGGATTAGCTTCCACTCTTTCGAAGTGAAGCGCCCATCTCGGTCACTGACGATGCTACGGGGCACACCGTGCAATCGTACAATGCTATCAACATAAAGTTTTGCTAACTTTTCAACTGAATCGTCCTTCTGGTTTGGAATAAAGTGGGCTACCTTTGTCAAGCGATCCACGATCACCCATACGACATCATTCCCACTCTGTGATCTCGGCAAACCGTGCACGAAATCCATCGAAATGTCATCAAATTTCCATTCCGGTATAGGCAACGACTTCAGGAAACCTCCAGGTTTCTGACATTCCGCCTTCACCTGTGCGCAAGTTTTGCATTTTGCCACATACAAGGCGATGTCTTTCTTTAATCCTGGCCACCAAAACAGCTTTTTCATGTCCTGGTACATTTTTGTGCTCCCTGGGTGAATTGAGTATTTGGTAAAATGTGCTTCGTACATCAATTCCTCCCGCAACTTACCCACATTTGGGACGCACAACCGACCGTCTTTCCACATCAGACCGTCGTCCATCACAAACTCTGCAGCAGTCCCAACCCCAGACTCTGCCAAATAGCGTTGCATACTCGAATCAAGATCCAGGGCCTGTCGTATTCTGTCCGCGAGGTCATACTGCACCTCCGTCCAGTTTAAGCACGCATTCGCACTAGAACTCCTCTCTACACAGGAGATCTCCAAGGCTTCCAAGTCCCTAATCAGACGTGGATCATACATCTGAATCCAGTTGGCCTGGGAAAAAGCCCTCCTGCTCAATGCATCTGCGACGACATTCCCCTTTCCGGGAGTATAATGTATATCAAACGTGTAGTCCCCCAGGAACTCCATCCACCTTCGTTGTCGCATATTGAGCTCTTTCTGCGTTAACAGATACTTAAGGCTCTTATGGTCTGTAAAGATGTCAACCTTCACACCATATAAGTAGTGCCGCCACAGCTTTAGAGCGAATATCACGGCCGCCAACTCCAAATCGTGGACCGGATAGTTCCGCTCATGCACTTTCAACTGTCGAGAGCCATAAGCTATCACCTGACCGTGCTGAAGAAGTACGCAGCCTAAGCCGTTCCCTGACGCATCACTATAAATTTCATAACCCTCTGCACCTGATGGTAAACACAAAATTAGTGTTGTGGTCAGACGCCTCTTTAATTCCTCAAAAGCCCGTGCACACTCCGATGACCAAACGAACTTCTGATCCTTCCTCGTCAAGGTGGTGAGAGGTAGAGAGATCCGCGAAAAGTTTTCCACGAAGCGTCGATAGTAGCCGGCAAGTCCAAGAAAACTCCTGACTTCTGCTACTGTTGCCAAAACGGGCCACTTCTGGATTGCATCAATCTTTGCCGGATCCACTGCGATACCCTCGCCACTAACAACATGACCAAGGAACGCCACTGAGGCTAGCCAGAACTCGCACTTAGAGAACTTGGCATATAATTGACTACGTCGCAGGATTTCCAAAACTTCACGCAAATGAATCGCGTGTTCTTCTTCAGACTGAGAGTACACCAAGATATCGTCAATGAAGACAATAACAAACCGATCAAGGCACTCTCGAAAGGTCCTATTCATCAGATCCATAAATACTGACGGTGCATTCATCAATCCAAACGGCATCACTGTAAACTCGTAGTGTCCGTAGCGAGTACTGAATGCTGTCTTAGGAATATCACAATCCCGAATTCGTAACTGGTAATAGCCAGACTTGAGATCCAACTTTGAATATACCGTTGAACCAACTAGCTGGTCGAATAAGTCATCGATTCGAGGAATCGGATACTTGTTCTTCTCGGTCAGCTTGTTCAATTCTCGGTAGTCAATGCATAGACGCAGGCTTCCGTCCTTCTTTTTCACAAAAAGGACCGGAGCACCCCAAGGGGAGGTACTTGGACGTATATAACCCTGCTCTAGCAACTCCTGTAATTGAACTTTCAATTCCGCCATCTCCTTTGGCGCAATTCGGTACGGAGAGCGTGAAACAGGTTTGGCACCTGGCACCAGTTCTATAGTGAAGTCAATCTCTCGCTGAGGTGGCGCCCCAGGGAGATCTTTCGGAAACACATCTGGATACTCTGAAATCACAGGAACATCACTCAAACTGGGTTGAGGCTTTGCAGCCCCCACTAGCACAACACATAGCTCTGCGCCCTGCTGAACCGCCTTGACCACTTGGACAGCAGACATCAGTGTCTTGCTCGATCCACGCAAACCAGAAAACGTAGTCGCACGTTCGGTATTTCGCCCCAGTGTGACCTCCTTAGAAGTGCAATCAATGTAGGCCTGCTGCGCTGACAGCCAGTCCATACCAAAGATTACATCGAATTCCGAAAGCGGGAGTATCAGTGCTTCCAAATCAAAGTCTTGACTCCCTATTCGTACCTTTACTACACAACCTCGATCCGCGCGCATCGAACACCCATTGGGTAGCATCACATCTAATCGTTCCTGTCTAAACAATGAAGGCACTCCAAGTTGTTGTATGAAGGCCTCCGATAGAAAGGAATGTGAAGCACCCATATCAAATAGTGCTCTCGCCGGATAGTTAAAGATCATGACAAAGCCTAGGACATCAATGGTTACCAAGCAAGGTATAAGGTATGAAGTATATAAAAAGCAACAAAAGCTATATACTATCGCATACCTGTCACCACATCGTTCTATTTGATGGCCTCCTGTTGGCCAAGGTTGTAAACCCTAGGTTGGGCTGGAGCAGCGTGGGATGCGGTTGACTCTGCCGCCTTCCCTTTCTCTGCCGCATAGGCCGCAACTAGCTTCTTCCCACTACGACAGTCACGTGCTATATGTCCCGGCTTGCCGCAGTTGTAACAGATGATTGGGCCTCGCCCAGTCACTCCCGATGCTGAAGATTGAGCTGACCCAGACGGTCGCGCTCCTTTCTTCCACTTGCCTTGCCCCGACTTTGCCGAGCTGGATACTTTGAACTCTGGCTTGACTACTGCTAGCTCTTTCTTACTGCGGGACCGCTTCATGTCTTTTTCTAAAGAACGAGCTGAGTTGACCAGGGTCATAAACCCTTGCGTCATTGGCCCCGTCAGAAGGAACCGCAACTCTTCCCTCAGACCTTCATAGAACCGATTTGTCTTCCGTGCTTCATTGGCAAAGGTCGCTCCTGCATAGCGACCCAACCGTGTAAACTCATGCAGATAGTCGTCGATCGTACTATCACCCTGAGTCAGCCGGTTGAACTGGTTTTTCATTTCTATTTGTTGGGCCTGTGGAAGATATCGCGCCAAGAACAATCTAGAAAACTCATCAAAAGAGATATCAGTCAACTGCCGTCCCGCAAGCTGATGTATCTCCATCTCATCCCACCACAGCTACGCCTCCCCATCTAGTAGGAAGGTTGCCAAAGTCACTTTTTGTCCTTCCTCCGTGTCCGTGGCCTTCAAGGTTTTGCGCACCTTTGACAGCCAATCCTCCGCTTGCGTCGGGGTTCCTGCCCCCGTGAACGTCGGAGGGTGGAAACTCAAAAAGTATTGCAGCTGTTGATCGGGAGCTCTTCGTGCCCTCAACGGCACTGGCCTTTCTACCGCAGGTTCGGCTGCTGGAGCCTGCACCGGAACCGCTCCCGGAGTAGGAGGCTGTCCAGGGACATGCCCTCCTGGTTGCGCCGTGAACATTGCAAAGACTGCCTCAGCGATCATCCTTACGGTTTCAGCCGAAGGAGGAGTCGGCACCGGAGTTGGTGCACTGCTTGCAGTCGAACGAGGGGGTCGAGAAGGCCCCGCTCCACTCCCAGTCGCCTATATATGTACCCAAAACATAATTAGCGACTAAGAGATAACAACAATCAATAAAGGAACACAGAAGTTCCATCTGAATGCTACACAAATACATGTAAGTCATTCCAAACGTGGACAAAACTGGTTATTTATATGAGTTAAAGGCGACTCACACACGCGCTCACCACCCCTTAAAAGAATTCGACCAAGAATTCAGAGTGGCGCAGCGGAAGCGTGGTCGGCCCATAACCCACAGGTCCTAGGATCGCAACCTACCTCTGATACCAATTTGTAACACCCTCCCTGTTACATAGCATATAACAGTAGGTCCGGCCGGGATCCCACGCCATATGAAATGAACAGAAGAGCGCGTTACTAAAATTAGTGTCTAAACAGTTACCAATATAACTATCTCAGCATCAGAGTCACAACGGAAGCATAATTAGAATTTCATGTTAAACCAGTTTATAACAAGTCCACCGTACTACTAGGAATGAAATACAACAAGCGTTATTTTCAAGAGTTTGTTTACAGCATCTAAGTGGCTTCCGAACATCGGCACGCAGGCCGGCCACACATGAACAAAAGTAAACAAAAGCTTTGGCCTTCAAGGGCCAGCACAGCACAGCAGCAGGGGCTTCAACCCGCTATCTCCCGCTAGTCTCACCGGGACCTGTATAAGCAAATCCACCAATTGGTGGGAAAACAAGCAACCGGTCAGCTTTAGCTGACCAAGATTTATAACGACCCCGCCCCACACTCGGGACGGCGGTGCTCCTTCCCTGCAAGTAAGAGTCAGCATCATATAAATATATATCCGCAAACAACACCAACGGAGGCAAACCAAGCCACCCGCTTCGTGCTCTCAAGGCACACTTTGGCATACTCCCTGAGTTACACCCTTACGCTAAGTCCTATTTCAACTTAGACAAGCAAATTGAGCTAGCCCGTAAACGAAGTTACGACACTCTTCCATAGCCCGGTGCAACGAGGGGCGACCTCTTCACCACCACTATAGGGGGTTTGGTTCAGCTAGGCCCGTGCTCAATCATCGCGATATATGTGATACGAGTAAGCTTCACCCTATACCCATCTCTTAAAGCTGGGTTTTGCAAGTTCCACAGCTTTTCCTGCTACGCATCCAGTCTCCAGGAATTTAGGTAGCACGGAAATACACAATCTGTGTGCTGGGCGCTACCGCCGGCGCTAACACTAGCGCCCAGCGCTAGCAACAGAACTTAGTTCTGCCCGGCACTGGTAACAGAAATCTGTACTGCCACCTCTGGGAAACCACCTCCAGACATCAACACTAGTAGCTCACCTGGAGCTACCGCCGGCGCTAACGCTAGCGCCCGGCGCTAGTGACAGAACTCAGTTCTGCCACCCAATCTCGAGTATAGCCTGGGAAACACCTCCAGGTCCTATTTTCTGTACAACAACAGTCACATGACCCGAATCACAACACGTACACGGAATTGTTTCCGGCACTTTACACGCACTAATCATCACCAATCCGGCTCGACCTGTACGGATGGGCTTCACACAGCATGCCTATGTCCGTAATACCGTTTCGGACTCTATATGCAATTTGTGGGGGAAATCACTTCATCCCACCGGGAGATCCAATCTACTATTTCGTAGAAGTCTCCCTAAATAGATGCTAATTAAAGGACGTTCATGCCCAAGGCTGAGGGAGGAGAATCGTTACCCTTGTAGGCCGTTTCGGTGTCATAGGATTGAGAGGGAGGTGGCTGGAATCCGCGGTGGCACACGCACGAAGACGATGCTTCACAAATCCCTCCTGGCACGATGAACGCTCAACTCCAAAGGCTTCCCTTCCCTTCTCCCAGCTCTCAGCCCTCAGTACTCCACAGGAAATCAGAAGGAATGGGCTGAAGAGTCGGGATTTGGGGGTTTTATGTTTTATCGCTACCGCCGGCGCTAGTGGCTAGCGCCTGGCGCTAGCCTGAGTCGGTACCGCTAAGAGACGCTACCGCCGGCGCTAGCGCTAGCGCCTGGCGTTAGCTCATATGTTTCAGCCTGTTCCATTTCTCGGGAGTTCTCGGAACCATTTCTCGGGACGCTACTGCCGGCGCTATCGCTAGCGCCTGGCGCTAGCTCCCTGATTTCAGCTCATGCTCATTTTTGGTATTTTGGGTGCACATGCCATTTGGGGTCTTACAGACCGCATGAACCGGACCTTAATTAAGGTCCGGTTCATGCGGTCGTAACCGCTTGACCGGTGAAAATAAGTCCCCTCAAACGGAGCCTAAGACATGCTTTCACTCAAATTCTCATCTCGATGTCTCAACTAGAGTGAATCTGTTTCTATCATGAATTCATATATTCACCCGTACGAATCAATCCTTAATATAGAGGAACATGTAAAGCACTGGCAATATAGATTAGTCATGAACATAAAAACTGGGCCTGACGGGCCGGCCCGAGCCCGGCCCGGTCAAGCCCGGCCCAGTTCAAGCCCGAACCGGGCCGAGCCCTTACCCGGGACCCTGAAAGGGCCCCGGTTTGGCCTAGCTACCTGGCCCGGTCCGGGCCGGGTAAAGCCCGAAAATCGGGCTAGCCCGAGACCGGGTCGGCCATAGCCCGATCCGGTCTCGGTCTAGGCCCGATTGAGCCTAACGGCTCTTATTAGAGCCGTTAGGCTCATGGCAGCATGGCTGCCACGTGGCAGCCATGCTGCCATGAGAGAGCAGCCAACGGCTCTCTCTCAAGAGAGTCGTTGGCTGCTCTTTTTATTTTTTATTTTAATTTTTTTTTAATTAAAAAAAACAAAAAAAAACTTATAAATACCCCCCCCCCTCCCCTCTCTTTTCTCACACCCCATCTCTCTCTCTCTCTCTTAGCTCTCCCAATGGCGTCGTCCTCCACAACTCCAGCGTCGTCTTCCCAAAGTACGGCTTCGGTGGTGGAGCACAACCGTAGAGCGAGTATTTGGGAGCATTTCGAGATGGTACAAGTCGGGACCGAAAGAAAAGCGCGCTGCAAGATGTGCTCGAAGTTGTTATCCATCAGCGACAACTCGACGCTCGTTAGACACCAGAAGTCTTGCGAGTCGAAACAAGCTCCGCCCGAGTCAAGTCAAGCCCAAATTTCTAGAGCCGGACAGATTTGGACGTACGATCAAATGCGACAGCGAGAGCTGCATGCGAAGTTCGTCATCAAACGTGGGCTGCCATTCAGCGTCTTCGACAATGACGACGGCACAGAGTACATACATGGGGGGCTTCAGCCCAAATACCAAAAGGTTAGTAGAATTACTTTAAGGCGCGACACGATTAGGTTATATTTAGAAGCAAAACAAGAATTAATTAGGTATTTTGAAAATTTCGAAGGACGTGTGAGTCTAACGAGCGACGTTTGGACGAGTAATTTAAATTTAGGATTAGCTTATCTTTGCATCACTTGTCATTGAATTGATCCCATTTCGTGGGAGCAAAATAAACGCGTAATATGTTTTACAGGTTTTGAATTCCCGCACACGGCTATAGCTTTATATAAAATTATTATGAAATGTGCGCGAGAATTTAAAATTAACGATAAAATACTTAGTTTTTCTCTTGATAACGCCTCCAATAATAGCGCCGCAATTGAATTGTTAAAACGAGATTTAAAATCATTTCTCAACGACGCGTTTTTTCATACTAGATGTGTTTGTCACGTCCTAAATTTAGTGATACAGGATAGTTTAAAAGCAATGTCACAATATATTAATAAAATTCGCGACATGTTAAAAGCAATTTATTGTACTAAACAACGAGCTCAAGATTTTAGAAAATTTTGTAAAGCACAAAATCATAAATATTTGAAATCACAATTAGATATGCCTATTAGATGGAACTCAACCTATAAAATGTTAAAAAGAGCCGTTCTACAAAAAGATCTTCTAATGGAATATTATAGTTTACTTAATATTGAACACGGTTTAGGTGAAACTGATTGGACCATAATAGAACATTATATAGATTTACTAAAGTGTTTTTATAGGGCCACCGTTTCTTTATCTGGAGTGTATTATCCAACGAGCGCATTAGTAATTGAACATTTCGTACATATCACAGAAAGATTTAGTTATTATGGGCAACACCAAGGTTGGGCTCCTTTAATTAAAATAATGGAAGAATTTTTTTTAAAATATTATAGAGAAATACCGCCTATGTTTTCGTGCGCCGCCGCTTTAAATCCGCTACTTAACGTAGACGACGTAGAAAATTTGATCGACGAAATCAATACTAATCTAACCTTAAATATAAATTATGATGAGGATGACCTCGTTAGTACTACAAGTTTTACTAATTTTTTTACGCAAAGTTATAATTATTACAATAACTTATACGGGTCACGACCCCGCGAAGAAATAACGCAACCCAAAACGAAGGATAGTCTTAAAAATAAAATTTTAGATTTAGCTTCTAGGAAAAAAGCGCGCACATCTGGTAGTTTAGATGAATTAGGATTATACACAAAAACTCAATTTAGCGATTTAATGAGTTCGGACGAGATCGAAAACTTCGATCTCTTAAATTGGTGGAAAGGTAAAGCTAATACCTATCATGTTTTGGCCTGTATGACCCGTGATTTATTAACTGTCCAAGCTAGTACAGTAGCTTCGGAGTCCGCTTTTTCTCTTAGTGGCAGGGTTTTGAACGAGCGGAGGAGCCGGCTTAACGAAGATTCGCTGGAGATTTGCATATGCTACAAGAACTACTTGGACAGTTTAAAGAGAAAGCAACACATAACAGCATTGGAGGATAGCTCGGAGGAGATAGAAGACGAAATGGACGCGTTGAATCTACAAGATGATTAAATCGAGCAATTGTATTTTCAATTTTGTATTTTGTACGACTTAAATTTTGTATTTTTCAATTTTGTATTTTCAATTTTGTACGAAATGGACGCGTTTGAAACTTTGTATTTTCAATTTTGTATTTTGTTCCAAATTTTCAATATTAATAAAATTTTTTGTTCCAAATTTTTCGTTTGTTCAATACTTAATTATTTATAAAAATAAAAATTAAAAAAAATAAACTTTAAATAAAAAAAAAGTAAAAAAACCTGGCCGGGCCGGACCAGATCGGGCCCGAGACCGGCCCGGTCCTGCCCGGCCCGACCTGAAGGGCCGGAGCAGGCAGCACATAAGTGGTGCCTGCCCGGCCCGGGCCGATTCCGGGGAGGACCGGGCCGGCCCGGCCCGATGTAGGAAAAAGCCCGATCGTGTCCGGTCCAGGCCGGCCCGATCGGGCTTTATATTCATGGCTAATATAGATGAAATACACATGCTCACTTACACTAGAGAGGAAGGGAACGAGGGGGAGGCTGACACGTAATTTCGATAATAATAACTAAAATGAATAAAAATTAAATTAGATAAACATTTATATAAATGAAACTAAAATAAAATATTATAACAATAAACATATGAGCCTTAGTACACGAGGGCCCCCGTGCGGCCGCGATAGTGCTCTAACCACAACGTACAGTGCCTCCGCCCGTGCTTGCATGATCTTGTGCGCATGGACTTCACATTATGACACTCCCGCGTGCGCCCGAGAGCAGACGAGCATGAGCGGTGGCACTATCATATACAGGGCACTGTAGCGGCCGCACGGGGCCCGTGCACTGTATATATTTAATATTATGATTTATGCCCACAACATGACCAATATACGCTTAGGGTCCGTTCTTTTGGACATAATTGAGCTTCTGGAATTGAAATTAAGTTCTAATTCCAATTTTATCATTCATTTGTGCATTTGAACGTTGGAATTTGAATTTTAATGAATTCAATGAAATTCATTTTGAATAAAGCTAATGTTTTCCAATCTATATAAGAATTGGATAATTTCGTCAGATGCTCATTTATCGCATGTGGTGTGTTTTTCACGAGAGAACATATTTTTTTGGCCAGACGAGTATTTTCCGCACATACAAGCATTTTTCATTCGGGCGCGCGTTTTCGCCCGTATGAGCGCTGTTTTGCCCGGGCGCGTTTTTTTCGCCCGGGCACGCTTTTTTCGCCATGATGCATTTTTTTCACCAGAGCGAGCATTTTTTCGCTCTGCACAAATATTTTCGCTCAGGCACACATTTTTTCACTTGTGCGTGCTTTTCGCCTTGACTTGCGGCTTTTCGTCTGGGCGCGCATTTTTCGCCCGGGGAGCGTATTTTCGTCGGGTCGAGCATTTTTCGCAATAACGAGCGTTTTTCGTACGAGCGAGTGTTTTTTCGCCCGGGCGCGCTATTTTCGCCACAACGCTCATTTTTCTCCAGGGCGCGAGTTTTTAGTCCATACACGCTTTTTTCGCCCAGGTGCACATTTTTTGCCCGGACGCACTTTTTTTCACTTGTGCATGATTTTTGCCTTAACTTGTATTTTTCGCCTGGGAGAGAAATTTTTCGCCCGAGCGCGTTTTCACTCTGATACACGTTTTGTCGCCAGGGCGCGCGTTTTCACCCTGGCACACATTTTTTCGCCCGGGCGCGCTTTTTCGCCACAATGCTCATTTTTTGCGCGGGCAGTGTATTCAACCCGCGCGTCAGTATTCCGCCCGGGCACGCATATTTCACCTGGGCGCGCTTATTCCGCCCGAGCACGCATATTCCGCCCGTGCGCGTGTTTTTCGCCAAGGTGCACGTTTTTCGCTCTGACGCGCATTATTGTAAGATTGAATGTTATCTAATAAACGAACAACAAAATTGATTAATTTCACAATATTCTTCAATTCGGTTTATTAGGCGAACACTATAATTCCACAATATTCTTCAATTAATCTCAATTTCAATATCCAATTTCAATTTCATCCAAACGAACGATAACTTATTGAAATTTAATGAAGATGATGTTAAAATTAGAAATTCATTTTATGTGAGAGGCATATTACATGATTCTTCATCCCCAAACTATAAAATCACCTCCTTTCAAGTTTGACGTTAGTTAACGTAATTAAAGGTGCCTAATAATCAAGAAATTAATCCAAACCACTTTTATTTGTTGTTTGATGAAAAAGTTATGCTGATGAAAAAGTTGTTGATCGAATAGAGCTGATTGAATAGAGCTGTTATAAAAACAGTGATGAATAAGTTGCAGACTATTTGGACAGTTTGTGCATAAGTGCCGATGGAAAAGATTTTTTATTTATTTATGCTGTTAACTGACATCTTGCGGTGCTAGCCCTTCGACGGGATGAGAGGAAAGGAGGAATCGCGGGGGCCAACGACGAATTTCAGCGAGCGCCTAGGGCTTTTTTAAGAGATACGCGCTTATGGGAAGCCATAAGATGACCCAGACAGCTGATGAAAAACAACTTATCAGTTATTTTAAAATAAATGATTTTCTAACAACTGCACAAACAAACAACTGTAAAACTGTGTTTGCGTTTTGAATAGAGATTATCCATCAGCATAAGCTGTCACAAACAGAGCCTAATGTCACGACTTGGGGTTAGTCTCTGGAGACTTCTAGAGAAATCTAGGATCTTGGAGAATATTCTTGTACATAGAATTTTAAAGATTAGTCTAGAATATTCTTGAAAGATGTAGATACAAGAAAGAGGTAGAGAATTCTAGATTCTTCCATCTTTTGGAGGGAAATCCCTTGTGGGGCCTATATAAGGGGGAGATCCCCTAATTTGTAAATCATCCAAGAATTCAAGCAATCAAGCAATACAAGTTCTTTGCTCTCTCAATCTCTCTTGCTCTCTCTTACAAAGTACTCTCTTACTCATCTCACCACCACGATCGTTGGAGAAGGCTGAATTAGCTAACGGCGAAGGGCGCGCAAAGGAGCTAAGGCCACACGCGACATTGTCAAGGGGACAAGTCCGTGACAGTTGGTATCAAAGCGAGGTTCGACTCGAGTTCGTGGTTCGTGCAAGGAGTAAGATGGCTTTGGAAGGGAACAACAACTCAAGCGTTATTGATGAGCGCGATAGGTCAGCCGAGGAGAAAAGAGATAGAAGGAACAAGAGGGATCAAAGCAAGGGGTCGCGATGGTTCCAGCTCGGAGCAAAATATGGTTGATCCAGCTGAATTTGAAGCTCTACGGGAGGCACATCTTACCCTTCATCGGAAAGTGGATCAAATATGTAAGTACTTTGACACTTTTCATGTTGAGCAAGAGAAGTTGCAGGCGGATCTTGACCATCTCAAGGAGCAAACTATGGGCAAGTCGGAAGGCGCTTTTGATACCATCATAAGCGACTTGGAAGAGCGCCTCACAAGTCTTGAAACTGAAGTGGATGACTTGCGTAGGCGAGGTGCTACCAATGGTGGAAATGGTGGGAATGGTGCAGCCATGGTAAATGCAAAGCTTGATGTGCCCAAACCCAAGAAGTTTGCGGGAAAGCGAGATGCGTTGGAGGTGGAGAACTTCCTTTGGCACATGGAGAAATACTTGGAAGGATATGACATCACAGACGAGGCACTAAAGGTATGCCATGCTGGTTATTACTTGGAGGACCTCGCTTCCTTGTGGTGGAGGAAAATCCAAACAGATATTGCAAAGGGACTCTACCGGATCGATACTTGGGAGGACTTCAAGCAGGAACTAAGAAGGAACTTCATCCCCGAGAATGTGAATGATGAAAACTTGAGGAAGCTCAGGGAGTTGAGGCAAAAGGGAAGTATCAGAGACTATGTCAAGGAGTTCACCGCTTTATCACTTCAGGTATTCGATGTCCCTGAACATATCCTTCTCTTCAACTTCATTGATGGGCTACAAAATTGGGTGAAACAAGAGGTCAAGAGGAAGGACCCAAGGACCACCCGAGATGCTATTGCCATCGCCGAGTCTCTTATTGAGTTCCAGCGTCAACCAAATCCTATCAAGGAGAAGAAGGACAAGGTGGGCTATGGAAAAGGTGGGGGAGACCGGCGAGACAACAAGTCAGCGCACTTCAAAGGAGGATCAAAGACTTTGCCCGATCCAAGGAAGAAATTCGAGGAAAGGAAGAAGAACTTCGCACCCAAAGGCGGATGTTATGTGTGCAAGGGGCCACATCCTATGAGCTGCTGTCCAAAGCTCGGGTCATTGGCAGCTATGGCGGAGAATACTACTCCACCCGAAGAAGGTACTTCTCAAATGAGTTCATTGCAATTACTAAATGCTTTGAACGTGCAGCCAACGAAAGTCGCATCAAGCAAGGGGCTGATGTATGTGGAAGCGGTCGTCAAGGGGAAGGCTACAAAAGCCTTGATCGACACAGGAGCTTCACACAACTTTATGACCGAAGGAGAAGCCAAGAGGTTGGGCTTGCAGGTTGTGAAGGGCGGAGGTTGGATCAAGACCGTGAACGGTCAGGCAAAACCACTTGAAGGAGTCGCACGCCATGTAGAGCTATGCATGGGCACCTGGAAGGGCCGGGTGGACTTCTCAATCGCACCCATGGATGACTTCAAGGTCGTTCTTGGAATGGACTTCTTGGAGAAGATGCAAGCCATCGTCATGCCGGCGCATCGCTCAGTTTGCAACTTGGAGGAAGGAAATGCTTGCATGGTTCCCACGGTGCAAGGACCAGCAAAGGAGGGGCCAAAACAGCTATCATCCATGCAGTTGGCAAAAGGGTTCAAGAAGGGTGAACCGACGTACTTGGCCACCGTAAAGGAGGAAGACGGTGACACGATGGAGGAGGTGCCTCCTATCCTTGCAGACGTGTTGGCAAGAAATGAAGACATCATGCCCGTAGAGTTGCCACTGAAGCTACCACCTCGGCGGGAGGTGGATCACAAAATTGAGTTGGAGCCAGGGACGAAGCCCCCAGCTAAAGCACCATACCGGATGGCTCCCCCTGAACTAGAGGAGTTGAGGAAGCAACTCCAAGTTTTGCTGGAATCAGGAATGATCAGGCCGTCTAAGGCGCCATTTGGTGCCCCGGTGCTATTTCAAAAGAAGAAGGATGGATCGTTGCGGTTGTGCACAGACTACCGGGCACTAAACAAGGTGACGGTAAAGAACAAGTATCCTATTCCTCTCATTGCTGATCTTTTTGACATGCTTGGAAGTGCAAGGATCTACTCCAAGATGGATTTGCAAAAAGGATATCATCAAGTGCGGATTGCGGAAGGAGATGAGCAGAAGACCACATGTGTCACGAGGTATGGAGCATTCGAATGGTTAGTGATGCCTTTTGGCTTAACTAACGCACCAGCTACTTTATGCACGTTGATGAACCAAATATTCCGCCCCTACTTGGACAAGTTTGTGGTGGTATACTTGGATGATATTGTGGTGTATAGCAACACCATCGAGGAGCATGTGGAGCATCTTAGCCGAGTCTTCCAAGTGTTGCGGGAGAATGAGCTGTATGTGAAGAAGTCCAAATGCTCATTTGGACAAGAAGAGATACACTTTCTTGGTCATGTCATCGGGCATGGGAGCTTGCGGATGGACATGGCAAAGATCAAGGCAATTGATGAATGAGAACCGCCAACGAAGGTACCAGACTTACGATCATTTCTTGGCTTGGTGAACTACTATCGCAGGTTCATCAAGGATTACTCGAGGAGAGCAGTGCCATTGACGGACCTGTTGAAGAAAAGCAAGGCTTGGCTTTGGACGGAGGAATGCCAAAGCGCTTTTGAAGACTTGAAGGCAGCGGTTTGTACGGAACCGGTGCTTGCCTTGCCGGACTTTAGCAAGAGGTTCGAGTTGCATACTGATGCATCAGACTTTGCGATTGGAGGAGTGCTAATGCAAGATGGTCACCCCTTAGCTTTCGAAAGTCGGAAACTCAATGAGGCGGAACGGAGATACACCGTTCAAGAGAAGGAGATGACAACCATCATCCATTGATTGCAAGAGTGGAGGCATTATCTACTTGGGGCGCAGTTCACCATCAAGACGGATAATGTGGCAACAACTTACTTCCAGACGCAGAAGAAGCTGACCGCTAAGCAAGCAAGATGGCAGGATTTCTTGGCGTAGTTCGACTTTGTGTTAGAGCATAAGGCGGGGAAGACCAACGCTGTGGCTGATGCACTAAGCCGCAAAGCTGAGCTAGCCGCAATGTCCACAGCTAGTGGGGAGTTGTTGAACAAAATCAGGCAAGGGTTGAAGGAGGATCCTCTTGCCATGCAACTCATGGAGTTGGCCAAGGACGGCCAAGCTAGAAGATTTTGGGTAGAGGAGGAGCTACTCTACACCAAAGGAAGGCGATTATACATCCCAAAGTGGGAAAACCTGCGGAGGGATCTCATCAAGGAGTGCCATGATACAAAGTGGGCTGGACATCCGGGACAGAAACGCACTTTGGCTTTAATGGAGGAGTCATATTTCTGGCCACGGATGAGGGATCAAGTGGAGTTATACGTGAAGACTTGTCTTGTTTGCCAACAAGACAAGGTGGACAACAAGCAGCCCGCGGGATTGTTGGAACCACTGCCGGTAGCAGATCACCCTTGGGAGTCGGTGACGCTTGACTTCATCAACGCGTTACCAAAATCGGAGGGGTTCAGATCGATCTTGGTGGTAGTCGATCGTTTCTCCAAGTACGACACGTTCATCCCTAGCACAAGGGATACTAGCGCGGAGGAGACGGCACGCCTGTTCTTCAAGAATGTGGTGAAGTACTGGGGGTTGCCAAAGTCTATCATTAGTGATCGAGACCCCAGATTTACAGGGAAGTTGTGGAGGGAGTTGTTCACTTTGCTCGATTCAGAACTAAACTTCTCCACCAGCTTCCACCCTCAAACCGATGGGCAGACGGAGAGGGTGAATTCCTTGTTGGAATGTTATTTACGGCACTTTATGAGCGCCAATCAGCGGGACTGGGCCAAACTGATGGATGTGGCGCAATTCTCGTACAACTTGCAGCGGAGCGAGGCGACCGGTCGGAGTCCGTTCGAGCTTGCCACGGGGAGGCAACCACTCACTCCGCATACGTTGGCGACTACGGCAGATGATGGAAGAAGCCCAGGAGCTTGGAGGATGGCCAAGTCTTGGGAAGAGCAAACGGACATAGCCAGAGTGTGCTTAGAGAAAGCACGCAAGCGGATGAAGAAATGGGCTGATTCAAAGCGAAGAATGGTGGAATACACAGTTGGGGATAAGGTGATGGTAAAACTTCTCCTTCAACAGTTCAAGGCTTTGCGCAGCTTGCACAAGGGCTTGGTTCGTAGATATGAAGGCCCATTTCCGGTGATTGCAAGGGTGGGTAAGGTATCCTATCACCTTGACCTACCCAACTCTTTGAAGATTCATCCAGTCTTTCATGTCAGCATGTTGAAGCCATATCATGAAGACCATGAAGACCTTCAAAGGAGTACATCACATAGAGCACCACCCGTGATGACCAAGTCTTTTGATCGAGAGGTGGATGAGGTGCTCACCAAGAGGACAGTGCGGAGAAGAGGTGTGCAACCTAGCACACAATATTTGATCAAGTGGAAGGGAAGGCCAGAGTCCGAAGCAACATGAGAATCCATAGAAGATCTCTGGCAGTTCAAGGACATCATCCAGCAGTACGAGGCGACGAGGGCGTCGCCAGGATAGGTGGGGGAGGATGTCACGACTTGGGGTTAGTCTCTGGAGACTTCTAGAGAAATCTAGGATCTTGGAGAATATTCTTGTACATAGAATTCTAAAGATTAGTTTAGAAGATTCTTGAAAGATGTAGATACAAGAAAGAGGCAGAAAATTCTAGATTCTTCCATCTTTTGGAGGGAAACCCCTTGGGGGGCCTATATAAGGGGGAGATCCCCTCATTTGTAAATCATCCAAGAATTCAAGCAATCAAGCAATACAAGTTCTTTGCTCTCTCAATCTCTCTTGCTCTCTCTTACAAAGTACTCTCTTACTCATCTCACCACCACGATCGTTGGAGAAGGCTGACTTAGCTAACGGCGAAGGGCGCGCAAAGGAGCTAAGGCCGCACGCGACATTGTCAAGGGGACAAGTCCGTGACACTAAGGCTTCGTTTGGCGGGGAGTTTTTGCTCCGATGAGTTTGGACAAAAACGTCATCATCATAGAATATATGTTTGAGATGACCCTGATTGTGACCGCCACCAAAAAATAAAGCTAGTTTTGAACATAAAAGTGAATGAAGTTCATCATGTGAGGTTGGGCGTTATGAACGACGGGTTCATAACCACCGCGTTGGACGGGGCCTAAACTGCTTATAATGAGTTGGTTTGAATTATTATATATTTATATAATAGACTATGAAAAGAAAACATTCATAGAAGTTCAACAAAATTGCCCACTTCGAAACTCTAGGATAAATTTACTAATAACTACTAAAATCTCCCTTATGAAGTTAGCACAATTGCGGGTTGCACTTCCCTAACTTTTGAAATTACAATTACAAAATCGTCTTCTCTTAGGCTCCGTTTGGTGCTGCGTTTTTGCTCCGGTGAGTTTGGATAAAAACATCACCATTATAGAATATATATTTGGCATGACAGTAGTTATGACCATCACCAAGAAATAAAACTAGTTTTGAACATAAAAATGTATTAAGTTCCTTATGTGAGGTTAGGCGTCCGCGAGCAACGATTCATAACCGCCACGTTCATGGCCGCCACCGCCGTACCAGACGGAACCTTAGTTTACATTTCATAATGTCTATGCACAAAAATACCTCGCGAACGAGACCTCCAAGGGAATATTTTTGTGCATATATGTTATGAAATATCAACCCAGAAAAAAGGATTTTGTAATTTCAAAAGATAGAGAGGTGCAACCTGTAATTTTACAAACTTACAGAGGAAGTCCCAATATACAGCCCTATAAATTTTGAGCGATGTTAAACGCAGGCCAATTTTGGGTATATGCAGACCACAATTTTTTAAAAAGAGCGGTGTTAAACGCAGACCGATTTTAGCTATACGCAGGCCACAGTTTTTAAAAAAATATCATTTTTGAATATGATATGTAAATATGAAATTTGACCTGCATGAATAATTTTTGTCATGCATATAGCCAAAACCGGCCCGCATTTAATATCGCTCTAAATTTATAGATAATATATATACAAAAAAAACAAAATGGAAATCGAACCGCCCAGTTTTCAGTTCGATTCGAGGTACTCAAAACCACTTCTAAGGGTATGTTTGTCATGGCGACGACAGTCGTGAATCGGGGGTTACAGACCATCATCTATTTAGCACGATGTTTTTGTTAGGGAGTGAGGCTTACTAACTATCCCCATACTCCAAAGTGTTAGAAAAGACGCTACCCGCTTCCTTATTATTATCAAGTAGGATCGGTCAAATTGTTCTCATGACTCCCTTGCACTAAACCATGCCCGAAACTCCCCTGTACTAATGCCCGGAGCCAACCCGTCTCCCTTATATAAACCGTACCATTGTATTTGCCCTGCACCCATGTCAGGAGTCAACCATGGTGCGCCCGAGTTGCCCCATCCAACAACCTGGATGGTGGGCCACACCCAACACTTTTTGCTCCGGTCTTGAACGCGTTGGTAATGACCGAATTATTTAAAATTGGATGGAATTTTTAAGATAAGATTGGGCATTTACGAACGACAATTCATAACCACTGCGTTCATCAAACAGAACCTAAATGACTCGGTTTTCAGTTTTGAACAATATAGAACAAGGAGCCCTCTGTAGGCCTAGTATATATAGTATACATAGGCACCTTTCAAATATTTGTATCAGGACATCTACTAAAGATAGCTAATTATGATAATGAACCACATGCTAAATATTAGCATGTGGTACAGAATTATCAATTCAAGGGAGAGAATCTTAGGCACGCTGTTTTCACGATGCGTTTCTGCGGGATTTTTTTTTTCTGACAAAATTACAGTCATAATGTCATTTACAGTTGTAAATGGTCTGTATTTTAAGTTATAAATTACAGTTATAATTTAGTTCAAAAAATTTAAGTGTATTTATACCTCAAAATATTTGCATATCGGTACTTAAAATGACCGTAAAATGAATTAATCAATATTTTATGATTTTTTTGCGAAAAAAATAAAAAATATATGATAAAAAATTTATTTTCCCGTACAGGCTCCGTATAAGAGCATGCAGAATTATCAATTCAACGGCTAGTTATTATAGATGCTCGAACTGGTACCGGCGTATCAGGTTGTGTTTTATTATTTTAATATGTAGCTGGAAATATAATATTATTTATTTTTAAACTCCAAGGAATATTTTGTCATGGACAGATATAATCAAGGCAATTGTTAAACTTCAAGGGAAAGAGTGCCGGGTGTTTTGCCCTTAAACTTGACCTGTCCAAGGCTTATGATCGGGTTGAATGGCCATTTCTGGAATGCGCCCTCTCTTGCTTGGGATTTCGGGCTAGTTTTATTGCTCTTCTTATGCGTTGTGTCACTTCTGCTCGCTATTCTTTCACTCTTAATGGGGGGACGTTTGGGAGGCTCCGCCCTAGCCGGGGGATTCGGCAGGGCGACCCACTCTCCCCCTATTTATTTTTAATGTGCTCTGAGTTCTTTAGTAGATTGATTGACCGGGCTGATCGGATGGGGGCCTTGCGGGGGGTGGCTGTGTGCCCACTTGCTCCGCGGATCTCTCATTTGTTGTTTGCCGACGACACGTTGGTTTTTGCTTATGCGGATAGGGGGGCTGCTTTGGCTTTATCAAGGATTTTGGACTCTTTCTCTCGGGCGTCGGGCCTTATGATTAATTTGCAGAAATCAAAGGTGGTTTTTAGTCGTACCACTCCTGCGGCGGACGCGCAGGAAATTTCGACCATCTTAGGCGTGGCCCGGTGTTCCCGCCATGAGACTTACTTGGGGATGCCGGCTATGATTGGGCGGTCTACTTATGGTTGTTTTAAATATCTCTTGGACAGGGTTTGGCAGCGTTTACAGGGGTGGAAGGTTCGTCTCCTCTCCCAGGCTGGTCGCGCGATTCTTATTAAGGCAGTTTTGACTGCCATACCGACTTTTGTCATGAGCTGCTTTCGACTTCCACGCCGACTATTGCGTGAGATGGAGTCCCTTATCTCCTCCTTCTGGTGGGATGGGAGTGGGCGCCGGGGAGCCCGGTGGAAATCTTGGAGGTCCTTGTGCGAATCAAAATCGGTGGGCGGTTTGGGTTTCCGCCACTTGGATGCTTTCAACTCCGCTCTTCTGGCGAAGCAGGCTTGGCGCCTCATCACGAGACCCGACTCCTTGGTTGCTCGGCTCTTTCGGGCACGTTATTACCCACATGGGGATCTCTTTACGGCTGCGTTGGGTGGTTCTCCGTCCTTCTGTTGGCGTAGTATTTGGGCTGTCCGGCCCCTGCTTGCTGTTGGCTCTCGACTTTCGGTTGGGATGGGGACAACCGTTCACATTTGGCATGATCGTTGGGTTCCTCGACCAACTACCTTTCGGATTCAGTCTCCTAGGCCGCTCGGTGCTGTTCCCCAACTGGTGTGTGATCTGTTTAGGCCCGGCTGTCGGGAATGGGATGTTGCGGCTATCCGGACGCTATTTTCGGTTGATGATGCGACGACGATTCTTTCCATTCCATTGGGGCATACCGCAGAGCCGGATGTTTGGGTTTGACACTATTCTCCTAATGGTGTGTTCTCTGTTCGGAGTGCTTATCGATTGACTTTTCGCTTGCTTCTATCGGGAGGTGCGTCGTCCTCTACCTTGCCGCCATCGTGGAGCTTTATTTGGCGGACACATGTTTTGCCGAAGGTTCATACTTTTCTTTGGCGGGTGGGGCACGATATCCTACCTACATCTTCCTTTCTTGTTAGTCGCCATTGCTTGGCCTCGGGGGGCTGCCCTCTGTGTGGCTATCCCGAAGAGGACTTTCGTCACACCCTTGGTCGATGCCCCATGGTGGAGTCTATTTGGCCTGCATTGATGCTTCCCAACTTTGCTTCTGTTGGTTCGTTGGGGTCGGGCTTGGTGTGGTTGCGGAGCGTGCATGATGCTCTGTCCTCGGATAGGTTTGTTCTTTTTGCTACCACCTGTTGGGCTCTCTGGTGGCGACGTAACCATATGCTTTGGGAGGGCAATTTGCAACCCTTGTCGGATACGATATCCTTTATTCGCTCGGTGGTCGCCGTGCCTCCGGAGTTGCCCGCGGCCCCGCCACTGGCTTGCTCTTTTACCTGGTCTCCTCCCCCTCGCGGCTCTGTGAAGATTAACTTTGATGGTGCGGTTCGGGTTGGGCCTTCTCTGCTGGGCGCGGGAGTGATTGCTCGGGATTCTTCTGGCTCCTGTGTGGCCTGTCGGTCCAGTGTTTGGCCTCTCTTGTCGTCAGCTTTGGTGACCGAGGCTCTTGCGGCACGGTTGGCTCTTGAGGTTGCTGTGGAGTTTGGTTGGCAATCTGTAATGGTGGAGGGGGACTGTGCTACGCTTATACGTTCGTTATCATCTTCAGAGGCACCTTTTTCTTTGGACCGCCCTATCATCCTCGACGGCTTGCGTCTGGCGGCCATGGTTCCTTCTATTTTGTTTAAGTTTGTTCGGCGGTCGGCTAATCGGGTTGCTCATGCTATTGCTTCGGAGTCTTTTCTTACTCCCACCTCTTTATCATCCCATGTTTTGGACTTAATCCGTTTGGATTCTTTCAATGAATGATATCTTCTTCTTGTTCAAAAAAAAAAAGGCAATTGTTATTAACACTCCAGTTTTGGCTATTCGCACACCAATTTCTATGAATTATTACACGCCTTTTAAAAATGCGTCTTGTACATGCATTTTTTAGGAAAAATGTTCAACACAAAAATTGTAGATCTCGTCGAGATCTACAACTTTCGTGTTGAACACTTTTCCTAAAAATGCATGTACAAGACGTACTTTCAAAAATTCGTCAAAAATTCGTTATAGTTACGATCAGGGCAGCAATACGCGTTGTGCGTACATTTTTAGAAAATGTGTTCAACACTAAAGTTGTAGATCTCAACGAGATCTACAATTTTCGTGTTGAACACTTTTCCTAAAAATGCATGGACAATGCGTATTTTCAAAAGACGCACAATAACTCATAGAAATTGGTGTGCGAATAGCCAAAACTGGTGTGCTAATAACAATTGCCTATATCAATTCAGTGATTTATAAATAAGATTTTAAAATTTCTGACATCTTGCAAAGATCAATTTAAGGGCAAAACCCCTAAAAATACTCTCCATTTGAGATCTTAAACGAAGGTTCATGTCATGGTTAAGATTGATTCCCACTTTATGTAAAGATGTATAATTTTTTGATTAAAAGAAATATATAAAAGAATTGGATTAGTGAACCCGTCAGATCAGCCACGAATTGATCTGGAGCGTGAAATGGCTACTATCCATTTGGACTCAAATGGAGAGAATCCTGGTACGATATATTTCATCCATGACAACATCGAAAAATCCAATAGCTTCGACATCCCTCTCAAATAAAGGACTGTGACGTTCCTTAGGGGGTATGCAAGAAGAACTGAGACGGTTCTAATGGTTCTCGGTTCAGGAATGATTCTAGAAAAGGCAATAATTGGTCTTTTGGGCCGGTTCTCGATTCTTGCGGTCTCAAGCACCCGAGAATTGACTTAAGAACCGAATGTCTAATACTTACCGCATAAATATTGTGTCAAAATAAGATAACAATATTTGATTTTCGCAATATAATGTTCGAGCTTTACAAGGGCTATTATGGTGTTGTGTGTTTAGGCACCGCATTGGAAGACAAATCTTAAAACCATGAATAAATTAGCACCACATGTCATCGTCTCAACGGCCCCGTCTTCAAATCTAGAGATGGGCCGAGCCCAAAAATTTGCCCACTGATTGTAGGAAAAACTTTTAGGAAACGGCCGTTACATCTAATATTATGTTTAGAGAAACATTAGTAGAAACAACGAGCCACACACGCGCTTGCTCGCACGCACATCACCGGGTTGGAATTCGAAAATTATTGAATTGAGTTGGCTTAGCACAAAGTCTAACCAACTCCAAGCCTGCAATCTTCATCCAAATACAAACACCAAGAAAACTATGACTAGTTTTGAAAAACCATGAGAAAAGCAATAATTCCAAACACACCACAAGCCAGCAGCTCACCTCCTGAATCATAGTAGACGAAGTATGATTCCCGCTCCGTTTGGCGCGGTGTTTTTGATCCGGCGAGTTTTGACAAAAACACCACTGACATAAAATATACGTTTGGCATTACCGCAGTTATGACAGTCACCAAGAAAAAAAAAACTATTTTTCCCTTGGAATTATAAAACAATGTGAAAGAAGTCTTCAGAGTATTCAACAGGTACTAAGCATCCAAAGGCAGAAATTTCAACCCACTATATACGATCTATACGCTCATAGAACAGCTCTTTATATCATTATTATATCAGGATTTAACAAAGAAATATGACAAATGATTCATAAGAAGAACAGAGGAATTTTTTTTTTCTTTCAGAAATGAACCAATCTCACATACCTATCAGTCTCATCTGAAAAACAAAAAACTAGGGTTCCTTATATGAGGTTTTGACGCGGGAACCTCATTCCATTTGTGCTCATTGCCATGAACTCTCGAAGAAATGCTCCAAAGCGTCTCCTCCGGCTGAACTTTTGCGCTCAATTGTGATACTTTATTGCCTGTATTTGATTTCATGAGCGGATGCTTCTTGTTGAGCTTACCCATCCCATTTGCAAGCAACCATCGCGAACCAGATTGTTGCTGAATGGGACTTCCCCAATACCGCTTCTTTCCAGATTCAGCTTTCAGGCCGGCAACACGAACATCAGCAACTTTGAACCGAGGAACCGCGTCAACAAAATCTTCTTTTTCAAGTTTTAGAACAGGTTCAAGATCAGTATCGGACTCGATGTCTCGTTCGATCTCACTCTTCTCCAAAACAGTGCTGTAAATTTTGGGTTTTGGGGGAAGAAAAACCCGTTCAACTTGAATCAACGCGAGCATTGGGGTCCCGACAGGCTCAAAATTGCGAAAAGGGTCGCGAAGCTGCACCATTAGAGCCACGGTGAAATTATTTTCCAGTAAACCTCTCTTTCTACTTGCATTCTTCTTCCCTCTTCGATCATCTCTCCAGCCTCCGCCAGAAAATTCAGTAGATTTAGCATGATGAGCAGCAAGAATCTTCGATGTTCGATCACTGAGCTCACATTCCTCTTTGACTATTCCCATATCTAGCTGCATCCACTCATCCAACGAAATCGACAAACCCATCAGACCATCGATATCATCCCCATTATCCTCAACATTAAGAAGATGTAATCCAACAGCACCTTCTAAACCCAAAGATGTCAGGTCCCCAACTTTTCCTTTAAATCCTGGCACCTCACCAACAAATTTTTTAGTGATATTTGAAGGCGCCTCTTCATCAGACATGCCCGACTGTATCTTGAGACCCTCGATCGACAAAGCTTCGATTTTGTCCATCGCTAATGGAGCAAGATCTTCCAACGAAACATACTCGTCAGTCGATTCTCCACTCCTAACTGGTGTCATGCTAAAATGATTTCCTTTCCTTTCAGAGTTATTTAAATCAAAGATAGACTCATCTTCTTCATGGTTCAGATGCAGTAAAGAGTCCTGTCTGTATGAAAAAACCCAGAGAAATTAGAGCTGCTAGATTTGGAGAATCCAAGAGAATAATTCTTTTTTATAATGAATCAAACACAAACCTTTGATGTTCTTCCACATCAGGTACAGAATCCCATGCTAGTTTTTGTATTAAGCCGCCGGTAATTTCTTCCAAAGGCATAAGTTTATTAGCTTGCATTGATAGTTTCTCAACTCCAATCGAAGCCAAGTGCTGCAATATTTCTGTGTTGTCAGAACCCATTTCTGCTGGCATTACTACAGGCTTCGAGACCTGCATGATCAGGTTTCCGTTACTCTTAGAATCTTTGAACAGATTCGGACTCATGGAGCGCAGAAATCCACCATCCTTTGTCTGAACAAAAGGCCCCAATTTCTCACAGAGAGGAGGCAACAATGGAGGTTCCTCAGGTGGAAGATGAATGGGACTACCGAATCCAGTTATTCTCCCAGGCGGGGAGCCATCAAAAACCTTCTCATTCAACCCCCATTCACGCAACAACGCCTCCGTTTCTGCATCTTCGAGTATTTGCGCCTTCGATTTACTTTCAATCACCTCGTACGAACACTGATTCTCTGAATCAGTATCATATGCAATCGAGGAGAAATCAAAAACTCCTGAACAACTATTGCCCCAATTCATATCTTCGTCAACATCGACATCAAGGCCAAACAGACAATCACTGAAAACTGAAGATTCAGTTTTGAACTGTTTCCAGAGTTGTTTTCTCGGAGACTCTGGACCGCTCTCATGGCTCGAATCAGAAGAATAGTGTTCCAAATCTAACATGCTCAAGAATTCACTAGCAACTTCTTCAGTGAATTCATCCAAACTATGGGACCGAGTCTTCATGCTTCCTTCTTTGTCATTCGGATCCACATTATCAACATGCAGCTTCTCAGAATCATCAACATTTGTTTCTGGATATCCCATTTCTTCTAGCTGACCAAGTAAAATGGCTAGTTCACCTGTTTCTTCGTCGTAATAAGAGTTATCGTCATGTTCTTCGTTCATCACTGCACCGATCACTTCATTCTGAGAGCTTCCCTTCATAATGACACTCTCAGAATCCAGCTTTCTCTTCACATAATCACTCATGATATCCTGTTTAGAATTCTCCATCTCATGTTCACTCATCGCAAACTCAGATTCTTCACACTCGTGCACATTCCTCTTGAATGATTCTGGGCCTTGTGAAGAAAGGCAGCATTTCATTTCAGCTGAGTTTTCTGGTTCATCAATTACCTTATCCTCTAGCTTTGAAGCAATTGAACCTGAAACCACATCAACACTAGGCTTCATGATCTTCATTACTGATTCAGAAACATCCCCAAGATAATTCACATCATCCACAAACTGAGACTTCAACCCTGTAAGTCTTCCAACCTGTGTAACTATATTCATCATATCCCTCTTTTCACTTAAAATCAATGGATTCATCTTACTACCGCATTGTTTCTGCACCTTATCTTCCCCAGAAACAGCAGAAAACCCAAAACAAACGCTCAAAGTCGCCCCAGTTGCCTTACCGCACAAACGGAAAACGGTGCTCCAATTTCCAGAACTTCTCCCCTCTTCAAGCTCCTCGAGATTAAGCGGCAGCAACCTTGTGAGATCAACCCTGTGTTTGCCAAGATCCAGACCCGGTGCTCCAAATACTGTAGCGTAAATCAGGAAGTTCCTTGCCTCATACTTAGCAGAGCCCTGCGCCCTACTCCGGATTCCATACACAGAACACTGGAAGCTAAGCGCCTCGTCAAACTTAGCCGCCCCCCGGAAAACGGTGGCAGGGCGAGTACTGACGGAGACCGAATCTGCTGTCGTCCGTCTCCAATGAACGCAGAGGCTGGCGTCACCTAGGGCCGGAGGAAGATTCTCGATCGCATGCACGCGGAGGGAGAAGACGCATTCGAAGCGACGGTGGCGGATGTGAGAAAGAGCCTTGAGAGGTTTCCAGTTCCATAGAGAAGAAGGCTTCTTCTCTTTCTGATCGGGGTTCGACGCTGCAAATGAACTGCCGGTGGACAGAGAGCGGCTGCCGGGAGCGCGGCTGCAGTGCCGTAGGGGCTTCGATTCCACGTCGAGCGCTTTGCTTAGAGCTTCAATCTCACTGAAGAACCGACCGCTCGATGGATCGATCGATGGACCCTCAACCCTTCGCATTCTTTTGATTCCTAAGCACGAAGAGTACAATGATGTCTGGTTTGATCAGAAGCCCTGATGGGTAGTATCAACCCTAATTACTGAAAGAAGAAGAAGCAGAGGAGGAGGAGAAGAAGAGGAGATGCTTGGTGTTTTCCGGCCGCCGCTCCAGCAAGAGGAGAGAGAGTCTCCCGGAGGTGAGAAGAAGAGCGGGTTGTTTGCAGGTCATGTTGCCGCGAGGGCAAGAAAGGAACTTCGGCGCTATAAAGGAAGTGGATAGCTGTACGCCTGTACCCATTTCAGATAAATGTTAAAAGCACACCAAATACTGGTGTTACCACACCCTAAAAATCTCTAAATTTAATAAGAACTCTACACCGCTCACCTTTAAGCGCACACCCAGCCCGCGGCCTTCTCTCCCACGCGATTGCAAGAGTTCGCCTCTTCCGCCGCACGCCTGCGCAGCATGCCCTCCTCTCTCGCCATAGGAACATGCCTCTCTCACCGAAGGAACGCGCCTCTCTCGCCGGAGGAATACCTTTCCGCCCCTATCCCTATCCCTATTCCATCCTTGAATACCTTGTCGTCGAGGTAATTTTTGGACATCTGAGGTTTTGGAGTCGGTCGGCAATGCTGCAAAAGATAACAAGAAGACCATGAACTTTCAAGGGCACATACATCTAGGAGTGAGGACTGACGAGGAACTTTCTAAGCTTCCCAGGCACATACAACCTTCTCCTTCCCAAGAAAGTCGGGGCTTCCAAGTCCGGACCTGCTGACGATGACAGTGGAATCAAAGTTTAATCATTTTTTTGCCTCTTTTTGTTCCCATTTGCGTCTGAACTTGTAATTAAGGTGGAGATTCTGAATTAAATCATATCTTTTAGCAAACACAGTGTTTGTTTTCGTTCTGCTTAATTGTTGTTTCTCAAGACCAGAGTAATACTAAAAAAATACTACATCTTGAGTGGAATTCAAATACTAAAAAAATTCTAGAAAATTAACAAAATTATTGAAAATAATGGACTTGTGATGAATGCATTGTTATACACTGTACCTATTATTACCAATATACTTCTCATATTGAAGAGCTTCATTGTGCACAGTCATGTGTAATGCGCGTCATATGTAAAGCGAATTTTAGATGGATGTAATGAGATTTAGCAGACACAAAAATAGCTCAATATACTTTTGCCCTAAGCTTCGAATGCTTCGCATGCGGCTTAGGTTCGTTGAGGTGTAGGTGAATCCAACCGCATGCGAGCGAAGGAGGTGCTGAGGTGGATAAAAGGTTAGTCGGACGAAAATAATGTCAGGATGGAACAGCGAACAGCCATTTCAGCAAATGGTTGGAGTAGGAATGGGATGAAACATAAAAGTGTGACCACGTCGAGACATGTCAGTGGTGTGAGATATGAAGATGTGAGTGGATTATTTAATCGAAATAAATAATAACCAGGATATATTGTTTTCGTCGGTTCGTACACATTTTGAATTTGAATTTGAATTGACGGGCCCCGCATCAGCTCACATGTGTGGTATGATTCCATTTAATTCCAACACCTCTTTCTCGGAAATTAGATCAAATAATTTTAAGTCATAAATGGTATTAAATATTCTTAAAAGTTCAAATATGATTCCCACATATTCTATCTTCCTCTTTCTCTCTCCCTCTAAATGATATTATTAAAAAAAAGTAAGAAGGAGTCTCAAATATTACACCAAATGAATTGTTGTGTTCGTCCTAAAATTGGTCCGAATTTGATCGTCTTAGCTCAGGAGCGGACGAGCACGCAAACAGTCACAAAGAAATGAAACGGCTGGTGGGAAATCTTTTTTATCGTGGAAAACTCCGAAAAGAGGTGAAAAATCTCGCGCTTGGTTCGGAGCCAACCTAACTTCACTATCAGTGTCTCTTTTACAGTGCTTTGGTAAGGAATCGAGAGCGACATGACGCTCCTCGTTACAACTTATGGGAGAGAGAGAGAGAGAGAGAGAGAGACGTTCGAAGGGTGGCAGACTACCGCTCTCGAAGCTGTCTTTTTTCCTGGCTGCAGTGGGGAGCACCACGCTCTGGGAACCAGACAATCTTCTGCTTGCACTTGGGATCTTGAGCGTTGCGTTCTGAACGTCTGGATACCTTTTCCTTCCAGGGTCTGCAGGTAGTCGTTGGTGTGGAGGCGACGATTTGCCTAATGTCCCGCACTCAGAATGAAGATCGGAGGAGGATGAAGGTCTCTGAGCCGTCTTTGAAGTGCTTGAAGGATGTTCAAGGACGTCTCAGAAGTGCTTGAAGGAGATCCCAGAGAACTCTCTTGCAAGTAGTGTAGGGAATGAAGGTCGCAGGTAGCGACGTCTCCCACCGATCAATAGAGCATACAAAACCTGAGAAAAACAAACCAACAAAACAAACCCACAAACACAGAGATATACGTGGAAAACCTTCACAACTTGAAGGTCAAAAACCATGGGGCACGGCACAACGAAATCCACTATAATAATAAATAAGGATTACAACGAAATATCTAGGTTTGCCCAAACCTAGAATGCCCACCGGATTTGACAACAAATCCAACCTTCTCCACCAACAAAGATGAACACCACTTCTCTACAATAGGATAAAATCCACTCTCTCTTCAAGCACAATAGCAAGCGAAAACGAGATTGAAAAACACCTTAATCCGTAGACGAAGAGGCCTTTGAAAACGGTGGAGAAATCTCCAAGCAAAACGGAGGAAACACCTCCTCTTTCCGGCAATGGCAACGTCAGCGACAACACTCTCCAAAACGAGGCGGCAACAGCCCCTCTTCAAGTCGGCGACGACAGCACTCCAAAACGGCGGCGACAGCCCTCCAAGACCGGCGGCGACAGCCCCTCTCCTTCCGGCGACAGAGACGACGACAACAGCCCTCCTTCCAGCGACAGCAGCGGCGACAGCACCTCTCCGGCAGCCCCTCCTCCACGCACCCCGACGGCGGCTCTCCACAAGAACGAGAGAAAGAGGAAGGGGGGGGGGGGGGGGGTGGGCGGCTGTCCTCAATCGGGAGAGAGGGAGAGAGATAATCGGCTATTAACCAAACCAAAATATTAATCCCTGCTGCCCTAAGGAACTGCTCACGCCAAAACCAAGTTAAAACCGGTTCAGTTGAACCGGTCTAAAAACGCCCAGATTTTTGCCTTCGCAAAATCAAGGATAGAGCCTAGCGCGTTGCAACCTGCCTTTTTACCAGGTTGTAACCTAAAAACTGAATCAATAAAAATTCACAAAAAAACTCCTTTAGGGGCTGAACCCCAACAAACTCCCCCTTCAGACCATAAAGGGGAGTTCTCCACCTTGACTCCTTCAAGTGGACATCATGCCGATCGACCATCGGTAAAAATCATGCTTCTCCCTTGGGACCACCTTCGTCATCATATCCGAAGGGTTTTCATCTGTGTGGATCTTCTCCACCACCAACAGCTTCTCCTCAACTGCATCCTGAATCCAGTGATACTTCACGTCAATGTGCTTCGTCCTGGAGTGAAAGGCGGGATTCTTGGCCAAGAATATAGCACTCTGACTGTCACAAAATACTGTGTACACGTCCTGTCGAAGACCAAGCTCAAGCATGAACTTCTTCATCCAAATAAGCTCCTTTGATGCCTCAGTCAACGCAATATATTCAGCCTCCGTTGTTGACAATGCCACGCACTTCTGAAGCCTTGACTGCCATGACACTGCTCCCCCTGCAAATGTGACCACGAATCCAGAAGTGGATCTCCTCGTGTCAACATCTCCTGACATATCCGAGTCCGAGTACCCAATAAGTTCTGGTGGACCTCCACAAAACCTTAAGCAAAGGTCTGAGGTACCTCGGAGATAACGAAATATCCATTTCACAGCACTCCAGTGATCTTTCCCTGGGTTTGCCAAGTAACGGCTCACAGATCCCACAGAATGAGCTATGTCTGGCCTAGTGCAGACCATAGTATACATCAAACTCCCTACTGCAGATGCATAAGGGATATGAATCATCTCTTCCACTTCCTCCTCAGATGAAGGACTTTGAGAACTAGAAAGTCTGAAGTGCCCGGCTAAAGGAGTAGCAACGGGTTTTACCTTGTCCATCATGAACCTCTTCAGCACTTTCTCCACGTACTCAGACTGAGATAGCCATAGTTGACCGGCACTCCTGTCCCTGGTGATTTTCATTCCAAGAATCTTCCTTGCCGGTCCCAAATCCTTCATTTCAAAGGACTCACCGAGCTCCTTCTTCAACTCAGCTATGCTTGCCTTGTCATCCCCAACAATCAGCATATCATCTACGTACAACAGCAGAATAGTAAACGCCTTCTTAGTCCTCTTCACATACACGCAGTGATCAGCCCTGGTCCGTTGGAATTTGCTCTTCATCATGAACGAGTCAAATTTCCTATACCACTGCCTGGGTGTCTGCTTCAACCCATAAAGGCTCTTCTTGAGCCGGCAGACCAGATGATGCTTCCCCTTAGCCACAAAGCCTTTGGGCTGCTCCATGTATAGCTCTTCCTCCAAATCATCATGCAAAAATGCCGTCTTGACGTCCATCTGCTCGACTTCAAGATCCATGGAGGCAGTCATACCCAACACCAGTCTGATAGAGGACATTTTCACCACAGGGGAAAATATCTCATCGAAATCTATACCTTGTTTCTGACTGAAACCTTTAACTACTAGTCTCGCCTTGTACCTCGGCTGAGAGAGACTTTCATCCAACTTCAGCTTGAAGACCCACTTGTTCTTTAAAGCTCTCTTCCCTTTAGGCAATGAGACTAAGTCATACGTCTCGTTCTTCGGAAGGGAGTACAACTCCTCTTCCATAGCAGCCGTCCAAGCCTCACGATCTTCAGCACTCTGAGCCTCCTTATTGGACTCAGGCTCTCCACTATCTGTAAGCAAGATATACTCATGAGGAGAATACCTGATATTGGGCCTTCTGACTCTCAGATCTGACAGGAGGAACCTCCACCACAGGTGTCACATCAACTGGCAGAGCTCCCCCCACATCCGGAATCATCTCCTCATTAGGAATAAGCTCACCAACTTCCTCCTCAGCATGCCCATCATCAGCAACAGTCTCTACTGGCCCATCATCAACATAGAGTCTCTCCTCCGCAGGTGGAAACTGTGGAACCTGTGAATCCGCAGCATTCTGCTCACCAACCACTTGATCTTCAACAAAAACCACATCTCTGCTTCTGATCATTTTCTTGTTCACGGGATCCCAGAGTCTATAACCAAACTCCTCATGGGAAAATCCCAACAAGATGCACTCCCGAGACTTCTCATCAAGCTTCGATCTCTCTTCCTTGGGGACATAAACATGAACTTTGCACCCAAACACCCGCACATGTTCGTACGACACTTCCTTCACGGACCAAACACGCTCTGGAATATCACCATTCATAGGTGCCGAAGGAGACAAATTTATTAGATGTACAGCAGTTTGCATGGCCTCAGCCCAAAACTGCTTACTAATGCCAGCTTGAGAAATCATGCATCTGATCTTCTCAACAATCGTCCTGTTCATCCTCTCTGCCAACCCATTCTGTTGCGGCGTCCTCGGGATTGTCCTTTCATGCACTATGTCATGCTCTCTGCAGTAGGCATCGAAGGAACCAATGTATTCTCCCCCGTTGTCAGATCGAACTCGCTTTATTTCTTTACCGGTCATCTTCTCCACCTTTGCTCTGAACTCTACAAAATTTGCTAGAACATCACTCTTCTGCTTCACAGGATATGCCCAGACTTTCCTGGAATGATCGTCAATGAACGTGACGAAATAAGCAGCTCCGCCCATAGACTTGGGATCAATAGGATCACACACATCAGTGTGTATCAAATATAGTAACTCCGCCTTCCTCTTTGGTTCAGAATCAGCAAAGGAAACACATTTCTGCTTACCGGCCAAGCAGTGCACACACGTGTTAGGAATCCCTCCTGATAGCTCCGGAAGAACCTTGTTCTTCACCAAAATCTTCAAGCTCTTCTCACTGATATGCCCAAGCCTGCGATGCCATAACTCCATAGAGTTGCCTTCAGCAGCATTCACAATTGGGCCACAGATCTTGGCATTAGTGCGATAAAGGCCACAACACTTCCTTCCTCTGGCTACCACCAAAGAGCCCTTCAGCAACCTCCAGGTACCTCCACCTTCAATGCTAGTGAAACCACCGTCATCAAGTCTACCAACGGAAATCAGATTCATTCTCAAGTCAGGAATATGCCTGACGCCCTTGAGAACAATCTTCCCAAGCTCAGTCTCCAAGTGGACATCACCATTGCCAATAATCAATGATTCACCGGAATTTGCCATCCGGATCACACCAAGGTCTCCCGCAGAATAGGTGTAGAAGTAATCCCTGTGAGGAGTGCAATGATAGGATGCACCTCCGTCCACGATCCAGTCTGTGTCAACACATTCCTGGCAAGACGACCCACTGCACTGCAAGTATAACGGCTCAGCCTCTACAATCGAAGTCATCGCATCACCACTGGATTCACCTACCTCCTTGGTCTTTCCCTTCAGGTCTCTTTTCATTTGGAAACAATCCTTCTTGAAATGACCCTTCTTCTTACAATAGTAGCACTCGATGTCCTTCTTGGACTTGTCCCTAGACTTGCTCCTGGAAGTGCCCCTGTTCTTCACATCCTTCTTCACAGATCTACCTCTTCCTTCCATGAGGAAAACACCCGAACTGGAAGATCCAGAATCCTTCCTTCTCAACTCTTCGTTCAGGAGACAACTAGACACCATCTCCATGGTTACCACCTCATCAGGTGCTGAGTTGCTCAACGACACTACAAGAGTCTCCCAACTCTCTGGTAAGGAACTAAGGACCATCAGAGCTTGGAGTTCATCTCCCAAGGTAATCTTCATGGACTCCAACTGATTGATAATACTTTGGGCGAGGTTCATGTGCTCAGTCATCTGCGAACCTTCCCGGTACTTCAAATTCACAAGCTTCCTAATCAGAAATGCCTTGTTGCCTGCAGTCTTCCGCTCATACAAAGCTTCCAGCTTTTTCCATAAGGCTTGGGCCGAGGACTCCGTGGAAACATGATGAAAAATAGAGTCATCAAGCCACTGCCTAACGAACCCTACTGCCTTCCGATCCATCTTCTTCCACTCTTCATCATCCTTAACTGAAGCCGGTCTCCCTGTCAACGGAGCATGGAGATCTTTACAATATAAAAGATCCTCCATCTGAGGCTTCTAGATGCTCCAATTCTTGCCATTCATACTGACCATCCTTGTGTTCTGTTCCATTGCTTTCTCTAACCAAAAACAGCTCTAACACGATCCGCAAGTCGATTTATTTCAAGGGATTAACAAGAGAGGATAGGGAGCGGACTAATGGTCGTCACCTACCGCACCGAGTTATAAACCGAGAAATAAAAACGACAAGCCAAAGAACCTGGCTCTGATACCACTTGTAGGGAATGAAGGCCGCAGATAGCGACGTCTCCCACCGATCAATAGAGCATACAAAACCTGAGAAAAACAAACCAACAAAATAAACCCACAAACACAGAGATATACGTGGAAAACCTTCACAACTTTAAGGTCAAAAACCACGGGGCACGGCACAACGAAATCCACTATAATAATAAATAAGGATTACAACGAAATATCTAGGTTTGCCCAAACCTAGAATGCCCACCGGATTTGACAACAAATCCAACCTTCTCCACCAACAAAGATGAACACCACTTCTCTACAATAGGATAAAATCCACTCTCTCTTCAAGCACAATAACAAGTGAAAACGAGATAGAAAAACACCTTAATCCGTAGACGAAGAGGCCTTTGAAGACGGTGGAGAAATCTCCAAGCGAAACGGAGGAAACACCTCCTCTTTCCGGCAATGGCAACGGCAGCGGCAACACTCTCCAAAACGAGGCGGCAACAGCCCCTCTTCAAGTCGGCGGCGACAACACTCCAAAACGGCGGCGAGAGCCCTCCAAGACCGGCGGCGACAACCCCTCTCCTTCCGGCGACAGAGACGGCGACAACATCCCTCCTTCCAGCGACAACAGCGGCGACAGCACCTCTCCGGCAGCCCCTCCTCCACGCACCCCGACGACGGCTCTCCACAAGAACGAGAGAAAGAGGAAGGGGGGTGGGCGGCTGTCCTCAATCGGGAGAGAGGGAGAGAGATAATCAACTATTAACCAAACCAAAATATTAATCCCTGCTGCCCTAAGGATCTGCTCACGCCAAAACCAAGTTAAAACCGGTTCAGCTGAACCGGTCTAAAAACACCCAGATTTTTGCCTTCACAAAATTAAGGACAGAGCCTAGCGCGTTGCAACCTGCCTTTTTACCAGGTTGTAACCTAAAAACTGAATCAATAAAAATTCACAAAAAAAACTCCTTTAGGGGCTGAACCCCAACAAGTAGGAGGAGAGGAAAGAGGAGAAAAAAGTGAGAATGAAGGAGAGCCCTGAGGTCCCATCTATGGGCCCCAGAGGTGGTTACGGTAGTTATGCCGATATTCGCAGACCGTAACCACCATAATTGTTATTTGCATGCCGGTTTTACATGGTTTAGGACGCGTATTATTTAGACATTTTTCTATACGCAAACCGATGCATTTCCAGATATCCGCACCCGCCCATAATGAGTGGTTACGCTTGTATAACTCGTAATTCGTCGAGATTAGAAATGCCTGAGGACAGCACAGAAGACCTCGCCCACCTGGGGCTAGTACAGAAGAACTCGTCCACCTGGGGAGAGTACAGAAGAACTCGCCCACCTGGGGTGTATACAGAAGAACTCGCCCACCTGGGGCGAGTACAGAAGAACTCCCCCACCTGGGGTGAGTACAGAAGAACTCACCCACCTGGGGAGAGTAAAGAAGATCTACTCGCATAAATGGTGGCTATTTGAAGACCACCCCGTCAAAAGGCGGGTGCCGCTATCTACAACCCATTTCAGAAGGCGGGAGCAACTATTCGTAGTCCATTTTAGATTTGCCTATAAATAGGATCCCAATGCACAAGTATAAGGCACCTTCACCCCCCCCCCCCCCCCCCCCCCCCATGGTGGGCAAGTACATTGCCTGCCTATTTTGTGTTGAGCTCAACATTGGCTTTAGGAGGGGAAGTTCCTATAGACTTCCGAGAATGTGGCAGGACCTTCTCGTTGCAGCACGTGAGTCTTGTTTATAGGCAGTTCATAGTTATTTTGTATGCTCTCTAAATTCTTATCACCTTGTCTCACGTGGGTCGACCACTAAACAAGTAGCCTTCGGTCACTTACCAAGTCTCGAACATAGTTGAACCGATATTCGAGTTTCAATATTTTTGGTGCGATGAGCGTGGACTGTGACCAAAGTAAGAAACTTTAGTGTGAGGCCTCACAGTGAGCCATGATGAGAAGGGTGCTAGGCGAGTTCCAACTAAGGTGAGTGTCAGTTTAGGAGAGATCCAGCTAGGCGAGTTCCAACTGAGGTGAGTACCAGTTCAGAGGAGATCTAGCTAGGCAAGTTTAACCCGTAGGTGTTCTACTCGCAGATACTCTGCCCGTAGGTGTTCTACGTGCAGATATTCTCCATGCAAGTGTTCTACTCGCGAGATGTGAGGCGGAAATGAGAGAGGTACTTTTCCTGCAGGTATTTTACTTACAGATATTCTGCCTGCAGGTATTCTACTCGCGAGATGCGAGGAAGCCAGGAGAGAGGAACTCTGCCCGCAGGTGTTCTACTCGTAGATATTCTGCCCGCATGTGTTCTCCTCGCAGATATTCTGCTTGCATATGTTCTACTCGCAAGGAACGAGGAGGCCCCATGTAAGTGGCCTCCTCCAGGGAAGCTTAAGGCCATGCGAGAAGAAATCAAGCTCGATGAGGAGTGATTTCAAGGTCAGGCGAGCTCGAATTTGGGCGAGTTGGAGCGTAGAAATTAGAAAAGTTCCGGAGGCGCTGCCCCCATGACCCCCATCCGCTGACCGGGAATTGGAATCCCCGAAAACTCTGCGTATGGGGGGTCATAAGGCCAGAGATGACACTTGTTTTGCCCTCGTTTTCACCTCTTTTTAGTGCTAACATATTTTCATGCATAGTACATATTAATACTCATGGGTGCTTTGGTAAAACCCATGAGTGCTTTCATTTGATTTGCAACCAGTGTTACTTTGACGTCTTGACCACTATGGCAACCGTCACAGAGGGATCCATATGATAGGGTCATGGTAGAGTGTATATTCCGCGAGTCCATACTGGTGAAGGATTTTACTTAATTCCGCGAGTTCAACTTGCGAGGTCTTCACTTCAGCAATTGAGGTGTTGTCCTCTATATTCTGTGAGCCCGTACTCGTGAAGTCTACACTTCAACAAATATGGTGTTCTACTTAATTTCGCGAGTTCAACGTGCGAGGTCTTCACTTCAGCAATTGAGGTGTTCTCCTATATATTCTGCAAGTCTGTACTCGCGAGGTCTACACTTCAGCAAATATAGTGTTCTACTTAATTCCGCGAGTTCAACTTGCGGGGTCTTCACTTCAGCAATTGAGGTGTTCTCCTCTATATTCTGCGAGTCCGTACTCGCGAAGTCTACACTTCAGCAAATATGGTGTTCTACTTAATTCCGTGAGTTCAACTTGCGAGGTCTTCACTTCAGCAATTGAGGTGTTCTCCTCTATATTCCGCAAGTCTGTACTCGTGAGGTCTACACTTCAGCAAATATGGTGTTCTACTTAATTCTGCGAGTTCAACTTGCAGGGTCTTCACTTCAGCAATTGAGGTGTTCTCCTCTATATTTCGCGAGTCCGTACTCACGAGGTCTACACTTCAGCAAATATGGTGTTCTACTTAATTCCACGAGTTCAACTTGTGAGGTTTTCACTTTAGCAATTGAGGTGTTCTCTATATTCTGCGAGTCCGTACTCGCCAGGTCTACACTTCAGCAAATATGGTATTCTACTTAATTCCGCGAGTTCAACTTACGAGGTCTTCACTTCAGCAATTAAGGTGTTCACCTCTATACTCTGCGAGTCTGTACTCGCGAGTTCATCACTTTAGCAACTATGATGTTCTCTTTAGTTCTAGCTCGAGAGATGATACTCAGTGAGTTCATATTTCCATGGTGTTCTCTTTAGTTCTGTGAGTTCCTTCTCGCGAGGTAATCACTTCAACATATGATGTTCAATTTAATTCCGCGGATTCCTACTCGTGAGCTCCTCACGACTCATATTGGCAAGGACATATTCAACTACTCATCTCTACGAGATCCAGAAAAAATCTATATTCGGCGAGTGCTTACTTGCGATGTGTGTTCTTACTTGGGATGATCTTATTCAATAACTTATACTTCACGATGAAAACTCAAAGGACAATTATTCATAACTCACTTTGGCGAGAAAAAGTCATCATGAATCAGGTCACGTAAAACTTGCTAGTTCTTATTATTATTATTATTCACCGCATATATCAATATTGATCTTCCTATTACAAAATTCTTAAGAGCTGGATCGAACATCCACTCAAATGAGTATGATGTCTTCAAAGGCATTTTAGGATGTGTGATCTCACTTCTCCCCTTGGAACTTCTGGTCGAGCAACGAAATGACGTCTCGGGTTTAGTGCGTCATCCTAAGTCCAAGCCTCTGCATTGCCGGCCGAGATTAGCTTCCCCCTTGCATGTTGATCGATCTGCCCCTTGAGTGCTGACTCTCTTTGCCTGTGCACTAGTTACCAGGAGAGAGAATGAAACTACATTCTGAGGTACTCTACGTGAGTTCTATGTCCTCGAGCAGAGTGTTGTCATAGACCAGGCTTGTGCACTGGGATACTCCCCCTGCCGGCTGGATACTTACCCCTTCGAGTGAGTTGAAGTCCTCGAGCAGAGAGTTGCCGTAGCCTGAGTCCCTGCACGAGCTCCTCTCTTGCATACCGACTACTTGCCCCCTCGAGTGAGTTGAAGTCCTCGAGAAGAGTGTTATCGTAGACCAGGCTTATGCACCGGGCTCCTCCCCTGCCGGTTGGCTACTTGCCCCCTCGAGTAGACTCCTTGAGCAGAGTGTTGCCATAGACCAGACTTGTGCACTGGGCTCCTCCCCTGCCGGCTGGCTAATTGCCCCCTCGAGTTAGTTGAAGTCCTTGAGCAGAGAGTTATCGTAGTCTGAGTCCCTGCACGAGCTCCTCTCCTACATACAGTCTATTTGCCCCCTCGAGTGAGTTGAAGTCCTCGAGCAGAGTGTTAGCATAGACCAGGCTTGTGAACCGGGCTCCTCCCCTGCCGGTTGGCCACTTTCCCCCTCCAGTAGACTCCCTTAGCAGAGTGTTGTCGTAGACCAGGATTGTGCACTGGGCTCCTCCCCTGCCATCTGGCTGCTTCCCCCTCAAGTGAGTTGAAGTCCTCGAGCAAAGTGTTGACGTAGACCAGGATTGTGCACTGGGCTCCTCCTATATCAGCTGGCTAGTTGCCCCCTCGAGTAGATTCCTTTAACAGAGTGTTGTCGTAGACCAGGCTTGTGCACTGGGCTTCTCCCCTGTCGGCTGGCTACTTACCCCCTCGAGTGAGTTGAAGTCCTCAAGCAGAGTGTTGTCGTAGTCTGAGTTCCTGCACGAGCTCCTCTCCTATATACCAGCTACTTGCCCCCTCGAGTGAGTTGAAGTCCTCGAGCAGAGAGTTGCCACCTAGTCGACACTAGGAGCTTAAAATGATTGCCACCGCTTCCAGTTGAGCTCGCTCGTCTAGCGAATGACCTGGAAGGCGTCGAATCTTCTCCACCTCAAGTTGAGCCTCGCTCTAGAAGGTGTCGATTCTTCCCCATCTCTAGTTAAGACTCACTCATGTAGGGTGTCGACTCTTCTCCACCTCCGGTTGAGCCTCGCTCTTGGAGGGTGCCAACTCTTCTCCACCTCTAGTTGAGCTCGCTCGTCCGGCTAGCGAATGACCTTAAAGGTGTCGAATCTTCTCCACCTCCAATTGAGCCTCTCTCCTGGAGGGTGTCGACTCTTCTCCACCTTCGGTTGAGGCTCTCCCCTAGAGGGTGTCCAGTTGAGCCTTACTTTTAGAAGGTGTCGAATCTTCTCCACCTCCTGTTGAGCCACGCCCCTGGAGGGTGTCGACTCTTCTCCACCTCCGGTTGAGGCTCGCTCCTAGAGGGTGTCCACTCTTCTCCACTTTCAGTTGAGCCTCGCTCCTGAAAGGTGCCGTATCTTCTCCACCTTCAGTTGAGCTCGCTCGTCTAGCGAATGAGCTGGAAGGTGTCGAATCTTCTCCACCTCCAGTTGAGCCTCGCTCCTGGAGGGTGTCGACTCTTCTCCACCTTTAGTTGAGCTCACTCGTCTAGCGAATGACCTGAATGGTGTCGAATTTTCTCTACCCCCAGTTGAGCCTCGCTCCTGGAGGGCGTCGACTCTTCTACATCTCCAGTTGAGCCTCGCTCCTGGAAGGTGTCGAATCTTCTCCACCACCAGTTGAGCTCGCTTGTCTAGCAAATGACTTGTAAGGTGTCGAATCTTCTCCACCTCCAGTTGAGCCTCGCTCCTGGAGGGTGTCACCTCTTCTCCACCTCCAGTTGAGCTCGTCCGTCCGTATAGCGAATGACCTGGAAGGTGTCGAATCTTCTCCACCTCCAGTTAAGCCTCGCTACTGGAGTGTGTCGACTCTTCTCCACCTCCAGTTGAGTCTCCCTCCGGAAAGGTGTCGAATCTTCTCCACCTCCAGTTGAGACTCGCCCCTGGAGGGTGTTGACTCTTCTCCACCTTTGGTTGAGCCTCGCTCCTAGAGGGTGTCGACTCTTCTCCACCTCCCGTTGAGCTTCGCTCCTGGAAGGTGTCGAATATTCTCCACCTCCAATTGAGCTCGCTCATCTAGAGAATTGCATGGAAGGTGTCGAATCTTCTACACCTCCAGTTGAGTCTCGCTCTTGGAGGGTGTCGACTCTTCTCCACCTTCAGTTAAGCTCGCTCGTCTAGCGAATGGCTTGAAGGGTGTCGACTCTTCTCTACCCCCAGTTGAGCCTCTCTCCTAGAGGGTGTCGAATCTTCTCCACTGCCAGTTGAGCCTCGCTACTGGAAGGTGTCGACTCTTCTCCACATCCAGTTGAGCCTCGCTCTTGGAAGGTGTCGAATCTTCTCCACCTCTAGTTGAGCTTGCTCGTCTAGCGAATGACCTAGAAGGTGTCGAATCTTCTCCACCTCCAGTTGAGCCTCGCTCCTGGAGGGTGTCGAATCTTCTCCACCTCCAGTTGAGCTCGCTAGTCTGTCTAGTAAATGGTCTAGAAGGTGTCGATTCTTCTCCACCTCCAGTTGAGCATCGCTCCAGGAAGGTGTCGACTCTTCTCCACCTCCAGTTGAGCCTTTCCCTTGGAAGGCATCAAATCTTCTCCACCTCCAGTTGAGCCTCGCCCTTGGAGGGTGTCGACTCTTCTCCACCTCCGGTTGATCCTCGCTCCTGGAGGGTGTCGACTCTTCTCCACCTCCAGTTGAGCCTCGCTCCTGGAAGGTGTTGAATCTTCTCCACCTCTAGTTGAGCTCGATCGTCTAGCGAATGGCCTGGAAGGTGTCAAATCTTCTCCACCTCCAGTTGAGCCTCGTTCCTGGAGGGTGTCGACTCTTCTCTACCTTCAATTGAGCTCGCTCGTCTAGCGAATGGCCTGAAGGGTGTTGACTCTTCTCTACCCTCAGTTGAGCCTCGCTCATGGAGGGTGTCGAATATTCTCCACCTCCAGTTGATCCTCGCTACTGGACAATGTCGATTCTTCTCCACCTCCAGTTGAGCCTCACTCCTGGAAGGCGTCGAATCTTCTCTACCTCCAATTGAGCTCGCTCATCTAGCGAATGACCTAAAAGGTGTCGAATCTTCTCCACCTCCAGTTGAGCCTCGCTCCTGGAGGGTGTCGACTCTTCTCCACCTCTAATTGAGCCTCGCTCCTGGACAGTGTCGAATCTTCTCCACCTCCAGTTGAGCCTCACTCTTGGAGGGTGTTGACTCTTCTCCACTTCCAGTTGAGCCTCGCTCCTGGAAGGTGTCAAATCTTCTTCATCTCCAGTTGAGCTCGCTCGTCTAGCGAATGGCCTGAAAGGTGTCGAATCTTCTCCATCTCTACTTGAGCCTCGCACCTGGAGGGTGTCAACTCTTCTCCACCTCCAGTTGAGCCTCGCCCCTAGAGTGCGTCGACTCTTCTCCACCTCCGATTGATCCTCGCTACTGGAGGGTGTCGACTCTTCTCCACCTCCGGTTGAGCCTGGCTCCTGGAAGGCGTCGAATCTTCTCTACCTCCAGTTGAGCTCGCTCGTCTAGCGAATGACCTGGAAGGTGTCGAATCTCTCCACCTCCAGTTGAGCCTCATTCCTGGAGGGTGTCGACTTTTCTCTACCTTCAGTTGATCTCGCTCATCTAGCGAATGGCCTGAAGGGTGTCGACCCTTTTCTATTCCCAGTTGAGCATCGCTCCAGGAGGGTGACGAATCTTCTCCAGCTCCAGTTAAGCCTCGCTACTGGAAGGTGTCGACTCTTCTCCACCTCCAGTTGAGCCTCGCTCATGGAAGGTGTCGAATCTTCACTACCTCCAATTGAGCTCGCTCGTCTAACGAATGGCCTGGAAGGTGTCGAATCTTCTCCACCTCTAGTTGAGCCTCGCTCCTGGAGGGTGTCGACTCTTCTCCACCTCTAGTCGAGCCTCGCTCCTAGAAGGTGTCGAATATTCTCCACCTCCAGTTGAGCTCGCTCGTCTAGCGAATGACCTGGAAGGTGTCGAATCTTCTCCACCTCTAGTTGAGCCTCGCTCCTGGAGGGTGTCGACTCTTCTCCACCTCTAGTTGAGTCTTGCGTCGACTCTTCTCCACCTCCAGTTGAGCCTTGCCGCTGGAGGGTGTCAACTCTTCTCCACCTTCAGTTGAGCCTCGCTCATGGATGGTGTCGAATCTTCTCCACCTCCAGTTGAGCCTCCCTCCTGAAAGGTGTCGATTCTTCTCCACCCCCAGTTGAGCCTCACTCCTGGAGAGTGTCGACTCTTCTCCACCTCTTTCAGTTGAACTTGCTAAGCTAGCGAAGGGCTTGAGAGGGATACAGAGTGGCATATCATCTAGTGCCCAACTCTCCGAACCACGAGTCCTACATTGTTTTTCTGAGCTTGTATCGAACCCAAAAAAATGGGGATAGTGTATAACCCGTAATTCGTCGAGATCAGAAATGCCCGAGGACAGCACAGAAGACCTCGCCTATCTGGGGCGAGTATAGAAGTGATACGCCCATAACCGGTGTATAATTTAAACGCAAGTGCACGTGCCGTGTCAAGTAATAAAGTGAGAGTTGAGATCGTTTCCACGGAGAGGTGGGTGATTCAGTGCTTGCAATTACTAGTTATTCTCTTTCTTTAAATCCAAGTGATACATTATCGAGGTTGTGAAATTTATAGATGAAATCTAATTGAAATAAACTACGAATGCTTGGAGAAAAAAACTTTATTAAAATTACAAATTGGAGAAATGATCTCGTGTCATGATTTCCCAAATCTAGTGCGATGACAATATGAAAGTGTCTATGTGAAACGAATGAAGTGAAAATCCTTGCAATGATTTTATGAATAGAAATCCGTATCTCTCGATAACAGAAGTCCCTAGTTCTTTTATCCCCCAGATGGTGAGATAGAGAACCGCTTAAAGAACGAAAACCTATGTTGCTAACATCAAGGGAAACTCATGGTCTCCCTTCAAATGCTATAACGAAATCAAGATATACTTGCGCAACTCCTCTCTCGAATAATGAAGCGCAGTAAAAATATAAAAACCTCGGTTAAACATTCATGCAACTCCTCTCTCGAATTATGAAGCATGAAAATAAAATCTTCATCAATTTGTTACGTAGCTCCTCTCTCGAATTATGAAACGTAACAAAACGACAAAGAACCGAAATTCACATAATAAGGATCATGAAGTCGATAAAAGAAATTCACCACAAAATCACTTAGAATAGTTTTAGGATTTTATCATCACACAAGACAAGGTACTTTCACAACACAAGATCTAGAGAAGTTAGCCCATGATAATGGGAGAAAACCACATAATAAGGTAGATCTTACAGCACATGATGATCAAAGTTCAGTAAATGCAGGAATTTGTACTCAACACGCTTCCAAGGTCGTCCGTCTCCAAGATCCGGAAGAGCAGCCCTAATTCTTCTTCTCCAAGATGATCTCCAAGTTCTCTCTTTTTTCCTCCTTCTAGTATATCTGATATGGTTCGAAAAACTCCCTTAAAGCTCTGCCAAAACCGACCATAACCGCCTCCATTGAATGTGTCATTTCATTTTTGAAACGACACTATTTTTAAGTTTTACGTTTTTAATCCCGCACAGAAAAGGTTGCAACCTTTTTCTGACTTCTGATACTTTTTTGTCCAGGTCAATATTTTTAGGCAGTTTCCATCCTCCAATGAATTTCTTTGGTGAATCTAGCATAAATACATTGCAAAAGGACCAAATGAGTCATAAAATCATAAATATAAACTTAACTTCATTTTAATGTTATTTAAACATTATTTCATCACTTTTAGCGAAAGATAAGTCAAAAATATGGCCTAGATAACTTCATTTAGAGAAGTTATCACACCCCCATACTTAAACCTTTGCTAGTCCCTAGTAAAGACAATTCCAATCATCAAATTAAGTGAGGTGATATACATCAAAAATTAAAAAATGTCCAAGATCCTTTTTTCTCAAGAAAGTCTAAGAGAAAACATAGCCAAGAGTACCGATAAAGCTACTTTAGGATACGTCAATCACTAAAAAATCAACACATTCAAGAATTCATTAACTTGATGGAAGAAAAATCTCAATTAAAAATTTCTAGAGTGGTGTGTGCAATCCTTTAAAATCATTTACTTCCCTCCAACTTTCCATTGAACTTCTTATAATGATTAAGAAAGGGTAAGCATAGGCCAAGTCTTCGACTAAACCTCCGCAAGATTTAGTAGTTAGGAATGAAAAGACGACATGAAATTTGGTGCTGAGGATGACTTTGGTTTGGTTAGAATATGTATGGATAGTGGAATGTGTCTCCCTAGATGAAAAATTCTCAGTATCTCTCCAAACTATGAGGGGAATTTGGGTCCGTAGTTGGGATCATTCTAAGTAGATGTACACACACTTAGGCCACATATCACTACGACTCTTTTATTTTATTTTAGTCACAAATTAGAATCATAGTTGGGATCATTCCAGATATGAACGCACATACCTAGGCCGCATATCACTATGACTCATACATTTTTCTTTTTTCTTTTTGATAGAGTCTATAGTTGGGATCATTCTAAGTAGGTGTACACACACTTAGGCCACATATCACTACGACTCTTTTCTTTTATTTTAACAACCAATCATAATTGAAGAGCATACTAAGAATTATCAAATAGAAGCATATAAAATTTACGCATAGAAATTCAGAGTTCAAACTCAAAGGGTATATGGTGATAGTATTGAAGAAATATGATGTGAAATGATCAAAGAGACGTACTAATCATCATAACTATTTATCATCAATGCTTTGGTTTACATCTCTAACTCCGTTATCACTTCCCTTTCGTTATTATTTTTAGAAGTCCATACAGGTCTATTTTTAGGAAGAAAACTATTTTAAAGAGTAACGTGGAAAAATGAAATCTTTAAAAAAGATTTAACCCATCGTGCTAACATTAAATCAAAATGATGTGAACCCTTAGGAGTGACTATCCTCATAAGTTGTATTTATCAAGTACTCTAGAATAGGATAATCAAAAGAATTAGGATCGTTAAATAAAATCAGATAAATAAAATCAACCTCACTCAATTGGTAGGGATCAACTACCCCCACCCCCATACTTTTTGCCCTTTGCTAGTCCCTAGCAAAGCGACTTAATTATCATGCAAAATTTGTTTAAATACTTATAATCATTCAGCAAATCATTAAAAAGATGGAAAAATTGAGTTGAAACTGAAATACTCCCCTGACGTTAGATAAGTCTTCTTTTTGCGTAGGGCGGAGGTTGGTTGTGCAACATTCATATGTCCCCGAGACATCCGTCAATTATACCAGTTCTTTTTGCAACCTGCACGCTTGTATATTCGACAAAGAGGGAAACCAGAACAGCAAATATGTCCCACGTGAACATCATATATATAACCTCCAAATCATTAAAGCACATTGGTATAGAATAATCACTACTAAAAAGGAGCCCAAGTATAACAGAACCAGTACTTCCAAATAGCCCAAGTAAACATCTGTAAACTAATATAGCAGATTTTGTTTTTTTTTTTTTGTCAAAGAAAGCAACCAACAAATGCTAATTGGAAAGCACAAACTGAACAATTGAGCAAAATAAGGCGTGTGCCATCAAAAGTTGAAAACGTGTAGGCAAGCCATCCACGAAAAGTTTGTCATCAGAAAATTAAAACAAAAGCGTTCACAGTACCATCAGCACATTGTTGAAAATAACAATTTAATAACAAGAAACGAACTTGAAGCTACGCTAAGAGTTGTCATCGCCCTCCTCCTCACTCTCATTGTCATTGCTGGAGTTATTGTCTTCGAACAAGGTGGGGTCTAGATCGTCCCCATCTTCGTCCAAGAGGTTCCCCTTCTCGTCAAACTGTAACTGGAACTCAAAAATCGCATCCTCAATCGGTATCTTTGTCTTCCGTAATAGAAGGTCCAGTTTTTCTGCATATGATCCTGGCGGGATTTGACATATAAAAACTGACATTTTTGATATACCTTCATGAACTCAATACTATCTGCAATATCCTTTAAGGTTGCACCTTCACCAGATGGAATCCGAATTCTCTTGAGCTTGCTGCCCTCCCCGTGTTTGCCTTTCCTCCATCTAACGCACCGGCCACTTTATGTTGACTCTCGCAACATGTTCTGTGATGTGTTTCGTGACGGGTGTGATCAAATCACCGTCACGAAGTTCCACTCCAAACCGTCGACATAGCTCAGTTATTAAAGTTGGGAACCAAAGTTGTTTTGTTTTATCGTGTCAGGCGTTCCTTTTGATGCTCGTGCTGATTACCTCGCCCACATTGAACTTTATGCCTTTTAAGATGTAGTAGATAATAACAAGACGGTCGTAAGTGACATCGTTCAAGTGACGAGTCGGCATGAGGCTCGCGTTAATGAAAAGAAGCCAAACCTTGGCCTCCCGCGATAATGAGGTAGATTTCATCGCTTTCATAGGCTTCCTTGACCACTCCGGCTCGAGGGAATTGCAAATAACGGGCACCAAGTCTGTCGGATCAATGGTGGCACTCAATGTAGCATAATGGTCGTCGTTGCCAAGCTCGAAGAAATCATTAATTGTATTTGCAGATATATCAATAAATTTTCCCCGGACCATAACCTTCTCCCTCTCCATACCTAATGCATTGGAATAGAATTCGAAAACCCAGGGGAGAACCGCTTCAGTGCGGGGATGGCAGAATGTCTCCCATTGAAGCGTGGTGGTATGAAGTGAGTAAGGGAGGCTCCATCCCCACATTTCCATTATCAACCCCCTTTCAAAAATCAGTGGCATGGACCTGAGTGATTCGTATCTCTCCAAAGCCTCATCATTCACAAATTTTGGATCCTGCCTTGCTACCTCCTTGGGTCTCCTCTGCCCTTTCGTTTTGGAAGACATCACACCTACATAAATGAGATGGGCGAAACCTGCGACCCTCAAGACTCGAATACAACCCTAACAGGACTGGAAAATGAAGACTAGGGTGAAGGGGATTACCTTTCAAAATGCAGAACTGGGAAGGAAGAGTGAGGTTAGGGGAAGCCGGTCGTATGCCTCGCTAACAAGGATGTCGCAGTCGCTCCAAACAGGGTTGCCGATCGTCGTCCTCGCGAACAAGGACGCGAGAGAGTGGTCGCGGGTAGCACACAGGGTCGCCGATCGTCTGCGCTAAGAGGGACGCGAAGGAGGGTCGCTGGTTTCCGCCGTCAGTGTTCGTTGTGGCGTAGACGATCGCCGGCCATCGAGAAGGGGTCGCGGATCACTGAGAAAGGGGCGCTGAGACGCTGAGACGGGAACGCTCAGAAGTGCGTCGATCGGGGTAGGGTAAAAGGCGTGAAAGCAGCAGGAGAATCGGGTTTAATTTAAGGCTGAACCGGCGATTTAGAAGGGAAAGTTTGAAACGGTGATTAGAAATACAGCGCTGAACCGGATTTTAAGAAGGGAAAGGCTGGACCGGTTTTGATGTTTACGAAAATAGAAGCTGAACCGGTTTAAGATTGTGTGAAGGAAAAGAACAGTAAGAAAAATGTTACTACTTTTCTGAGGAAAGGGTGTAACTTTTCAGATTTTTTTTTCTCTTTTTTTTTTCTTAATTTTTTTTTGTATTTTTACTCAAAAGAACAATCATGCAATTTTTTAGACTAAATCCAAAAAACATAAATGATGGGTTGCCTCCCATCAAGCGCCCTATTTACGGTCCCGGCAGGACGGTGCTAGGTTACAGAAATGTCAAGCATGACACCGCTCGGTTGTCATCCTCTCTCAGATATAATTTTAGTCTTTCTCCATTGACTTTAAACTCTGTTCCATCACTTTCGTTCAAAATAGTCACCGCGCCATACAGATGCACTTCTTTGACCATAAATGGTCCCGACCAACGTGATTTAAGCTTTCCGGGAAATAATCTTAAACGGGAGTTAAACAATAAAACTAATTGTCCCGACTCGAAGTATTTTTCTTTCAACCGTTGGTCGTGCCATTTCGTAGTACGCTCTTTATAGATTCTCGAATTTTCATAGGCTTGCATCCTAATCTCCTCCAGTTCATTTAATTGTAGTAGCCTCTTTTTGCCTGCTTCCAGGAAATCATAGTTAATCTTTTTGATCGCCCAAAAGGCACGATGCTCAAGCTCTAGGGGTAAATGACACGATTTTCCATAAACCATCATATATGAGGTTAATCCAATGGGTGTTTTAAATGCGGTGCGATATGCCCACAAGGCATCATTCAGCTTTTGCGACCATCTCTACGATTGACACTCACCATTCCAGCTATTCCTCCCAACTCTACGATTGACACTCACCATTCCTTTAGTGGGGGTTCTGGAATTCCGGCTATTCGCAGCCTGAAATTCCTATATAATGAGGGTGACCCCATCATGAATGATTTCCCTTTAATATCATAATACACGTATACATATACGAGTGATTGTACTATGTACATGGCTTTTTTGTGCGGTCACGACAATACCCCGGTCGTGACAGTGCCACGATGCGACGACACTCATGAGGCTCGCAGTTTCACGTGTGACACCTGTAAGACCCCCCCCCCCCCCCCCCCCCCCCCACACACACACACAAAAAAAATTGAACCCGGTCTAGGGAGAGGGGGTCTTACTGCCCAAGACGACCACCAAGCGCTTCTCGGGAGGCGACGACCACCCTCTCAAGCACTAAGCGATCGCCTTGTTAGGCACAAGATTCACACAACACATATCAGAGTCACACATCAGAAGCAACATTCGAGAAAGCAAAGAGGTAGGGTTATATATATTTCTAACTGAAAGGGGTCGTAGCCTACTGTTTACACAAAACGCCTCGTGGGCTACAATAAGTACATCAAAAGACTCCTTATTTAACCCTAGACTCTAAGACTCACGTCACGGAAGACTGAGGGCAAGGCTGGAGTGTCTGATCGGGCAATCTTTAGGGCCGGTAGGTCATCCGGCGGTGCGGGGGCTTCGCGCTGTCCCGTCTTCTGTGAATGGTTATAAGAATAACCGTTAGTCACAGAGCTAAGTAGAGACACATTCCCTCACTGATGTGGCCGTCAGTGACAGTGGCCAGTCTTGCCACTTCTGAGCGTAGTCGTACCATATCTCTCAGGCCCTCCCATACAACTTGGTGTACTAACTGGATGTGAGCGACATCCGACGATTCCGAGATTTAGGCCGACCAGTGGAGGCAAATCAGCGGGTTCGAAGTGGTGATAACCCGAGGTGCACATCTCCCTGTCGCCATGAGTCGTCATCTCTCCCGCACCGGTACGAACGGTCTGCGGGCGTGACCGACCCGCCACTTTCTTAGCAAAGCAATTTGCAAACCATTTTCAGAAAGAACGACTACTCCAGGTCCACCGCGGTTCCCTTGACTCAACCGACTAAACGACCTTTGGCCTGGAGACGCATCAGAAGTGGGGCATCTTATTTGGGGCTAACCCTTCAGAGGACGAACTCAACTCTTGGTTATCCCCAACTAAGATCCTTATAGCAACATAGAAATAACCGCTATCTAGCGCGAGACCCGGGGTTAGTACAAAGCAAAGTAAACAGCAGTGCTGAGTAATAAAAATACTTAACATGTACAACCCGTATTCGCCGAGTGGGCCCCCCCAGCCAGCTGGCGAAACCTGGGTCGTCCGGATCATTCGCCGGGTCACTCGCCCAGGCTAAGTGAGGTAAAAATGCCCTCAAGATGGTGGAGGTAGGCTATAGGAAAGAAGACGCTAGTCGAGTGGTGCCCTCACGGACCACTCGCCCAGAAATGAGAGCATTCGCCCAGCCAGGGGACCACTCGCCCAGAAGCGTGGGCATTCGCCCGGACAGGCGGGTGCCCAGCGAATGGTGCCCTCACGGACCATTCGCCCAAATGGGTGTGAGGGGAAAATGACTATAATACCCCTGGTGGGCTGCAAATAGCCCTTCGGAACAGCGGAGTTAGGCTGTTAGCAGACCAATTTGGGGTGCGGTTAGTAAAATTAAAAGGCGGATTCAGGCTATTTACAGACCAGCCTAGGAAAACTATAAATAGACCCTTAAGGGCACCTTGGAGGAGATCCGATTTTAGAGAATCCTCTCTTCTAGGCTAGTTTTGGTTGGCAGCCAGTGCCCTCCAAGGTGCCCGGTTGAGCTTTGGTTTGGGAGGGGAAGCTCTCTAAGATCTTCCGGGTGTGTGGCGGGACCTCCTCGCTTCAGCCTTGGGTCTATTCCGTTTCCAGCATCCACCGTCAAGAGAGTCTAGTGAGGGAGAAATAAGCATCGGCTACACCCCCAGTGGGTCCGAACTCAAGAGACCAGTTGCTGGTTTCAACATTTTTGGTGCGGTGAGCGTGGACCGTAGCCGGTGAAAGAAAATCCCAAGCTGGTTTCGATGACAGGAGATGGAGGAAATGGTTCTGACTCAGGTCACTCGCAGCCACCAGCGGCAGGCGAGTGGCTGGAGATGTTTGAGAAGTTCAAGCGAGAGGTCCTGCAGACGATTCTCGCAGCAAGGACCGAGTGCGAGACCCCGGTGGTCCCAGTGGTCCCGCCTTTGCAGATTGGCGAGAACGCACCGGGGCAGCGGCCGGGGAAGGAGGTGCCAGCAGAAGGAAGTGCGCGAGACCTCCCCGGACGGCAGTTGTTCAGCAGTCCGGCGAGTGCTGAGGTGTGTGAGTTGGTCCCGCGCGAGAGGACCACTCGCCGAGCAGGGGAAGGGAGCCCCTTTTGCGAGATGATCCTCTCGGCCCCAGTGCCGGAAGGGTTTCGTGGGCCGGAGATGTCCTACTACACCGGCAAGGAGGATCCAGTTGTGCACCTGCAGTGGTTCGAGGACATGACTTCAATCCTTCCCATGTCGGATTCTTTCCAATGCCGACTCTTCGCGACCACCCTGAAGGAGAAAGCAAGGGACTGGTTCCACCAACTTCCCACAGGTTCCATCTATGCGTTCGATGATCTGCGCCGAAGCTTCCGACTGCGTTTCTCGACGTCAAAAAAGAGGAAGAAGGATGCGGAGGCTCTCTTCAAGATCAGACAGAGGGAGGGGGAATCCCTGGCTAAGTACGTGGACAGGTTCCAGGAGGAGATACACCTAGTGCAGGAGGTGCCGAGATTCTCCCTCCAGATGACATTCATCGTAGGGCTGCGAGAGGGGTTCTTCAAGATGGACCTGAAGAGAAGACCTCATGTATCCTTCGAGGAGTTGATGGAGAGAGCCGCGGAGGAGATGGAAGGGGAGGCAGCCAATCCCGAATTCTATAAAAGGTTGGCAAAGATGAGCGAGCCCGAGGCGAAGCCGCTAGAGGGAAGAAGGCGAGAGGAGCCCAGGGGCCAGGGGTTCGAAAGACCACCTCGGGTTTGGAGGAACCAAGAACCCAACAACAGGTTGGGCTGGAGGAACCAGGAAGGACCACCGCGAGGTCAGGATGAAAGGTACCAAGGAAGGGAGGCAGGAGGAGTGAATCAGGGGTGGAGGCAGGGTCCCAGACCCCCTCACCCCTCGAGGGAGCAAGCCATGGCGGTAGGCCGAGGGAGAAGAGGTAGAGGAGCAAGAGGAGGAAGAGGAAGAGCTGGAAGAGAGGACAGGGTGGCGTTGCCTTACTGTGACTTTCATCAGGAAGAAGGTCACGCGATCGCCACCTGCCCAGAGTTCTTGGAAATGAGGGAAAGAGGACAGCCACGGCGGCAGCATGCCAGAATTGAGGAAGTGCTTCCAGAGGCAGAAGAGGACCGGTGTGAGGATAGGGCAGATACAGGAACCAGGGGGGAATCGGGGTGATTCACGGTGGGGTTGGGATAGAGGCCTCTCGTAAGAGAAGCTTCCAGGCCATGTTCCGAAGGGACGTCGCGTCGACTTCCCAGAACCCACCCCCCTCCGAGAAGCTCACCTTCTCCTCAGAAGATATGCCAGACTACGAAGACCCATTCTGCGACGCCCTGGTGATCCAGACGGCAATAGAAAACTTCACGGTCTCTCGGATCCTGGTGGACAACGGGAGCTCGGTGAATGAGATCTTCAAAAAAGCTTTCGACGCGATGGAGGTAGAGAAGAAGAGGGTGCAGGCCTCCGACGGACCACTGTTTGGTTTCTCGGGAGAGCGGAAGGAGGTCGAGGGAGGCGTAGGTCTCCAGGTGACGCTAGGAGGAGTCCCAAGAAACTGCCGGTTCGTCATCGTGGACGCTCCAAGCAGCTATAACGCCATCTTCGGAAGACCCCTCATCAGCGCCTTCCGGTGCGTGCCCTCATCATACCATCAGTGCTTAAAGCTCCATAGTGGAGGAGTCCAGATCCGCGTCCGAGGAGATGCTAAGGTGGCGAGGCAGTGCTACGTGACTGCCGTCAACACCATTTCATGGATGGCGGATGCCGAAAAGATGGATGAAGAGATGGTGAGGCCGGAGGGGCCAGGAGAGGAAGTGGAGAAGGGAGAAGAAGGGGGAGAGGGCGATGCCCGAGAGGAGTTGTTGGAGGTCGCTCGTGAGGAGCAGGAGGTCGAGGTGTTGGAGGTCGCTCGTGAGGAGCAGGAGGTCGAGCCGATGGAGGCGGAAGGAGCTGCAGGGGAAAAGGCCCGGGAGGAGGGGCGAGAAGCAAAGGGCCAGTGGGAAGAGCCAGCCCGGCTCGAGCCGGCAGAAGAGGTGATAGAGATGGAGGTTACCACCCAGGCAGGAAGGGTGGAGAAGGTGCGGATCAGCGGGGGCCTCGGCCCGGAGGACCAGAGAAGGATGCTGGAGTGCATCCAGAAGAACATGGACATCTTCGCGTGGAGCGCAGCGGACATGCCAGGCATCGAGGCGGACGTGGCTTGCCATCGTCTCAACCTCGATCCAGAAGCCCGCCCCATCCGGCAGAAGAGAAGGACTATAGCTGACAAGCTCGAAGGACCGATCCGCGAGGAGGTGGCGAAACTCCTCGAGGCAGGTTTTGTAACGGAGATCCAGTATCCAGGCTGGGTCTCCAATGTCGTAATGGTAAAAAAGGCCGATGGCCGCTGGCGTATGTGTGTGGACTTTTCATTGTTAAATAAGGCCTGTCCTAAGGATTGTTATCCCTTGCCTCGGATCGACGCGCTGGTTGACTCAGCCGTCGGTTTTTCTGTGATGAGTTTTTTGGATGCTTTTTCAGGTTATCACCAAATAAGAATGCACCCCCCGGACGTCAAAGATGTCTCGTTCATCACCAGGGAGGGATGCTACTGCTATAAGATGATGCCCTTCGGGCTGAAAAATGCAGGAGCAACCTACCAGAAGATGATGGATCGGGTATTTAAGAAGCAAAGGGGAAGGAACCTGGAGGTCTACGTGGATGACCTTATGATAAAGAGCAAGTGTGTGAGCTCTCACATCTGGGACCTCGAGGAGACCTTCGCCACCCTACGCAAGTACAAGATGCGCCTGAACCCCCTGAAGTGTGTGTTCGGGGCCAGCAAAGGGAAGTTCCTCGGGCATCTTCTCACCCCCTGGGGGGTAGAACCTAACCAGGACAAGGTTAGGGCTATAATGGAGCTGGGATCGCCACGGAACGCCAAGGAAGTTCAGCGCTTGACCGGAAGACTCGCCGGGCTGAACAGGTTTCTATCCCGGGCAGGGGAAAAATGCTCCCCCTTCTTCAAAGCGCTACGAGGCAATCGGAAGTTTGAGTGGACGAGACGAATGCGGGTGCGTCCCAAACAGCCAGGCGGGAGGTAAGACCTTTCCCTTTCCTGGACGGTAAGGCTGTGAAGAAGGGGCCGGAGCCTCCGCACGGTCATCAGCACAGAGATGCTGATCCAGCTCTCGCTCAGGGGAGACCCTCCGTTCATTCGCGGTGGCAGAAAGGTTCACCTGAGCAGGGGGACTGGGAGGAATGGAGTCCCGCAGCGGGACGCTAGTGTTGAGGGCTGCAAAAAGATAGTGGTTAGTAGCCGACAACATAAAAGGGAGTAGCGAGAAGGTTCACAACTCACGAGATTGGGGTACAGTCTCCCCAGGAGGAGGCGGAGCAAGATCCGAATCGGGAGGAGGTATCTCGTCCGCGGGAGGTGGCACCACCACACTGCTCAGAACGGCCCTATGGCCGTCCTCGGGTACCAAAGCCTCCTGCGAATGGTCGGAATAAATGCAGGGTAAGGGACAGGAACCAAATGGAGACAAGAAGAATCCTCATACCAGCACCGCGGGGTCCGGAAGGGCATCCGCCAGCGTATCCGCCGGTGGAGTATCCGCCGGAGACTCCGAAGCAGTCTCGCCTCTCTGACGATTCAGCCGAATCGTCTTGGCTCGACGCGAGACATAGGGGGCGCTCGGATCCCGTTTAGACATTAGCCAGGGAGCAAATTTGGATGCTCTGGGGGCAGTCGCAGCTTGGGCCGCAGCTAGGCGGTCGATCATCTCTCGCGAGAGGGGTTTCGCAGAAGGTTTGTGGAAAGACATTGGGAAGTGGAGGAACTCCGAGCCGAGATGAGAGAGTGGTCCAGGAAAACCTGACATGAGGATATATATATAAGGTGGCGGTGGGACCCACGGAATCTCATGGATCCAGTCAGTAGGCACTCACCGAATACATGGTTGGACTGTTCTTTACGATCGTAGGAACCGCTCGTAAAGAGCGGGGATTGTGTACAACCCGTATTCGCCGAGTGGGCCCCCCCAGCCAGCTGGCGAAACCTAGGTCGTCCGGATCATTCGCCGGGTCACTCGCCCAGGCTAAGTGAGGTAAAAATGCCCTCAAGATGGTGGAGGTAGGCTATAGGAAAGAAGACGCTAGGCGAGTGGTGCCCTCACGGACCACTCGCCCAGAAATGAGAGCATTCGCCCAGCCAGGGGACCACTCGCCCAGAAGCGTGGGCATTCGCCCGGACAGGCGGGTGCCCAGCGAATGGTGCCCTCACGGACCATTCGCCCAAATGGGTGTGAGGGGAAAATGACTATAATACCCCTGGTGGGCTGCAAATAGCCCTTCGGAACAGCGGAGTTAGGCTGTTAGCAGACCAATTTGGGGTGCGGTTAGTAAAATTAAAAGGCGGATTCAGGCTATTTACAGACCAGCCTAGGAAAACTATAAATAGACCCTTAAGGGCACCTTGGAGGAGATCCGATTTTAGAGAATCCTCTCTTCTAGGCTAGTTTTGGTTGGCAGCCAGTGCCCTCCAAGGTGCCCGGTTGAGCTTTGGTTTGGGAGGGGAAGCTCTCTAAGATCTTCCGGGTGTGTGGCGGGACCTCCTCGCTTCAGCCTTGGGTCTATTCCGTTTCCAGCATCCACCGTCAAGAGAGTCTAGTGAGGGAGAAATAAGCATCGGCTACACCCCCAGTGGGTCCGAACTCAAGAGACCAGTTGCTGGTTTCAACATAACAGTAAGAAGGCCAAAGGCAAGGGCCGAGTTAGCGGGACCAGTACGATACTGGAGTATCGAAAAGAAAGAACGAAAAGTAAATAAAGAAATGACCAGTGCGAGACTGGAGTAGCGAAAAAGAAAGAACAGAAGTAAATAAAGAAATGACCAGTGCAAGACTGGAGTACTGGAAAGAATAATTGCAGAAAGTAAATGCAGGACCAGTACGAGACTTGAATATTAAAAGAATTGTTGCACAAAGTAAATGCATGACCAGTACGAGACTGGAGAATATAAATAAATAAGCGGGTTAGTAGTCCAATCACTCCAAATCAGGAGGCTTCTGTGTCGTCTACGTTCTTAGGAGGAAATTCTGTTCTTTCCCCGTTTGTAGGGGTCTCTTCTCCGTTCATAGGAGGAAATTGCGTTCTCTCCCCGTTCATAAGGGTCTCTTCTCTGTTCATAGGAGGAAATTCTGTTCTTCCCCCGTTCATAGGGTCTCTTCTCCGTTCATAGGAGCTTGTTTATCTTAGTTATAGATCGGGGTCGACTTATACTTAATGAGATTCCTTATTTCGGTGTGCCTTGGGTTTATCCTTTAATTTTTACGTCGTTACTAATTTAGAAATGTCGCCTCGCGATTGCGACCCAATTGCGCGTTTCGATACTTTTAATTTAGTCGATTCCTCGCCGAAATTGGCGAGCTTACCATTTAATTTTGATTGACACGCACAATTTTATTATGTAGTTAAAATAACGCGTTGAGAGCCCGCAAAGTTGTCCCAAATATTTCCGTCCAATTTCGGGCGTTATTTTGCTCGTAGAAAATTTATTTAGGATTGTAAAAAAATAGCAAAAGGATTGATAAATTTTCCAAACTTTGGTAGGAGTTGAAACATAGCCTAAGAGTGAGCCTATAATTTTTTGGGAAATTTTCCAACTTATTTGGGCCTTAAATTTCTTTAAAGAAAACTTGAACAGACTTTTAAAAATAGTAAAACTCCACAGAAAATTCTCAAAACAATACAGGTAGTGCCTCTCTAAGTGGGGAACATTTCCCATGTTGGAATTTTTTTCCATAAAGGCCTAATTTGACCTCAGAAAATTCATACAAGGGGAGGGGTCAATTTGGGGTGCGGATAGGGAAAGGAGGGAGGCAGGGGGGCACTGCACCGTGCGCCCTCCTCGGGTCCCCACAACGGATCTGCAGCGGATCTACTGTGGGGGCACATAAGTGGAGGCGGGGGCGGGAATTAAGGAGACGGGGGCCGTCCGATCTCCACAAGGAGATCGGACGGCCCCCGCTAAAAGGCGGGGTTTCTGCGGGAGGCGGCCGCTGCCGCCACCGAGCAGCGGCCTGCTGGCACTGGCACCGCCCTCGGCCGGTGCGCCGGGGGCCGACGACCACTCCGGTGGTGGTCCGGCGGCCTGGCGCCGCCGGGCACCGCCAGATTTATTAAGAAAAGGGCGCGGGGGCGGTGGTGCAACCTGCATGCGCCATGCAGGATTGTGCTGCGCCACCTCCCCTGTCGGGAGAGCATTCCCCCGCCCCCGGCTGGAGCGCCGGGGGAGGGGCTAACCTCCAATGGTAGTCCAGCGGCCTGGCGCCGCCGGCTGCCACCGGGGAAGGGCGCCTACCCCGTACAGGAAAACGGGGTGGGGGAGGGTTTGAGCGTGCGGGTACCGCCGGAACGGCGTTCTCCGGCGGCCCAGCCGCCTTCCCTAGCCGGAGCCGGGGTCCCCAGGTGGGTACCTGCTCCCCCAGCGCTACCAACGGTGCTGGGGGTGCGGCTTCCATGGCCAGCCCCCACCCGAGTCTGGGCAAGGCTCAGGGCTGGGCTGGCGGCGCTCCGGCGACAGAGGGGGGGGGGGGGGGGGTTTGCCTCGGGGAGGTGGGAAGAGGGAGGGAGGAGGTTCCACCTGAGAGGGGGGTGCTCTGCAGGTGGAGGGTGGTCCAGCCATGGAGGGGAGGCGGTGGAGGCTTCAGGGAGGGCTTCTCCGACGAGTGGCTGGTCGACATAACCTAAAATAGATATATTTTCCGTATGACCTCGGATCGGAGTGCAATGAGTTCCGTGGCGCTCGTACGGACTATACGAGTCTAACGGAATAGACGAGAGTCAAATTGGAGTATGTTCGGTCACTTATTTATAATGACTTGGTTGCGACGCGCTACGCTATTCAAAATGGTTGTTTTCCCTAAGGGTCCGTTCGGATCGCGGGTTTTGGTTTTGAAGATTTGGAATTCAGTAAAACCAAAAACCAACAGGTTTTGGTTTTCCTGAATTCCAATTATGTTGTTCGGCTGCAGGAAGGTTTTGAGCTGCAGGAATTGGAATTTGACAATTCTGATTTTTTTAAGCATCTACTGTTCTACTTTTTAATTCTAAACTTCATTTGACTTCAAGATAATAATAAAAACAGTTCCTGGAAATTAGTTCATGGGAAAACAGTTCCTGGCAATCCTAAATTTCATTTTAAGCATCTACAGGACTATGAGAAAACAATGGCCGCAATAAAAACAAAAAAAAATCAATAACCTGCGATGGCAGACCGGTGCAAAATTTCTACCTGCGAAAATGAAGATGAACAGGCAAACGATGGAGGCTCACCTCACCACCGGCGAACAGGGAAACGATGGCAGACTGCAGCATGAGATGGAAGCTCTGTTGCGGGCGCGAGGGCTGCGGGTGGAAAATCCAGGGAAAGAATCAAACGAGGCAGACTGAGGGCGCAATGGAAGAGTTCGAAGCAGAATGCCATGAAAAAGAAGATGAACAGGAAAATGATGGAGGCTCAGCTCACCACCGGCAAACAGGAAAACGATGGCGGACTGCGGCGCGAGATTGAAGCTCTGTTGCGAGTGCGAGGGCTGCGGGCGAAAATCCAGGGTTTGGGATAAGTTTTGGGCATAGGCGGAAATGAAAACCCACGTTTTTCGCTAAAACCGATTTCCACGGCAATTCCTGCGAACCGAACAGCTGAAATGATTTATTTATTCCGAAAACCAAAAACGGGAACCCAAATGCCACGATCCGAACAGACCCTAAACGACCTCGGATCGAGGCGCAATGAATTCTGTTGTGCTCGTATTGGTCACACGAGTCTAACGGAACTGACGGGGGTCAGATTGGAGTATGTTTGGTCACAATTCCACAATAGTGTGGTTGTGACGCGCTACGCTACTCCAAAACGGTCGTTTTCCCTAAAGGACCTCGGATCGAGGCGCAACAAATTCCGTTGCGCTCGTATTGGTCATACGAGTCTAATAGAACTGACGGGAGGTCAGATCGGAGTACGTTTGGTCACTATTCGATAATAGTGTGGTTGTGACGCGCTACGCTACTCCAAAACGGTCGTTTTCCCTAAATGACCTCGGATCGGGGTGCAACGAATTCTGTTGCGCTCGTATTGATCGTACGAGTCTAACGGAACTGACGGGGGTCAGATCGGAGTACGTTTGGTCCCATATTTATAATGACGTGGTTGCGCCGCGCTACACTACTCCAAAAGGGTCGTTTTCCCTAAACGACCTCGGATCGAGGCGCAACGAATTCCGTTGTGCTCGTATTGGTCATACGAGTTTAACGAAAATGACGGAGGTCAAATCGGAGTTTCGTAGCACAGTATCCCCAAATCGTGTTACTTTCTACCTTTGGGGTCTACTTTTATTGGGTCCGCTAGGGTCTAGAGACTCAATAAAAGTTGGGATGTTACAACACCCCTCTCTATCTCCTCCCTCTTTCACCTTTCAAGATCACGTTTATTTATTTGATTTTGTTAAAAAAATTTATTTAAATTTTTTTTATTTCATAATATTTAATGGAGTCTTGTGTGATGTTTGGTGTTTGAGGTCCACATGTTTGATGAAAAAAGACTCAAAATCAAATGTAGGGAAATCCAAATATTTTGTAGGGAAACAATTTCATAAAAGAAGATGAAATAATTAGTGTCACATTGCTTATATAAGTTAATGTAGGGAGTATATAAACAAATTCACTCATTCTTATTTGTTGAAAAGAACATAAGGAGAACTGATAAATCATGCGCGCGCGCACACATCGCACCGGATTCGGATTTTGAAGAATAAGTGAATTGAATTGTCATTTTTTGTATAAAATAGTTTTGCCCTTGGGAAAACTTTAAGTGCATAATTTGACTAACGTTGATATAAAAATTGACTTACGTCGAAATTCAAATCAACTTACGTCGATTCCTCCTCGACAAATATGTGCATCGATTTCTCCCTGCCTAGAACTCCACATACGTCGATTACTCCTGCCTGCTTTTCGACGTACGTTGCATTCTGCTATTTCCGTCGTGCGGTGATTTTGTCAATCATGAACGGCGAATTCTATGCGTAGAAAAGAAATCGGCTTACGTAATACTATTCGACGTACGTCGATCTCTCATGGCATCAACTCGTGCGTGATTTCTGTACGCGGTTTCATTACGCGTCTTGCCTTATTAATTTTACGTTGAAAATCTAAATATTTCTATATCAGACAAATTTACTTATACGACTGTTGGAAATTAAACACGTGTTTATTACTTGCGATTTTACATGACTCCTATTTAGGAGGTTTTTTCTTGAAACGATTTTTTACAAAACTCCTATTTAGGTGGTTTTTTTTACAAGACTCCTATTAGATATTTCTATCAATCGTGTTCTTGCATTTTGCCTCTGCCTTCGTGACGTTTATTTCATCAAGTGAGAGTTTGAGTGCTTCGCGATACTTCGGTGTCAACGCACATCAAAATTTTCAGGATCTAACCGAGTGTTGTACCTTGGAGGGGTGGGCATCAATGAAAGCCCTGTCGGAGCGATGGTGCGACTACTTTAGGGCAGTGATCACCGAAGTAGCACATACTCGATTCCAAACTGTATATAATTTTAATTTCTTAATCTCCATGTTTACAAGTTTTATTTATAATCTTAATTATTTTTAAGATTTAATATTATAATATTAATAGTTTTCAAAAACAAAAAATTATATATTATTTTGAGAATATATTAGAAATATTTCAACAAACTCACGATTAGATAATATAATAACTAAGTTAACTTTAAATTTTGATTTTGACAACAACTTACATTTCTATTTTTTTTATGTATAATTATGTGGATGAACATTACTATTTAAGTTATTTTGAAAATAAATAAAAAAATTTGATGACATTAATCCCTAAAATATGAATAATATTGAAAATATGAATAATATTGAAATTATGAATGTTTCACCAAAGTAAAATTCCCCCTTTTTAACATAGTAAGTATAGATTTGTTTAAGATTACGATTCAGACTCAAATTCTACATATGAATTATTAAGACGATATGGGTCCTTGTTGTTTTTTTAATGATTTTGAGTTTTATTTATCAATTGATATAGGGCTCAAACATCAAATACAATAAAAACTCATTAAAATAATTATAATTAATAGATAATTTTATTATAATTGAGATGGGGGCAATCAACAATTATTCATTTTGTTTCCCAGTAGGAAGGTAGCATGACTAAGGCCCTATTTGGGGCTTGGCAGACGGAGGCGGGACAGAGGCAATCCAAACGGTTGCGCGGCCCCGTGGAGTTTGGCCCGGTTAGCCACCGGCCCACCGCGCTGAAGCGCTCTATTTGGGCTGGAGCCGGAGGCTCCAATCTAGCGCTGCGGTCCACCTCCGTCCCGCCTCCCGTGGGAGACGCCCTTCCAAACAGAGCCTAATTCATCCATTTCGTTTCACCGAATGATCATAGATGACGGAGACGCCCTTCCAAACAGAGCCTAATTCATCCATTTCATTTCACCGAATGATCATAGATGACGGATCTCACTGCACTTGTGTCGTGTGATTATCATTCGTGACTCGTGAGCACATTCGACAACTACTTCACCACTAGAAAAAAATATCAGGTGTGCGATGCGAATATGTTAAGCCTAAACTTCGTCGTATATGCGTAAAAGTGCACTAACATCCACCTAGGTACCATTGGTTAGCTTCTAAGTTTGGCTAATGTAGCCATTATGTAGCGAGCAAATACTAATCAGTTGTTTAACACATGTTTGTGATGAATTTAAAGGTCGGGACAATATACAGTCATTATATTTAAAAAAAATCTCGTAAAGATGATCAAAATTGCACCACATCACGTTCCGTTTGACACGACGGTGGCGATCAGGAATGCGATTGTTATGAACTGTCGTTCGTGACCACCCGACCTCACCTAAGAAACTTCGTCTACTTTTATGTTCAAAATTAGTTTTTTTCTTTGCGGCAGCTGTCATGACCGTTGTCATATCAAACACATGTTTTATAACGACGACATTCATCTCCAAACTCACCGGAGCAATCACGCCGTGCCAAACAGACCCATAGTGATGCTCACCGGAGCAATCACGCCGTGCCAAACTTAATATTGCAAAGAAAATAGTGGACGGATTCACTATTGATTTGCCGACCTACCAAATTAATTGTCAATTATACACTCCACTAGACAACTACTAATTGACACATATATAACACCAATAATAACACTCGAGCCTTTATCCCACCATAGTGGGGTCGGCTATATGAATCCTTTGTCGCCATTGCGTCCTATTTTTAGTCATAATCTCACTAATGCCTAAGTACATCATGTCGTTCCTTATAGTTTCATTCCAAGTCTTTTTTGGTCTACCCCTCGCTTGTTTTACATGCCTAGTGGCTAAACTGTCACAACGCATAACATGTGCCTCTAATAGTCTCCTTTGTACGTGTATGAATCATCTTAGTCGAGCTTCTTGCATTTTCTCTACAATTGGTGTAGCTCCTGTCTTATCCCTGATACATTAATTCCTAATTTTATCCATTCTCATGTGTCCACACATCCACCTAAGCATTCTCATCCCCGCAACTCCCATTTTTTGCTTATGCACACAACTCACTGCCCAACACTCAGAACCGTAGAGCGTCGCTAATCTAATTGTAGTACAGCACACCTTGCCTATCAATTTTAATGGTATTTTACGATCACATAAGATCCCAGACGCACCTCTCCACTTCAACCTACCTGCTTGAGTTCTATGTATCACATCTTTATCTACACCTCCATCTATTTGAATTATCGATCTCATATATTTAAAGCACTCACTGCGAGGAATATCTTGATCACCAAACTTAATGATGAAATCACCCGTCCTTCTTGCACTATTAAATTTAAGCTTCATATACTCAGTATTTGTCATGTTCAACCTAAAACCCTTTTTATAGTGTCTCACCATGTTCAAGTTTCGCATTTACACTCTTGCGTGTCTCATCGATCAAAACAATATCATATGCAACCAATAAACACCAATGTATTGTTTGTTGGATATGTCCGGTGAGCCAATCTAAGACAAAGGTACAAAGATAGAGGTTTAAAGCTGATTGTTGATGTAAGCCAACAGTGATAGAAAATTCATGTGTTAATCCTCCAGATGCCCCACTCTCATCACTGAATTTGTATACATATCTTTGATTACGTCAATGTATGATATATTTACACCTTTTTTTCTAAGATTCTCCATAAGACCTCTCTTCAAACTCTATCATAAGTCTTCTCAAGATCGATGAACAACATATGCAAATCTTGTTTTTTCCCCGATAGTTGTCAACGAGTCTCATTAGAGAAGTGTATAGCTTCCATTGTCGGCTGCCCTGACATGAATCCAAATTGATTTTTCGAGATGATAGTCTCTCGTCTTACTCTTCTTTATATTACTCGTTCTCATAGTTTCATGGTATGACTCATTAATTTAATTTCCCTATAATTGACATAATTTTGTATATCTTCTTTGTTCTTATACAAATGTACTAAAATACTTTCTCTTTATTGATCCAACATCTTCTTTGTCTTCAATATCATATTCCTCCGACCAAATTCATTCATTTCCTAGGCATTTTCATACATCGATGGGTATATCATCTGACCCATTCACCTTTCCATTTTCATCTTCTTCAGAGCATCATTTACCTCCGATGTTTGAATTTTATGATAAAAAGTTTTGCTTATGTACTCCTCCGATTTACTTAACTCTTCCAATCTCAGTTCATTGTTTTTTTTCTCGTTATACAGTTGATAAAAATATCTTTTTCATCGCTCCTTAATAAACACATCATTCGTCAAAACCGTATCTGTTTCATCTTTTATGAATTTTTAGGGTTTAGGGTTTTGAGGATTTAGGGTTTAGAATTTAGGGTTTTCAGGTTTAGGATTTTAGTAATTTATGTATAAATTCCATAAATTACTAATTGGCTTTCTAGAGAAGAATTTATTGATTATTTTTCAGATAAAAAGATATTTTATACATTTAAAATAACATTTTATCCAATTTTATTCCAATCACCCATCCACGATAACTTTCTTCACACTCCAACACTAAAAAATATCTTACAACCCCAAAATATCATTTAATTGTTGGTATGTGAATACAATGTTTTGAGTTAAAAATGTAGGCTCAAACAATTCTTCTTCCTCGTGCAAATTTCACATAATTGCGCTACTTATAACTTCGTTGTTTGCAGAAGAAACTAATTTATGCGCTTCTTATTAGCCTGAAGTTTACAACGTGATCTAGTTGTTATTACTTTGTTCGCTCGTGATTCCAATATAATAAGTGTTTCCCCATACCAAAATACATCATCTTGAACCAAGCAAGCGCGTTATTGATTTCTTGTTGAAAATATGCTCCTTAAGTGTATGTAATTTGTCGAACCAACTACTTAAGGTCTGTTTGGGTTGGTGGTGGCGATTGAAGATGAAGCAGTTGGAGATGACTAAAATAGTATTTTTAAACGGAGCTCCCTCCCAGCCAATATAGTAAGTGCGCAACAACAAAAAAGTTTTTTAAAAACTCAAACGAAAAAAATGCTCAAACAAACAAAATCTCAATTGAGTATATAGCTAAACTTAACATTGAATTCAAACTAAAACAAAATTCTCCTCAAAAATTAAGGCTCTGCTTGGTTGGGCTGTTGCTGAAAGTTGTTAGGAAAATTGCTGATTCTGGAAAACGAAGTTTTGTTAAAAAATTGTTTGGGTGAAATGGAGTTTGTAAAACGGAGTTTTAGAAAAGTTGTTTGGATAAAAAACAGAATTTTGAGCGAATTTTTTTTCTCACCAAATATCAGAAAATATATATTTTTTCCATCATATAATACCAAACACAAAAAAATAATGTCCACATGAACCATATGTCATGATATCTCCTTCTACGATCTAGATTCATACAACTGATCCGCTATACTATCACGTAGCGCGATCATCTCCTCTACACCACCTGCAGTGTCAGGGCATGTATCTTGCCGCTCTTGTGTGCTCACTCCATCATCTCTACCCCTCTGCTCGGACTCACTGAAATCAAAATCCACATGCGAAGGGTGCCAACGAATGAAATTATGTAAAGTCATCTTGACCATCACAATATCTGCCTGTTTTTCGAAGCGATAGCTTGACATGTCCCGTAGTATGACCCACTTCTTCTTCCAAACGCCGAACAATCATTCTATCACACTTTTAAGCGATGAGTGCGCATGATTGAACATCTCTCGACGTCCTTCTGCACGACGTCCACCACGGGCAAAGTCTGGCAGATGATACCTTGTAACTTGATATGATTTTAAATATTTTTTTTGTAGAGGATAGCCAGAATCAACCAAGTAATATTTTCCTGAAAAATATTATAAAATTTTTAACAACGAAAAATATTTAAAGTAATAATTAAATGAACTGACTCACTGATAGAACACACACATACATACAACAACACACATACACACACATAAAAACACACACATACAACAACACACATACACACACATAAAAACACACACATACAAACAACAACACACACACAACATATAAACACACACTACAACATTACACACATACAACAAACACACACACACAACATAAACACACACACACACACATACACACACATACAACACACACACAACATATAAACACACACTACAACATTACACACATACACACACACAACAACACACACTACAACATTACACACATACACACACACAACAACACACACACATACACACAACAACACACATACACACATAAAAACACACACACACACACATACAAACAACAACACACACTTACAACACACACACACATACACACAACAACCCACATACACACACATTAACACACATTAACACACACACACACACACATACAAACAACAACACACACATACAACACACACACAACGTATAAACACACACTACAACATTACACACACACACAACACACACACTACAACATTACACACACACACACACACAACACATACACAACAACACACACTACAACATTACACACATACACACACACAACAACACACACACACACACACAACAACACACAACAACACACATACACACACATAAAAACACACGCACACATACAAACAACAACACACACTTACAACACACACACAATATATAAACACACTACAACATACACACACACACAACAACCCACATACACACATAAACACACACACACACACATACAAACAACAACACACACATACAACACACACACAACATATAAACACACACTACAACATTACACACATACACACATACAACAAACACACACACACAACATAAACACACACACACACACACACACACACACACACACACACACACACACACATACACACAACACACACATACAACACACACACACACACACACACACACACCATATAAACACACACAACAATATAACACACATACAGCCAATGGCTTTCATGCACAAGTAAGGCAAATCCATCATGGATCTCATTGGAACCCCACAATACACATACAGCCAAACATCTACACACAAACATATACATTGGAGCTCCTAAAGGCCAACATGTACACACATTGGAGCTCCTAAATGCAGAAATCCTCTGTGAACATGGATCCATGTACACAAATCTATAGCCAAACAAGGAGATCCATGATCACAGAGGATACGAAACAATCCCGCAAAAAAAGCTCTAAAGATCGAATGCTGTTTTATGCAGAAATCACAGGAGAACTGCAGAAAAAGGGAAGCAGGTTACCTTTCGAGAATGACGGAGGAAGAACTTGCTGCCGCCGAGAAGAATCGGGCGAGGAAGAAGGGGAGAGGTCATCTGCGATGATCGAAGAGGAAGCAGTCGACGCCCGGAAATCACAGCAGCCACTACGGTTTGATGTCGCAGACTGGGAAATCACCGCTAGGTTAGGGGAAGAAGAGAATCGGGAATCGCCGTCGGGCTATAGGTTAGGGGAAGAAGAAGAACGAATCGCGCGCGGCTTGCTTTTGCGGCCAGATGCGAAAAAAACCCGCGGTCCGGGGGATAAAGGAAAAGGAGGATGTAATTAAACGTCTTTTTGGAAATAAGCCGCGCCAAACACCGATTCCGCTCTTAATTCCGGTGCGTTTCCACCGCACATCACCCTATAAGCTACGCCAAACGCCACCTAAAAGTGATAATTTTATCTTCTTAGGCATAAGTTTTGGTGGGAGCAAGGGCACACCTCGTCCCTGTGAAATAAATATAGAGCTTATATGAAAGCTTACTTTAAATCCTTCATTCCATCTAAATGAAAACTTTAAAATCAATTAATTTTAAATAGAGAGACTTGTATCTATATCAAATGCTACATTTGTGTAATGTGAGACTAAATTCTAAACACGCCCCTAATCTTTAGCCTATACAGCGCAAATTTCTATTTTTAATTGGATGACGCGAGACTCTGCTGCTAACATAATCAGCTAAGATATCATGTTCGAACATGCGCATTCAACCTAGAAGCAAATTGCATGCACGACTGGCCCAAGCTCGATATTAAGTGCACAATACTACATAAAATTTTCAATATGGGAATAAATTCTCAATGCGCCCTCACATATAAGATAACTTATACTTTTAATTGGGCGGGTAGTGGACGGTTTGAAAGAGGTGGTGGTTTTGGTGGTGGACGCGGGTCTTCTCCTGCGGCTAGGGCAGCCTGGGTCCAAGGAAGAAGCAGTGGTGGTTCTTGGCTAGGCTCGGGTAGTGGACGGTTTGCTCCAGGAGGGGAGATTATGAATGGCTAGGCTCGGGTGTTCGACATTATGCGGCAACCAACTCCTCCACAGCTGCTGCGGCTCATTGTGCTTTGGACGATTCCTGGCTACTGTGCGGCTCGCTTGAAGACCATCGGGGCTCGTCTTCGGCGGTGCAAATTGATGCGGTTAAGGGTCGTGGCGGCGGTCCAGCTAGTGCTCGTGAACATGCCCCAAAGTCTTCCAGCACCAAGCCCGGGACTGGGGAGTCTCCATCGGCTTGGACCAAGCGGGGCAATGTTGCTTTCACAGCGGAACACGGTCTATCCGGGATAGCGCGCGCGCTTGAAAAATATTCCAATTCAGTGGTTGGAAAAATATTGGGCCGCGGACTTCCAGCTTTTGTTATTGAGGGAGAGCTCCGCAAGCGGTGGGAGAAGTTTGGGGATTTTCGGTTTCTTTTGTTGCGGTCAGATTGTTTTTATGTGTTTTTCTGACCGCGGAGGCTCGGGACTGTGTTATACAGGAAGGGCATTGGTTTATTAATGGTTTTGTTGTGAGATTGGATGTTTGGACACCAGATTTTGACCCCACTTCTTTTACCGGCCTGTCCTCGCCAATTTGGGTTCGCTTGCCACACCTCCCCCTTCTATTCTGGGACATGCCAAATATAGGCCGCATCGCGACACGGATTGGAAAGCCTTTATGGATTGATGCTACAACCGATGATGGATCTCGCATGGAGTATGCTAGAGTTTGTGTTCGGGTTGATTTATCTAAACCACTACCATCTGGGATTCCAGTTACTAGCTATTTAAAAAGTTGTCCAAATTGTGGAATATGAAGGCATTGGTTTCTTATGCTCTGCTTGTGGATGTGTAGGGCATGTGGATGGGGCTTGTTTGGCTTCAGCTCCCATGCCACCGCCAGGTACAAAGGGGCATCCCTGGCCTGCCCCGCCGCGTGACGCCCCTCCGCCGAAGGCCACGGTTCCTGCACCTGAGCATGCGGCCGATGGGGTTCCTGGACCGGGACTTTGGAACGTCGTGAAGCATCGTCGCCGCCGGCGTGGGCCAGGTAAGGTCCCTCCGCAGCCCTCCCCCACTGTGCACCCGGCTGCCCAAGCTACCCCTCACGGGCGCCCGCATCATCCTCCCGCTAGGCGTACAATGCCGCCGCCGACGATGGATGTTGCGTCGCCGGTTGTGTTGCCGGTTGCTTCGCCTTTGGACCCTATTACGAATGCTGAGCTTACTGCTCGGGATGCCTGTTCTCGGCCTGAGCAACTTGTTCCCAACCCACACTTGTCGCATGTCCCTGATGGTTCTGCTTCGGTGAGGCGGGGTGCTGATTTGCGTGGTTCAGCTTTGGACAAGGTTGGTCATCCTCTTTTTGACGGTGTTGTGGGGATGGAATTGGCTATCTAACCTCTTGAGCCACTGCGGGTGCGGGTGATTACGCACTCTGATTTTGGTTCTCACAAGCGTCGAAAGGGTGACTGTCTTACCGACGGCGGGGACGCGTCCTCTCCAAGGGGCCCATGACGAGCCTCCTTCTGTGGAATTGTAGGGGGGCTCGGAAGCCATCTACTGGGCATCTTCTCCGCGATCTCATTGTGCGGTGGGGGGGTTCCCTTGGTTGGTCTGTCTGAGACGATGGTGGAGGATCTTTCAAGGCGTGATGTGGATCGGTTGGCGGGTAGGAATTGAGATTTTGTCCATCAACCGTCGGCTGGTAGGTCGGGGGGTATTGCGGTGCTGTGGCGGAGTGATGTGGTTCAGTTTGTGTCAGTTTCTCTATCTCGGCAATGCGTTATTGGAGATGTTACTTTCCCTGATAAGCGCTGTTGGCGGGTGGTGTTCGTTTATGCGAATGAGGATGCTTGTATTCGGAGACAGTTGTGGTGTCTGCTGGGGCAGTTTGCGACCCCGGATCTCCCGATGCTGGTGTGTGTGTGGGGGGGGGGGGGGGGGGTGACTTTAACTGCCTGCTGCGGTCGGAGGAGCGGCGAGGTATTCGGCCCTTTGTGTATTCTCAGGGGCCTTTGGAGATGGATGCGGCTCTGGCGGATCTGGACCTGCAGGAGTTGGGGTTCACGGGCCCGACCTTTACTTGGTGTAACAATCAGCCCGAGCTTGGGCGTGTGTTGGGGCGCTTGGATCGGGTTTTTGTTAACTCGGTGGGTATGGATGTTATTCCATTAGGCACTGTGCGACACCTACCTCGTGTTGGCTCTAACCACTGTCCTCTCCTCGTGGCTTTGGGGGAGATGCAGGCTGCGCGACCAACCAGGTGGATCAGGTTTGAGGATACTTGGCTTTCGTACCCGATGGTGCGGAAGGTGGTCTCTCGCTCTTGTCTAAAGGCGATGTTGGTGGCAGTGCGGAGGTTCTACAACGGAAGTGTCGCCGTACCCTTCAGACCCTTTTCTTTTGGAGCAAGAACAAGCTCAAGGATCTGGGTGCCCGGAAGGAAACGCTGGAGGCGGAGATTGTGGAGCTCCAGCGGTTGGAGAGCTTGGATGGTGGCATCTCGGAGGACCAGACCCGAGCTCTTATTGCGGCGGTTAAGGAGCTCTTGAGCACTCATGCTAGGTTGGCCACTTGGTGGAGGCAAAGGGACAAGGTGCAGTGGATCAATGATGGTGATGCGAACACCCACTATTTTCACTCCATTGCTTCTGCGCGGGAATCAGATCTCTCAGGTTGAGCTTGAGGATGGCGTCCTTGTTGAGGATCTGGAGGATATTGAGGCGGATTTCTTGGACTTCTTTGATCGGAAGTGGGAGTGTGCACCTCCTGTCCTTGATGGCTGGCCTCTCTTGCCATCCTTGCGGCGGCTTGATGGTGAGGCGGCCTCCCAGTTGCTGAAGGAGGTTTCTGCAGAGGAGATTTGGGGCGTCATCAAGGCCATGAAGGCCAACCGTGCTCCAGGCCTGGACGATATTACTGCTTCCTTTTTTGTCCATTTCTGGCCAATTGTGTGTTCCACTGTTTGCAGGGCCATATGCGATTTCTTTGCTCTTGGTTGCATGCCCAGCGAGTGGAAGGAGACATTGGTGGTACTCAATCCGTAGTGCCCCAATGCATCTCGATCGGACCGGTTTCGGCCTATTAGTCTGTGCCAGACCATCTGTAAGGTGGCGGCGAAGATCCTTGTGGATCGCATGAAGGGGCTCCTTCCTTCGCTTATCTCTGAGGAGCAGGGGGCCTTTGTTCCTGGGCGCTCTATTTCCCACCAGTGCTTTATCGCTCAGGAGGTGGTGCACAAGCTGGCGACCTCGACCTCAATGACAGGATTCCTCGCATTGAAGGTCGACATGGAGCAGGCGTACAACAAGATGTCGTGGGAGACGCTGCGACGGGTTCTGGACATGTTTGGGTTCCCAGAGAGGTTTGCTAGATGGATTCTGCAGTGTGTGGAGGGGCCGCAGTTTGCGCTGCTTCTCAACGGGCGACGTACGAGGTGGATCAAGGCGAGTTGCGGCTTTCGGCAGGGATGCCCCTTATCACCTTTTCTGTTTGTTTTGTGCTGTGAGCTGCTCTCGCTTGCCTTCAGTCAGCGGGGGAACTCACTGGCGTTATGGTGGCGGCCTCTGGCCCACAGATCTCTCATTTGTTGTACGCTGACGACATCTTCATCACCTCGGATGCCACCACGTCGTGTGTGGATCAGTGTCTTGCTGTGTTGCAAGAGTACTGCTCTTGGACTGGGCAGCGGATTAACAGGTCGAAGTCCATGGTCATGTTTGGCAAGTCCACCCATAGGTGGCAGTGTAGCAGGCTGACTCACCGTTTGGGCTTTCAGAGGGTCCGCGAGTTCACTTACTTGGGCATTACACTGGCTATGCGTAAGTTGAAGCGCTCCGACTTTTCACACCTGCTTCTGAAGGTGGCGGAGAAGGTTCAGGGTTGGGGGAACCGACACCTATCCTTGGCTGGCCGGGCCACCCTCGTCAACTCTGCGCTGTTGGCCACGCCGATGTTCCTTTATACGCACTGTCACGTGCCTCGCTCGGTCCAGGAGTCTACAGAGCGGTTGGCGCGGTTTTTTCTGTGGCAGAAAGGCCCCTCCCAGCGTGGGATGCATTATGTTAGCTGGGAGCAATGTTGCTCTCCCGTGGCCGGGGGAGGGCTTGGTTTCCATGGGGTAAGTCGATGGCAGGGCTCTTTACGGGCAAAGTTCGCCTGGGAGTTGATGCAGCCGGGTTCTTCCCTTTTCCACAGGGTGATTTCTGCTCGATACACTGGCCGTCTTTGGCGGGAGGGGATCACTCGACGCGACTCTCCGGTGTGGCGGCTCATCAGGGATGGTGCCGAGTGCCTTCGTCCTCTTCTTCGCTGGAAGATTGCGGATGGGGAGTCTGTGGATGTGCTCGCTCACGCATGGATTCTCGACCGGCCTCTGTCTCGGTGGCCCACTTTTGCTGACTGCGGCGTGCTGGAGTCGATCCCGGTGTCGGCCTTTGTGATGCCTGGTGGCGGGTGGGATGCTTCCGCTCTGTCTCAGTTTTTTGGGCCGGATCTTGTTTAGATCATCCTCCAGATCCCTCTTCACAGCTCGCAACCCTAGGACAGGCCGGAGCTCTGCACCCGCCTTAGCGGCCGATCTGTTGCCTCCCTTGCTTTCATGGCCCAGTTCGATGGGACTCGTACGGATTTCAACTGGCTTTGGAAGCTAAAGCTTCACCCGCGGGAGCGGATGTTTTGGTGGCGGCTTCTCTGGGATGCTATCCCCACCCGTGCGTGGCTTGCCCGTCGGGGTCTTTCTGCTGAGCGTGGATGTCCTTGGGGCTGCACTTTAGAGGAGACCCGAGACCATCTGGTCTCGGACTGCTGTTGTCTTGTGGCCATCCGGGTCGCTCTTCGGCGATGGGGCTACAATATTCCTTCATTCTCCAGTTGGGAGACTGTGCGTGACTTTCTCTCCTCCGCCTCTGCCGGTGCACTAGGTACGGCGCGAGTTTTTTGCTGTGCAGTTTACCAAGCATGGCGTGACCGCAATGCCAAGGTTCACCATGGGGAGGTGGCGACCTTTACGGTTATGGCAGCAACCATCATTGAGAACCTCTCCATTTTGCATACTCTACTAGCACAGGGGTACTGGGGTACCACCCAGCCTCACCGGCTGTTGACACCACTCTCTTGGTGCCCTCCGCCCCCTGGTTGGATTAAGTTCAATGTTGATGGTTCGTTTTCCTCGTCTGGGCTTGCTGGGCTTGGGATGGTGGCTCATGACGATCGAGGTGCTCTTGTCTTTGCTGCTGGGACCTCGATGCTGCTTTGGGATCCTGGGGGAGTGGAGCTGGCGGCGATCTTGGCGCTGAAGGATCTGATTGCCCCTTCTTTATATGGGACTCGCGGAGCTATTATAGAGGGCAACTGTCGTACCCTTATGGATAGCTGTGCTGCTGGGATGAGACGTGGTGACTGGAGCGTGACAGTGGATGGCGACGAGGACTTCTCATAACTGAGCGACTTTCCCCAGCTTCGGTTCCAGCATATTGGTCGTGAGGGCAATAGAGTTGCTGATTTTTGTGCGCGTTTTGCCCTTCGGGGAAATTTTGTTTGGCTGGACGTTGATAGCACCCAGACTGAGTTTGTCGAGCTTGTTCGGGTGGACTTAGATGGCATACTGTAGTTTTTTTTTCTTTTTTTTTTGGTTTTTAATTACATGCTATTTGCATCTTTCAAAAAAAAATTAACTATAAGAAGGGCGGACCGTTGTGTATATACAACGCACAAGACTGCGAATTTTTGATGTGTGGACCAAATTCTCAATACAAACAACTCCATTAGAATAAACTGAAAATCAATTTAAATTATGACTAATTCACTCCACCTCTCAGTAGAAACACAGCTAATTTAGCCAAATAATGAGCATCTTTTACCAAGTTATAACCTCAGCAACACTACTGAAACATAAAAAACCAACTATTTTTACTCGGAAACTTGAACTCGCCCAACTCGCCTGAAGAGTTTGTAGTCAGCATGAGGAGACGGTTATGGATTTCTTTACTTTAATTGTTCTTGCGACGGCTGGTCTCTTTTCACGGATGCTTCTCCTAGACATTTTATGCATCAAAATCATTGAAATTCTGGTAGAAAGAGCAGGCATTTTTCTCCCTGAGCTGAAATATCTCTTCCTGTGCGGCTGAGGCCTGCTCTCAGCGCTCTTGACGAACAATGCAATGAAAAACCCTTCAGTATCCTCAGATGGATCAGTTCTCAGCAAATGTTGAGCTGAAACATATTAAAAAAATATCAAATACTTGCTTCTCAATGCCTGGAGATGAATATTTATGGTCTTTTGGGTGAGGCTGTGGCGGACGTGAATCCAAAGGTCATGAATTGTCATTCGTGAACCCCTGGCCTCGCCCCTAGTACCGTTTCTACGTTCAAGTTCAAAATGGGGTTTTAATGTGGCGGCAGTCGAACCGTTGTAGTGCCAAATGAGTGTTTATGGAGGCGGCATTCATGTTTGTGCACACCGAAGCAAAAAAACACCGTGCCAAACGGCCCCTCTGCTGAGTTCGAGTAAGCTCCAAATTGGAAAAACTCGGTTCCTACTTGACTTGAGTCTGACTAGAAGATGATACTTATTATCAATTAATTACGGTCCATTTGAGCACAAACTCGATTCTAAAGCGAACTCGAAGTAGAGCGAAAGTTGATTCATCACATACCGCCTTCAAAGACTGGGAGGCCGCGTCGAGGCCACTGCGGGAAGGGGGTTGCCAATTTGAAGCCAAGGGAAGTGGCTAGTGGAAGAACAGCCTCAACGACATTTTCATTTTCTGCCCGGTGGATCGAGCATGTGCTGTAGACAACTCTTTCAACTGCAGGAACTGTAAAGTTTGCAGAAGATCATAAGATGACATATTTCTTGGTTATGATATAAGAATCGAGAAAGCAATAAAATATAAATAACAAGAAAAAATCAAATGCTTGTCACAACTAAGAATTTTACTATTACAAATAACTCCTTTTCTAATAGAAATATTAATAGTTGTGGTATAACATGATTTAATTATTATCCTTTTGAGATTACATGCAACACATGGAGCTACGGCTGATATCGATTTCAGTTTGAGCTTAGCAAACCTTGGCTTGGAATCTAAAATCTCGAGTTTGGCTTAGCTCGAATCTGTTTGGCTCCGGACGATTTGAAATCGAAATTGAACCGAATTGGAATCAAAATCGGTACATAGTCGAACCATTTTCCGAGTGAGTAAACACAGGTCAAAATCGGCACATACTTGAATCATTTTTCGAGTAAACACGGGTCAAAATCGACTTAAATATGATTCAAGACGCTTTGAATGGCTCAAAATCGACTTGATTCATTTTGATTGAGTAAAAAATATTAAGCTCTTTTTGGTTTTGGTTATTATGCATAACACTACATAGAGCTAAACATTGCCACCAAAACAATTATTACTAGTGTATATAATTGAGAATGACACAGTAAGAATATTGAGATGAAAGTGTGGTAAATCTTGTTGAGAATTTGAGATGCATGTGTATGTTGTATAACCCGTAATTCGTCGATACCAGGGTGTATAGTGAAAGTGGCCGGGACAAACAAATTGACCGATCGAAGGCAATCGAAACCTACAGAAGTTGTGAGATAAGGCCCGGAGGAAGAGGAAGTGGACCATAGGTCCACTTCCCCGCTTGGGCGAGTGGACCTAGAGGTCCACTTCCACTCGCCCGGGGGGTGGCGAGTGGACCATGGTCCATTCGCCCGGGGTGAGGGGCGAGCATTCGGGTGAGTGGACCACGGGTCCACTCGACCAGCCCAGGCAGTGGACCGCTCAGTCCACTCCCCCGGCAAGGGGGGGGAGTGGACGCCTTGAGTTCCACTCCTCCCCCCCCCCCCCCCCCCCCGGTCGGGCCTCACTCCGGTCCACTGAATCCGACTGAAAACACTTAAAAAATAATTTAATTAAACATTTTATTACGGCACGCTCTACAACCTACAGCCAAGAACCTATTCCCTCTCGCGAGCCACTACTCCCCCGTTACCTGATTCCTTCAATCCTTCCTGCAAATCTTTCGCGGGAGACGGGCGAGAAATCGCAATCCTTCCTTGCTTGCTGGACGCTTTTCTTCTCTACTCGCCGGAGGCTTTCCTCTCTGCTCGCCCAACCCGCAGAAAGGGGGCGCTGGAAGCAATAGCTGCTCAAATCCTTGTAGGCAAGACGACGGCAGCGGCGCGTTTTGGAGTGGTGGTACTGGCCATCGGAGGAATAAAGGCGAGGTATTGGAACTCAGGTTGGTTCTATATCACCAGAGGAGCGCAAGCCCTCCCATATCAACGTCCACCCGGTCCTCTTCCGTCAGTGGCGGTGGAGGCGGATCTACTGACACAGGCGGCATGGCGGCGGTATCTGAAAATCTCGCTCAGAAATGGCCCGTCTCAGACTCGGCAGCCCCCTTCGTAACCGCCGAAGCCGGGGAGCTTCAGCCCAATACCGGAACACCTGAGATGGGCAGCCTCGTCATCGCCGTCGCCGGTGAAAAGTGTGGGATAGGGGTTGATGACTGGGAGACGATGTTTTATTGCTTCCGATGCTTTGCCGAGTCAGGAGCAATCCTTTCTCCGCTGGATTATAGGCGATGTTGACGACCTCTCAGTCCCCAAGCTTCATCATCACCAGCCGTTCTCCTCTCAACTGCCGGCGGCGGAATTTGATGTCGCAACCACCGGTGTAGGCTTCGGCGGCGTCGACCCCCTCTTATAATCGGAACCCCTCGGGGGTATCAGCGTTAGCCCAAACTACAATACTCTTATAATTGGAACCCATGTTGGTTGCAGTAGCAGTGTTGGCCCAAACTGTTCTGTTCTTGAAGTTTCATCCTAATTGATAGCATTTTCTCTTATTTTCATGATTACTGTGGTTTTTTCTCTCTAATATTTTTTGTTTTTTAGGAGAAGCTTCAGCATTTATATCTAGTATACCCATGCTAAAGAGATTAGTGACTATGGTAGCAAAATGTTCTTCGCAAGCTACCAAAGTTTTCACAGAGGAGGATGTAGACTACAATACTCGTAGGGTGATCAATATTGTTTAATCTAGCTTGTCAGCTGCATCGTTTCCATGGGGAAGTCTGAAGTTCCATTGTTGGAAATTAAGCTCCTCTTTATGATGTAAAGCTAGTAAACCCATTTATATCCATTTAATTCTTTGCGAGTTGTTCAAGAAATATGTGCTATGCATGTCTTTTCCATATTTTAGAACATGAGGGATCTTCCTGCCTCATACAAAGCCTTCCAAAAGATGAAATTTAGTGTGTCAAATCCAACTGCTAGCCCTTCTTTACCCATGTTAAGCATCAAATTGGAAAAAAGGTAGATTTCCAAGTTTTATATTGAGACTCTCTACAACAAACATTCCATTAGAGAAAATTAAGCAGTGATTAACTTAATTGTTTATTATCTATAATTCGATCTCGTGGTGCCTACCAAAGTTCATATATGGTGGGCATTGAAGTTTCCTCTCTCATTTTTATAGGTGATCTATCCACCATTGACGATGTAAAAAGTTACCCAAATGATCAAAGTTGGAGTTACATATATAACATGGAGAAAGCGAATAGCTATAAGAATAAACTTGCACTACTATACCTTAGTTATATTCATAGTAACTATTAGTTATCATCATCATCAATAGTCATATCCCTACAAAGAGGTCTAAACAATTAACTAAAACCGATGATCCTGACAGCTTATGCAGATGGAACTGGTCAAATTAATCAGGCAGGGATTGATCACTACAACAAATTGATAGATGTGTTGCTTACTAAAGATATGTGGGAGAAATAAAAAACCAATATTTAGTTGGAATGAAGAATTTGTTAGGCATTTAAGAATTAAAGTTTTACTTACACAATTTATGATTTTTGCAGGCATCAAACCATATGTTACGATTTTCCATTGGGACCTTCCTCAAGCTTTAGAAAATTTTATGATAATGATTTTTCTTGCAAGACTTGAAGGTATGTTTCTTTTCTTTTCACCCCCATCATTCATCTTGATAGTTATAATGGCTCTGTTTGGGACAACTGTGATGTTAGAGCTGTGGTTGTATGAAACTGTGGCGATAAGCATAATGGTGGTTGTTTATCTACGTTCTGAACTCTCGTGACATATTTTTTGTCCGAAATTCCACTTTCTAGGGCACAGGTGTTCATGACCCTAAGCTTAACCACACCTGCATGATTATAGTGGATTTTATCCTAAAATGTCATTTTTTTAAAATAGTGAGACGACCACACCTATCAAAATGCTACATGTGTTCTTCATAGTTACTTTAATAACCATTGCCACTCTCAAACAGGATTATCTGCTCTAAAAGATTTACTTCTTATTCCTTGTATTATCTTTTTTCGATTGCAGGGCTTGAGGTTCTACTTCTTGAAAGAGTTGGGAACTGCAACAGATTTACTTTTCCATGTGTTTGCTGATGCTTTCTTTGAGTTTACAGCAGGTGATGGGCCTCTCTTCAGCTTAGTTCCAATTTTAGGTTCCGGTGGAACAGAGTCAATGGACGACTTAATGACATGCGATTATTCGCTTCAAAGCTTTGATAATTTACTCTGATCTGTTAGAGTTTCTCAGAGCTATCCTCTACAATTTGCGAGAGTTTTGAAAATTTATCATTTGGTTGCTCGATATATAGAAGATTGAGCGGTTGGTGCTCACAAAGAATGTCATTTACCAAGAGAATCAATTATGAAAGATATTCGGTCATTACAATAAATTTATTTATTTTATGTGTTACATGCAAAGAATGAATGATGTAATGTGTGTTTATTATAGAATTTTTTTCTTACATATTGAATTTAATATAGATAAAAAAATATATTGGTAAAAAAAAACTTTTATTCATGAGATTATTTAGCAAAGGGATATTTTATTTACTATTGTATTTAGTCATAAATAAATAATTTTAGTAATAAAAAAGTTGCTACTATTGCATTGCACAATCAGTAACTAAAGTGATTTGGTCACAAAAAGTATTTTTAGTGACAAGAAATTTGATCACTAAATATATTTAGTGATGAAAATTAGTTGTCACTAAAAATGTACATTTAGTGACTAAAAATGTACAGAAGGTTCTCCGCGGAGATCCAGAAGGTTCTCCGCGGAGAGCAAATGGTTCTCCGCGGAGATCCAAAAGGTTCTCCGCGGAGACCCAAAAAGTTCTCCGCGGAGACCCAAAAGGTTCTTTTTGGGTCTCCGCGGAGACCCAAAAGGTTCTCCACGGAGATCCAAATGACTCTCCGCGGAGATCCAAATTGTGGTCGCGGTGATAGGAATTGTCACTCCACAGAGCATTTCTTTCTCCCTCCCTTTATTTTTTTCTTCCTTTCCCTCTTTTCTCTTCCTCTCTCCCCCTTTCCTTCTCCTCCCCCTCTTTTTTCTCCTCCCCCTCTTTTTCTTTCTCTTCCCTCCCCCTCCCCCCTTTTCCCCCCTCATACCAGAGTAGAACCCGGCGCCCCCCCCCCCCCCCCCCCCCCTCCTGTCTCGGTCGCGACCCTTGGATTGGATTCGGAGTTGAGCTGCGGATAGTGGAATTTGGCTATCCGCATCCCAAATTTAGGAAGTCTATAAATAGACCTCCATGGGCACCTTGGGAGAGACACCTCTCTTCTTCTCTCCCTCGCGTGTTACTTATGAGCAAGCACTCCAGCCCTCTGTCAGCTAAGGTCGACAATCAGGTGCTCCTTAGTGCTCTTCAGGGTGCCCAGACTCAGCATTGGCTTGGGAGGGGAAGCTCTCGTTGATCTTCCGGGTTTGTGGTGGAACCTCCTCGCTGCAGCTCAAGGGGTCTGTTTCGGGTTTCAAGTTTTCTTCGGTGCAAGATCCTTCGACTCTCAGCGACCGGTCACGCGTTCTAGCTCAGGTGAAGGGTCAGCTACATACCCTTTGTGAACGTCAAATCCAGTTCTCTGGTTTCAACATTCTGGTGCAGTGAGCGTGGAAGCAGCTGGTTCGAAAAACCCTGAGTAGGTCCCATGACTGGAACTGAAGAGCCAAGGAACTCATCTCCTCCCAGCAAGTCGTGGCAATCAGCAAGGAAAGAGGAGGCAGAGAAGTAGATCAGGTGTTAGAAGATTTGGCCAGGTTGGAAGTGGTAGAGGAGGTGAAGGAGAGGGAGGTCGTCTGCAACAGTGGAAGGCCGGAGAAGATACAGATCAGCAGGAGGTTGAACGAGCAGGACCAGGAGAAGGTCCGAAGGTGGGCATCTTCGCATGGAGCGCCGCAGAGATGCCGGTGTCGATGCAAATGTGGCGTGTCATCACCTCAACCTCGACTCAAGCATCCACCCCATCCGCCAGAAGAAGAGAGTTGTGTCGACCACCCTCGCCGGGCCGATCAGAGAGGAGGTAGGGAAACAGCTGGAGGTGGGATTCGTAGAAGAAATCCAATATTCAGGATGGGTTTCTAACGCGGCAATGGTAAAGAAGGGGGATGGGAGGTGGAGAATGTGCGTGGACTTCTCTCTGTTGAACAAGGCATGTCCCAAGGATTGATGGTTAAAAGGATGATGGACTGAGTCTTCAAGGAGCAAAAGGGCAGAAACCTAGAAGTCTATGTGGACGACTTGATGGTTAAAAGCAGGGACGTGGAGTCTCACTTGCAGGATTTGGTGGAGACCTTCACCACCCTTCGGAGATTCATGATGAGATTTAACCCTTCTAAATGTGTCTTCGGAGCGAGCCGAGGAAAGTTCCTTGGACACCTACTCACCCCGGAGGGGGTCGAGCCCAATCCGGACAAGGTCAAAGCCATTCTGGAGTTGGAGTCGCCAAGGAGTGCGAAGGAGATTCAAAGGCTGACAGGGAAGTTAGCAGGGTTGAGCCGGTTTCTCTCCAGAGCAGAGGAGAAGTGTTCTCCCTTCTTCAAAGCCCTGCGCCAAGGCCAGAAGTTTGAGTGGACACTAGAGAGCGAGAAGGCTTTTTAGGCAATGAAGGAACAACTAACGCAGGCTCCATTGCTCCAGGGACCGAGAGAAGGAGAAGACGTTTTTCTCTATCTGGGGGTAGGGGTTGAGGCGGTGAGCTCGGTCCTGGTTCGGGAGGAAAAGAAGCAGCTGCCGATCTACTACGTCAGTCGAGTCCTGAAAAAGGCGGAGCTCAGGTATCCCATCCTGGAGAAGTTGCCTTGATCATCTCAGCCCGGAAGCTCCGCCCCTATTTCCAGGCTCATTCGATCAGAGTGGTGACCGATCACCCCCTTCGCAGCGTTATGGAAGGAGTGTAGCACTCAGGCAGGTTGGCAAAGTGATCAGTCGAGCTTAGCGAGTTCGATGTCACCTTCGTCCCTCGGCTATCGATGAAAGCGCAGGCGGTAGCAGACTTCCTGGCAGAGTATGTGACCGAGGTGGATGAGTCGAAACCCCCCAAGTTGGTAGCATGGGAGCTGTTCGCGGACGGGGCATCAGGAAAGCAATTCCTTGACGGAGGGGTGGTCCTAGTCAGCCCACAGGGGACAAGGATCGAGCAAGCGATCGACATCCGATTCCCCGTAACCAACAACCAGGCCGAGTATGAAACATTGGTGGCTGGGCTTCGTTTGGCGAGGAAACTGGGGATCCGGAATGTGAAGGTTTTCACAGATTCGATGGTGGTGGCCTCCCAGGTTCAAGGAGAGTTCGAGGCGAAGGAGCCGACCCTCCAGAAGTATTTGGTGAAGGTTAAGGATCTCATCGGGTGGTTCTGCACTTTCTCCATCCAGCATATTCCGAGAGAGGAAAATGTCCGAGCAGATCGGTTGGCAAAATACGGCCCCCACGTGGGAGGAACAATGACTGAGTTGTCCCGTCCATCCATCGAGGAAGGAGAGCTGATGGAGATCGATCAGGGAGCCTCATGGGTGGATCCGATCATTGTCTTTCTGACCTCAGGTGAGTTCCCAGAGGGGGTTCCGGATAAAAGGCGATTCAGGTACTAGTCAGCCTATTATCTGATGCGTGAAGGAAGCTTGTACAGGAAGACCCTGACAGGGCTCCTAGCAAGGTGTGTGACGGAAGATAAAGTTCCAAAGGTCTTGGAGAAAATACACTCCGGGGAGTGAGGAAGCCATTCCGGGAGTCGGACCTTAGAGAAGAGGGTGCTGAGGCAGGGATACTTCTGACCGACTCTTTGAAAGGACACCGTAGAGTTTGCGAAGAAGTGTCAGAAGTGTCATCTCTTCGCGTCACTCCAACTTCAGCCCGCGCAGAGGCTCGGGACAATCACGGCACCCTGGCCCTTTGCCATCTAGGGAATGGACTTGGTCGGCCCATTCCCTCAAGCCAGTGGTCAAAGAAGGTTCCTATTAGTTATGATAGACTATTTCTCTAAGTGGGTGGAGGTTAAGGCTTTGGCGAAAACAACCTCGCAGGTAATACAAAATTTTATTTGGGGAGAAATAATTTGCAAGTACGAGCTCTCCCTCGCCATCGTGACAGACAGTGGGCCACAGTTCGCTAGCGGAGAACTCATTAGCTTTTGTGGTCAGTTGGGCATTGATCTCCGCTTCGCCTCCGTTCATCATCCTCGGAGCAACGGGCAGGTGGAGGCGGCAAACAAAGTCATAGTCAACCTGCTGAAGAAAAAGGTGGAGAACTTGAAGGGGAACAGGGTGGAGCAGCTTCCCTCGGTCATGTGGGCCTTGAGAACGACACCCAACAAGGTAATGGGAGAAACGTCGTTCAAGCTCTCTCATGGATCTGAGGTCATACTCCCGGTGGAATTCGAGGTCAGGTCCCCCCGGGTCGTGGCCGCCGAGGAAAGGGACGAAGACTGGAGGATGGACAATGAGGAGGAACAGCGGCTCTCGCTGGATATGGTTGAGGAGCTTTGGGACCTCGCAGCGATTCGGCAAGAGGAAGTGAAGCGCCGAATGACCAGGTACTTTGATAAAAACATTAGAATCAAGCAATTCGTCCCGGGAGATCTAGTCCTAAAAAAGGTCGACGCCGCGGGAAGGTCGGCGAACGTAGGAAAGCTCCAGCCCAATTGGGAGGGGCCCTGTGTAATCCTGGAAGCCCTGAAGTCAGGGGGTATCACCTTCAAAATGTTGAGGGGATCCCCCTTGGTAATGCTTGGAGTGGCGACGATCTAAAACGTTTTTATCCATAATGAATATTGAAATTTTTCTCGGGAAGATTTCTTACTCCTGCTTAAAATAGTTATTCTAACCCCTGAGAGTTGAGGTTGGATAGGACCCCGACTAGAGACCGTTGACCGTGCTTGGTGATGCCAGCAGCTGGGAGGCTCATCGGGTCGGCTCATTGCAGTTACGGCTTCGAGAGGAAAGACTGCCTCGCGAAAGTGTCGAGTTCCTCCACCTCCGGGTGAGCTAAGCTCCTGAGAAGTGTCGAAGTCCTCCACCTCCAGTTGGTCTAAGCTCTTAGGAAGTGTCGAGTTCCTCCGCCTCCGGGTGAGCTAAGCTCCTAGGAAGTGTCGAAGTCCTCCACCTCCAGTTGGTCCAAGCTCATATGAAGTGTCGAAGTCCTCCACCTCCAGTTGGTCTAAGCTCTTAGGAAGTGTCGAGTTCCTCCGCCTCCGGGTGAGCTAAGCTTTCAGGAAGTGTCGAAGTCCTCCACCACCAGTTGGTCTATGCTCTTAGGAAGTGTCGAGTTCCTCCGCCTCCGGGTGAGCTAAGCTCCTAGGAAGTGTCGAAGTCCTCCACCTCTAGTTGGTCTAAGCTCTTAGGAAGTGTCGAGTTCCTCCGCCTCCGGGTGAGCTAAGCTCCCAGGAAGTATCGAAGTCCTCCACCTCCAGTTGGTCTAAGCTCTTAGGAAGTGTCGAGTTCCTCTGCCTCCGGGTGAGCTAAGCTCCCAGGAAGTGTCGAAGTCCTCCACCTCCAGTTGGTCTAAGCTCTTAGGAAGTGTCGAGTTCCTCCGCCTCCGGGTGAGCTAAGCTCCCAGGAAGTGTCGAAGTCCTCCACCTCCAACTGGTCCAAGCTCCTAGGAAGTGTCGAAGTCCACCACCTCCAGTTGGTCTAAGCTCTTAGGAAGTGTCGAGTTCCTCCGCCTCCGGGTGAGCTAAGCACCCAGGAAATGTCGAAGTGCTCCACCTCCAGTTGGTCTAAGCTCATATGAAGTGTCGAAGTCCTCCACCTCCAGTTGGTCTAAGCTCTTAGGAAGTGTCGAGTTCCTCCGCCTCCGGGTGAGCTAAGCTTTCAGGAAGTGTCGAAGTCCTCCACCACCAGTTGGTCTATGCTCTTAGGAAGTGTCGAGTTCCTCCGCCTCCGGGTGAGCTAAGCTCCTAGGAAGTGTCGAAGTCCTCCACCTCTAGTTGGTCTAAGCTCTTAGGAAGTGTCGAGTTCCTCCGCCTCCGGGTGAGCTAAGCTCCCAGGAAGTATCGAAGTCCTCCACCTCCAGTTGGTCTAAGCTCTTAGGAAGTGTCGAGTTCCTCTGCCTCCGGGTGAGCTAAGCTCCCAGGAAGTGTCGAAGTCCTCCACCTCCCGTTGGTCTAGCTCTTAGGAAGTGTCGAGTTCCTCCGCCTCCGGGTGAGCTAAGCTCCCAGGAAGTGTCGAAGTCCTCCACCTCCAATTGGTCTAAGCTCTTAGGAAGTGTCGAGTTCCTCCGCCTCCGGGTGAGCTAAGCTCCCAGGAAGTGTCGAAGTCCTCCACCTCCAGTTGGTCTAAGCTCTTAGAAAGTGTCGAGTTCCTCTGCCTCCGGGTGAGCTAAGCTCCCAGGAAGTGTCGAAGTCCTCCACCTCCAGTTGGTCTAAGCTCTTAGGAAGTGTCGAGTTCCTCTGCCTCCGGGTGAGCTAAGCTCCCGGGAAGTGTCGAAGTCCTCCACCTCCAGTTGGTCTAAGCTCTTAGGAAGTGTCGAGTTCCTCCGCCTCCGGGTGAGCTAAGCTCCCAGGAAGTGTCGAAGTCCTCCACCTCCAACTGGTCCAAGCTCCTAGGAAGTGTCGAAGTCCACCACCTCCAGTTGGTCTAAGCTCTTAGGAAGTGTCGAGTTCCTCCGCCTCCGGGTGAGCTAAGCACCCAGGAAATGTCGAAGTGCTCCACCTCCAGTTGGTCTAAGCTCTTAAGAAGTGTCGAGTTCCTCCGCCTCCGGGTGAGCTAAGCTCCCAGGAAGTGTCGAAGTCCTCCACCTCCAGTTGGTCCAAGCTCCTAGGAAGTGTCGAAGTCCTCCACCTCCAGTTGATCCAAGCTCCTAGGAAGTGTCGAGTTCCCTCCACCTCAGGTTGATTTCAACTCGACTAGAGTTGTTGAGTTCAGGTTACCTCAGGTTAAGTTCAGCTTGACTAGAGGTGTTGAGCTTCCTCCACCTAAAGTTGAGCTCGGCTCGACTAGAGGTGTCGAGTTCCCTCCACCTCAGGTTGAGTTCAGCTCGACTAGAGGTGTTGAGCTTCCTCAACCTAAAGTCGAGCTCGGCTCGACTAGAGGTGTCGAGTTCCCTCCACCTCAGGTTGAGTCCAGCTCGACTAGAGATATTGAGTTCAGGTTACCTCAGGTTGAGTTCAGCTCGACTAGAGGAGTTGAGTTTTCTCCACCTAAAGTTGAGCTCGGCTCGACTAGAGGTGTCGAGTTCCCTCCACCTCAGGTTGAGTTCAGCTCAACTAGAGGTGTTAAGCTTCATCCACCTAAAGTCGAGCTCGGCTCGACTAGAGGTGCCGAGTTCCCTCCACCTCAGGTTGAGTTCAACTCGACTATAGGTGTTGAGTTCAGGTTACCTCAGGTTGAGTTCAGCTCGACTAGAGGTGTTGAGCTTCCTCCATCTTAAGTTGAGCTCGGCTCGACTAGAGGTGTCGAGTTCTCTCCACCTCAGGTTGAGTTCAGCTCGACCAGAGGTGTTGAGCTTTCTCTACCTCCAGTTGAACTCGGTTCACGAGAGGGTTGTTAAGTAGAGAAAGGTTTGTCATTTTTGCGCTTAGTTCAGATTGAACAGTCTTTAAAGAGTTCAAACGTCGCGTTCTCAACGCCCGTCTCTCCGAACCACGGGTGATCCATTGTTTTTCCGGGCTCGTGTCAAACCCGAAAAAAGCGGGGATTGTGTATAACCCGTAATTCGTCGAGACCAGGGTGGATAATGAAAGTGGCCGGGACAAGCAAATTGACCGATCGAAGGCAACAAAAACCGACCGAAGTTGTGAGATAAGGCCCGGGGGAAGAGGAAGTGGACTATAGGTCCACTTCCCCGCTTGGGCGAGTGAACCTAGTGGTCCACTCGCCCACGGCAGGGGCGAGTGGACCTAGTGGTCCACTCGCCCACGACAGGGGCGAGTGGACTACTGGTCCACGCGCCCAGCCACGGGCGAGTGGACCATGGTCCATTCGCCCGGGGTAAGGTCCACTCGCCTCGAGCATTCGGGCGAGTGGACCACGAGTCTACTCGCCCCTATGGGGAGTGGACCGAGAGGTCCACTCGCCCAACCTAGGCAGGTGACCACTCGGCCCACTCCCCCGGCCCCGGCAAGGGGGGAGTGGGCGTCTTGAGTCCCACTCCCACCCGTTCCTGTCTCGGTCACGACCCTTGGTTTGGATTCGGAGTTGAGCTGCGGATAGTGGAATTTGGTTATCCGCAACTCAAATTTAGGAAGTCTATAAATAGACCCCCATGAACACCTTGAGAGAGACACATCTCTTCTTCTCTCCCTCGCGTGTTACTTGTGAACAAGCACTCCAACCCTCTGTCAGCTAAGGTCGACAGTCAGGTGCTCCTTAGTGCTCTCCAGGGCGCCCAGGCTCAGCATTGGCTTGGGAGGGGAAGCTCTCGTTGATCTTCCGGTTTGTGGTGGGACCTATTCGCTGCAGCTCAAGGGGTCTGTTTCGGGTTTCAAGTCTTCTTCGGTGCAAGGTCCTTTGACTCTCAGCGACCGGTCACGCGTTCTAGCTCAGGTGAAGTAAGGGTCAACTGCATACCCGTTGCGAACGTCGAATCCAATTCTCTGGTTTCAACATATGTTATTATATAATTGAGTGTTAAAGAAGAACTGATAAGATGAGTAGATCAAATAATGCATCATAATAGAAGGGAAAAAGGGCATTCAAATATAACATGGCTAGAAATTGAGCAAAAAAAATGTACAAAATAGGTGAACAAGGTGATCCATAAAGCCAATTCCCAAATATAAAGGATAAAGATAATGATAATAAATGACAATGATAATGAGCTCCTTTTAGCTTTCTACTACGGCAACTAACATTTTGGAACGCCAAATAAAGGTATTCAATTTTTATAACTACTAGGAATGATGTTGAAGATCACCATACGTGAGGAGATCAACGACCCCGATGACCCACTCAAGTTTATTTTTGCGGTAGGCGTTGACATGTTTCCCATCCGAACGATCCGAGTCCATGACTGCTTCCGGATGGTTGTTTCGATATTTTATCATGTATTTTCTTATACACACACACATGCGCGCGCGCGCGAGTGATAGTGTACGGGGGGGCCCCCGTACCCCGCGCGACAGTACGCTCGTTGCGATGACCTGCCCCTCGCCATGGGGGCGGGCTTCGCACCCCTCCCTCTGTCGGGCGGGCTTAGCCCGCCTCCGGGCGCACCCGCACGCGGTTTGTGAATAACGACTCATTTATTTTTCGCAAACCCTTTATTGTAGAATCTGGTGGTCCGTAAATAGCTGCAGCGCAGAACTGTTTAGCTACCCGCACACCCACGTGGTCTGCAAATAGCGATAAGCTCAAAACTATATGACTATTCGCAGACCATCCGTTTTAATAGGACGGTGAGAATGAAGTGGAGGACCATTATACCGATAACTGGATTTCTTTATATATATATGCGTGTGTATGTAGAAGGCGAGGGCATCAAAGCTTTGGTTCAGATTTTTTAGAGCAGTTGGTCCTCCTTACGGTGCCGACTTCCTGAGCCCTTCTAGACGTCTCCCTGTCCAGTTATCCCTTCCTCTCTCAATCCCAACGACACAACCGTTCACCCCGATCCCAAACCGCAGTCGTCCCTCCTCCCTAAGCTCGTGAGTCGTTGCCCCACTTCCCGCCTCGCGGTGATCCTAAGCCCCTCTCATATCACCGACCTCTCCCCACAATGCCGCCGACCTTCTTCTCACTAGCCCCAATCTCTCCACTCCCCCTTCCCCTTGTCGTTCCCCACCTCACCCACCGCCAACTCCAGCCACCCTCCCTCCCCTTTCATCAGCCGCACAACACCCCAACAATGACTTCACCCCTCATCGTTAGGGATTATCCAGACAAGGGCAATCCTTCCACCTTCCCAAATTCTCCCTCCATCATCATCATCATCACAGACATAAGTCCCTTAGAGTCCACAAAGCCTCGCCTCTCCATACACGCATAAGTTGTTGTTTTGGATTATTGTTCCTACTGCATTGTACTATTGGATGATATATTTATGGATGTGATATTATTGTGTTTGTTTCCACGATTTTGTATTGATTTGCAGGGTTTATTCGCATTGCGCTCTACTCGTGAGCAAATCAAAGCATGCGCTTCAAATCCAGTTTGCTATTGTTTCTTGTGTTTTATGCTAGCTTGCAACTGTTATTACTCACCTGCAATTTAATCTCGGGCGCTAAGTAATTGTCACATCATTTTAGTGTCCTTTAGGATTTTCCCCGATACAGAGGCTAGGGTTTGCAATGAGTATAGGCAAAAATAGAAGACACATTATAAGTTAATGAATAACAATTTCCAATTAATATCTCTTAAGCTAAACATAAGCCTTCATAATCAAGTTCAACATGAGCTTTGTAGAAACATACAAGACAATGCATGAGCAAGAGCCTTCTTTTGAAAAGTGGCAAGCTTCGCCATCCGTTCATCATTAGCAGTAGTCCCATCTCCATGATCTGAATCATTCAACAACAAGCATATATCAGAACTAAATGATAGAAGTTGAAGTTCAAAAGAAATGGAAGGAACATTAAATAGATCCATTATCTTCCATACTAATCAACACTATTTGTCAACGTAATGAATGCTTTGCATTCACAAAATTCAAATTAACATAAACTATATGACGTGGGGTAGGGATGCGTGAATGAACACTAAGCAATGCAAGCCCTAGGTGCAGTGTTAGAGAAATAAATCTTATCTAACTCAAGGATGATATGTGTATGCAAAGAGTGATCTGATAATCTTTTGCAACTATTAATTAACGCAAAAAAGACAAGCAACACAAGAAATATGCAGGTAATTTAGCAAGCGAACAAGCTAGGTTTTCCTCCGATTGGAGGGTCGTGTGTTAATGTGCTAGCAAATAAGTCCTGCAAATCACGATAAATCACAAAACAAAGCACACTAACATAGATACCAAATTACCAATCCATATAAATATAAATTATCTGGTCTGTACAATAATGAAAAAAATAGGATACCAAGCAATAAAACTCACGCGGGCTGTAGGCGTTGGAGAGAGGAGATCCAGTGGCAGTGTGCGGTGGTAAGGATGTTGAGGTCGTAGGTGATAGTGGATTGCTATAAGAGGGCTCAATGAGGGGCTACTGCAGTAGATCGAGGGAAGGAGTGCGAGCGGAGAATTAGAAACAGCTAAGTTGCTGTCCAGGGGTGGAAGCAGGGCTGTTTGGGTTAGAATGGGGGGTTGAAATGGGGCCTGGAATTGGTTGACTGTGATGGGGCGAAGACAGGAGGATGTAGGATGCAATGGGGGAGGGTGGGAGATGGCTGACAGCAACAGGAAATAACTTCCTGGAGCATGGGCAGTGAATAATGAGGGCTGGGTGGGTTTTGGGAGTGTCCGGCTGTAGGGATCTAGGATTAAGTATGGTCGGCTGATTGGTTTTGAGGCTGTGGAAGGAAAAAAAACTAATGGGTGGCTGTTTGGGGAGGGAAAACTGATGGGTGGATGGGGAATGGAGAGGGCTGACTATGCAAGATGTATGTTTGGTGGATTTGGCTGCAGGAAACAGTGAGGGAAGAGGTGATTAACAAATAAAATACAAAGGAACAAGGACAACACCTATGAGTCGACACCTAGAAGTTCACAGAGTCGGTACAACAAGATGACCGTCAGATTCCGGGAAGAAGCTCTCCAAAATCAGTAATAACCCTCAAACCAGCCCCCCTTCTATTTATAATAAAGCATAATTAGGGCAACCCTATGATTGACCGTTCACGATAGTTGTTTGATCCCTCTCAATAAAACACTAAAAGATACATAAAAATAGATAGAAATATGAAACATCGCTCTGATCGCAACCGCGGACTTGGATCATCCATCGGACGACGCCAAATATGGCGTGCTCCAATAGGTCTCGCCAATCCCCATCACTATCTAGCAGTACTTCAATTCATGGCAGTGGTATGCCCATGAATTAAATCAGGTTAAAAAAAGGGCAGCCCGGTGCACAAAGCATCCCCGCGCAGCGAGGGTCCGGGGAAGGGTCCCACCACAAGGGTGAAATGTAGGCAAACCTTACCCTGCATTTTTGCAAGAGGCTGCTTCCGGGACTCGAACCCGTGACCTCAAGGTCACACGACAACACCTTAACCGGTGTTCCAAGGCACCCCTTCCAAGAAAAACAAAAATTTATGCAATCTAAGTAACAAAAATCTAAAATTGACACAAGAAAAGCAATCTTTCCAAAGCGAACAAAGTCTGTTTATCGAAGATAATCAAGAAAATGTAGAGTGCTTTTTATGGAATCTGCCAATTGCTGCAAAGCTAACTCCAAAGGAATATTGGTGAAATTATAAATCTAGCAATACATAAAAAGATCAAAAAACAAGTAATAAAATCACATTCAAATGTATCAGATTTATAAGTTTCAAAACCATAGAAACAATTCCACGTTTTTAACAAGCACCATAACCTCGTACTATTCATGTAAAAATGAACGACAACTTTTTCTATCTAAACAATATAGTTGAATAAGATGATATGCTTCACGCTCCTCACATGTGCGCCCGGTGCTCTCGAGTAGATATTGACTTCAGAATACAAATGCTAACGCTAAAGGAACAATCCTAATACCGGTGCTCCATGCATACGAAATTCGGAGCCATACAAAAACACACTGAAACATAAAACATAGATCAAGTGCAAAGAGAATTTTGAGTCCAAAATATGTTTCAAGTTGACTTCAAGTCTACAATAATTCCATATTAATTCAATTCGGTTCATTGACTATCTGATACAATACATCTGAAAAGTAAATTGGTGCATTGGTTGGTGCTCTATAGCTCGTACAAGATTTTAAGTTCAAATCCTCACTCTAACTGTTACATTTTTTTGCATGAAATAGAGTGCTTGTAGAGCTGGACTCGAAATAAAATTCTTCTGCAGTCAGCAATTTGCTCTAACTTGATTATTTCGAGCTCAAGTCGAGCAAAACGTACTCACTTAACCCATTATCAGACTTAGATCTGGCACTAGCAACCAGTGAGAGGAGCACCGCCTTAATACATAACACACATGCATGACTCTAACGACACCACAACAGATAGCTGTAACTCTGTCACATAATAGAAAACCTGGCTTGACGGGCTGCACAAGGCATCATATGCTCAGTACAAAGCAATAGACCAAAATGTGAGAAACGGAAACTACTAAGATTAAGCATGAACATGGCTCTAACTAAACACCTACAAAAAATTTACAAATCTATTTGAACACCTGCTGAATATGATGGGAGTAGATGATCTAATCTTTCAGCAGATATTCCAGATCCAGAGCAGGAAGGATCCAAAAGAATGGCACGGACCTGCACATACATTTGTGAAAACATGGTTACAACATGCATATTGGTGTTAGCAGAAATTGAACACAACAAAATATTACTTAACAGGATTGTGTATCTAGCTAAAAAATATATAAATTCTTTTCTTACGCAGGAGGCTCAATAAACTATCAAATCTACTACTGTTGGCTCAACATCACCAGCATCATAGTCATCCTCATCATAATTAGTCTTAACCCAACTATTTGGGTCTGGATTTATGAATCCTCTTTTTTCATTCTTTCCCATCAAGAGTAGACCAAGGTGTTAAACCTCCTTGTCATTTATACTATACTATATTAAGAGAGAATACTTGATTTTGATTGTGACCCTATAAAATTAATCACAACAATCCGATTGCTTAAACCTACTCCCCACTCAACTTTCATGCTTCCCCCCAACTTCTAACATTCTGCTCAAAACCTCTTCTCCGTCTCATCCCCACTCAGCATTCATGTTGGCTCCCAACTTGTGATCCAAAGAGTGTCACACGCTTGCTTAAGGCGTCAAAAGATTTCTTTCTCCACGACACTGGTATTCTTCAACCACATCTGGCAACAAAATCACAGAGAAAGGACGAAAGCGAGAGACATATGAGATGCGAGCAACTTCCACTAACCTTCTTTCCTAACCTTAATCTTCAAAGATGACCGAGAGAGAAAGAGAGATAGAGAGAGAGAGAGAGAATCAATATACAGGAATGGGCAAAGGAACTCAGAGATATGAGAGAGATGGTTGTAGAGTGATTAAGAAGAGAGTGATTGACGAGAGGTCTACACACAACTTCCTGCATAGGGGGGATCACCATGCACCCTCCACCAGTAAACATTATAAACAACTTCCACGCTACCTTAGATCTACGTTCTCCTTCCAAATTCTGACACTAATTTTCCTACTAATAGACGCATTTTTACCCTTCATTGTACATGTCAAAACTGCTTAAGTATATTTTCAACTAAATTATCTTTGATAGATGTCACTCAAGGTCATTTCTTTAATACAATAACTTCTTATTTTACACTATATTAAGAGAGAATACTTGATTTTGATTGTGACCCTATAAAATTAATCACAACAATCCGATTGCTTTGATCAATAATAAAATATAAACCTCATCCCCACTCAGCATTCATGCTGGCTACGAACTTGTGATCCAAAGAGTGTCACACGCTTGCTTAGGGCGTCGAAAGATTTCTTTCGCCACGACACTGGTCTTCTTCAACCACATATGGCTACAAAATCACAGAGAAAGGACGAAAGCGAGAGACATATGAGATGCGATCAACTTCCACTAACCTTCTTTCCTAACCTTGATCCTCAAAGATGACCGAGAGAGAGAGAGAGAGAGAGAGAGAGAGAGAGAGAGAGAGAGCGAATCAATATACAGGAATGGGCAAAGGAACTCAGAGATATGAGAGAGATAGTTGTGAAGTGATTAAGAAGAGAGTGATTGACGAGAGGTCTACACACAACTTCCTGCATAGGGGGGTCGCCATGCACGCTCCACTAGTAAACATTATAAACAACTTCCACGCTATCTTAGATCTACGTTCTCCTTCCAAATTCTGACACTAATTTTCCTACTAATAGACGCATTTTTTACCCTTCATTGTACATGTCAAAACTGCTTAAGTATACTTTCAACTATATTATCTTTGATAGATGTCACTCAAGGTCATTTCTTTAATACAATAACTTCTTATTTTATCCTATCTAAATGTGCATACCTCAATTGTGAAATTCTCGTTTATGCCACGTTCAATTTAGAAATCAAAGATTTCCATGTCTAACACGCAGAACTCTACAACATAACTAACCTAATCACGGTTTAATAACATTCATGTTTAACCCTCAATGATATAATATCGCAAAATACACCTTAATCCTTCAGCATTTCTCCATTTTAACCAATTAACCATAGTTCTAGAAGTTAGATCCACATCCTTCAATATAATAGATCCAAGATACTTACACTTATCACGCTTAAGTATCACTTTATCTTCTGAATAATAATTAATAATTGATAATAATAAATTCACTAGAATTGCATATCATATACTCAATCATGTTCTATTAAACCTAACTCCTATATCTTCTATACATTTCTTCATTTTCAACTTTTCACAATTTTCAGTAGACGTCACACTGATTAGAATTATGTCGACTGCAACTCATCATGAATATTCTTAATAAGCATCCTCGTAACCAATAAAAAAAGATTGGCTTCGTGTTAATGCTTGAAGTGAGCCCGAGATAATTCATACTCCTTGGTGCATGGATAACTATTTCTCATCGGTGCAATAAAGGTTAATTCGGGGAGCTAAAGGTAATGGGGCATGCGGGGAAGATGACCTATAAAAATCAAGGAGGCGTTCTAACTATAGGAAATACGCTCGAAAGGCTTAGCCACATGTTTACGGGACATGCCTTATGAACCTTGTTGGTGGGGCGATACCCAATGTTATAGCCTAACTTATGAAGAATAAATTATCAATTACTAAATTTTTATTCAATTCTAAGTAGCATTCCTACTATTAAAGTAAAATTTGAATAAAAAGTAAAATTTGAATAAAAAAGTAAAATAAAGATTCGAAAAGAACAATTATCCATATTCAAGTATTTATATTTTTGATGATGTTGGTAGAAAAATCAATCAAAGTGAGTTGTGAATGTCTTGAAAGATGAGAGACAATACTGACTTTGATGTGATGGAATTTGTTCGAAATTAAATTTGCGACCCCTCAACATGCACCCATATCGGATTTGGATGTCTCATCGGGAGAAGAAGAATTCGAGGATGACATGCATGAGGAATGGGGATTTGAGGATTGCATCATTAGTCACGTTGTTTCATTTTGGCGTCTCATATAACTCAACCTCTTCTAAATTAGGCAATGAGGAAGAATAATGGAGGAAATTTTAGAATGGTGCACATGAGAATACTAAAAGAAGATAGATTGATGTCGAGGTGTGATAAACCCAATGATCTTGGATCTATTATTCAAAAGAATGAGACATGGGTATGCATAACTTCTAAGGTTAAAAACAAGGTCGTTAAAATGGAGAAGACACTCGTGAATACATTACATGAAAAGATAATATTATGAATAGAAGTATTTTATTAATCACAATTACAATGATAGTGCAATATGGATCTCAGTGTTGCGAACATAAACTATTTACTAGAAAAAAATTAAGTGCGGAAAATATACAACTATTGAGATAGATGTTTGTAAAATTAGAAAGAATAACATGAGAATATACCAAAGAAATGAAAGCAAAATGCTTATTGAAGATATGATAATAGAAAATAAATGTTGCGTAAATGAGTATCATGTATATGTGTATCATAACATGAATAGCGTGCACATTAGTCCAGTTTGACCCAGTTTGGCCCTTACAGACAAGTAGGGGAGTTTTAGTAAAGTGGGTGATTGATATCCAGATATAAGGATAGGTTGTCTGTTGTTTTTCATATCAAGTTCAAAGCTTTTGGAATCGAGCTCTGCATGCGCAGGGGAATCAACACTCAATTGATCTTGACAAGAGCATGTCCCTCAATTTTCTTTGATGCAAGTGACCTTCGTTCAATCCTCTCGTGTATTAGCAACCTAATTTGATATATTGTAATGCCGGTCGCATAAAAACAGCCCCCTAACATTCGCCTTGACAACTCCAACACCAAGCCCTGACACAATGACACCATCTTCCACTAGGTTCAACATCCAGCACGTCAACTAGTGTCTCCATTGCTTCTTACCCACACGCATGCTTAGTTCGATGGTGTTGCTCAGCTCCCAACCAACACTCGATTCGTCGCCCAATTCTGTAATAACTACAGTGACGGATGCCCCAATCGACTCTAGCGAACGAAGATATGTTTTGCAGTAACCAAGGTTGCAGATGTTGAGAACACGTCAGTTTAAGTTTTTCATGTCAGATTTAATATGTGAGGATATATCAAGGATATTCCATATATCGGATTTCAATATTTAATTATTTATATACATAATTATATATAAATACAATTATTATTTATATATATATATATATATATATATATTCATAACAATTCAACTGTATTGAACTTCTAAATCTACCAAATTAATATAAATATTTTATTTTACATAAGTAATAAAGATATAACGCAGGGAAGAAAACGAGAGGAAGCAGGAAGTCAAGAAGTCACCAATGGCAATGGAAGATAAGGAACTATCAGTCCAAAACCCAAAGGCCAAGCAGAATCGACGATGACGATGAACAAGCTCAAGGTAGAAAGTCAGAGGAAGCAGAAAAAGAGTAATGAGTTATGAGCTAGAGCACAAAACAACTCAAGAAATTATACAATTTCATTTTGAATTTCTTTATACCATATGTGCTAAATAAATTAAATTAAAAAAGAAAGCAGATACACCGTCGGGATATATTCAGGCGATATTCCAAAATAAATTTTTTGCAAAAAATATTGAAATCGTGTCGTTTTGCCCATGAAACTTTTATGTAGGTCGACATGTTGATAATATCCACAACGTTGGCAATGACACTCACTTTGTGATTTTGATGACCTACAAGAAAATGACTTGTTCTACCATTGTTCGTGAGCTCTCTTTCTCGTTGATGATGCTCCTATGCGCCTTGCCCCCTTCTCTAGCAGATGTCGTTGATGCATCACTTCGGATGGCAAGCAACGCAACTTAGAAGTCGTCCGCCAGTTATGCTTTTGCAGGCTCTCTGCGAACGCATAATTAACTCCTAAAAGCAGTTAGTCATTCTCTGTTGGTATAAGGCCCCAGTCAACCAATCAGTACCCCAAAAGCAAATGTTGTGCAAGTGCAACACATTTGTTTGTATAAATTCTCCTGGTGATCGCCCTTACTCTCGCCATGATGGATAAGAACAAAGACCTCTACGACAATGTGGCCACCCTTTCATCCAGTATGGACAAAATAGAGGCATCATTGGACGGCAATCTCCAAATTTTGCACCATGAGGATTATTCCACCCCAACCTCGTCTTCCTCTCACTCGCTCAACATTGAACACTAAGCCATGTCAAGTATGGCACACCCATTATCGACGACATTTCCTCTACTTGCCAACCCGACAAATTTTCTACACCGCCTAGATATCCAAAATTTTAAATGGCATTGTTATGAGTCCAATGATGTTATGGGTGACGGGCCTAGTTATTGCGACGGGCCTAGTTATTGTTATTAATTATTTAAAAGAATTGCATAAATTATTGCTAATAATTTGAGAGCAACCTTTGAAAATTATAAATTCATGGGCGGTCGTTATCGCCGTAAGTTGTACATTTCAAAGGAAGATTGGGTGTTTGCTTACTGTCGGATGTCGGGTACATATCAGATTGAGTTTTTAAATGTCGGATGTCAGAGGCATTTGAAATGTCGGGTTTTAAACCTACAATATATAAATATTAATATTATGTATGTAAAATATAAATACGCATCTATCATGCTTTTATGTAACCCTAAAATACACACAAGATTATGAATGCATCTTTTTATTTTGGTGGCTTATCAGCTTATGTGATAGATATGTTTAGTTTAGTAGATATGAGATATGATTATATGAAAGAGTAATGTTAAGATGACTATCACATCCCTCAACTACAGGCTCTATGGGTAAGTTGCTTGGCATCCCATGGTAACATAAACATAAAATATGAATGAGTAATGCTAATGAACTTTAATATGCACTGCATTCTACATAATTAAAGTAATGAATTTAAATGGCTACCTTAAGTGCAAGAGACATTATCAAGGTAACATAAATAGGAAACATTCCTGATGCGTGGCTCAAACTCTATCAACCCTGAACCTAACAGAATTTTGAACTTCTTGCTTACCTTAGAGAGTGCAACAATCTATAAATATATTGAATATAACTTAAAGCTAAAATAAATAAATACATCATGAAGAAATGATCCCTGTATTGCTGCACTTAGCAAACCCATCAGCACTCGAAAGATAATAAAATCTGGATTGCTCACTAGTGAGAAACACATCCATCTATAAAGTAAATATAAGAAGGTTCACCCCCCAAAGCTAACCCATTTTACTATTTTCTAATATATTTGATCTCCTTCCTCATCTCCCCTCTTCCCTAAAATCTAAAATGAAGGGGAGAGCGCCCAACAGACATTAGAATGACTGAATGAGATTTGGGAGTGATACCTAACAGCCAGATAATGATGAAATCCTTTTTCCTGGAAGGAAATCTGAGGTTCTTCCGGCAAAGAAAATCTGGAAGCAAACTAGCAGTAAGCACCGGGATGGCTTGCAGTCGCAGATGCCGAGGGAGGAAGCAACAAACGACGGAAGAGGGGGAAGCAGTAAGCACCGGGATGGCTGGCAGAAACGGCTCGCAGTGACGACGAGGGAGAAGGAAGAAGCAGACGACGAGGGAGGAGGAAGAAGTAGTGACGGCTCGCAGAGTCGCACACAGATGACTTCAATCGGGCGCAGCGGGATAATTAGGGAAAATACCGACTTACGGTTCTTGAATGAAAACTTTAAACCCGCGATGAGAATAACTCGCCCGATAACTTGTTTTCACGGATCGGCCGATATCTCGGGAAATTCCCGAGATATCGGCCGAATTAATTAAAAACGGTTTTAATGAATTTGGAAAAATAGATCGTTTTCCCCTCAAAAAAGATGTCAGTCGAAATTTATTACATTGGCCGACATACGATCTGTTGCACCAAGCGTGCAGTCGAGCACCCAACCTTGGTTCGCCGCCACCCACTCTTCCCGTGACCTTCTTTCATCCACCGATCGAGATCGTCGTGCGCTCGTCGTCAAACCCCGTCCGTTCGTCGTCTCCAGGCTCGACGCGCTCATTGCTCCCTGCAACGAGCCTTAGTTTTGCAAGGAGCACCGTCATCAACCTTCTACGTCATCTCCTTCCTCGCCAACGACCTCGACGCGGCTATTCCCTCGATATCGATCTATGCTTCCGTCCCAGTCCATGAACAGTCAGATCGCCTCCTCGAGCCACACCCGCACTCGCGTGTTGTTTCAGCTCACGCCTTCGGGAGCGCACCTCCAGAGAAATCTCAAGCTCTGTGCAGCCGCTTGCAGCTTAAAACATCAAGGGTTTCTCTGATTTAGCCAAATTAATTAATTGATTACTTTATTTTATTTTTCAAAACAAATATGGAGACCATGATGTGGAACGAAACGAAGCAACGAAAAATATAGGAGTAGCACACAAGTCAACACTGGAAATCACCGCCGCCATGATCTCCCTACTCAACGACATGATTGTTGCACACAAAAACAAACAATTTCTCCTCATGCAACCGGCGCCCCTACCCGATCAGGTGCATGTTGTTGCTATTCGGACAAGTCCTGCAGTCCTCCAGCAACCATCACCTATCATTGTTCTCATTTAAACAAACGTCTCGCTGTCATGCATCAACTGTGCAAAGATCGTCGATGACACTCCTCTCACTCGCACGACAATCGATATGGTTCTGAGTAGTCTCCGAGCATCTGCGGATTATTCTCCATCACTACTTAAGCCACATAAAGATCATGTTGCGTCCTCCTATTCGATCATATCGCCATGCACGTTATGAACAACAAACAACATCACCATCATCCATGATAACGGTGGGCACGATGAAGGATTGTCGCTCTTTGCAGCCCCCGCTATAGCGACGTACTACAAGGCACTGTTTTGGCGAGAAAAAAGGTGTCAGATGATCAAATCGGCCGAGCATCGTTTGAGTTTGCGGACAAGTTTGATTTGCAGGCCGGGTGAGATATTATGGGTCCACTGATGTTATGGGCCACAAGCGACGGGCCTAGTTATTGTTATGCCTTTAATGTCTTTTATTATTATTATTATTAATTGTTGTTAGTTGTTAGATGGTTAGGATTTTCATTTAAAGGGTCTTGTAGCGTGTTTAAAGACATGTGTTGTTTGTATGAAGGCATCCAAGAAGTAATCTATTTCATTGTCTTTGTTATGAGATATTGGTCGCTCTCTCTCTCTCCGAGCACACCTCGCCTAGCCACGGTTCTGGCTCCACAGTATCCCCCGCTTACGTCATCCTGTCTCCGGCCATCCTCCGACAACCCTACAACGGGATAGACCCATAACAAGCACATATCCACTTGGCAGAATTGCACAAGCAAAGCAATTTTTTGAATTGCAATCAACACTTGACAGTGACAAAATGCCTCTCTCCATGATCTATATAGAAAGTTCAATACTCTATTGATTGTGTTGTCTATGACAGACAAACCCAACTATAACTTGGTCAATGCTCAAGGTGAAACTTAACCTCCTCTATGACACTCAAAAGCTAGGTAACGTGTTGGAAGGATTATGCACCGTCCATCAGAATAACTCGGTCAACACATACATCTACAACTTTGTGGAGCATGCTAACAATGTTTCAAGACTTACATTGACACATTACATGGCAACTTTAAGCATGACCTCCAACCTTATATATGAGCACACCTTCACATTCATAACCTCACAACCCTCTCCCTTGCAATGCAACAAGTTCATTTTTTGGAAGCTGAATTTTCCACAACGACTAGCCTCTGCTTCAGGCATTCCAATCCTACGTCTTCCCTACATTGTTCCTCCACAATCTACCCAAAGATCCATCGTTGACCTTCCACCGCCTTCCATATGAAAACCCATAAGCACCTCCTCAGCCTGTGCCCATTCCTTCGTGCATGCTCAAAACATCTGCTGCAAAATTGAAGCATCGCCGCCAACAACTGTCTCATCAAAAGTCCCTATAGCTATGACTCCAAAGCCTCTATTTTCATTGTAGCCAACCCTACTCTTCTACACATCAATGTCCGAATAAAGGGTTGCGTATGACATTATCATAGTTGAATTTGACGTACTGGCACTGGACGATAGTCCCAAACAATTTTACGTCTTCCTCACCCACAACTTGGGGGAAAAGTTATTTTTGTGTAAGGGTGTATTGTTACATTTACGAGTGACACAAATATGTGTCGTAAACTGAATATTGGGTGCATTATTCTACTTAAGTCCTTATGGACTGTCAAGGGAATTTTGGTAAGTTGTGGGAGTTGTATCCCAATATAAGGAGGGTGTTTGTTGTTTTTCATCCCATATTCTAGGATTTTGGAATAAGGCTCTTCCTGGATGAGGGAACCAACCCACGATTCTATCTTGACGAGAGCATGTCTCTCCATTTTCTCTTATTCAAAAATTCAAATGTCTTTCATTCCAACTTCTTGTGTAGTAACAATAAACTTGGTGGGTTTGAACTATAGAACAAAACACACCAATAAGATGATAAATTAAATCAAGGTGATATTTGGAAGACAAATGAGTAAAAAGACAACATTACTAGAAGCTATGCAAAATGATTTGCACAAAATAGAGTTAAAACCTCATGTAGAGTTCCATATGAATAAATGAAGATGAGTTAAATGCGGACTCGAAATAGCTCGAAGACGACCATTGATACTGATGATGATGAAGATGTTACATTAATTTATCATCCACTCATATATTCTGCCTATATGTTTATGCATTTTATCCATGTGTTCTTATACTTTGCAACTAATATGGACAGTATTTCATAAGGATTTTGATTAGTTACTTCGCTGTAATTTGATAATTTCTAGCCTTAGGACTAAAATGGATTTAAAAAGGCCCCTTATGGCGTGTCATGTTTAATAAAGGCACATAAATGTTCAGTGAAAATAAAACTATCAAACATCAAATAGGAAAGAAACTCTAAACCAGTTGCCAGTTGAAGTAAACAGAAGTGAACAAGTAATAAATTTTCTTAAAACTAAAGCAAACACACAATTAAGCATAAGCAATGAGCCCCGACTCAATACCTTCGAAAATGTGGGATCAACTGCCTTGATATCCAAAAAATCACGATGAATCACCTGCACATCTGCAGACTAAGTTAAGTCTTACAATATTCTTACACAACAGCTGCATACAAGGAGTTATAAGAAAATCAATCATGAAAACTATGGAGTCCAGAATACTGATAGATCGAGGCAAGCTACTTGAATACCAAAGAGTGAATCCTGAACTGACCATATGTTAAGAGTAGGGGGAAGATATGAACTCCAAGGGGAAGTTCCCACTTGGCCAGCCCTAGACTCCAATCTAATTCAGATCCAAGATACAAGATACTCTGAAAACAAGGAGCCGGGAGTTATATATCCCCTCCCGGCAAATGCGAAAACGCTAAAGTGAAAACGACAAGTAAAATAGAACATAACAAAAGACGACCACGCCGTATCATGCTGTTGTAGTCCTATCCACCGGCCTACTCCTTCGAGAGTATACGCGCCACGTCGACGACCCTCCTTCCTCTAGACCATCCTCCTCTATGTCTGCAACAATACCCCCATCTAGAAAATTTGCCTTGTCCTCAAGGCAATATTCCGAAAACTGGTTGCTAAAGTCGTCACGGTCCAACCACATCGCACTGGAGTGAGGGCGTTGTCGCCATGCGACCAAAACCTGTTCCCGGACCCGACCCTCAATGGTGACGGGTTTGCGGTCCAAGATCGCCTCAGGAAGATAAACGGTGGAGCCGTCAGATGCAATGTATGGTGGGAGGGTCTCCTCGACTGAGTGGTCTCCTACCACCCGCTTGAGCTGGGACACGTGGAAGACTAGATGGATGTGACTATGGGAGGGGAGGCGGAGGCGGTAGGTCACCTCGCCGATGCGGGCGATCACCTCAAACGGGCCGAAGAAGCGAGCAACTAGCTTGGGATGAGAGCGAGTCGCCACTGAAGTTTGGTGGTAGGGTCGAAGCTTGACGAATTCTGCATCCCCCACTTGAAACTGAACATCCCTCTTATGCTTGTTCGCATGGTGGATCATCTTCTGCTGAGCGCGGTGGAGGTCGGTTTTCAAGATCCTGAGAATCTCATCCCGGTTCAAGAACTGAGTGCGCACTACCCCGACAAGACATTCTCCCAGAAAATGTTGAAATCATAGTGGGTGGTGGGCAGCCGTAGATGGCCTGGAAGGGGGTCATGTCGACCGAATAATGGAAGGAAGTGTTGTAAGAGAACTCGGCCCAACCCAACCATCTGCTCCAGTCACGGGGGCGGTCGGAGGTGAAACAGTGCAAGTAGGTCTCCAAGTAGCGGTTCATAACCTCGGACTGCCCGTCCGTCTGAGGGTGGTAGGCAGAACTCGTCTGTAGCTGCGTGCCTTGGAGTTTGAAAAACTCTTGCCAGAAGGAACTCATAAAGACCGGATCTCGATCGCTGATGATGGAACGAGGGAAGCCGTGTAGTCGGACTATGCCGAAAATGAACGCCTCGGCCATCGTTGGAGTTGTAAATGGGTGACGCAAGGGTATAAAGTGGTCATATTTGGACAGTCGGTCCACCACCACAAGGATACAGTCATTCCCTGCGGACCGAGGGAGGCACGTAATGAAATCCATCGCCAAGTCCTCCCATATGAGGTCGGGAATGGATAAAGGATGTAGAAGGCCTCCCGGAAAGGCGGCCTCGTACTTCGAGCGCTGGTAGACGAGCATCACGCCACGAATTCCTCCACGTGTCGCATCATTCCCTTCCAATAGAGTGCAGTTGCGAGGCGGCGGTAAGTACGAAATGCTCCAGAATGGCCCGCTGTCAGTGTAGTATGGAACTCATTCAGGAGGCGCAGAATGTTGGCAGAAGACGATAAAATGACCAACCGGCCCCGATAGAGCTCACTGTAGTCCACGCAGAATCTCCAACTACCGTCCTTTTTACAAACAAGGACCGGACTGGAAAATGGGCTCGCGCTCGGCTGGATTAGACCGACAATCAACATATCGGTGACCAAGCGTTCGATCTATTCCTTCTGGATGTCACCGTAGTGGTAAGGGCGGACTAAGATCGCCTGGATTCCCTCCTGGAGTGGAATATGGTGGTCGGTGGTGCACTGTGGTGGGAGGCCTGGTAGCGGCTCGAACACTGAAGCAAAGGTCTCCAAGAGGCGGGACAGCTGGGGCGGAGGAGAAATAAGTGGCGAGGGTAGGTGCTCGGTCCCCTACGTCGTAATATGCGATAGAAAGGCGCAAAAATCCACCGAGTCAATGTGCTGGGCTGCGCGAGAAGAGATGGCGATCTGCTGGAGGGATGCCTCACCCTGAAGCGTGCATGGCCGATTGGCCCACTGAAAAGTCATATGCATGGAGGCCCAATTGTGGTTGACGTCGCCCAATGTTTGCAACCATGTGATGCCCAGAATGACGTCGACCCCGCCTAAGGGGAAAACATGGAAATTTGCGGGGGCGGTATACTCGCCCAACTGTAGAAAGAGGTCGTGGCAGAGGCCTTAAGTCGACGATCGACGTTCATCACCGAGGTGGACTACAAAACTCTGCGTCGTATCGGAAGGCAACTGAAAGCGCGCCACGCAATCGCGGGAGATGAAATTATGACTCGCGCCACTATCAATCATGAACACCCCCGGTGTTCCCTGGAGCCATCCCTGGAGCTTCATAGTGCGGGGTCCTGAGATGCCCCCCGTAGAAGAACATGAAAGCTTCAAACGTTGAAGGCCGAGCGACGTCGGCTCCTCTGGAGGATCGTCATATAATAGTAGGGCCTCAAGATCAGCGACCATCACCTCGTACTCGTCAGCGCACATGAGAACTCGCAGCTCCTTCAAAGGACAGATGTGTGTCGGAGAATAGGGTTGCTCCCGCGCATATCGTTGTACTCTCCATCGCATCGGAGAGATCACGAGGATGATGGGTGCGCAAGCGGGAGCGAATGTGGGGTTGGAGACCCTGAAGGAAGAAGTCGAGGTAATGATCTGGGGGAAGTCCGGGGACATGGTTGACGAGCTCGATGAACTGGTCAATGTACTACTCCACTGAAGAAGTATGTCGTAGGGCACATAGGCTCTCCACCGCATTGCTTGAGTACTGACGATCATAGCACTTCACCGGCGCATGGGACAGATCGGCCCATGAAAGGAGTGGGGTCGATTGGCGTAGCCAACGGACCCAGTGGAGGGTGAAGCCCTCCATGGCAACGGTCATCAGGGGCACTTTTTGTCCCTCCTGGGTGTCGTGGATATCAAGAATTGCTCTGCCTTCGCATCCCAGGGGATCGGTGTCGTAGAAGTGAGGAACTTCGAGGGCGCGCGACGCGTGGGCTGAGGCCAGTGCGGCGAGTGGAGGTAAGGTCGACGGGGAGGCAGGATGACCGGTGAAAGAGGAGGGATCCTCCACGGGCGGTGGTGTGGAGGAGCGTCTGTCCAACTGGGCTTCACGGGCCTCCAAGCGTTGGAGAATCACTTGAATCAACGCGAGAGAGCTGGCTTGGTCGTCGAGGCGACGCTCGACGGCGTCGAGGCAGTCATCGCACAAGTTGTCGGGCGCTGTCGTCGGGGCGCCATGAGTCGGCGTAGAGGTTCTGGCAGGCGAGCGAGTGCTGCGGGGCTCGCAGCGAAGCAAATCGGGCGGTGAAGAAGGTTGGGAGGCAGTAGGCTGGTGGGTGCAGATGTCTCGAAGCAGTGGAGACTGGATTTGGATCCCAGCAGGCGACGAAAACAAACACGCCGTAGGCGTTGGAAACAACGATCGACGCTGCCGATGCAGGCGTCGGCGATGGTTGGAGTGGCCGGCGTCGGCGAGGGTTGGATCGATGTTGTAGGCGCTGGAGACGAACGACACTGTAGGCGCTGGAGACGAACGGTGTCGATGAGCAGACGGAATGCGAGCGCGAAGCGCGATCCAGGCGGCAAGCGATGCAGGCGGGGAGGCTAGGTCGGACCAATGTTACGAGTAGGGGGAAGAAATGAACTCCAAGGGGAAGTTCAAACTTGGTCAGCCCTAGGCACCAATCTAATTCAGATACAAGATACTCCGAAAACAAGGAGTCGGGAGTTATATAACCCCTCCCGAAAAATGTGAAAACGCTAAAGAGAAAATGACAAGTAAAATAAAACATAACAAAAGACAACCACGCCGTATCATGTTGTTGTAGTCCTATCCGCCGGCCTACTCCTTCGAGAGTATACGCGGCACGTCGACGATGCTCCTTCCTCTAGGCCATCTTTCCTCTATGTCCGCAAGACCATACATTTTAATTTCTATGAGAATGCCAAATATCACTTCCTGCGATATCCCTTGGTACTTGGTACTCCACAAAAACTCACTACCAGTAGGACTGGATATTAACATGGGTCAATGATTGATAGAAAAAGAAGCCAACAACATCTTAATTACCTTGCATACTAATACCACAAACAGATTCAACATTATGTATAATTGCTAGGTCCATTTTCTATGATATTGTACTAGTAATACGTCTCAGATATGGTTTTAGTAACTTACGTGTTTAAAATGTGTAATTGCTACAACTCAAACAAGAAAATAGGTAAATTGCATTCAAGCTAGAAGATGTAAATAATTTTCGACAGCTCGCCTTACTGTTATAAGATTAATTTATCTTGGATGTGCTAATCCTTTTAGTGCATAACATTTATTAGAAGTGTATTACCAACAGGATCAACATCATCAACACTCTTCTCTCCATTAGAATGATTGGGGGAGCAACACGATAATGAAGGATGACAATTCTTATACCAAGTCATACACTTCAAAGCTTCCCCTCTACTCATAAACAGAATGCTCACCAAGCCAATATGCAAGGAAGGCTTCACATCAGAGTTCTATTGGGTTTGCTAGATAGAGTGTGGGAAGCATTAAAGAGGAGTATATCTTTCCCCATTACCTGCAGAAAGTAATGAAGCACAAGAGAAAATGAAAACAAAAACTGCAGTTGTTTAGCCTATTTTATCATCACCAAGATCTAACCACTAAGACACTTGTTGGCCTACTATTTACAGAGGTACCATCATCAGGAGCAGAGCAACAATGGTACAGGCTTCGGATCAAGTACAGCGGGCATTAAATATAAGTATAAATATTTGTAAATAAGGTTGAACTACTCCAACCCCATATTAATGAGAAAACTGGCACATTTTGTGCTTATTAATCATATTTAATAATTGTTGACACTCCAGGATTTTTTTTTGGAAATTAATAGATTAATGAAATTGTAAGAATGGATAATAAGGTTGTGCAAAAAAAAGCTGAAGAACTGAGAGGTCAGAACCAAACCAATCAATTTGGGGAGTAAAAACACGGAGATGGATGTACAGAGTTCTAACACCAAATTAATAGAGTTAGGGATTATCATTCTATGTGGATATAAAAGGGCAGCCCGGTGCACAAAGCACCCCCGTGCAGCGAGGGTCCGAGGAAGGGTCCCACCACAAGGGTTAAATGTAGGCAAACCTTACCCTGCATTTTTGCAAGAGGCTGCTTCCAGGACTCGAACCTGTGATCTCAAGGTTACACGACAACACCTCAACCGGTGCGCCAAGGCTCCCCTTCATTTTGTGTGGATATATATATAGCAAAGCAGCTATCCATTTGAGCAGTACTGGGTGATGAAAATCCATGACATGATCTCATTGTGAGAGATGAGGAACAATTTGAAAATTTTGTAGGTTGGAAAGTACGTGAGTACACAACCAACTTCCTGATGAAAATCTAGTTGCCTTGCTCTCTCTCTCTCTCTATATATATATATAGGACTCTCTCTCTCTCTCTCTCTATATATATATATAGGAAACTATCCTTTTGTCGTACTTGGCTATGAAAATCTACGACATGATCTCATTGTGTGAGATGAACAATTTGAAAATTTTATAGATTGGAAAGTACATAAGTACACACACAACCAACTTCATGATGAAAATCCATGGCATAATGTTACCTCCGTTCGAGGAGGCCGGCTGGTTAAGAAGCAGAGGAGAGTGATAGGTATGGGAGAGGAGAGAATCGCCAAGGAGGAACCTTTAAGGCCAGTCCTAGCCTCTTTATTTCCAAGTTACCAAACATAAATGGGTTGAATAATATAATCCCTACGTAAGCCCTAATATCTAGGGGCATACTTATAAATACAGAAAGCTGAATAAAAACCAAGTGCAGGAATTAAACACTGCAAGAATGAAATAGCCTTATGATGCATTCAGGACTATTCGCCTTCGTTCTACGTAGTTGTTAGGCGCTCTCGAACTGTTCGCAGGGAGTGCACACACCAAGTCTTTGTTCATGTCTCCTCTTCTGGTATGCTGCTCCTATTCCATAACAATACTCTCATTTGAAAAAAAATGTTGTATTGATTCCTCCGCTTGGAATGTGACGTCACGTTGGCGGTTGTTGACGTGATTGAATATCTTATGTTGTGCAGGGTGTAGATGAATTTTAAGTTGTTGTGGTATCTCATCTCTGTCGCTTACTTGGGTAGAAAGCACCTCCATGTGGTATTCTCTTGATAAATGGCGTAGCATTGTCAGATATGGGTGACAATAAATGGTTTGGAATGGGGTTGTGCCCACCGCAGAATTGAAGGTTGTGATGTAAGAGAATTCTGCCCCACTATGGGGTCGTTAAGAGATGAAAAATTGAAGGTGCGTCTCCATGCACCCATTTAAGACTAAAATGTACCTGTGCATTTGAGGGTGGCAGATTATGCTCATGCGCAGTTGTGTGCCATATAGTTTGAACAACTCTTGCTAGAAGTTCATCATGAAGACAAGGTCTCAGTCACTGAATATGGATCTCAAAATCCCATGCAAGCAGCTCTGTGGACAAAGTCGTATTCCACCGGGAGGTGCAGTGAATGGTGGCGTAATGAAAGGAAATACAGGTATTTGGATAGACGATCCACCGCCGCCAAAATGCAATCAACCTACAGACTTGGGTAACCATGAGAATAAGTCCATGACATCATCATCTAATTCCACCTCGAGTACGGGTAGGGGTAGAAGCATACCCCCTAGGAATATCTTCTCATACACGTTCAACGTGGTGAAGCATGATGCCATCAATATAGTAATGTCGTGAGGCGCCAATACATCTGAAAGGCACCCACATGGCCGACATTCGAGGTGTTGTGAAACTCTGCCAAAATCCTGGGAATGCAAGACGAGGTAGCCGACAGGTCCACTTGACCACAATAGTGAAGCCCCCCAATCACCCCCCTCACCCCCCACACACACACAATCAGGGCAAAAGACTGGTACATAGGGCGGTCCCACGCAATCCCATGATGTTGTGGAGTGTCGAATCTGACTCGACCTCTTGATGGATCGCCTCCTCCCACACCACCCACAAGGTTTCAATTAGAGACATTAACTCTGACTCGAGATTGGGCATTTTCCAAATTAGTCTTCCCGTTTCGTACTCGATAGTCGAGGAGTTTTGTTGCCCACTTACTGAGACGGGGTAGAAATCTTCTAACTGAGAAGGCATCACAAGTTATAATGATTTGTGTGGATTATGAAATAGTAACCCAGAAGATATGATTGTTAAGGTTATAGGAGGATAATGGGAACTTTCAGTGTTTTCACAGGATGTTGAATGTAGAAGAATTGCCCGACCTTCCCAATCCATTCCATATGGTCAGGTTTATTGATATAGGGAATTTCTAGGCAACGAGAAGCATGAGTCGTGGTCTCGGCAATCGTCAGATTGACCGGACCCATTTCAAGGGGTAAGCCCAGCAAGGAGGACGGTTCATTTTCGGGCAATGGAGAGTTGGGGGCGATTAATTGTTGGAGTTGTTCCACCTGCGCATTAATCTATTGCAAGGTGTCATGCATCAAGGTCATTAAGTTCTCATCGTTCTTTAATCAGCAATTGAAAGACTTCTTGACGACATCAATGCGTGCATCTAACATCGCGTGTGTCTAACACATACAGTAAACAGACACGACAAAACGAGGCGTCGACTGGAGTAAGTTGCATAGACAATCAGATGAAACCAACATGGAAGGTCGCAGGATGACTGTGTGGTGACACAAGGAAGGTTGCAGAATGATGCGAACTAGGGAATGACGAGCCCAGGTATAATATAAAATCACAGGAAACAACCAAGCAGTCTCATAAGTGCAGATGAGCTAGAATAGTTGGAACCTGACAATGAGAGAGCGTGCGGGCGGATAAAGGCAAGTCAAGCAATTGTTACTCCCATTGGAGGAGGGCGGTCAGTTAGAGAGAAGAGAAGAGGGAAAGGCAAGGGAGATGATAGAATCATCAACTAGGAACCTCCAAGTCCGGACCCATGCTCTTTACTTCCAAGTTATCAAACAAAAATGGGTTCAATATTAGAATTCCTACTTAAGCCCTATTATGTAGAGGCATACTTGTAAATATGAAAAGCTAAATAAAAACCAACTGTATTAACTAAAGATTACAAGCTGGAATATTTTATATACCCACACACAAGCCGGATCAAGAATGTTGCACGTCTATTAATGAATTCATGATTGTTTAAAAAGGCATGTTTGTAGTCCTTAGTTCAAACACTTGATTTTTATTCAAAGTCTACTTATGATGATTGTAAAGGCATACTTGTAATTACCAAAAGTTGAATAAAAACCAAGTGTATGAGCTAAAGACTATGAACTTTTTATATAAGCATGGATTCATGAGTAGACATCCATAAGAAGCTGAGAAAGCCTAGGGCCAACCTGAAGCAAATTAAATTGAGTGTATCTTTATTTATACTGAAGAACTTTGCTATTACTAATTTGACCCTCATTATATAAAGGGCTTGTATCTTATCTACTTTTCACTTTCAGATTTTGTGGTCAATGAGGAGAATGGATCTGGCGGTTGTCTGAATCCTTCTTCTCCTTCTTGGTACTCTAAGATCTTACAGAGCATACACATCCACGGGTCCAAAATACCGCACGACGCCGCTGAACTTCTTCGTTGTCGTTCCATCCCCGACAACCACTCACCTACATTGCTTGTCAGTAACCAATATGATGTCTCACCGACTAGAAGACGGGGTCATAGACATCGCCACTAAGTGAAACTACACCTGCATTGATTGAATGGAAGAGTCGATGTTGGAAATCCATGTCAAGTTCCACAAGGTCGTCTCTGACACCCTGAGTCGTCCACTTTCGGCGCATCCTCTCCCTCTTTCCTTGGAATTTGTGGTCATTGCCTCCACCATCAATGGAATCCCACGAAATCAACTCTTCCACATCACGAGTACCTCCCCACTCGAGTTGCACGTCCCTCACCTCCGCTGATTGAATATTCCCATTTTGAGGGCACTGATCTCCTAGGTGAATTGTCACGCAGAGCAATTTTTCGAACTGCACAACACCTCTGAGGTTCAGAAGTAGTTGTTGACCACCATCTACATGGAGATTGGATTCATTAGATTCGCAAAACAAGTCCCCACCTTTCTTGGCTTGCATTCAAGGAAACGTTGCTCAAACATTACCATGCTCCTTGTTCCCACGTCGTATTGAAAGGCTTTCAATTGTTCATCAAATGGATTTGGATGATGAGTACAACGATGCATTGAAAACGCCACTTGTCCATGGCCTATTTGAAGATCACTGCCTGGGCTACTTTTTTCACAGCTTGCAACTGCACATTCGATCCCGCCCACAGATTCACAATTCTCTCGCATGCGCAATGCTATGGAGAAAACACATCGATGAAGGACGAAATCTACAATCCGCCAAGTAGCTCATCTCATTGGGATTCTCCAACATCCTATTATCTCCACACGAGCATCTCCTTCCTTAAACCATCCACTTCCACCAATCTCCCACCTCTTGAGCCCCCTCCACCTCCACTGCGCAATACTCCCTAAAACCCACCACCCACCACCCACCACCATAATACCAAAACTTTTGCCCTACTTCTATCCCATTAAGACTGTAGATCTCCAGAGTAAGGGGTCATGCTTCTATTGTCGGCAACCATATTCCTCAACTCATATGTGCCCCAACCACGAGCTCCTCTTTCTTGTTGGTGCTGAGGATGAAGAACTTTGCGGGGCCAATTTTGAGACATTGGGGTTGCACGACTCTGAAACCCCTTTGCAAACAGAGGAATACATCACGTGTCTCAAGCTACCACCGTACTTAGTCAGTGGCTTCTCGGTGCCTTGCAACGTGAAAATTTGCGAACACATTTGTCATTAGGTGGTAGTCACAATTGATAGCGAGGCGAGCCTCAACTTTTTATCTTGCCAAGTTGGTATCCCATCTTCAACTCTAAACCTTGCCGGCCAAAAGCTTGCATGTCTCCCTCGGCGATAATCGCCAGATCCCATTGACAACCTTTGTGCGGACCTCAGACTCTTAGTTCTTATACCTTCAGTGCACATTTCTATGAATTTGGGCTTGCGGTATAGACGTTATCTTGAAGATAGCATGGATGCAAACACTTGGGGATAAGAGTGCATGAAGTTTAGTTTAATTCAAAACCAAAGTAGTCGGTTATTATATAAACCAAACCAAAATCAATTAGTTCATTTCAACAATCGAGGAGATTATTTTGGAGTAGTTTTTTGGTTTATTATCATTTCTCAAAGACACAAAATTAATAATATAAAACAAACTTTATAAACTCAACAAAAAAAATCTACAAACATTATGAAGGTACCAAGCACAAGCATGCGTGCATTGTCAATATCCACAATACTCAATCAATCGATTGATCAACAATATCAATTGCTTTGTTCAATTGCTCTCCCAAATCCCAATCCAATGGTCCACACATCTAGACACTTTCCTCTTCTTGGTAAGTAGTAACTATGGTTTCTTAGATCATTAGATCTTTTTGGCTAAAAAAAGTTGTTTCATTAATTTAGGCTATGTTTGAGACAATTGTGCCTGTAGGAGGAGCAGTGATGGGATTAGAGTTGTTAGGAAAAGTAGTGATAGAAAAAGTAACAAAAAGAGAAGAGAAATGTAGATCTACATAAAGAGAAGCATGAAAACGTGGAAAGTTGCTTTTAATTTTCTGGAAGTGGGAAGGTTTACTGCTTTTCAAAAAGTTCTACAAATACTTCCTGACACACTTTTCCCACCACCGGGAAACAAAATGCCTTCAAAATAGCGGTGATGGTAGGAATAAAACTTTTACCACTGCCCTCATAGTCTTGAATAGAGTCTTAGTGGTTACAGAGAGATTAGGCCGTTATTTTATATACAACTTGTTATTCTTTGTTCCCTTGTCTGAAGTGAATCTCCTGTTTTTCCCTTCTTTAACAGCGAACATCGGGTTTAATTTAACTAATAAAAAAATAAAAAGTTGTAGACTGCAGTGACACTGTGATAAGTTGTAGTTTGTTCACCACACGCAAGTTGTTCAGTACTACACTCCCAGTCACCTACCCAGCTACCAAGTACCAACCCGTGAAATAAATAAAAAATTGTAGCTTGTGGGTAATGAGAAATGACTCAGTGAGTATGAATTGACCCAGATATTAGTAATTTAGAGCTGACTCAGTTTGGTGTGGATCGATCGATTTTAAGAAATGGAAACAACATCAAATTGAATGGGGGTGGTTATGCCAAAGGCAAAACTGCCCTTACACTGAACGAGGCAGTTCTATGTGGAATTTGGTTTGGTTTGGACGGTTTCGGGAGTTTTTCGTGCACAACCCTACTAGGGGAAATTAAGGCTAATTGGGTCACCCTTACCATGAAGTTCGTCTTCCAGGATGCCGACCATCGTCTTCATGGAGACCTTTCTAGGGATTGAATATTAGCATACTTTGCAGTAGATCCTCAAGACTGTTGAGCCAAACTTTGTTGCCCTTATTTGTCAGGTTATTACCGATGCATCCAGTTTGACTCTCCACTTCCTCTAACCATTCAATAAATTTTCCAAAAATTCCAGTCTTTGCAGTACCCTCCGAACTTCCACCATCTTGTCTCTCTGACCATTGAATCCACCTACAATGTGGGGTCAACGGTGATCTTCGTGCGACCATATCGCTACGGCAGCTCCTACACGAACGTTGTGGAGCAATTGGTTTCAAGGGCTGAAAGCAGATATCAATCAACCCAAAGCTAGCTCCTTCTCGAGGCCCGTTCTTTGATGGGGAAAAAGAACAGGAGTTAGCAGTTTTGTGCGGATTATAAAGAGTTGAACAAATTTAATGTTCCTAGCAAGTACTAATATTGATAAGAGTTACTGCATGAACTGCAGGGGACACTTCTCCAAATTGGACTTGTGTTTTGGATACCATCATATTCGAGTATGTATTAAGGACGTCACTAGGACTGTGTCCTGCACACATGATATGATAGTAAATATGAGTTCTTGTCATTCCCTCTAGCTTCAAAAATGTTCCGGCCACATTTTAGTTAACAATGAATGAGATATTTTGTCCTCTACTTTGAAAGAATGTCTTGATGTTCTTTAACGACGCACTATGTACAATGCCTCCTGGGACCTGCATGGTACACCACTTGACCACCATTTTCCTGCTCCTGGAACAAAACTATCTCCTGGTTACCATGAAGACGTAGTCATCGGATGCGCTTTGGTCAATTATTTGGGTCATATAACATTAGTTAATGGAGTTTTATGGACACCTCCAAGGTTACAACCATGACTCAATGGTTGTCCAAGCTGTCCTGGGATTTCTTCACCTATAACACCAAATTCATGAGCTTGTCCTTGCCATCCAACATTGGCAGCCATCCATGTCAGCATTTCTACATCTGCACAGACCACCGTAGCCTCCGTCACTTCGTCCATCAGAAGATTTCCATGATGGGATACCAATTGTGGATTGCCAAACTATTAGGGTATAATGCTTCCGTGGAGTGCGAGACGAGATCTTCCAACATGATGATCGACTCCTTATCGTGTAAAGAGGACACGTGGATGGACACTCCCGACACTCTATCACCCACATTTTCTTGACGCAACATCAATTCCCATGAAGATTTGTCACAACTCTCATAATGCCAAACAATTATCCATGACCTGCAAAACCCAAGCTCCTAGTTGTCGTTCTGTATGATTTGTACCACGATGCATTATCATAATTGTGTCATTGTGGCAAACTTGTCACAATGAATCTTGCGGATCCGTCACGAGTTTCATGCCACTATCACTTGCAGCAACTCCGGCAGATTTCCGAAATGTCACTACCTCGCAGAATCTTTCTATTGGCGGTGCATGCTCCCACCATCCAACAATTTTTTACCAACTTCCTGGTTTGTCAGTGCTCCAAATGCAAGGTCCTCTCCGAACAATCTACTACAGTCCTTGTACATTCCGTAGGCAATATGGGAGGACATTACCATAAATTCCATTACTCGGTTGTCATGCTCCCAGAGTTACAATTGCAGCGCCTGTTCGCAGCGCCTGTTTGCGCCGATTTGCCCGCAGTTCGTGCATGTCTCTTTGCGCTGTTTCGAATTGCAACGAAAAGGTGTGACCATGTTGTTCCTTCGTGTTGTCTCACTGTCCGCTGCCCCTGTCCTCCTTTCGCCTTCTCCTTGACCGCGATGGGCACGACTGCTGCTCCTACGTCCTCGACTCTCCCCGCTCTTGCTACATGTTCGTTGGATATTCGCGCACCTAAAAGGGTTATGTCTATTACTCTCCCTCCACTCGGAAACTGATCACATCTGTTGATGTCACCTTCCTTGAGCAAGAGTCTTTTCATCACCCTGTACCCACCTCCACCTCTCCTCCTGATCTGCCTCGACCTCTTGTTCCCATCAATTCTCCTCTACCACCTATACTTCCCACCCCTCCTCCTATCTCGGCCCCTCCTCTTCGTGTCTACTCTCGCAGCTATCCTCGCTCTGGTGCCCCGCGACAGTCCCCGTCTACTACTGGTACCCCGCCGGCTGTTGATTCAGCAACACCCTCCACCGCACATCCTCTCTCCAATTATGTCTCCTTGCATTGCCTCGCCCCTGATATGCTCAGGTTTGCTCTCTCCTTGTCTTCTATTTGTACTCCTTCTGTGCAGGATGCTCTTCAGCACCCCGGGCGGCGGGCGACAATGGATGAGGACATGGTTGCACTTTGGGCCAATCACACCTGGGATCTTGTTCCCCTTCCCCTTAACCATTCCACAGTTAGCTGTAAGTGAGTATTTACTGTGAAGCACCATCCTGATGGCACGATCGATCGCCTTAAAGACCGTCTTGTTGCCCGCGTCTTTACCTAACAGCACGACATTGATTATGAGGAGACCTTCTCTCCTGTTGCAAAGCTCAATAATGTTCGTCTTAATTTCCCTTACTGTCCACCGACAGTGGTCGCTGCATCAGCTCGACATCAAAACGCCTTTCTCAACGGCGATCTTGTAGAGACTGTGTATATGCAACAACCTCCTGGTTATGCAACCAAGGGAGAGTCCCTCGTTTGTCATCTGAAGAAATCTTTATATGGCCTCAAACAGTCTCCACGAGCATGGTTTGATAAGTTTAGTCGGGTGGTTCGTGCCTGTGGCTTCACACTGAGCTCGATAGATTTTCCCTGTTTATCCGCCAACGTCCTTCGGGCACAGAGATTCTTCTGGTCACATGTGATTATCTTCCTGGCATTACTCAAATCAAGGAACACCTAGCTACTCAATTCCAAACTAAAGATCTGGGCCGGCTTCGATACTTCCTGTGAATTGAGGTAGCCCGAGGACCTGATGGCCTTGTCTTGTCTCAGCGAAAATCTTGCTTTGATCTGTTTCATGATGTCGACTACTCTGGGTGTAAGCCAGCAGATACACCTATGGATGTTAATCACCAGCTCTGTGCTCAATGTTCAGACTTTGATCACCTTCTCCCTAATCCAGAGTATTATCGTCGCCTCGTAGGCAAGCTTATTTATCTCACTGTCACACGACCCGATATATCCTTTACGGTCGGTGTTGTCAGTCGCTTCATGCACGCTCCTCGGATCTCCCATCTTCAAGCAGTTGAACATATTCTTAGATACTTGAAGAATGCTCCAGGTCAAGGACTGGTTTACAAACCCTCCACCTCAATGTCTCTCGTTGCATATTGTGACGTTGATTATGTCGGGTCCCTCGATGATCGTCGATCTACTACTGGTTATTGTACATATTTTGGCGGAAACTTGGTTACCTGCGCAGCAAGAAGCAAACTGTGGTCGCTCGCTCCTTTGCGGAAGCAGAATGTTTGCCCGGAAGTCCGCGACCTCAGCTTCTCTATCAAAGTTACTAGTCCTGGCGGTCACGAATTTTGGAAACCGCCCAGACCGCCCGTCTCATCTCCGGCAGATTCTCCGAGGCATAGGCGGTCTGCTTCCAGCGAGACCGCATGACCATGCGGTCTGGAGTTTTCTCTCTTTTTGTTATTTGCACCACATGCATCCTTTCTTCCCAACCCCGGTTCTCCTGTACCCAGGACAACCCGTTATTTTTAGACCAGCCCGTTTGGGCAGACCCTCGCGTCTATAAATAGAGGGGTGGGGGTACCAAAAAGGGCACTTTGGATTCGAGCCTACAGCTTATGACCTGTATAAGCGGTCTCGAATTCAGTCTCTTTCCTACCTCTTTTCCTGACATGATTTAGACTCCCCTGTAACCTCTTTTTATCAATCAGATCACCCGTGACAAGAGTTCCCGTTGCGGGCAGTCAGACTTCTTTGCTCAGCAACCTCTCTTTTTAGCATCCTCTAGCTCGAGTAACCGACACTCCACAGTTTCCCCCCATCTCTTTGTAGTGTGAGTTTTGGAGGTACAATTTTTGTGCCAACACAGAATATCGTTCCATGGCCGATGTTGCAGAACTCAAATGGCTAGAGAGTCTTCTTACCAATTTGGGAGTCAAACTTCCTTCATCGGCAGTCCTCCTTTGTGATAGCTAGACGGCTATCCATATTGCTGAGAATCCTGTGTTTCATGAGCCACAAAACACATCGGAGTCGACTGTCATTTTTTCTGTGAAAAAGTTCAACTTCGACGATTGTTTTTACGACACGTGCCTGCTGCAGATCAAGTTTCAGATGTCCTTACTAAGGCTTTGCCTCGCCCATTATTCTGATAGTGTCTTTCCAAGCTTGGTGCTTACGACTTGTATGTTCCAGCTTGCGGGAGAGTGTTAAACAAAAGCCCACAATTTAATTTGTATAAATGGCTCATTGGGCCTCCTTCCCTCTTTTCCTCTTTAGTTCCACATCTCAGGTTCAATCTTTCTCCTTATCTCCCTTGTTATAAAAAGGAACCTCTTGTTTATGTAAAGAGTGTGAAATATATATGAAAAGTTGAGAATATTATACTCTTCCAATATCATGTATACTTCAACGATCAAGATCCTTTCTTTATCATCATATTTTGGCGGGAGTTGTTAAAAATTCAAGGGGCCAATTTGTACGTCAACACAACTTATTGTCCGCAGGTAGATAGCCAAACTGGAGTGCTCAATCATGAGTTGAGACCTATTTATGGTTCTTTGCATCCGAGAAGTCGTGTCATTTGTCCCAGTCACCAAAACTTTGGTACAATACCTAGTACCACTTCACGACAGCAACATCTCTATTCCATATAGTGTATGATCTCCCCTCTACATATAGTTTAACACATTTGGAAAATTCCAGTTAGTGTATGGTCCCCCCTCTACATATAGTTTAACACATCGGGAAAATTCTGTGTGGACGCCCTGTCCCATAGTCTGGCGTAGAGGGATGAATCCCTCTAACAATTGAAGTTTAACTTAGACCATGTGCAACAAAAGGTGATCAAAAGGAGAAAACGTGTTGGTGTGATGTCTCCTTCGACCTCGAGGAGATAGTCCAGGTCAAGCTTCGTCCTCAATGGAAAAACTCCATTGTGCATCGACTCAACCCATGCAAAGGGCGCGCATAGAAGTCGGGACAACCTCGGCCTAGCCAGATCGAATTAATTGGATCATATTTACAATTTTGCTGCATTTAAAACAAATCTAATTTGGAGTCTCGATATATAAGAGGGCTAGCATAATGTTTATTTTCACATTTGAATTGTGCGCCTTAAAGAGGAAAAGCGACTGATCAGTTGTCATGGACCGAAGGGGGGCCCCTCCATAGTTTTTCCTGTATCGATCGAGCATCCCATGCAAGAAACCGAATCCTTCCTCCTTCCTGGTTTTTTGAGATCTCACCAATGTGCATGAGCACCAAGTTTCATCAGTAAGGACCAAGTGACCAACACAAAATGATAGTTACCATGTTGTATCCACACAATAATCATAGCCAGCAAACTTGTAAAGAAATGAAATAAAAATATCTGCAGTTTCAAAAGGGTGCACAAAACTATTCAGGAGCCTCAGTGCAGTCAGCACATTAAATAGGCATTTTGTATATGAGAGAAAATGAAGGATACTATGTGCCCCTGACCTTCTGATAGTATCCTCCAAATGTTTTATGCGATTCTTGTTAATTTCACATGCTACAATTTTCCCCTTGCCTTGCATAAGTGCAGCAAGATGAGAAGTTTTGTTTCCTGGAGCAGCACAAGCATCAAGAACCTTCACAAGCAAAAACAGAAGAAATTAAAACGAAAAGTAGCACATAGTTGAGGTACATTCCATTCTATTTCAGATGCTGCAGAACAGACATGAGAAACTTGGAAAATATAAGAAGAATTGTCACGGGTATTATCAAGAGACCTTCCATCCTGGTTTTGGGCACAAGGCTACAGCCACCATAGAACTTGCCTTTCCCTGGAAAGTGTATAGAATTAATAGCATCATCGAATGAAGAAAAGTAACATAATCTGATTGCTGACTATAAATTTAAATATTTAACAGTTCATTTTACATCTTGATTTAAGGATGTATTAACGAAAATTATTCTAGACAAAGTTATTCAATTCTTAATGGCTGTAGCCCACCCATATGCATATTCATTTACAGAAGAAAGTAACTCCTAAAACCATTTCAAACATGCATGTCCAATGTTTCTAATGAAACATTACCTTGGGGGCACCAATACGCCATAGTCGTATCAAGAACAAACACGAACGAGAACTTAGATTGCAATAAAGAAAACACGGATACAATCAGGAGACAGGCTCCGCCAAACACCTGGCAGATTTCTGAGCATGGCCATATCAGTACGGGCGGATGGAGACCGCGGTCACCCTGGCTGAAGGACAATGGGGTGGTCCGATACTCTGTTCGGGGGTAGCCCGTGGGGTGTGACGAAGAGGGAGGCGTGTCTGTCCAACAGACGCGCCTGGTCGGAAGAAGAGGCACCTCTGTCCCCATATGCCACAGGAGAACGTGAAACGCTGGGTCAACAGTCCTGAGGATGGAGCGCAGGCCGGCCAGTGAGCGGGCTAAAGACGGGTCCCCTTGCAAGAGGTGGGAAGCCTCTAATGTCGTGAAGGCCATGGTGAGACGCTCCCAGTTATGCTTGATGTCCCCTAGAGTACGTAGCCAGTCTCAAGACCTCCCAGTCCAAAGACATAAAAATTCGTCGTGCCCGAATACGACCCCATGGAGAGGGAAAGGCCCACGCAGCAGCGGCCTGCCGTGGGACTGTGGCGGCCATTGCAGAGAAACACGTGAAATTCTGAGGCTGGAGTCACCGGTAGCTGGAGCTCGACAACGAGGTCCTGAGAAATGAAATTGTGGCTCACCCCACTGTCGACCAAAATCACCGCGGAGCGGCCGCAAAGTGAAGTTGCCATCTTCATAGTGCAGGGACCAGTCATCCCGCCCACCGAGTAGCAAGAGACATCGAGACGGCTGAGTTGAGCTGGGGAAGGGAAACTCAGATCGTCCTCATCTAACTCCAAGGCCTCAACGTCGGCCAACCCGATATCGTTGTCCTCCCTCCCCAGGATCATTTTGAAATCCTTGTTGGGGCAGTCATGTGTAGGGGAGTAGGGGTCTTTGCAGCGGAAATATAGGCCTTTGTTGCAGAGGTCTAAGTACTCTTGGTGAGAGATCTTGTGCACGGGCACCTTGGGCCGGGAGGGCGTTGGCAAGGACCTCGGCGTGGGGCGTCCCGGTGCGGCGGGGGGCTTGGCTGTAGGACGGCCCAGAGGAGCGAAAGTTTTGGGAGGGTACTGATGATGGGGAGCGGACGATGTGTCGACGATCCGCTGAGGGGAACTAGAGGAGAAGGTGGTGAAGTCCTCCTCGACATAACATGCTTGCTCCATAGCCCGAGTGAAGGTAGTCGGGTCATGCAGGCGCAGGCATGCCCGAATATGCGGTCCCAGGCCGGCGAGGAAAGAGCCCAAGTAGTGGGCTAGCGCCAGGCCGGGGACATGCGTGGCCACTTCGATGAACTCATCGATGTAGGAGTCAACCGACTCTGTCTGACGAACGTTGCTCAAACGCTCAAAAGGATTGCCGACATGGCGCGTATCGTAGCGGTGAAGCAGCTCGTCCTTAAGGACTAACCAGGAGAGCGCGGGATTGGATTGACGGATCCAACGAACCCAGTGGAGGGTAGAGCCCTCCATGTAAATAGTCGCGATGGGAACCTTTTGAAGCTCGGGAGTGCCCTGTAGGTCGAAATACTGCTCCATACAGACCAACCGTCCCATGGGGTCGGCCCAGTCAAACACGGGAATGTCGAGTCGGCGTAGGTGGGCTGTCGAGGGGTCGCACAGAGGCTGCAAGAGCCCGAAGGGTTTGGCGGTGCTACTGGACAAGATGACGAACGAAATTGGAGGGGCTGGAGGTAGCGGCGTGGCTTGCCGATTGAAAAGGAGTGGATGTCGCGGACGGCGATCTGGAGGTTGGAGAGAGTGGTGTCGACGCGATCAATGCGGTCGGAGATAGCTTCGACGAAGGGAGGAGCGTCCTTTTCACTTGCCATGTTGCGGGTGACGGGCATGCATGAAGCAAGGTGTTGGAGGTGTCGGCGAAGGCCGAGGATGTCGCACAGAGGAGGGAAGTCGACGACGATAGGGGTGGTTCGGCGGTGCTGCTGGCCGAGTCAAAAGGGAGGAAGGGTGCGATGCACACGGCAGCAACGGACGAGCGCGCTGCTTCGGTGGTAGAGCGGAGTGAGAGAAGACGGATCACGGAAGGAGACGACATGAGACGAGGGGAAAGTCGCGAGATCGGCGCTGGCAGAGGCAGGCGGACCAAGTTGATAGGGGAGTCGGGTAACTATGGCAGAACACAGGTTCGTTCCTCTCCCCTTTCCATTCAATTCCAAATTCAAGATACAATAATAGCATACCCAAAAATACCGTGCTCCTCCTTTATATATAGGAGGGTCCCCAACAAGAGACAAATACATAACGAAGTAGGTAAATCATTCCGCCATCGTCCCTGGGTCGTGTGTCCGCCGTGTATAGACACGTGCGAATCGATGGCCAGGGACGGGATCACCCGTGCTCGTATCATACACCTCGTGTACGTATCAAGCACTACAACAGATAATGAATTGATACATTAGAATAAAAAACTTGCATATTGACTTAACTAATTTTCTCAAGCTTCATTTCAATTCCTCGATTTGCTGATATCAACGATTCATGCTAACTATAGAATACATAACTATTCATGCAGCGAGAAGAGGGTATTCATTCCAAGGCTATAAATATCGCTTGTCGACGACATTATACCAGATTTGGTTTTAAAATGTTGGATGTCAGAGATTTTTTAAAATATCAGATTTTTAAATCTCATAAATAAAAATATATACTAAGTAAGCCTACATGTTCTAAAAGTAAAAAATAGCAAAACAAGCAGAGAAACCGAAGTAGCATAGGTTCTAGCGGAGGTTCGAGGAACTAATATGGATGATTATATATACATGACAAAAATCTAGCGATAAAATAGAAGTTTCAAATAAAATAACAAATATTGTAATACACATGTGAGAATGCTAAAAGACAAATACACTAGACAATAATTGATGCAAGACGACGCGTAGGGTTTGAGCGTCTGTCGGCTATTTCTAGGAAACCCTAAATGCATGCAAATAAAAATTGAAATTTGAGCGGGCGACGCACGACTTAAAGAAATTAAGCAACTAGATTTTTATAAGCACAAAATTACTATTTTGTTTTAAAATGAATTTTCTTAAAAAATGATTCGATTCTAAATCCGGAGAAGAAAGTTTGCAACTTTCGTTCCGTTCCCCTTGTCGTAGCAAAACGGAAATCGTGAACTCCAAATACGTTTCCGTTTGGAGTTTTTTTGACGTAGCGTTTGCTGACAAAGCCCGGGCGAAAACCCAACAATGAATCTATTATCGTACGAGAAAAAAATAGACACACACAAAGGAGGAGACAGAAACAATTACCCACGGAAAGAGACGTCTTTCCGTATATGAAGTCGATGGAGATCACGCGAGGAACTACTCGTCACCTTCGATCTCCCGCTCCGAGGTCGGCCGCTATCGTATACGGGCACCAAGGAGAAATTCGCTCACTCTCACACTCAAGAGTGGATCCACGAAATCTAATTCACTCAATCTTTAAAGAAGCCACAAACTGAACAACCTAAACAGTTACTTGCTCTCACACGAAATGGTTCCAACAAAATCTCTAACACAAGAACTAAAATTCACTCTCTAGTCACACAAAGAGGCTCCACGTAATCTCTAAATACTCTAACAATTTGATTCTTCTAACTCCTAACTCACGAAAGCAAAACTAGTTTCACAGTTCTTCTTCTCCAATCTCACGACAATTCACTATTCCTCATATCTCCAACGGGAAAAGAATGCAGACAAACAGCTATCAATCTTCAACATTCAATCCCAAAACTCCTAAGCAAGAAATTAACACTCCAACCACCGGATTCAAGGAAGCAAGGCTCAAATAGCAATTGTTTAACTTCCAAAAATTAAATAAAGATCAAACAGTAACGTTGATGTTACTGTTCATCTTCCTTTCTCAAACAGAGTTCAGCGAAAGAAGTATTAATCAACTTCAACACTACAACTCTACAAACAGGGAATCAAACACCAACTACAGAACTCTTAAATCTGGAAGGAAACGCAGCAATATTTTAATACCATTCATCAATAATCACCCCTCAAAATAACATACCTATTCCCCTTTTATAGGGTTACAAAAACAGAGAACACATAAAGGATCGGCCATCGCGAAGCTGAAACCACCAGGACAAGGCCTCGTGCAGGTGGTGGATGTGGGCAGAAAAACCGTTGAAGCTGGACGTGGGCGGAAGACGCGGCATCGTGCAAAAGCTTCTTGCGTGTAGCGGCAACGTCGAGAGAGGAGCGGTTGTGAGCAGTTGATACCGTGCCCTAGCTTCGTGCAGCGACATTGACGGGAGGGAGCTCTGGATCGAGGGAGAAATGGCTGTTGAACCGGGTCTTCATTGCGAACGAACTGAACCGGGAGATGAGCAACGGTTTTTATGCAGAGCAGGCGTTTGGACCAGATCCTTCAAACTTATCACGTAACTTAATATTTATCTATATATATATGTTATATGTATATATATAAAAATAAATAAATATATATATGTGCATATTTATCAATTTATATATATATATATATTTCACAAAATACATATACGTAAATTGCAAAGTGACACCATGCAAAACTCAGGGCTGATAGGGGTCCGGACGGGTGCGACGTCGGACACTTTTGCGTCGACCAAATCGGGGCTGGTCTCCACCAACTCTCCCCCTCTCAAAATCACTCATCTCTGGTGAGTGTTCCGACTGGTAGTGTTGTAGAAGTTCAGCATCCATACGCTGTAATTTCTCGTCTAAGACCCAGCTGGTCTCGGTCTCTGGTCTGTCATGCCAACGAACCAAGTATCTCTGAAAACCACCATCAGTAGTGGTCACTGTTTCATCATCTAATATCTCTTCGGGAACCATAATATGCCGCGGAAGTCTGTCAGCAGTTCTGGGAACTGGTATGGTAGAATCATCTGGTGTCTCATGCCCGGCCTGAAAACTGTCAGTGGAAAACGGAAGAACTGTCGGTGGCGTGTCAGTGACTGAATGAGTGTCGGTGTGTCCTGAAGGTGGCTCCTCACTATTACTCACCAACCCAGAAGAATCAAATGGAGGAGAAGACAATGGAAAATCTAAAGACTCATGTGAATAATCGTGGAATAAAGTCAGATCGGCTACGTTAAAAACCGGATTTGCTCCACAAACGGAAGGCATCTCAAGTCATACGCATTTTGCCCAATTCGCTTGACCACTTTAAAGGGTCCAGTTCTACGGTCAGCTAACTTCTTTACGGTACCCGAAGGTAACCGTTCCGGATTTAGCCGAACCATCACCAAGTCATCCACTTTGAAACTAATAGCTATTTTGTGCTTGTTAGCTTGAGTTGCGTATAAATCATAAGTACTATGCAATTTCCGCTCAATTTTCTTATGCAAGTCATGCAAATGCAATGCATAGTCGTGTGCAAACTGGCTAGTTCTAAAAGTTGGTGGAAGTGGGGCTAAATCTAGCGGCACTCGTGCAGTGTGACCATGAACAACCTCATTGGGAGATAAACCCGTAGATCTATTCTTCGAATTATTATAGGCCAATTGAGCATGGGGAAGAATTAGATCCCAATTCTCTTGGTGATCTCCTACCAAACAACGCAGTAAATTTCCTAAACTCCGATTAACAACCTCAGTTTGACCATCGGTCTGCGGATGATAGACGGTCGAAAATAGAAGTTTAGTACCTAATAGTCTCCAAAGTGACTTCCAAAAATAACCGGTGAACTTGACATCTCGATCGGTAATGATAGTCTTAGGTATCCCTCGGTGCGCGACAACCTCTTTATAATAAATTCGGCAATATGAGAGGCGTCGTCGATTTTGTTGCAGGGGATGAAATATGTCATTTTAGAAAACCGAACGACCACTACAAGAATGGAATCGTGCTTCCTAAAAATGCGCGGCAATCCAAGCACAAAATTCATGCTAACATCATCCCAAGGAATACTGGGCACCGGTAACAGTGTATATAATCAAGCGGGCTGTTTATTGCCCTTCGCTACCTGACATGTGCGGCAGCTACTGACAATCTGTGCGATAATCCGCTTCATCCCGGGCCAATAGAATCGCTCCTCTACTAAGGCTACCGTCTTATCTCGTCCAAAGTGTCCACCTAAGCCTCCGCCATGTAATTCTCATACAATGAAATTTCGCAACGAGGTGCGGGGAATACACAGACGGGTTCCACGAAAAAAAACTCTCGAATGAGGTAATCTGTCTCATCGTGAAAGGGATCAGAGCGTATCGCATCATAAATTCCGCTAAAATCGGGACAACTAGAATAGTCATCTTTGATATGCTCAAATCTTGTCACCTGAGTACGCATCTGTGATAATACGAGGGTGACTCAACTAAGGGCGTCGGCAACCCGATTCTCCGTTCCCTTACAGTGCTTGAGAACGAAGGTGTACTCCTGCAAATATGATACCCACTTAGTCTGTCGAGGGTTCAACTTTTGCTGCGAATTGATGTAACGTAACGCCTGATGATCGGAGTGGAGGACAAACTCCTTGGGCAACAAATAATGCCTCCAGTGACGCAACGTCTGCACAATCGCATAGAATTCACGTTCGTAGTTGGAATAATTCAGCTTCGGGTCTGAAAGCTTTTCACTAAAAAAACGAACGGGGTGACCCTCTTGACTAAGTACACCTCCTATCCCAACCCCAGAGGCATTACATGATACCCCGAATACGTGACTAAAATCAGGGAGGCTTAAAACAGGTGCAGTGGACATCTTATCTTTGATGATCTCAAAGGCTCTAGCTGTCGATGACGTCCACTGAAAATTTCCCTTCTTCGTACACTCAGTGACTGGCGTCATAATAGTACTGAAGTTCTTAATGAATCGATGATAAAGGGTGGCTAGCCCATGGAAACTACGAACATCGTGAATGTTCTGGGGTGTAGGCCACTCTCGAATCGCTCGAACTTTCTCGGGATCCATAGTGATACCAGCGGAGCTCACTATATATCCCAGAAAGATAACAGACTCAGCCATAAAAACGCATTTCTTCAAATTGATGTATAGTCGCTCGGCTCGCAGGAGCTCGAAAATAGTACGCAGGTGAGTCAAATGCTCACTCTCAGTCTGACTATAGATCAAAATGTCGTCGAAATAAACTACTACGAACTTCCCAATGTAAGGTCTGAAGACATGGATCATCATTCGAGCGAAAGTACTAGGGGCATTGCACAACCCAAAGGGCATCACAAGCCACTCATAAAGTCCATCCTTCGACTTGAAGACAGTCTTCCACTCGTCTCCTTCGCGTATACGGATCTGATGATAACCACTACGAAGGTCGATCTTAGAGAAGATCGTAGCCCCAGTCAACATGTCCAACATGTCATCCAGTCGGGGTATCGGAAATCGGTATTTCACTGTGATCTTGTTGACAACACGACTGTCAACGCACATACGCCAGGTACCATCCTTTTTCAGGGCAAGGAGGGCAGGCACCGCACAAGGGCTAAGGCTATGGCGAATAAAGCCTCTATGTAATAACTCTCCAATCTGCTTTTGCAACTCCTCGTGGGCGGTAGGATTCAATCAGTAATGCGGTAAATGAGGGAGGGAAGCTCCCGGAACAAGGTCTATCGCATGCTGAATACACCTCATGGGAGGTAACTCAGCTGGGAGCTAATCAGGATGTAGATCTTGGAACTCCTCTAAGAGTCTCCTAGCAGGTATAGGAGTAGACTCATATGTTTCTGATAAAGCAGATGCCTGTAAAACCACTAAGGCATAATAGAATCCCCCGTCAAAACTCTCTCGATGGAACTCAGTACCTCGTATAATGCTAAGAGTCTTCTTCCTTTCAGTGGGAGGAAGAGATTCTTTCGCACTACTATTCGCGCGGAATGGCGGTGCTTTGGGTCGCACCGGGGTCAACACTACTCTCTTTCCGTCTAGTAGAAAGGAGCAAGTGTTAGACCTGCCATGTATGATGACATCCCGGTCGTATAACCAAGGTCGCCCAAGTAATACGTGGCACACATCCATAGGCATAACGTCACACCAGATCTTATCGGAATACGTACCGATAGTGATGGGCACTAAACATCTCCTAGTCACCGATAATGTAGTCTTGGTAACTTAAGCTACCTGAAATGGGGATGGGTGCGGCTCAGCAGTGAGTCTCATGCGGGCTAAAGCTGTCTCCGCAATCACATTCATACAACTCCCGCTATCCACTACTAAACGACACACTTTCTCCCCGACCTTAAAGTAGGCTTGGAAGATGTTCGTCCGCCAATAATCGGCTGATTCTTGCGGTGTAGATAACATGCATCTCACCACCAGAACGCCGGGATGAATATCCTCGTCACTAGGCGTACCGTACACTTCGTCGTTCAAAACGTGTGAGTCCTTCTCGACTCTTGCTTCTTCTACAGGCTCATCTTCCTCAGTCACCTCATGAATAAGTAATGTGTCTTTCCTCTTGGGACAATCTCTCGAAATATGGCTCATCTGCTGGCACTCATAACATCGGATCTGTGAAGGGGTCACAGTTCCCATGGGGGACTTCCTGTTCTGATCTCGGGTGTAGGTCGAGGTAGGCTTCGACGCACTCTCCTTACCTTTCAGTTCTTCTTTCTTGTAAGAAGTATTCGTTTTACGTTGAGATTTGAACTGGGAGGTTCTCTTCTGGTGCTCCTCGATATCGATGGCGATAGATATGATCTCAGGGAGAGAATAGTGGTCATATCGAATCAACTCATCTCGGATCTCAGATCGTAATCCACACTTAATTTGGATAAGGTGTCATGTGGGTGTTCTACTACGTTGCACCTTATCATAAGATCCTTCATCTCAGCTAAGTAGTCAGAAACTGATTTGGACCCTTGGCGTAGAAACGTCAGCTCGTCTCGTAGACGGGACTGGTAATGTTGGGGAATGTACTGCTCCTCTAATATGGCTTTCATGTGGGGCCAAAGTGTAATGGGAGGGCGTCCATTCCTCTCTAGACTACGCTCTTCACCTATCCAAAAGATCTTCGCTCGCCCAATCAATCTCATTTTGGCGAACTGAACCTTTTGGTCCTCCGTCATACGATACCACTCAAAGTAGGTCTCTATGTCAATAACCCAGTCTGAAAAGATCTTGGGATCCATAGAACCATCATAAAGTGGTGGATCAAGTTTCACCACTCGTGTGAGATCCGGTCGCCTATCCCGGGGAGGGTAGTCGTAATCATTATCGTAAGGATCACGATTGTCTCGACGTCGTGGGGGTGGAGGTCGATGCCAATCTCTAGGGCGATCATCACGATGCATGACCGGTATATGTTGATGATGGTCTCGAGGACGCTCTTCTCTTGCTACGTCATAATGTGGCCTCTCCTGATAATTATCTCGCATGCCTAATATAGACCCTTGTTGGGGTTCAGGAAAATTCCTTGGAAAATTCTCACCCTGATCATGCGCAAACTCGAACATATCTATGGGGTGTCGACCCACTTCCTCAAATAGAGGATTTCTCCTAAGTGCAGAACTTTCTCCGTAGTGTGGTGGGGCTTCGTGTTGTGGACGAACAGAATGCTCATCTCGAATTGGAGGTGACATTGAAACTCGAGGAGGTATTTCTAAGTTATTCATCCTAACACTAAGGTTTTCAAACTCTTCTCTCACTTGATAGACACTCTCGGTTAACGCTGTCATTTGGTGGGCGAAAGGTACAAACCACTGGGGTGGTTAAGTCCCTTCGTTCACACGACTCGCTTGGCCACGTTCAACTCGACGCATCTCAGAGTTTACCTCTTGAGGGTGTTCAGGTGGAGTGTGATGGGGTGACCTCATACTCACTAACCTACCACTACGCAGATGCATGCAAACACACAATTAAAATGGATGATTAAGCTATAAAAAATAAAATAAAAACTTCTCCTTTTTTTCGAAAAATTAAAATGCTATGCGGGGTTCCTATTCTACGCAGGGCGGATTTCAAAACTTAGAAAAATTTTGGAACCTACCTCTGATACCAAATTGATGCAGGACGGCGCGTAGGGTTTGCGCGGCTGTCGGCTATTTCTAGGAAACCCTAAATGCATGCAAATAAAAATTGAAATTTGAGCGGGCGACGCACGACTTTAAGAAATTAAGCAACTAGATTTTTATAAGCACAAATTTACTATTTTGTTTTAAAATGAATTTTCTTAAAAAATGATTCGATTCTAAATCCGGATAAGAAAGTTTGCAACTTTCGTTCCGTTCCCCTTGTCGTAGCAAAACGGAAATCGTGAACTCCAAATACGTTTCCGTTTGGAGTTTTATTTGACGTAGCGTTTGCTGACAAAACCCGGGCGAAAACCCAACAATGAATCTATTATCCTACTAGAAAAAAAATATAGACACACACAAAGGAGGAGACAAAAACAATTACCCACGGAAAGAGACGTCTTTCCGTATATGAAGTCGATGGAGATCACGCGAGGAACTACTCGTCACCTTCGATCTCCCGCTCCGAGGTCGGCCGCTATCGTATACGGGCACCAAGGAGAAATTTGCTCACTCTCACACTCAAGAGTGGATCCACGAAATCTAATTCACTCAATCTTTAGAGAAGCCACAAACTGAACAACCTAAACAGTTACTTGCTCTCACACGAAATGGTTCCAACGAAATCTCTAACACAAGAACAAAAATTCACTCTCTAGTCACACAAAATGGCTCCACGTAATCTCTAAATACTCTAACAATTTGATTCTTCTAACTCCTAACTCACGAAAGCAAAACTAGTTTCACAGTTCTTCTCCAATCTCACGGCAATTCACTATTCCTCATATCTCCAACGGGAAAAGAATGCAAACAAACAACTATCAATCTTCAACATTCAATCCCAAAACTCCTAAGCAAGAAATTAACACTCCAACCACCGGATTCAAGGAAGCAAGGCCCAAACAGCAATTGTTTAACTTACAAAAATTAAATAAAGATCAAACAGTAACGTTGATGTTACTGTTCATCTTCATTTCTCAAACAGAGTTCAGCCAAAGAAGTATTAATCAACTACAACTCTACAAACAGGGAATCAAACACCAACTGCAGAACTCTTAAATCTGGAAGGAAACGCACCAATATTTTAATACCATTCATCAATAATCACCCCTCAAAATAACATACCTATTCCCCTTTTATAGGGTTACAAAAACAGAGAACACATAAAGGATCGGCCATCGCGAAGCTGAAACCACCGGGACAGGGCCTCGTGCAGGTGGTGGATGTGGGCAGAAAAATCGTTGAAGCTGGACGTGGGCGGAAGATGCGGCATCGTGCAAAAGCTTCTTGCGTGTAGCGGCAACGTCTAGAGAGGAGCGGCTGTGAGCAGTTGATACCGTGCACTAGCTTCGTGCAGCGACATTGACGGGAGGGAGCTCTGGATCGAGTGAGAAATGGCTGCTGGACCGGCTCTTCATGCGAACGAACTAAACCGGGAGATGAGCAGCGGTTTTTATGCAGAGCATGCGTTTGGACCAGATCCTTCAAACTTATCACGTAACTTAATATTTATCTATATATATATGTTATATGTATATATATAAATAAAATTCACATAAAAATAAATATATATGTATATTTATCAGTTTATATATATATTTCACAAAATACAAATACGTAAATTGCAAAGTGACACCATGCAAAACTCAGAACTGATAGGGGTTCGGACGGGTGCGACGTCGGACACTTTTACGTCGACCAAATCGGGGCTAGTCTCCACCAATAATCCAGCGACTAAGCTTACAACAATGAATGTTACAAATGTTGCGACACAATAATCACAATTAAAGAGAAGTTTCTAGTAAAATAACAGATATTGTAATACACATGCGAATGATAGAACATAAATACATACGAACAAATCCCGGCAAGTCGAAGGATGCTTGGCACAAATATTACAGACTTATATTACCCAAAAATAGTAAATTCACACAAGATTCAACGCAAAGGAATTACAACCAAACAATAAACTAGCAATGATTATGGGATAGAATGCTCGGTGATGTCCGGAGAGGCGCCGGTGACCGGAGAGGCGCCGGTGACCGGAGAGGCACCGGTGGCCGGAGAGACACCGGATGACTGAATCTGAACTGCTGACGGGAATCGAAGGGCTGGATGCGGCTGTTGGATTGCTGGTTGGTGTTCACTGTGAGGAAGGGGGGGTAGAGGTGTTGGTTTGGTCTTAAGATATGGTTGTAGGGCTGGAGCATCCAGGAGAACACTTTCCAGAACTGAAATTAAAGTTTCTGTGTGGTTATGGAGGGGACATAGCTGTCTGGAAGGTGGTGGAGGGTTGTTTTGGGTTTCCTGGAGGTGGACGGAGAGGCTGCAGGGCTGAGGATGTTTGGAGGGATTGCAGCGGTTGTTGGCAGGGGAAAATGTGGTGGCTGGGAGGGTCGACTGGCTGTGGGTGCGGCTGGATAGCAAGGAGGAGATCGGCAGCTTGCTGGATAGAGATTCCTGAACACAGAATAACGTTTCATGGGGACCAGCAGGGATAATTAGCTGATGGGAGGGTTTCGTTTTGGTGGCTGGAAGGGAGGAACGTGATTAGGATGTGAGGTTTCACTGTTTCAGGTAGTAACAACCGGAAGGACGTGGGGTGGGGCTGAATTAATTCACTGCAGGGGAGATTAGAGGGGAATTGGAATGGGAGGGAGATGGAAATTACATGGGCCTTGTTCTTTTCTTTTCTTTTAGTAATGGGGTACGGTGTTCAGGGTGGTTATTAGGGAAAAGTGGTGGTTGGGGTATGGTAAATTGGCCTGGCAATGGGGAATGGAGGAAGAGTATGATAGGACAAGGAGGGAAGAGGGGAGGGAATTCCAAGATTCACACTTGAGTTCCTTCTTCAACACTGGGTGATCTACAAGAGACTTTTAACTCAAACTTTCAATACCACTCAAAGGAGCCTTCATATCCCTATGTATAGACTAAGGGTCTGTTTGGCGCAGCATTTTTGGTCCGGTGAGTTTGGACAAAAACGCCACCATTATAAAATATGTATTTGGCATGACAACGTTTATGACCGCAACCAAGTAAAAAAACTAATTTTGAACATAAAAGTGGATGGAGTTCTATAGGTGAGGCCGAGCGTCCACGAACAACGGTTCATAACGACCGCATTCACGACTGCCACCGTCGTGCCAAAGGAACCCTAAGAAGTCATCAGACAGCCTTCAAAATATGATAACAAAATCAGAAAAAATACATACAAAATACTAAAAATCTTAGATCGATGATCCGCTTGAAATAACTGTCTCAATCATCACCATGACATCCTAGGTCGGCGCATGTAGACCCTTATGGTCATATGTCATGATCCTCATCACAAACAATGAATTGTGCATATCGTAAAATATAGTTGAAGAGTATCACATTCATCTTACAAAGAAACAAATAACACTTAATATCAATACCTTACCATTCATGAGATGGGCTTGAAACGAAAAGAGGGTATTCTTCTCAAGATTGTCAATATCAGATGTCGACGACATATCGGATTGGGTTTATGTCGGAGACGTGTCAAATATATTAAAAAATATGGGATTTCAATATTTCATAAATAAAAATGCATACTAAGTATACATATATGTCCTAAAAGTAAAAATGAGTAAAACCAATAGATAAACAATGAGTTATGTATATCAATATATCCTAAAACATAGTTGAAGGGTATCAAAAACAAAATATTAGTAACACATTACGACAATTACTAACACGTATCCAAAATAAGTTCAGATTAATAAATTATGAAATATATTCAATATTGTGCAATAATTTTATTTAGATAGCATATGTTTTATAGCAAGTAAAGAAAATTTAAAGTTAAAAGTTCTTGATTGATAATAAATCTTCTCGTGCTTAATAAAATGATATAAAAACCATAAAATCATTAAGTAATAATGTGTTAGAATACTTTAATATTTTATTTGACAACTATCGGGAAAGACAAAGATTTGCATATGTTGTTTATCGATCTGGAGAAGGCTTATGATAGGGTTCCAAGAGAGGTCTTGTGGAGAGTCTTAGAAAAGAAAGGTGTAAATGTATCATACATTGACGTAATCAAAGATATGTATACAAATTCAGTGACCAGGGTGAGGACATCTGGAGGATTAACACGGGAATTTTCTATCGATGTTGGCTTACATCAAGGATCAGCTTTAAGCCCTTATATCTTTACCCTTATCTTAGATGAGCTCACCGGACATATCCAACAAGCAATACCTTGGTGTTTATTATTTGCAGATGATATTGTTTTGGTCGATGAGATGCGCGAGGGTGTAAACGCGAAGCTTGAATCTTGGCGAGACACTTTAGAAAAGAAGGGTTTTAGGTTGAGCAGGACAAAGACGCAGTATATAGAGCTTAAATTTAGTAGTGAAGAAGGTCGGATGACTCCGTCATTAAATTGGGTGATCAAGATATTTCCCGCAGCGAGTGCTTTAAATATTTGGTATCGATAATTCAAAAGGATGGAGGTGTAGATAAAGATGTGATACATAGAATCCAAGCAGGTTGGTTGAAGTGGAGAGGCGCGTCTGGGATCTTATGTGATCGTAAAGTATCATTAAAACATAAAGGCAAGTTTTATCGTAGTACTGCAATTAGACCAGCAATGCCACGACACCATACTAGCAATCTTCTGTGGGTCGCCTGGACCCCACGGGCCGAAACTAGGTGCCCCAGGTACTCGACCTCCCTCTGTCCGAACGAGCACTTGGACCGTTTGGCATATAGTTGGTGCTCCCGCAGTATGGTGAGGACATGTCGAACGTGCTCCAAATGGTCGTCCCAAGTCATGCTATATATTAGTATATCATCAAAAAATACCAGGACATACCGGCGAAGAAGTGGCCGGAAGATCTCGTTCATCACCGCCTGGAAGGTGGAGGGAGCGTTGGCCAACCCGAACGGCATCACCAAGAACTCATAGTGACCGTCGTGGGTGCGAAATGCCGTCTTGTGGACATCCTCTTCCTTCATTCGAATTTGATGGTAACCGGACCGGAGGTCCAGTTTGGTGAACAGACTTGCTCCATGCAGCTCATCCAGCAACTCTTCAATCATTGGAATGGGAAACTTGTCTCTGATAGTGGAACTATTCAACCCCCGGTAGTCGACGCAGAATCGCCACGAGCCGTCCTTCTTGACCAATATGATCGGAGAAGAGAACGCGCTGGTACTGGGCCGAATGATGCTTGTCGCCAGCATCTCCCGCACATTGCGCTCGATCTCTGCCTTCTGAATGTACGGGTAGCGGTAGGGACGGATATTGGTGGGGTCCACCCCCGTCTTCAATTGTATCTGGTGGTCTCGGAAACGCGACGGGGGAAGAGTGCGTGGCTCCTGGAAGACGTCCTCGAACTGTGCTAAAAGGAGTTGTATCTGGTCAGGCTCCGCCAGCGTATCGGACCCCTCGGCATCCACCCCGAGTATCATGGCCATCATGCTGCCCTGCTCCTCCAGGCTCTGAAGCGAGATCTCCTTGAGGGGGGAAGATCGTATGCTGTGTAAGCAGTAATCCGTCCCCTGCTGCGTGAACTCCAGTGTCATGCGGTCCCAGTCTGTGGTCACCCGCCTCAGTTGGCGGAGCCACTGCACCCCAAGTACCATATCGGATCCCCTAATCGGAAGGAGGTAGATGTCGGTGCGACACACATATCCTGGAAGATGTATCCCCACGCCCTTCAGTGCCCCTTCGCACCTCAGATTGCTGTCATCCGCGACCATAACCTGGAAAGCCGCGTCCCTGTCGACTGGATGCCCTGCCTTCAGTGCCACCTCAGGATTGATGAAGTTGTAGGTGCTCCCACTATCGATGAGGATGGTTACCCTTTCCTTGCCAATCCTGCCCTTGATCCGCATAGTGAGGGGTGCCACACACCCCTCCATGGCCTGTAGCGAAACTCCAAACTCGGCCAAATCCAACCCCTACTCGTCCTCGAGGCTCGGGGAATCCTCCTCCTCGTCCTCCTCGTGCAGCATGAAGACTTGCACCTTTTGGCAGCGGTGCCCCGACGCGTACTTCTCGTCGCAGTTGAAACACAATCTCTTCTCCTTTCTGGCCTGTAGCTCGGGCCAAGTGAGTCGCGTCACGGTCGGTCGAGCTGCCGGTGGCTGCTCCCTTCTACCTGCTGCTGGAGCGGTCGGGACCTTGGTGGGGCCCGATTTTTCTGACGGTTGAAGCGCTCCTCTTGTATGCGAGCCAGACTGATGGCATGACTCAGACTGCGCGGCATGTACGCATGGACCTCATCCCTCAAATGGTCCCGCAAGCCGGATATGAAACAGCTGAGGAGCGTCTTCTCCTCCCAATTGACCCGATTTGCCAGTTTCTCAAAGTCCGCCCGGTACTCCATCACCGTAACCTTCTGACGGAGTTTCTGTAGCGTGGCTTCCACATCCTCATAATCCAACGGCCCAAAGCGTGCCACGAACCCTTCCACAAAGTTGGTCCATGTTGCTTATCCGTAGGCCCGTATGAACCACTGAGCCCACTGGTATGTGTCGTCTTCCAGATGGAAGGACGCCAATTGTACCCACTGGTCATCTGGAATCTCCTGGTAAGTGAAAAACAACTCCGCCTTCTACACCCATTCCAAAGCATCCCCGCCGCGGAACTTAGGGAAATTCATGCGAGTTCTCTTCGGAGGCATGTACGGTCGTTGTTGCATATCCCCATGTCTCCCGTTGGCCTCCGGTCCGTGCTGTGGTCGGTCGTAAGGGTCATGGAGATTCGCTCCCCCTTGGCCGCCGCCCCATTGTTGTCCTCCGCCTTGAAATCCCTGCCTGGGAGGTTGCTCGTGCCATGTTTCGCCGTTTTCAAACCTCATCGGCCCTCCAGCGTGTTGTGGCGTAGGTAGGAGGCCCATTCCTCCTCCGAAAATGGCGTCGACAGCCCCCGGTGGTCGATAGGGGGCTGCTGGGGCCTCCCGGCCCCTCCACGGGGCAGCTCCGGCCCTCTCCTGGGCGGCAGAAGGGCCGCCTGGCCCGCTACCTGGCTGCACAGCCGGGTGCGGCTGCTACTGGGCGGCCCAGGCCGGCGGCTGGCGGGGGGGGGGATAGCCTCCCCCTGGCCGGCCGTAGCCAGTCCCCTCCGGGGCCGACGCCCAGCCCGCCTGGCTGTGCGGAGCCCCGGCCCAGGCAGGGGCCGATCCGGCGCCGGCTGGCTCCGTGCGGCCCGGATCGGTCCCGATCCTGCCAGGGAGGGTCACGCCCGAGCCCCCCGTCCCTCCGTTGGTTGCCGGCGGCGCATTGTGTGACGCCTCCGCCTCAAAATCGCTGCCCGAAACCGCTTTCCCCTTCAAGGACTGCATCAACAATGCCTTGATCTCCTCCATGAGTCCATCCATGCGTTCCTCCATTTTTTTTGTGGACGTTTTCAAGTGATCTTCGATTGCCGCCACCGAATCCGCCAACCCTACGTAGTTCTCCTCTAGGGTTGCCAATCGTGCGGTTTTCGCCTCCGAGCGTGTCACCATGGTCGCAGGAAGGTGGCTCTAATACCAAATGTTATGAACTAGCAAGAAGAAGGGGAGAAATAGAGGAAACTAGAGAGGAAGGAGAGATTAGGGTTAGGGTTTGAGGGGGAAGAGAGGGAATACCTGAATAGTTCTTTGACAATCCTCCTCCAAGCAGCCCCCGGGCTATAAATACCCGGGGGAAAGAGGGGGCCGTCCGGCCCCCTCAAGTGGGGCTGAACCGGAGTGGTTCAACCCCATTCTGGCCGGTTTATTGAGTGAGGGCTGAACCGGATGGTTCAGCCCCGTTGTCTTGCGCCCGCCCCTTGGTTCGCCGCGAGTACTTATGTCCCGAGAACCCAAGCGGGTGTGGGGGCATAACAAAAATCAATTATGTGGGCATATATTTAACTAAATGACATAACTTGTTTTTTTAGGTGATAATGTCACTTTGCCCTCAAAACCTATTATGTCGGACATATCTGACACAGTGAATGACATTTAAAACATTCATTCATCTTTGTTTATCATATGTCAAAGCATAGAGTATTAAGCTTGTTTACGCATACTAAATGGCAAACTATACAAATATTACAAAGGAGAAACATGTAAATTCATAATTGCACAATGAAGTATTGTTGGAAGTATTAATATTTAGGTATTTATATAAGTGTGGGTTTAGTCCCACATCATGAGTTTAGTTTGTGAGTCTTCTTGTAGTCCTATAAATTAGCCTCATTGTGGAAGAATAAATTGCACCAGTTATTATCCTTTCTACTTTTCAACATGGTATCAGAGCCAGGTTTCGTGCCTGAAACCTAATTTTCTTTCTTCCCATCTCCCGTGTTTTTCCTTCCGTTTCCGCCTCTCATTTTCATCCCTGACGTCCTGCGCTGCTAAAGCCTCCGACGAGTGCTTCCCCTCCCGCTCCCGTCGATAAGATTGTCCGGTGATTCCATCGACGGGAGTGGTCATTTCTCCCTGTCACGCGCTCGGCGCTGATGCATCCCGCCTTCGTTCTTGTCGTCGACTGGTCTGTTGGTCATCGTCGAGCTCAGCTCATCCTCTGTGCATCTGCCGATCGAGCCCCGGGCACGGCTCCTGTTCCATCATTCCGATGCTGCCGTCGAACCCTCGTTCCGTCTCCTGCACCTGATTCGACATCCTATCTGTCTCCTAGACGTCGGATCCCATGGAGCTTGTCTGCTATGGCTCTCACTGCTCTCGTTCTCATCGACGGAACCTCATCTCTCCTCGATCCCATTTTTCAGGGGGAGCGGTTGCTGCGCCTATTCTCTCTTTCGATCCAGTGATGTTGCTGTCCCGGCTTCTGAGGGACCTGTTGCTATTTTTGGCTTGTTACTGTTGCCGCTGATCTCTGTTCTTATTCCTGCCCGGGTTATGGATCCGCTGCTCGCTTCTCGTGTTGATGATGATGATTTGTCTCATGCGCCTGATTCGACATCATGTCTGAGTCCTAGACGCCGGATCCCATGGAGCTCATCTGCTATGGCTCTCACTGCTATCGTTTTCATCGACGGAACCTCACCTCTCCTCAATCCCATTTTTCAGGGGGAGCGGCTGCTGCGCCTATTCTCTCTTTCGATCCAGTGATGTTGCTGTCCCGGCTTCTTTGAGGGACCTGTTGCTATTTTTGGCTTGTTACTATTGTCGTTGATGATCTCTGTTCTTATTCATGCCTGGTCTATGGATCCGCTGCTCGCTTCTCGTGTTGGTGATGATAATGTCGTATTAAGTTGTTTTCTTTAAGTTTTTTTTCATTGTGTTATGGTTGTTGTCTTTGTTATTGTGTCATTTGTGTCCTTAAGCGTTCTATGACTCCATGCACGTGTGTCCCACGTGAGGGGGAGTGTTTGGGACGAAGGCGACTTGGATGATCCTTCCCGACCTTTCGCCTTCGTTTCACACGGCCTCTAGGCGTATGTCATATGTGTCTCCCTATGTTTTCTTTTGATTGGTCGTGTGTTGGGGAATCGATTGATGTTGGTGCTCTAAATCTCACTGGATTGTGTCGTGTGGGACCATGTCGTGTAGGACTGTGACGTGTGGGATTGCTCTTGTGCGGATGTATCCCAACAGATTATCCCCGACGGATTATCCCTGGTTGCTCGGTTGATGATTTACTCCTCATTTTTCGTTCTTTTTTTGCATGTTGTGTGTAGGCGATGTTGGTTGACCGGTTTCCAGCGAGTCCACGTCGTTGTGTGGGTCCTGTGTCGTGTGTGGGTCATCGTCGTGTGTGGTTATGTCCCCGACTTGATTTCCCGGTTTGGAATTTCCCCCAGTGTCTCGTCTGATGTTTTGTCCCGCATCGCCTTACCTCCATTGTCGTTATTATGATGTCCAATCTGAAGGGTCCCCCTTCAACTTGAGGGGGAGTGTTGAAAGTATTAATATTTATGTATTTATATATGTGTGAGTTTAGTCTCACATCATGAGTTTAGTTTGTGAGTCTTCTTGTAGTCCTATAAATTAGCCTCATTGTGGAAGAATAAATTGCACCCGTTATTATCCTTTCTACTTTCCAACAAGTATATCAACTATTATCAAGAAGAGAAGCTAAACCAATATTCTTGATGAAATTAAACCAATTTCGGTAAGGGTTCGTTCGTTTGGATGGAATTGAGCTCCTGGAATTGGAATTGAAGGTCTAATTCCAATTTTGTCGTTCTTTTGCATGCTTGACGTTGGAATTGGAATTTAAATGAATTCCGTGGAATTCATTTTGAAATAAAAACAATTCTTTCCGATCTATATAAGAATTGGATAATTTCGGCTGAGATGCATTTTTCGCTTGGGCATGTACTTTCACCCTGGGGCGCGTTTTTTCGCGTAGGCAGCCATTTATCGCACATACGAGAATTTTTAACTCGGGCGCGTGTTTTCGTTTGTGCATGTGTTTTTTTTTGCCCGAACGCGTTTTTTTCGCCAGGGGCAGTTTTATCGCCCAAAAGAACGATGTAAATGCACAGACGAAAAAAACGTGTTAATGTAAATGTGCATTATCATACCAAAAACTTAAATATTTCTCAAACAAAAAATGGAGAAACAACAACTTACCTGTAGAAATAAGCTTCCATCCAACACCAACCGATGTTTGTGCAAATCAGTTCCACCCGGAAGTATTAACATGTCGGGAACCACATCATCTTTTCTTACCTAATTAATACAGAGCTCAATAACAAAGTATAAAAACATATTCTGAATTTAAAAACAAGAGGATGAGCATTTTAAATCAACACATGGTACACTTTTTTCCTCACACTATTCATTCAAGAACCAGTAAGAGACCATACCTAAGCATTATATGCCAAACGGACAAACAGAGAAACTAAAAAATACCTAAGCATTAATATGCCAAACGGATAAACAGAGAAACTAATAATTGGAGTATGAATAGATAGAAACTCCTTCGCATAACAAAGGCAAACGATGGAATCAGTCATATCTTCTTTAAGCTTTTATTACTAATTCATATGTTTCTACGAAATGCCACAAGGACAAGAGAACATTAAACTCTTATATGAGACCCCTGAAAAAACAACAATGGATTACTGCATCACATGGTAATGAAGAATATTTATTGAGATGCCTACAAAAGATTCAAAGCGAGGTGCCTAGGTGAAGGTTTTTTCTCAAATAACATATTTATAATCGATAGGACATACACCGAGTTAAATGAAAAATTACAACGATTGAGACATTGTTTAGAAGATAGAAGCATTGAATTAGTGAGAAAAAAATGAGTATATGGTATGCAAATTTTGGTGGAGCCGATCTTAACATTTATCAATCAGACTTACTAGAAGATATAAAGAAACCTAGGTATGCCAAATTTAAGTATCTTGGATTGATTATCAGAAGAATGAGGATGTAATCTCAAGAGTTAAGACTGGGTAGTTAAAATGGAGAAGTGTCTCAGGAGTACCACGTGAGAAGAGCATGCATACTATGGAGACCAAGGTATTTTTTTTTCTATGTAAAACCACAATTAACTAGATAAGTTGCATAGTTCTCAATGTTGGCAGTTGGAGAAGTAGATAACAAAATTGAGCACGAAAAAATGAGAAACATGGATGGATCTATTACAAAACAATAATTTTTTTTAATTACTATATTAGAGAAACATGGATGGATCTATTCCCTATCGTTGTTGGCTTACATCAAGGGTCAGCTGTAAGCCCTTATCTCTTTACCCTTATCTTAGATGAGTTCACCGGACATATCCAACAAGCAATACCTTGGTGTTTATTATTTGCGGATGATATTGTTTTGGTTGATGAGACGCGTGAGGGTGTAAACGCGAAACTTGAATCTTGGCAAGACACTTTAGAAAAGAAGGATTTTAGGTTGAGCAGGACAAAGACGGGGTATATAGAGCATAAATTTAGTAGTGCAAGGTTAGATGGCTCTGTCATTAAATTGGGTGACCAAGATATTTCCCGCAGTGAGTGCTTTAAATATTTGGGATCGATAATTCAAAAAGATGGAGGTGTAGATAAAGATGTGATACATAGAATCCAAGCAGGTTGGTTGAAGTGGAGAGGCGCGTCTGGGATCTTATGTGATCGTAAAGTACCATTAAAACTTAAAAGGCAAGTTTTATCATACTGCAATTAGACCAGCAATGCTCTACGGTTCTGAGTGTTGGGCAGTGAATGGTGTACATGAGCAAAAAATGGGAGTTGCGGAGATAAGAATGCTTAGGTGGATGTGTGGTCACACGAGACTGGATAAAATTAGGAATGAATGTATCAGGGATAAGACAGGAGTGTCGCCAATTGTAGAGAAGATGCGAGAATCTCGTTTAAGATGGTTCGGACATGTACTAGGAGACCAATAGAGGCACTTGTTAGGCGTTGTGAGAGTTTAGTCACTAGACATGTTAAACGGGGGAGGGGTAGACCAAAAAAGACTTGGAATGAAACTATAGGGAAAGGCATGATGTACTTAGGCATTAGTGAGACTATGATTAAAGATAGGGCGCAATGGCGACAGAGGATTCATATAACCGACCCCACTATGGTGGGATAAAGGCTTGAGTGTTGTTGTACTATATTAGAGAAACAGTGAACATGACAACCATCAAGGATAAGATAATTGAAAATAGACTGTGATTTCGGCATGTATAAAGAAAAATAGAAAATGCACAAATTAAATGAGTAAAGAATTATTGTCAAATGACTAGACAGGAGGATTAGACTCAAGATAATATGGACGAAAGTTGCTCAAGATAATTAGTTTAGATTTAACATCTCAAGCAACATCCGACATGAACAAAATAAAATTAGGATTCATAAAATCAAACAAATAATAGGGATAAGGTTACAAGTGATGATGATGATGATGATGATGATGATGATATGGTAATGAAAAATTCTAAATCCACATTAAATTGCATACATGATTAGAAGGACACAGAGACATTGATAGCATTGAAGGCCACATGCCAAGGCTACAACAAACGCCAAATTTAATAATTTAATAAATAACCGTGCACATCAAGTTTATATTAGAAGAAGCGACTTGTACAAGTCATGCTTAACTAATCAGCAATGAATAATTTAATGCTACACTATCGTGAGAATCAGCCTCCCCACTGCTTGGAATACTATTTATGCTATCTTCAATTGAGAGTCGCAAATGATAAACTAAAAATCTTGTCTAGTAATATTATAGAAGAAGTACCTCCTCATGTCTTGTGTACCATTACAATAGTCGATAAATGATTATTATTTTTAAAAGGCAACGAATCAATAAGCCAGAAGCTAAGATGTGGCATCAGTGGAAGAGTAAAATCCAATATATTATTCACATAATTTCTACTCATACTGTCATACATATAAATAGGTTAGGGGAACCAAAAAATACAAAAATGTCATCAAATTGGATATTAATATTCTAGCTAATGATTTGTGAGTTAATATATATTTTAACTCTCCCCCTTAAGTCGAACGAAAAAATATCATTCCCAACTTGAGTATATTGTCAGTAAACACATCACAACCTAGGCATTTGGTGAAGACGTCCGCAAACTGGTATTTGGAATGATAAAAGCAGTAACAACATTCCCTTTGTCAAGATGATTTTTTATTTTTAATAAAATGTCTGTCAAATTCAACATGTTTAGTCATATCATGTTGAACAGGATTGTAAGTTATGCTTAGGGCTAAGCATATTATTCTAAACTCCAAAGTCTCTCGAAAATTGCTCGTATATTGAGCCGAATTGAAATCGGTTACAATTGATTTGACTCAATTTGAGTTGATTCAACTTGAATCTATTCGCACTTTGAGTTGATTTTGAGCTTGCCCAGAATCGCTCGAAATATGATTTGAATTTGCTCGAATTGATTAAAATACTAAGTATTTATTTAATATATTATTATTTTAAAATTAAAAAAACTAACTCTATACATAAAATAAAGGAGTAAAGCCTTAAAGGGTTTGCTCAATTCCAAGCCGACTCAATTTAATTTCAGGACGACTCAGAATAAAGAGAAAATATGATCTTCGAGACGACTCAAATCAATTTCGAGCCATTTCGAGTCGAGTTCAATTCAAAAAATTTGATTTTGATCAGGGCCTGAATTGCTCAAACTCAACTCGAAAATAGCCCTAGCTATGCTGATGGCAACCTTTTTTATCATAACACGGTGAGAAAGGTTGAAGGTCTTGTAGAATAGATTTCAACCATAATCCTTCGCAAAGGCCTTAGGACATGGCCCGATATTCTACCTCCGCATTAAATCTGGCGAACACATTTTGCTTCTTGCTCGTCCATGTCACCAAGTTACCTCCATCAAGGGTACAATAGCCAATGGTGGGCTTTCTATCATACTGACTTCCCGCATAATCTGCATTAATGAAGACTTTAACCCTTAAGTGATTGTTTTTGGAGAATAATAGTCCCCCACTAGGAGACTTCTTAAGATATCTCAAAATGTGATGTATGTGCCGCCTCTTAATGACAAGCTCCTGGAGCATGATGTGTCTGCTCAAAATGGCTATAGCGTACGTAATAACATAACGTGTGCGTGACATGTATATAAGTCATCTGACTAATCTTTGATAGCTAGACATGTCAATCATTCACCATCTCTATCATCACTAGTCTTGTCAATGAGAGTGTCTACTGGAGCGCAGCCAAGTATCCTTCTTTTCTTTAGAAGATCCAGATCATATTTCTGCCGAGAAATGAAGATACCCTCATTAAATCTAGCAACTTCAATCTCAAGAAAATACCAGTTTTTCTGAATTTTTGACCTTGGATTCCTTGGACAACTACTCTTTAGAGTCGCAATCTCATCAATGACGTCTCCTGTAATCACAACGTCATCCACATAAACAATAAGCACAACGATTTTCTGGCCTCGCCTCTTTACAAACATAGTATAATATGATTGTCTCTGTACCCAAACTGGAATAGCCTTGTGAAATCTTCGAAATCAGACTCTAGGAGACTACTTCAGATTGTATAACGACTTTCTCAAATGACACACCATCCCTTCTTGTCCCTTCCTTAGGAACCCAGGAGGGAATTTCATATACACTTCTTCCTCCAACTCCACATGGAAGAAGATATTCTTCACGTCGAGTTGGTGAAATTCTTAACCCAGATAGGTTGCACAAGATAATAAGATTCGAATGGAGTCCATCTTTGCAATAGGAGCAAATGTCCCTTGATAGTCAACTCATGGGGAACAACCTTGCTTTATAACATTCTACCATGCCATTTGATTTTGTTTCATGGAGAATACCCACTTTGATCCAACAACTCTCTTTCCCAAAGTAAGTTGGGAAATGCACACGTATGATTCTTATCAAGTGCGAGCATTTCCTGCCAGATAGCTTTCTTCCATTCAGAGATCCATGTTGCATCCTACCAAGTCCTAGGAATAGCAATAGAGGATAAAGAGGTACTGAAAGCTAGATGTTCATGGGTGAGATTATGGTTAGAAACCTAGTTTGAAATAGGATAATTTTTACAAGGTGATTTACCTTTCAGAAGCGCAATACGAAGATGAAGATCGCCTCCAGACAGGGGCGGATCTAAGGGGGGCCGGCGGGGGCCCGGGCCCCCCCCCCCCCAAGAATTTTGCAATAATATTAGTAGATTTGGATTCCTCTCGTCGAGACAATGAATTTTGACTACTTACACGCCAAAAACGGTGTCCGAATGAGAGAAAAATGTCTCCGAGAAGTTAGAGGTTTTCATTTTTTTAACGAGAGGAAGACGATGTTTGACCACCCTTCTACGAAGCCGCTGCCATTTTGATCCGCTCTGCTTCGGTTCCCGCAGCATGCAACGATATCTACGCCAGTAGACGAGCACAAAAACATTTGTGTCATCTACAACAAGCACGCTGACGCCTCCCAGCATGGCCGATATGTTCGTTCCCTACATCTGTCATCTCCTACACCTCCACGATCCTTATCGTCGTCGACGAAGACATCCATTTGGTAAACGACGCACTTGCCAAGGGAAAACAACAACGCTCGTCATTCTATTTTCATCTTGTCGTGGTCCTGTCGTCGCCAGCCACAGCTGAAGCCTCCATCAATCTCCCCTTTCGGCGCCCAGCGACTTCTGCTCGCTACTCACGAAATCCTTGCCGATCGAATCTGCTCAATCACTCGCGTGTGTCGTCCTTGCTGACCACACGGGGAAGAGCGGACTTTTTCGAGCCCCGAGCCATCTGCCCTCTGCACGCCTGCCGTTTCTTCATAAGTCGTCCACTGCTCGTTCCATCGAGCTCAACCCCTTTTGAGAAACCGTGTCAACCCATCAGTCGGCCCGCAGTTTTCTCTCACGGACGCACCATCACCGCGACCTGTTATAGCTCCACCGACCCATGTTCTACCGGCCTTGCCGACCATTACCATCTCTCCTCCACTTTTGCCTGCCCCCCCCCCCCCTTGTTGAAATTCCTGGATCCGCCCCTGCCTCCAGAGTCTGAATACATTAATATAGGTAGAACCATTGGAACTTGTGCTTGTTGTACCCATGTATGATTGCGATGATAGAGGAATGTGAGAGATCAAAGGCCGACGAAGGAGTAACCTGGATTTGTGGTATGTAATGGATGGGAGATAAAACAGGAGTGAAGGAGTAATAGGTAGAGGAATGTCGCCCATATGAGTGTCTTCTCGCAACATTCTAACATCAACTGTATCACATATCTTTTCAGGTGAGTCGGATCCGGAAAGTATGACTCCACCTCAAGGAGTCATTGGTAGCAGAATGCCACCCATATGCGTGTCTTCTCATAACATGTTAATATCACATGTATCACCTGTCTTGTCAAGTGAGTCGGCGGAAAGTAGGACTACCCCTCAAGGAAGGTAACATCCATGGTATAAAAACATGACGCATCCCTGAGCTCGAGGATCAAGCTTGTCCTTATGAGGTTGATGGGCGCGAACAAAACAGGCACATCAAAAAATACATGGAGGAAGATGAGACGTATAAGCCACGCAGTGGGTGGAGAGATGAGCTATCGGAGTAGCATAACCAAGAACTCTGAACGGGAGGCGATTGATAAGATGTGCAGCAGTCAAAACGGCATCACCTAGTAAGACTCTGAAATGTGCATGGTGATAAGAAGACAACGAGCAATCTCAAGAAGGTATTTGTTATTTCGTTCAGCTATACTTTTGAGTGGAATTGTGCAGTTTGATAAGCAATACTATGATTATTGAGGTATGACCTGAACACTCCACGGTCATCATACTCCTCCACATTATCACTACGGGAGGACACAGATAGTGTCTTTGAACTAGTTCACCACCATCTTATGAAATATTTGAAACACTCAAAATTTTCACTTTTTCTTTTTAGGAGAGAGACCCATGTGATGCGAGAAAGACATTCAATAAAAGTGTCACAGCAACGAAAACCAGTAAAAGATAAAACGAGGGAATGACCTCAAATATCAGAATGTATTACAACAAATGGAAGCAAATTAGGAGAAGAAATATGAGAAAAACTATGTTTAACATGCTTAGAAAGGTCACAAACAATACAAGAAAAAATGTGACCCACACAGATCCTACCACTGACAATGTTCTGCCTCATATCCAGATCGTAAAAGACACAAAAGTCAGGAAAGAAGGTTATAGAACAATTCAATGATCTAGTAATATTACTGATAGAAAGTAAGTTTCGAGGAAAGGAGGGAACGTGCAAAGCGAATGTAAAAGAAACAGAAGTTGAGCACATGATGACCCTTGCTAGCAATAGGAGACAAGGACGTTGGTTGAGATGACCTTGTCCCGTCCAGACAAAGGAGTGTATGAGATAAAACATGAGGATGATTCGGTCGCATGATCTATAGAACCAGAGTCAATGATCCATTCAGAGGAGATCGTGGAAGTAGCGTGTGTAATGGGCATACCTAAAGTAGCAAAATTCGTGGAGACACCTAAAGTTGAACCATTTTGGGATCAAAGCAAACGTCTGAGGGCATCAAAATCATCAACAATGAAGGTCCCAGATGAGGGTGAAGGTAAGAGCCCAGATGTAGACGTGTGGATAGTAAACTGCTCATGAAACTCAGTAGTATAAGTTGCATCACCGGATCGTGACCCCAACTATCATGAACCCCCTCGTCCTGGGGCACGACAACATCCACGGGTTCCCAGACCTAAAGGTGCAAATTGAGGATGAAGACGAAAGCAAAAATCTGATAGAAGTGTGTTATCGTCCACAAAATAATATAAGTAAAATGTGAGATACAAATTATCGAGACATGGTCGATACCAACTCTTGGGGGTAGGTTCCTGCTAGAGTCTTCTCTCCAAAGAGAGCCTAAGCCTAACAATGATCCAAGATAATGAAATAAGATTCGCTGCCACTCTTATATTTATAGGGGAGTGAGATATACAAATTATGATAATTCCCTTAGGCTACATATGCAGAGGACATGTGTCCAAGAGGATGTCTTCGAATCAACACCCACGTACAAAAATCGATCTTGTCCTCAAGGTCGAGGTCTGTAATGGGGACCCAGGGAAAGTCAAGTGATCTAAGCGAGGGAGAGGGGCGGAGATTTTGGCGCAGGCAGTGGCTGGTGGGTGATCGAGATGATGAGGACGGCTGGGTTGTATAAAGTTTCTTCATCGACACAACGAGTTTGCTCCATGGCGCGGGAGGGAGTAGTCGAGTTGTGTACCTGAAGGCGCGCTCGGAGGTGGGGTTGCAAACCCCCAAGGAAGTACCCCATGTAATGGTCCGGAGATAGGTCGGGGACGTGAGTGGCTACATCGATGAACTCGGCGATGTAGATGGCAACGGTGTCGGACTGGCGAATGGAGTTGAAGCGCTCGTAGGCAGTGCCCGTCTAACGGGTTTCATAGTGGTGGAGGAGTGCCTCCTTCAGTGTTTTCCACGAGAGGTCAGGACCTGCTGGCACGTCCAACGCATACAATGGAGCGTTGAGCTCTCCATATAGATAATGTCCAAGGGAACCCTCTAGTTGGAAGGGGTGAACCGGAGGTCGAAGAATTGTTCGGCACGGGCAATCCAACAGAGGGGGTCGGTGTTGTTGAAGTTACAAACACAAAAATTTTGATTCGACAAAGATGAGTCGGGTGGATGTTCATAGTGGGGTAGAGGAAGCCCATGTAGTCCATGGCGGGCAAAGTGGGGTGCGACGATGGTGCCAGAAGAGCCGGTGGGAGGTTGACCACCGTGGTCGCGAGGTCTCGAATGAGGAGAGTGAGATCTTTAAGGCGAGCTTCGAGTAGATCCAAGAGATGGGAATCAGAGGAGGCGTCGGTGCAGAGGGTCATTAAACGGGTTCGGGGCATGTATGAGCCAGAAAAGGGAATGGAGTGATCGAAACACTGTGGAGGAGCGCACTACGGCTGTCGCGGTGGGGGTGGTCTACGACCATCGAAGAAGACGTCTGAGGCGGTGGCGATGCCAAGGGAAACGACTAGGGCCGACTGGAGCCCCAGAGAAGGTGTTGGAGACGAGGCGAACGCGATGAGAGAAGAGTCGCCGTTGTTGATAGGTGCGGTAACAATCCAGGAGGAGAAACGATCGTTGCAATCGAGAGGAGGGCGTGTGTAGCCTGTAGGTGAGGTCAACGGGGAAGGTGGCGATCCAGATAGTCGAGCACGCAAAGAGCGCACAGAGAATTGATACTTTACTCAGCTGGTCGAGGGCGGGATCCCGAGTGGTAGGGGTGGACGCGGTTGGGCGCGGGTATGAAGTAGCGCAGTCGAGCGGCGGAAGAAGATGAGCGCGAGCAGTGTTGGCTACAGAAATAGTATAGGAGATCCAATTAAGGTTCAAGAGGGAACCTTAAGTGAGCGGTAGGTCGGACCAGTTAATAGAAGCACACTGTAGTCCACAAAATATTATAAGTAAAATGCAAAATACAAATTATCGAAACATGTTTGATACCAACTCTTGAGTGCAGGTTCCCTCTAAGAGTCTTCTCTCCAAAAAGAGTCTAACTCTAACAATGATCCAACATAATGAAACAAAACTCACTACCACTCCTTTATATAGGGGAGTAGTGGGACATACAAATTATGATAATGCCCTTATGCTACATATGCGGAGGAGGATGTGTGTCCAGAAGGTTGTTTTCATATCAAACTCACGAATGTGGTCTCTCTTACCATAGTATCACACAAAGAAATGGAAGTGTTCGGTGTTCCACAACCAAAAGTAGTCATGGCAGAACAATTAGTAATCATGCTTGAATTTATGGATCTCCTTCGGTCTTCATCACCTTGTACCATATTGGATACCTCTCTGAGAGAAGGAAGCAGAGAGCGGTATAGGATATGGGTACGCATAGTATCAAACTCCATGTTCAATCACATCAAGAATACATGAACTTTGTCGTGTTCTTCCTTCTCCTGCAACTGGATAACATTGGTAGTGCATGTGGGGGGTGAAATGCTCAAAGTACTCCACTTCTTGATATAATCTTTCAAACTCGGGAAAATAAGAGGAGACATTCATCGATCTCTGTCGAAGTTCAAGAATCCGACGAATGAGTTCATACACTTGCATGAAGCTGTCAATTTGTGAGTATGTCTCAAGAGAATGTGTCCAGCATAGGCAGCATCCATAAACATATAGAGCCGAAAAACCTTTGGTGACAGAGAGTGAAAAAACCACAAGACAACCAAGGAGTTATCAGAATTTCACTTCTTCCATGAGGGATCAGTCTTGGGGGGCTCAACCACTGTCTCATCAATGTAATCATATAACCGATGGCCACAAATAGCATGTTTAGCGGCACGAGACCATTCGAGATAGTTGGACCCGTCCAATGGCACGATAATGATCTTCAACGAGTAAAAGTGGTCATAAGTTCTTTGATGGTCACTCATTTGCGGCACCTGAACACTGGACAACGAAACTAAAGAGTCCCTCATAGAAACATGGCTCGGATGAGAACAAGGACAATAGGGTTAAGTGATCACCTCAACAACTCTTACTGCCCTATATCTTCGTATACCAGATAGGGAAGCATGTTGACGATGTCATGAGACGGATCCGACAACCGTCAATGTTGAGGAAACAAACAGAGGATCCAACCTAGGTCAAAATCTCGAAGAGAGCGACAGATATCGAGCGAGACCGGCGGAGATCGGCTAATATCAGGCGAGAGAGAAAAAAGCTCGCTGGGATCGAACAATGTCGGGCGAGATAGGCTATGTCGGCAAGATAGGCAATGTCGAACGAGATAGGCGGTGTTGAGCTATATTCGGTGAGATCGAAGCGGAAAGGAGGGATTTCGCTTGCTGGACGAGAGCCCAGTTTTTGCCGACGATATTGCAAGAGCCGAGCTCAAGGTCTTCGGTTTCGGCAGGAAGATGCGGGCATAGGAGGCAGTGCGTTGGCGGAGCGGAAACAGGTAACTGGGATCGAGTAGAGCCTTGGTTGTGATACCAAGTGGAAAAGTGAATCCAATACATTATTCACATAACCCTATTCATACATATACATGGGTGAACCAAAAATTACAGAAATGTCATTACATTGGATATTATAATATTATAGCAACAAATCTGTTACTTCGTATATATTTCAACTACATCCAGTCTAGCATAACATGGAAAAAAGTTGTTTTATGATATAAGCATATAGCCCACAAGAGTGTACAACTTAAGAAGGTATACCCAAACAAATAGTTGGTAAAGTGATTTTTTATTAAAACCATCATATTTTGGTAAAATTATTATGGGAAGAGAAACAAATGTCAGTTACCAAGAATTAGGTAAAACTATTGATTCAAGAATAACAATCGGTCCACTATCATATATGTAAGTGTGAGATACCATAAAGTAAACCCTGGCGCCTCAAGCTTGGAAAAAATGACTTAAAATTTCTAGCAAGGGTAAATCACTAAGGATAAGGGAGTACTTTGGCTACTTTCTCTAATTCCCGTATCGCAATCTCTGTACCTATCTTCAGCGTGTTTACACGAACATATCGAGGTTTGGGTAAAGCTACAAGAAAAGAAAAAACAAAATGAGTAGTCAACAGGTAATGTCTAAGCAAAATAAACACATAAGAACATCAAGCTAGTTAGGTTTAGAGAAATTTCATTTTCTAATCTTCCAAAATAGACTTCATAGTATTATTGTACAAATTATGTATTCTCGGTGGCTCTTCCAGGCTCTGGATAACTTCAAAACTCTTTTACATAACTAAAATTTCAAAAGTATATAGATAATATTACATTCTCTATTTGAAAACTAATAATGATAGGCTAAACTATAAGTTGTAATGCATCATTCACCGCATGTATTTGAAAGTTCACCAAACATACACACAGCCTCGGTGGACATGTATACGCTTTCGGAAGACCCACCTCCCAGTAAGAGGAGATACTTCCTCAGGAGTGTTTCAAATTAATTGTTGCATTTTTATGTAATATGTACCTAGAGACATCTTGGAAAATTAGAAGATATTAGTTTTCCCTCCCTATATAAGGACTTGTGATGAGTCTTAGAGAGATCTTTTGGTAAAGTCTTGTAAGATCTCCTTTGGAGAGGAACTCTTTGAGGGAATCAGCCCTCAAGAGCATGGCGCGAGATATGCTCGCGAATTTCTATCCCGCTTTTCAATCTAGTGCAAACTAGCTTCCAGTCTGTATCAATCCGCCAGAGTGCAGAAAATATTTGCATTCCTCATAAAATATAAGGAATGAGAAGTGTTAGAACATATAAAAGCCCATGTATAGAAAGCCCATGTATAAAAGCCCTTTTGGCCCTTTCCTCCTTAGGCTCCTTTAGTCTCACATTGCCTATTCTCTTTTCTTCCTTTCTCCCTTGTCCTATTTAAGGACCTATTCTTCTTGTATTACTTTAGAGAACATAATCATTGATTGAATATTCCAAAGAGTGGTTTAAATTCTGTTCTTCTACATGGTAACAGAGCGAGGTTCCGATCCTGTTATTTCCGGTTGATGCTTTGCTCCCGACTCTCCTTGTTATTTCTGGTTGATGCTTTGCTCCCGGCTCTCCACACCCACTCGCCTCTCCCACTCACCAGCTCGCCCACTCGCCAGCTCCCACTCACCATCTCGCCCACTCGCCAGCTCCCACTCACCAGCTCGCCCACTCGCCAGCTCCCCACTCGCCAGCTCCCACTCGCCACCTCTCCCACTCGCCACCTCTCCCACTCGCCACCTCTCCCTCTAGCCAGCTCCCACTCGCCACCCCCACTTGCCACTTGCCAGCTCTCCCATTCGCCACTCAACTCGCCCGCTCCCCAACTCGCCCGCTCGCCAACTCTCCCACTCGCCAACTCCCACTCGCCCGCTCCCTCTAGCCAGCTCCCACTCAGCAATGGGAACTGTTGCTGCCCCCTCTTCTTTCACTCTTCCAGCAATGGGAACTGCTACTGCCCCCACTTCTTCCACTCTTCCGGCTCTTTCTACCGCCCCCGTTTCTGATCCTCGGGATGAACTCAGGATTACTACCATCTCCCTTGCCGGGAAGAACTTTGTGGAATTGGTTCATTCCGGTCGTCGGGTCCTTCAGACTAAAGGTCTCCTTCACCATCTTACTCACAACCCTTCTACTGACCCTACCAAGAATTGGCTTCGCGATGATGGCCGCGTCCAATCTTGGCTTCTGAATTCCATGGAGGGTGAACCGTACCGGATGGCTATGTATCATGACACTGCAAAGCTATGTGGAATGAGCTTCATTCCCTATACTCTGGAAAAGATAGTCTCCAACACCTGTTTGACATCTTTCTTGCTCTACAACAGCTTGACCCCGGGCTCGATGGGGATCTCACCTCTTATGCTGCCTAGTCCAAGACTCTTGTGGAGGCCTGGATACAACATCAGCCCTCTACTTCGAACCTCCCAACTCAACGAGCTCAGAAGGAAGCTGTTGGTATTGCCTTAATGATGGCTCGCGTTCCTCCTCGTCTCCACAGTGTTCGAGCAAACATCCTCTCCTCTCCTACTATACTCTCTCTCTCTCTGATGTTTGCTCCATGTTGCTTAAGGTGACGCCACCCTACGAAGCACCGACACTTCAAAATGCCCAGAGTGTCGGTGTCGGACTCTCCGACATGCGACCAACACGGCGACACGCTCGGACACGCGTGTCGAAAACCCGACACGTTGGATTATGCGGGACACGCGTGTCCCGCTCAAAATGACACGCGAGTCCCACGTTACAGAGACAGAAAACCCGCTCTGTAAAATACCTAAACCCCCTCTTCTGTGATAAACCCGCAGACGCGTGAACCCCCGCTTCCTCACCCGACACTCGCGTGAGCCCTAGCCTCCCCACCCGGCACCCGTAAGCACTTTCGCAGCTCGTCCCTTGTTCTCCAGGTCGCCGCCGCTCGTCCACTGTTCTCCAGGCCGCCGCTCCTCCTCTGTTCTCCAATCTCCAGACCGCCGCTCTTCACTCCTCACTCGCAGCTTCCAGGCAGCCGGCAACATGAATATTTTTCTCACTCCTCACTCCTCACTCCACACTCGCAGGCAGCAACTTCCAGGCAGCCGGCAGCAGGTATATTTCTCTCACTCCCAGCTTCCAGGCACCCCAACTTCCTCACTCGGCAGGTATATTTTTCTCCGATCTCCCCCTGTTTCTTCAGTTTCTTCCCCTATTGTCCAATCTTCCTATTCACTTATCTTCAGTTTTCTTTTTCTTTGCGTTTTTCGTTTTAGTTTTCGTTTTTAGCCCGTGAGCCTCCTTTTTCAATTTTTTGTGTAGAATGTCTTCAGGCAAGGATAGTAATAGTGGTCCACAAGAGCCTTCATCTATTGTTGATGATCCAAATAAACCATTATGGAGGTTTGTCAATAAGCTAGCTACTCATGGTGAGGCGGGAGGCAATTTGTCTTGGAAGTGCAATTTTTGTGAGAAAAGTTTTATAAGTTCATATACAAGAGTGAGAGCACATTTAAGTTTAGCCTTAAAGCTTCTTGCACAACCATCTTCTTCATCATGTGCCGAGAGGAATTGGAGTACATACTCCTTTATACACTCAATGAGAAGAAATAAAATGACTCCAAAACGTGCAGAAGATCTAGTTTTTATACACAACAATTTACGTCTTCTATCCAGAAAAAATCCACAATACGCACAAGGAGAGACCAAGATGTGGAATATTGCTCGAGATTCATTTGACACGTTTGAAGATGTTGGCATGCTTGAAATTGCAAATCTTTCACTGGATGAGCCCGAGATGGAATCCATTATTTTTACTGATGATATATAATGGTAATGTGTTAATGTTTTCTCACTTTTTGATCTTTTGTTAAGATTTACAATTGAATATTTGATGACGTAATTTATTAGAATATTTGTTAATTGTTCATTATTTTATTTTTTGTTAAATGTTTTAGGAATATGGTATAAAAAATAAATATTTAATATATGTGTCCCAGCGTGTCGGAATATGGTATTTTTTGAGAATTGACGAATCGTGTGTCGCGTCGTGTCGTGTCGCGTGTCAGTGTCGGTGCAACATAGACGCCGCTTACTACCCTTCCGACCCCGTCTCCTGTGCTCCATCACAGTTTAGATCACAAACCCCCACCTGTTCCCACTCGGGGTGGCCGCTCTAATACACGAGGGAGTGGTCGTGACAACCGTTATCGCCCTAAAGGTTTGAACACCCGTCTTTGCATCTTTTGTGGTCGGGAGGGTCACACTGAAGCAGTATGTTATATGAAACATGGGTTTCCACCACAACATGGTTCCTCCCTACCCCATGCCTCAACTGCTCGTGAGACTGCCTCTTCTCACCCTGACATTGCTGCCTTAAGGGGAGAACTGCAGCAACTGCGTGGTCTGATGTTCCTGCCATCTGCCTCTGGTTCTTCTGTCTCCCATACAGGTATCTCCTGTTTCACCCATAGCCCATCCTGGATTTTGGATTCCGGTGCAACCAACATGGTTTGAACACCCGTCTTTGCATCTTTTGTGGTCGGGAGGGTCACACTGAAGCAGTATGTTATATGAAACATGGGTTTCCACCACAACATGGTTCCTCCCTACCCCATGCCTCAACTGCTCGTGAGACTGCCTCTTCTCACCCTGACATTGCTGCCTTAAGGGGAGAACTGCAGCAACTGCGTGGTCTGATGTTCCTGCCATCTGCCTCTGGTTCTTCTGTCTCCCATACAGGTATCTCCTGTTTCACCCATAGCCCCTCCTGGATTTTGGATTCCGGTGCAACCAACCACATGACTCCACAGAAGCCGGCTCTGTATTTGGACTCTCCATGTCCAAAGTTTATTACCGTGGTCAATGGTGACACTACTCATGTTACTGGTTGTGGCGATATGATGCTTACTCCAACTATCCCGGTGAAATATGTTCTTCATGTTCCAGGCTCTCACTTTAATCTGCTTTCTGTCAGTCGTCTCACCAATGATAATGATTGTCTTATTACTTTTTCTTCCTCTACTTTTCTTATGCAGGATCGGCAGACTCGGAATATCATTGGTAGCGGGTGGTTGTCTAACGGGCTCTAAATCTTGGATTCACCTGCTCCTGCGCTATCTTCCATTAGTTCTGTTGACTGGCACCGTCGCCTTGCTCATGCTCCTCTTCCAATCCTTCAGAAGGCTCTGCCGGACTATCATTTCTCTTCTTTAGATTGTGAATCTTGTATTTATGAAAAACAGCATCGCTCTGTTTTTCCTCCTAGTTGTACTCGAAGTATTGCCCCATTTGATTTAGTGCTTCTGATATTTGGGGACCTTACAAAACTCCAAATCTTTTTGGTTATTGTTACTTCGTTACTTTTATTGATGATTACTCTGGCATGACATGGTTATATATGATGCATGATCGCTCTGAACTCCTGTCTATTTTTCGTTCTTTTGCCGCTGAAACCACCACTCAGTTTTCTCGCAACATTAAAATACTTCGCACTGGCAATGCCCGTGAATACACTAGTCATGACTTCCAACAGTTCTGCAGGTCCTTGGGGACTATTCACCAAACCTCATGTTCTTATACGCCGCAACAAAATGACGTCACTAAACGAAAGAATCGCCACCTTCTCGAAGTGGCCCGATCTCTCCTCTTTCAGATGCACGTCCCTACTTACTACTGGAATTTTGCTATCTCCACCGCATGCTACCTTATCAACTGCATGCCCTCCTCGGTCTTCAACTTCTCCACCCCCTTCTCTCTCTTATTCCCTGAGCGCGAACCATTTCCCTTAACTCCACTGGTCTTTGGCTGCGTCTGCTTCGTCCATCATCTTGGACCTCCTGTTGACAAATTAGCCCCACGTGCAACTCGCTCCATGTTCGTTGGATACTCCCGGACTCAAAAAAGCTACGTTTGTTATTCCCCCTCTACCCGAAAACTGATTACGTCTGCGGAAGTTACTTTCCTTGAACAACGGTCTTTTCATGTCACCGCCCCCATGACACTGTCTTCCCCTCGTGATCTCCCACGTCCTGTTGTTCCTACCACATCCCCGTTACCACCTCTTCTCCCAACACCTCTGTTATGCTACCGCTAGGTTTTCTATGAAGAGAAAGAAGAACAATTGAAAAGACGGCTAGGGTTTTGCAAGAAGGAAAGGAAAATACCTTGAAAGATAATTGCATGCCTCCAAAAGAGGTGGAGTGGGGTATTTAAGAGACCCCACTCCTCAAGGGGGCCGGCCAGCCCCCATAGGGCTGAACCAAGTGTGGTTCAGCCCCCCTCTATTTAATTGATTAGTTGCGGGCTGAACCGGATGGTTCAGCCCGGTCTTTTCCCGGTGCATCGTTCGGTCGTCTGGCGTACTTGTAACCACGGAATCGAAGATCCTCCGGGGGCATAACATTCCCCTCCCCATCAAGAAGCAGCTTGTCCCCAAGCTGGAAGTCTGGAAAGTGCTCGCGGAACTCCAAGAAGTCAACCCAAGAATTATGAGCCTCTGATAGGTCCTTCCATTTAATCAGCACCTCGGGGCGATATTCCGTGCCCCGTTTCTTCCATCTGGACAGCAGGATGTCCTCCGGACTAGGCCTCAACTCGCCGGTAGTCGTTGCCGCAGGCAGAAAAGGAGTAACAGTAACTGCGGCCCCCAACTTCTTCTTCAGAAGAGAGACATGAAATGTAGGATGGATGCGAGACCCCTCCGGCAGAGCCAGGGTATAGGCAACCGGTCCCACCCTGTGAGTAATGGGAAAGGGACCATAAAACCGTGGAGCTAGCTTCTGGTTGGACCGCCGGGCAACGGAGAGCTGTCTGTACGGTTGAAGACGAAGAAAAACCTCATCCCCGACTTGGAACTCCCGCTCAGTCCGGTGCTTGTCTGCTTGCACCTTCATTCGGGTCTGGGCGGAGAGAAGATTATCCCGCAGGATAGCTAATGTCTGATCTCAATCGCGCAAAGCCCGGTCCACCGCCGGAAGAGCTGTACTGCCTGGCTCATAAGAGCGTAAGGATGGTGGTGGCCTCCCATAAACAATCTCAAAAGGAGTAATGCGGCTAGCTGTGTGGAACGAAGTATTATAGCAATACTCCGCCCAATGGAGCCAACGAGTCCAAGAGCGTGGCTCATCAGTGACAAAACAACGGAGGTAAGTCTCTACCCCTCTATTCAAGACCTCCGTCTGCCCATCGGTCTGTAGGTGATTCGCCGTACTCATGCGAAGCCGAGTGCCCTGTAATCGGAAAAGCTCCTGCCAAAAGTTGCTGATGAAGACGGGATCGCGGTCGGAGATAATCGAACGAGGAACACCATGTAAGCGAACCACCTCCCGGGCGAAGAGCTCAGCAACCGTCTCGGCGGAGTACGGATGACTGAGAGCTAAGAAATGCCCATACTTGGAGAGCTTGTCCACAACAACCAAAATCACCGATTTGCCCTGCGATCGTGGCAAGCCCTCAATGAAATCCATAGAAACTGTCTCCCACACATGCTGCGGAATCTCCAACGGGGTAAGTAGCCCTGCTGGCGCTGTGGTCTCGTACTTCTGACGCTGGCAGGTCTCGCACTGCTGCATGAACCTCTGGGCGTCCTTGCGAAGCCCCCTCCAATAGACATTGGCCCGAAGGCGCTGTAAGGTGCGAAGCACGCCGGCATGTCCTCCGGATGGAGATGAATGGAACTCCTATAGCATGACTTCCTTCCAAGCGGACGTAGCCGGGATCACCACCCTTCCCTGATAGTATAAGTGTCCTCCCACCAGTTGGTAGCCGGGTGGTGACGGTTGGCCTTGCCGTAAAGCCTCCAAAATCGGGCCAAACTCCGGGTCCGCTGCTATATCGGCATGTATGTCATCCAGAGACTCAATCAGCGGCCCAGAGATCTGAAGGACCGTGCTCTCTGGTAGCCGGGATAAAGCATCGGCAACAACGTTTTCCTTCCCCTGTTTGTACACAATCTCATAGTCATATCCCAGCAGCCTAGTCAGCCACTTCTGTTGTAGCGGGGAAGCCAATCGTTGTTCCAAGAAATGCTTCAAACTCTGATGATCCGTGCGAACCTTGAAATGATGGCCCAGCAAATAAGGTCACCACAGAGTCACCGCATGAAGGATCGCCAGCATTTCCTTCTCGTAGGTGGAAAGGCCCAAAGTCCGAGGGGCCAAGGCCTTGCTACAGTAAGCCAGAGGCCTCCCCTCCTGCATCAGCACTGCTCCAATCCCAACCCCCGAAGCGTCTGTCTCCAAAACAAATTCCTTGCTGAAATCGGGCAAAGCTAACACCGGTGTAGTCGTCATGGCCGCCTTGAGAGCGGAGAAAGCCTGCTCCGCCTCCTCATGCCAGGTGAAAGACTCCTTATGCAGGAGCTGGGTAAGGGGTCGGGCCAGTTTCCCATAGTCCCTTACAAACCGCCGATAATACCCCGTGAGGCCCATGAAGCCTCTAAGTGCCCGCACTGTAGTAGGTCGTGGCCAGGTAACCATGCTCTCTATCTTCCGGGGGTCAGCGCGCACCCCCTGCACCGAAACGAGGTGACCCAAGTACTCCACCTCTGGTTGTCCAAATGAACACTTCGACTGCTTGGCATAGAACTGATGCCGCCGAAGAATAGATAGAACCTCTGCCACATGCTCCAGATGCTCCGCCCAACTGTGGCTGTAAATCAGAATATCATCGAAAAATACGAGAACCGACTGTCGAAGGAGTGGCCGGAAGGTCTCGTTCATAACCGCCTGGAAGGTAGATGGGGCGTTGGAGAGACCGAAAGGCATCACCAAGAACTCGTAGTGCCCATCGTGCGTGCGAAACGCCGTCTTGTGGATATCCTCGGACTTCATCTGTATCTGGTGGTAACCCGACCGTAAATCCAGCTTGGTGAAAAGGCATGCTCCATGAAGTTCATCCAGAAGCTCCTCTATCATTGGAATAGGAAACTTATCCTTGATTGTGGACTCGTTCAGATTGCGATAGTCCACGCAGAACCGCCATGAACCGTCCTTCTTCTTCGCCAGTATGATAGGTGAGGAGAAGGCACTGGTGCTCGCCCGTATAATGCCCGCCGCTAGCATCTCTTTCACACTTCGTTCGATCTCTGCCTTCTGAATATACGGGTACCGATAAGGCCGAACATTCGGGGGTGCCGCCCCCTCTTTCAACTGGATACCATGTTCCCTGGACCTGGCCGGTGGTAGGCCACGAGGCTCCTGGAAAACATCCTCGTACTGGGCCAGTAGCGCTCGAATCTCCTGTGGAATGGGCGGGGGGTCTGTCTCTGATGTCTCCACCCCCACCAGCATAGCCATGGGTGACCCCTGAACCTCCAGTCGCTGCAAGCTCCTCAGGGATATCTCCTTTAGGGGCGAAGAACGAATCCCCCGTAGGCAATACTCCTTCCCCAACTGTGAAAACTCCATGGTAAGATGCACCCAATCCGTAGTCACCCGCTGCAGCTGCCGAAGCCATTGAACCCCCAGTACCATGTCGGAGCCCCTGATCGGCAGTAAATACAAGTCTGTGTGGCACACGTAGCTCTGCATCCTGATCTCCACCCCTTTCATGACCCCCTCGCAACTCAGTTTGCTGCCATCCGCGACCATGACCTGGAAAGCTGCATCAGTATCGATCGCCTGTCCCACCTTCGAAGCAACCGACGGGTTGATAAAATTGTGGGTACTCCCACTATCTATAAGTATGGTAACCCGTTCCTTGCCGACCAATCCTGTGAACCTGAGGGTCACTGGGGCGGATCCCCCCTCCATGGCCTGTAAAGAAACCCCAAACTCCGTCAGATCGAGTGCCTCAAGGTCGACACCCTCTAGCGGTTCCTCCTCCTCCTCTTCTTCCCTCAGCATGAAGACTTGAATCTTCTGACAAGTGTGACCTCGTATGTACTTCTCATCACAATTGAAGCACAGGCCCTTCTCCCTTCGCGCCTGCATCTCTGGCCAGGTCAGTTTCGTAACTGTGGGCCGAATGGTGGGAGGTGGCTCCCTCCGTCCCGCTGTAGGAGCCGCGGGTGGCTTGACCGCTGTCCGGGTCCTCTGCCTGTTGTAACGCTCCTCCTGTATCCGAGCGATGCTTATAGCATGATTCAAGCTGCGTGGCAAATATGCGTGGACCTCGTCTCGCAAGTGGTCCTTCAGCCCCGATATGAAACAGCTGAGCATCGTTTGCTCTCCCCAAGTGACCCGGTTGGCCAGCCTCTCGAACTCTGTCCGATACTCTGTCGCAGCTTCTGTAACGTGGCATCTACGTCCTCATACTCCAAAGGCCCAAACCGAGAGGAGAAGGCCTCAATGAACTGTGCCCAAGGGGCGTATGTCCTGCCCCTCAAGAACCACTTTGTCCACTGGTATGCGTCGTCTTCCAGGTGGAACGCCGCCAGTTGCACCCACTGCGTCTCAGGGATCTCTTGATAATTAAAGAACAACTCCGCCTTCTGGATCCACTCCAGCGCATCTCCTCCCCTAAATTTGGGAAAATTCATCCTGGTCAGCTTCGGCTGCATGTAGGGGCGCTGATGCGCTCCACCAAATCCACCCCCATCATGTCCCAGAAGCTCCGGACCTCCCTGCTGCACCCCCTGATTCCACATCGGGGGTCTCACCTGTCCACCCTGATTTCCCATCTGCGGTCTCATCGGCCCCATCTGGCCGTTTCCGTACCCCAGATTTGGATGTGCTGCTTGTTGTGGATGAACAACTCCCGCCGTCCCCCCGAGAGGGATCGCATTCGCTCCGGTGGGCCGAAACAGCCCGAAACCCTGGTGTTGTGGTCGCCACGGCTGTCCTGGATGTTGACCGGCCCCCCATTGGGCTCCCCCTCCATGTTCGGTACCTCCTCCGTTCCGCTGCAGCCCGGCCGCTCCCTGCGGGTGAGGAATAGTCCCCCAATTCGCTGCCGCTCCTCCTGCTGGTCGCAGCAGCCCGGAACTGCCCTGTAAAGGGATTTCCGGGCTCCCTCCCCCTGTAGCAGCACCGCCGACCAGCCCAGGAGGTACCCCGCCTCCTCCCGGAGTCGGATAGGAATTTCCGACCCATCCTGGGCCGGAATAGGGGCCGACGGCCCCTGCTGGGAGGCCCCAGGCTTCCGCCGCCCGGCTAGGGCCGGTTGTGAAGCTGTGCGGCCCTAGCTGGGTGTCCGGCCCCCAGCCGCTGGTCCCCCACGCCTCCGGATGACTGTGCAGTGGCCGGCCCCCTTGGGTTAGGGTTCCGGCGGTCAATTCGTCTCCCGGTTCGTCTCCTCCGGCGTTTTCTCCTCCGAAACCTCCTCCATGAGGGATATTTGACGCGTCAATGTCGGAGCCGTCACCGGACGTCCCTTTTCCTTTCAGATTTTGCAAAAGGAGGGATTTTAACTCCTCCATCTTCGAATCGAGGCGCTCTTCCATAACTTTTTGAGAGTTCTTCAAGTTTTCTTCGAACGTCGCCACCGAATCCGCCAAAACGACGTAATTTTCCTCAATCGCTGCCAAACGTGCCATCTCCGCCTCCGTGCGTGTCACCATAGTCGCAGGAAGGAGGCTCTGATACCAAATGTTATGCTACCGCTAGGTTTTCTATGAAGAGAAAGAAGAACAATTGAAAAGACGGCTAGGGTTTTGCAAGAAGGAAAGGAAAATACCTTGAAAGATAATTGCATGCCTCCAAAAGAGGTGGAGTGGGGTATTTAAGAGACCCCACTCCACAAGGGGGCCGGCCGGCCCCCATAGGGCTGAACCAAGTGTGGTTCAGCCCCCCTCTATTTAATTGATTAGTTGCGGGCTGAACCGGATGGTTCAGCCCGGTCTTTTCCCGGTGCATCGTTCGGTCGTCTGGCGTACTTGTAACCACAGAATCGGAGATCCTCCGGGGGCATAACAACCTCCTCCTCTCTGTGTCTATTCTCGTTGCTCCCCTCGAAATAGTGCCTCGCAACAGCCCCTGCCGACCACGGATGCTTCGCTGCCTGCTGATCCACCCGCACCTTCCACCGCGCATCCTCTTTCTAACTATGTCTCCTTACACCGGCTGTCTCTTAATTTGCAGAGGTTTGCGGATTTTTTGTCCTCTATTTCCCTTCCCTCTTCTGTGCAAGAAGCTCTTCAACATCCCGGGTGGCGGGCCTCCATGGATGAAGAAATGACGGCTATCTGGGCGAACAACACATGGGACCTTGTTCCCCCTCCTCCTGACCAGTCCCTGGTTAGCTGCAAGTGAATCTTCACTGTCAAATATCATCTCGATGGGCGGGTTGATCGCCTTAAGGCTCGTCTTGTCGCTTGTGGATTCACTAAACAGCATGGTATTGATTATGAGGAAAACTTCTCTCCGGTTGCCAAGCTCAACATTGTTCGTCTGCTCATATCTCTTGCGGTCCATCGACATTGGCCGCCACACCAGCTTGACATCAAGAATGCCTTCCTCAATGGTGATCTGCTGGAAACGGTTTATATGCAATAACCTCCTGGTTATGCAACAACCTCCTGGTTATACAACCACGGGGGAGTCCCTAGTGTGTCACCTGAAGAAATCCTTATACGGACTCAAACAGTCTCCTCGGGCATGGTTTGAGAAATTTAGTCGAGTGGTTCGTGAGTGTGGCTTTACCCAAAGCTCAGCAGATTTCTCATTGTTTACCCGTCGACGTCCCTCCGGAACTGTTATTCTCTTGGTCTATGTTGATGACATTCTTGTCACGGGAGATGACCTTGCTGGCATTGTTCACATCAAGAAGCATCTTGCATCCTTTTTGGCCCTTTCCTCCTTAGGCTCCTTTAGTCTCACATTGTCTATCCTTTTTGGCCCTTTCCTCCTTAGGCTCCTTTAGTCCCACATTGTCTATTCTTTTTTTTTCCTTTCTCCCTTGTCCTATTTAAGGACCTATTCTTCTTGTATTACTTTAGAGAACATGATTATTGATTGAATATTCCAAAGAGTGGTTTCCAACTCTGTTCTTCTACAAGAAGAAAGAGAAAAGAACAACAAACCACTAATTCCATAGCTTTATCAATTATGGTTTGAATGTTAATGTACCCAGGAGAAAAAGGGAAGTATCACCCATCTCACTATTTTAGAAAATGCAGAAACATAATTTGTATAGTTAATTGGATGAAGGGATACTGTCAAATAAATAATAGTGAATAATTAAAGATAGAGGTGAAAACAAACCATGCTTATTATTATCAAGAAGCAATTCATCAATGCACTTGACATTCTTTTGGGCACAGAGCTTTGACAGAGCAGATTCAAGGGCATCTTTATGAAGCATAATAAGTTTCTCCACCAAACCTGTAGTTCCAATTTTCTGAAGGAAGAAGATCAATTTTTACAATAAATTGTTCTGCAGAGAAATAACAAGCTAATGAAACATTAATGAAAAAAATGGTAATTCTACCATACAACACTCTATATTGAAACACACAACTTCTAATTTTGGGGTACCCGTTTCCTTCTTAAGGTTCCAATGTAAGCTACATAGCCAGACCACATAACTTCATTTTCTACTTCTTTCTACTTCCTTATATTAAGGCTCCGTTTGTTTGGGTGCTTTTTCTCTGTTTTGTATTTTCAAAAAACGCAAACATTATTTCTTTACCGTTTGAATAGCCTTCATTTCAAACCACCAATCCCACAAAACGTTGTTTTATGTCTTATTTTAATCGCAAGGAGGGAGCTCCATCAAGAACACTATTTTATCTTCATCCCCAACGGCTCCATCTCCAACCGCCACCACCCACCTAAACAGACCCTCAATATGTATTATTTCTCATTGTCTCTCTTGTAAAATCATTTATAAGTTGATCTTTCTTGTTTTACCAAGATCAATTTTCGCACTCCCATCCCTGCCACACTCAACTTGTTTAGCTATGACATCTTTGCTTCCCAACAATAACACTCTCGAGGTGTTTTTCTATTTAAATCACTCATCATTGATATCCATCTGTTTCTACCAATGAATTGAAGATACTTAAACACATCAAACCTAGATATCACTTGCTCCTACATTAATATGAATTAGAATCAAAACATAATTTCTATACAAAAATCTAAATAAATGGCAACAAGTACATGTTAAAGTGATAATTGGATTTCAAAAAGAAGTCATTCGAGAATTGACTCTGAAACTGATAATACGTGCAAGGATTATTTTTGTTAGAATCAACACTTTTAGAAGGAGTTCGCAAATCATGTGGTATATGGTTATCAAAGTAAATGAATGTTGCTCCAGCTATATCCGGGTGGTCCCTATACTTCAGAGCAATATATGAAAAAAGATTTCACACCAACCTGTCCAAAGAGAATATCATATGCAGTCACATACAAAAGTGCGGCTTGTTTCTGCAAGAATAGATGCCCATCAGTTACAAAAATTAAGCCCATTTTCAATACAAACATTTAAAAAAGAAAATAAAAATCTTTAGCTGATACATTAACCATACATGTTCTACAAAAACAAACGTGTGCATGATTCAGGAATATCAAGTATGTACATTTTTTTCACCTTCCACTTTGCACTTAGTAAATTTGCTGCTGACAAAGCACTCTTTAGGATAGTAAGGTCTGTACAAAATGTAAAAGATTTAGTTAGTGTTCATAATGTGAGAAGAAAAATAAAAAATAAAATACTAATGGATTATTATTAAATAATGCATTGGCTATGACTAAAGTAAACAGCAAAACTATCATTAAAACGAGTTTCGGACAACTAAGTGAAGCAAAAACCTCAACATCCAGATTTATTTCTACAATGTATGTCCATTTTTAACATGAAATTTTTTTATAAATTGGTTTGGCATCTTTTCAAAAAGAAAATAAGAGAAATATTGTAATGAAGCCAAAAATAAGCCGCCACAATGTCTTTAGTTCTAGAAGAACCCCTTGAGCACAGCTCACAAAAATACTTGTGCAATCCAACAACCAGATTGACTTCCCTGGGAGATTACTAGAATGTCCTAGGAAACCCAGTCGCACAAATCTGATTTGGAGATCCAATTTCTTGTGCTTTTCTGCTTGGATTTTCATTCTTTGTTGGGATTCTTGTAAGTTTGTTTTGAGTTGATGTAGTATTTAGTCTGCGTTGTAAGTTAATAATAACATTTCTCACACATGCACCGATTTTCCATCCATTTCCTTGGACAAATTTTTGCTCCAAAATCTATCATTTTTTTGTAATATCATTAGCTCCAATTCCTACCCCGAAGGCTTTGTGATGGGGGACCATCTAGCGCGACGCGACGCTGGGCGGACCCCACGTTCGTGTACTCTCGACGGAGGGCGTGACCGGATCGCCGATCCGCCACCGCGGTCGCGTCCGGCTCATTTTTCTGATGCATTTTCATATATTATATGTTGTATTTCGGACTTTATTTAGTATGGTTTTGGCACCTTGATTGACGGCCAATCATAGCCGTCCATCATGGTTGCCCTATTTCTATTTCATTATAAATAGATGGCTAGGGCTGCAGTTTTCTTCATTGCTGAAATTAGGAGAAAGGTTCTTCCTCTTTTCCGGTGATCCTTCCGCGGTGCCGACGCCGTGGAGCCCTTGGTGCCGATTCCTCGGGTAAGCTTCTATCCTACATCCTCCACCCTCTTCCTCAGCCGCCGCCCTAACCCCCTCCAACCACCGCCGCCCCTAACCCCTCCCTCAGCCGCCGCCCTAACCCCCTCCAACAGCCGCCGCCCCTAACCCCTCCCTCAGCCGCCGCCCTAACCCCCTCCAACAACCGCCACCCTTCCCTCCAGCAACCGCCGCTTCCACCACCTCCAACAGCCGCCGCCTCCCTCCCCTCTACAGCCGCCGCCACCCCCCCTTTCCCCAACAGCCACCACTCCTCCTTACCTACAGCCGGCCGCCCCATTTCACCCCGGATCTGGCCGGATCCCCTAGATCCGGTCTGTTGCTTGCTAGATCCGTTAACCCCTCCCCCGATCTACGCCCTAAGCCACCTCCCCGTCCGTGGAACCACCGTCCTTTACCCGATCCGGCCCCAAACCATCCGGAAAGCCCTATTTAGCCTCCTAAATTTCAGATCTAGTAAAAATATTGCAGTCCTACTTTCTATTCAGATTTTAGTACTTGTGTTTTGTGGAATAGTGATTGTTCTTGTTTAAAATATTGTGCACCGTGTGGCCTTTTGCTCAAAGGAAATTTTGGTTAGTTGTATTTGCTTGCGAAACTCTTATTCTGCAGGACGACTCTCTTCGCCGCGCGCTTATCTTTTCTGGCCCTCCATGCGGAGGAACGCCATTGCTTACGCCGAAAGAAAAATGTTATATTCATTATATGACTGTAGGTCAGTTGCTTATGGTGATTCCTGCTATTGAATAAATTATTACGCCTGTTAATCATTCATTCAATCATATAGCCATTTGGGTTACACGAGTCCGTCCCCACACCTCACTAGCCCGAGTCCTAGAATTCCACCTCACCGCCTACCCTACATCACTTTGTCTCGAGTATAAAAGGGAGGCTGAACAAGTCAACAAGCCTTCAAGACTCATGAACTGTGAGAACTATGATGATTGAATGAACACTTATGTTATGTAAAGAAGAACATATTGCATCACACTACAAATTTGGACCAAAAACTCAGACATTTTTCAGCTTCGTTCATAAGCATAAGGTCAGTATCCACAATGCAACTAAACTGGTGACAAAACTTGTAACCTTCACTTGGAAGAACCAGACCGTTCTTAATCCGCATTACTCTCTATACATCTCTACTCCAATCCTTTCACCTTCCCAAATGATCCTCCATTAAATCTCCTCCAAAATCATGTTACCTTAATTACCTTCACTAGCTTCAAAAAAGAGGAGCTTCGACTACACAACATGCAACTAAGCACTGCTACTACACTTCAGGGTCTATGAGGAAATGAGGCAAATGAAACTAAAATGGAACGATGGTGATGTAAATTGGATCTAAAGGAGCTCACACTTTAGGGTTTGGCAGACAAGTGCAAAGGTTGCCTTCTTGTTGCGAACAGAGGGGCTGTAGACTAGCGACTTTATCGACGCGACAGCTCGGCCGCGGGCGTCACCGTCGAGCACGCACCGCAGAACCCTCGCCGCCTCCCTCCGCGCAAAGTACGCCGAGCGCTCCACAGCGCTGCCGCCGCTCATCCGCCCTGCACTAGGGTTCTCTCTCCTCTTCGCCGCCGTTAATGCCATAGCAGTTTGCAGCGGCGGGCCAGAGGCTGAGTATTGGCGCCCGCGAGTTGGACGGCAGTTTCTGATCCGAAGGGCAGCATTTACTTAGGAATATAATGTGATTTACTTAGGAATATAATGCTCCTATTCACAATTACTATGACCACCATCATAAAAAAAGCTAACTACTGGGGTCTGTTTGGCTCAGCTGCAGCAATCGGAGAAGCATCTGATTCGCAGAATGGTGAAAAAATCAACTGTTTTACAGAGTGGTGAGAGAAAGAGTGAAATTGTTTGAAAGATCTACTTTTTCAATGTTATTTGAACAGAGAAGCTGACTATACTGTTTGGCAGAGTAGCTGTGTGGTGGCTTATTGAAATTTTAAATATTTTGTCAAATATTAATATTACATAATTGTATGTCCCACTTCTTCTTCCACACACCTCAATCACTTCTTCTTCCACACACCTCAATCGAGGGTTTATGACCACTGAGGCTTACGCTATGTACTGTATTGTGCCCTTATTCGCACGTTTTTTTTTGCCCCGGTGAGCTCATGGTCATAAAATGCATGTTTGGCAATACTATGATTATGATCACTACAGAGAAAAGCTAACTAGTTTTGATCATAAAGTAGGATGAACGACGGTTTATAACCGCGTGTTCGTGACCGCCGCCGCCAAGCCAAACTGAGCCTAAATTGATCTAAAATGCATGAGAGTGGACTCTAATACATGTAATATGAACAATTTCACCATGGAGACATGAAAATGGTCACAGATATAATATAAATACACTCAAGATTTGCTAGTAGCATTCCTATGTCTCTCAAGACAATGAATGAAGCAAAGATGTCCAACATCAAAGCCTGTTCAATGCCGTGCAATATGATTTAATTTAGGGTGTGTTTGACACGTGGTATAATTGACGGTCATGAACGTAGTGTTTATGAAGCATCGTTTAAGAAACTCCATTAATTTTTATGTTCAAATTAGGGTTTGTTTACATGGTGAAGGTCATAACCGTTATCATGCCAAACACATTTTATTACGGTTGCGTTTTTGTCCAAACTCACCGGAACAAAAACATCGCACAAAACATGTTGAATATTTTGTAATATGTATGCACGTGTCGAGACAGACTCGATATCGACTCGTGGGTCGCGTGTCTACCTAGGGTTTGGCTCTACGCTGAAGATACTATAAATGTTCATTTCAAATATGATGCAGCATTGTGGACTATCTTGAGCGGAGCCTCAACATTCTCAAGATAATTTCCATTTTTGAGTTTTTCGCTCTCATCTTTCTCCCGAAACGCACGTTCGTTCCTATAACCGCCAGAGTCCGCTCTTCTGTGCTTCCGTTCTCCCAGTGCAAAATCTCTCCCGCTCTTGTTCCTGTCGTCGTCTGTTGATCGCAAGCGAGTAGGAGGAAAACTTCTCGTCGGCGGAGTTCATCGAGAGGAAATAGTTTTTTCTCTCTCTTTATGAGGAAGTCGCTCAAATTGTTGTCGCCCGCTGATCGAAAGAGAGAGGCCGCAATTTGTTCGTCGCTTCTCCGCCGCTGATCGAGAGTTGCAGCCGCTCGAGAGAAGAGGGTGGTCGTTTCTTGTGTTTTCTGCGTCGTTGGGAATAGGAAAAGAGGCAAGCGTCGCTCCGTTCTCGTGCTCTGCGCCGTCTGGAGAAGTCTGTTACGGCGATCTGCTTGCGCAAATCGAGAGGTTGTCATTCTTTGTCTCGATCTCTAGGAGGACTGCCGCCGTTTGTCAGGAGAAGGATCTCGCAGAGAAGGATCAAAAGAGACTCTCGTCGATCTCGTCGATAAGAAGGATCTTCAGGTCGATTAAAGGGTCTTCTCATTGATAAGGGGGTTTTTTCATCGATATTCACTCATCGATAAGGAGGTTTCTCGTCAATATTCTCTCGTCGATCAAGAGGTTTTCTCGTAGATATCTCTGTCAGCCGGTCTCCAGTTTTAAGCAGCCCGCAGCGCGTTGGAGTCTTTGCTGCCTTTAGAGATCCAAGCGAGATCTAAGTTCAGTGCTTTGGAGGAGAAATCATATTATTTGTTTGTATCTGAAGTGGACTTGATCGACTCTACTCAGATCGGGTGATATTTTTGCAGTTTACGTTTTCTATTTCAAGCATGTCGAAGTGAAGCATGTACGACATAGTGAAGCTGCAGTCGTTCTACCCCACTGATTTTCACAGTTGGAAGCTGCACATCCAACTTGGTATGAAAGAACTTGAAATCTTCTACACAGCTGTTAGCGACTTCGACATAACTCTTGAAGACGTGAATGAATTTCAGTGGTGCAAAGACGAAATTTTTTGCAGGGGGTGTCTTCTGAATTCCCTGAATCCTCGTTTGGCAATGACCTGCAGTGCTTTTAAAACCGCAAAAGAGATTTAGGACCGCTTGAACGCGTATTTTCAGAAGCAAGTGGGGTTGTCTAAAACTCTCCTCGCCAAAGGATTTTTCAATTTTAAATTTAATGTGAACTGTACATTCGCCTCTTAGTTGATTGAACTGGAAAATATGCGGAATAAGATGAATGACGAACAGTCTGATATGTCCGATAATCTTTTTGTCGGTCTGATTCTTAGCAAGTTATCTCCTGAATGAAACATCTTCAAGACTGAAATGCATAGACTGAAGGAACGGATTGAGCTTGATGAACTCAAAATGTTCATCCACATTGCGGATCAAATTACTGTTCAGAAGTGCACTGAGCTAGTTGGTCAACCCACTCAGGTTGCAAACTTCATTTCGCGTTCCGGCAAACCTCATATGAAGCCACTGCCACCTAAAGGTGAATCATCTTCACAGTTCCAGACCAAAAAGTCTCTTTTAAAAAAAGAGCAAGTGTTATAACTGTGAGAAGTGGAGTCACTGGGCCGCTGTGTGCAAGCTCCTACGAAGCCTAAGGAGGATGCACCGCAGAACAAAGAGAACATATTGTGGATACTTCTAATCCTCAATCATTCGTAGCTATAATGGTGACAGGTCACAACAGCAGATTACCTACAAAGTGGTGGCTGGACAGCGGTGACACTTGTCATGTGACCAATGACAACGGTCTTCTCACTGAGGTTACAGAGGCCACAGATTCTGTTCAAAATTGCAATAGAGGAGAGATGCAAGTGACTCATGCTGGAACAGCAGAGCTGATACTTTCTTCAGGTAAAATTCTAACTTTAAAATATGTTAGAGTAGTTCCTAATTTAACAAAAAAAATTGATTTCTATGAGTGTGTTAGGTAAGACTAGAATGTGTTTCACCATACTAAATGGTAGAATAACTTTAACAGTTAATTCACACTACTTTGATTGTGCGTATTGGATTAATGGTATGTATAAATTTAGCTTAAACAATGATAACATTAACCAAATGAGTTCAAGCTTAATTGATCATATGTTATTACACAATAGACTTGGACATGTGAACTATAGGAAAATGCGAGATCTAACTAAGAGTTATAACATTCCCTTAGATCTATTTATTCGATTTGATAAGTGTACGGTGTGTGCACAAACTAAGATTACTAGAAAACTTTTCAAGTCTGTTTCTAGAAGCACACAACTTCTGGAATTGATACATTTCGACCTCTGTGATTTTAGGAGTCATGTTATTAGAGGGGGAAGGAAGTATCTAATTACATTCATAGACGATTATCCCAGGTATTGTCATGTGTATCTATTGAAATCGAAAGATGAAGCATGTTACTTTAAGATCTTCAAATCTCGTGTTGAAAACCAATTTAACTTAAAAATTAAGAGATTTAGAAGTGATCGAGGAGGAGAATACACTGTGATAGGGTTCAAAGAATTTTGTGCCTTTGAGGGCATAATATTTGAAACCACTACTCCTTACTCACCCCAGTCGAATGGTATTTCCAAGTGGAAGAATAGAAATTTAACATAAACGTTGAATTCTATGTTACTTACCGCTGGTTTGTCTACCTCTTTTTTGGGGAGAAATAGTCTTAACTGCTAATCACATTCTAAATAGATTGCCTCATTTTAAGCTCATTTTTATACCTTATGAATTGTGGCATGGTCATCCTTGTAGATTTCATACTCTAAGAACTTGGGGTTATATTGTTTATGTTAGGATACATGACTAAGAGACCTAAGGTGGGACCTAGAATGAAGACATGCATTTATCTAGGGAGTGCAGAAGATAGTGTATCAAATAGGTTTCTAGATCTATCCATTAATTTAGTGATAGAGTCTAGAGATGCTTCTTTCTTTGAAAATAAATTTGTTGAAGATCAAGGTTTACACTTATCTGGGTCTACTGATATGATTTGTGAATCTACTGTATAACCTGAAGCCGCTCTGGCACTACTTCCCAACTTTTAGAGGTGGAATCTATTCCAATTAGAGCAACTACAAGAGATAAAATCCCTAAGAACTTTAGTGAAAATTTTGTCACATACCACTTAGAGGATGCTCCATTCTCCTACTAGGAAGCAATGAGATCTAGAGATTCGTTGATGTGGGTAAATGTCATAGATGATAAAATAAACTCGCCGCTACAAAACAACACTTAACATCTAGTTGACATGCCTAAAGGAGCTAAAGTCCTTGGATGCAAGTGAGTCCTAAAGAAGAAATTACATAGTGATGAGTCTATAACCATATATATAGCTCGTTTAGTAGCTAAAGGTTATAAACAACATAAGAAATTGACTATTTTGATGTTTATTCATCAGTGTGTCACCTATCAATTATTAGGATTCTTCTGTCTTTAGCATCTATCAAGAACTTTATAGTTCATCAGATGGATGTAAAACTAGGGATGTTCACGAACCGAATCGAATAGTTATTCAATCGAATCCAAATTTGGCATAAAATCCAGAGATTCAGATTTAGATTCGTTCGAATATTCGAAGTTGGATTCGGATTCGGATTCGACAGGAAATGTTGGATTCGAATTTAGGTTCGAATTTAGATTCAGATTCGGATTCGAACATGAATTCGAATTCGAATTTTATAATGTTTAATTATATAATGTTTAAATATAATTATATTTAATATTTAATTACATATATATAATTTATTTAACTATATATTTTACTATTCGAGAACTATTCGCGAATCCTTCGAACAGGAATAAAATTATTCGGAATCGGATTCGAAAATTATTCGAATCTGAATTCGGATTTGAATTCGAAAAATACAAATTTTAATTGAATCTTCACGAATCGAATCTCGAACTATTCACAAACTATACTATTTGTGAACAACCCTATGTAAAACCGACTTCTTAAATGGAGAGCTTAATGAAGAAATCTATATAACACAACTTCAAGGTTATGTTTGTAACATTCCTCAAACAACTAGACCCCTAGTATGGTTTTGTCATGACTAGGTCATGACAAAACCCTAGGAAGCACAAAGAGAACATAAGAGCTTAGGCTTGAAGGTGAATAGCACCTTGGTCTGCAGATAGCAATTTCCAATTACCAAGCCTAGAGTTGGACTTTAGGGCCTCACCTTGACCCCTTGTCCCCACCATAGCATACTTAACCCTTTAGGGGGCCCTTAGAGCACCAAGGACTCATTGGGGTCAACCAAAGTGATCAATTTGGCCCAAGTGAACTCTAGCCCTAATTTGGTTAAAGTGGTCTATTAAGGGTCAATTGGCCTCCACCTTGCCAAAACGACCCTACCTAGACCTTCCTAACTCTTAAGAGATGTCAATGGGTCACTAGTCGCCCATTGGGGTCAACACAAATGGTCAAATTGACCAAAGTCAACTCCACCTTAAGTTTAGGTCAAAATGACATATTTTGACCTAATCAAGCTCAATCCACTTGGGCTAGACCCAATCGAGGTGGTCCACTAGCTAATGGAGTTGGGAGTTACTGAAATTACCATTCAATTTCAGAGAATTCAGCCAGGAGAGAGAAAATATCATTTCCCCCAAAAATGGAGGAGAGAGAAAGAGATGGAGTAATGACATTCATGGCCAAGGGAGGCCAAAGGCCTTTCCAATTGATGGAGATTCATCCCCTCTGTAAGTTAGGAGAAGTTTGAGAGTTTTTCCAGGCCACATGGGGGCTGAATTGGGGGGTTTTCACTTTGGCCGAAAATGACCATTAATGACCTTCATGGCAATTGCAGTTATAACCCTCCCTCTCCCCAATTAATGACTAATTTAAAACCTTCAGGGGGCTCAGAGCATAATTTTCCCCTATTCACTTGAAGATTTCGAGCTAGTTGGTGTAGAAGTTCCATGGCACCCAAGAGCTCTCATATGTCCATGGTGTATAGGAGATCGGCAAGGAATCTCCCCTCCAAAAAGATCCTCCCCTCCTCTCCTTTAGTGGTAGATCTATAGCTATTTAGGTGGAGAAATAGCGATCTAGTGAGAAGAATTTCTGAAATTCCATGACAAAAATGAGTCTCGGGTTCGCCGGAAACCCCCCCCCCCCCCCCTCCGACGGTCGTGCCGCCGCCCGACGATAACCACCACCTCAACGGAGGTGGTGGTGGCGGTGGCCGGACGGGGAGGTGGTCGGATGGCCAGGAAATCGAATGAGAAGGTTGCCCAGGTTGGGGCTATCCTGGTCGTCGGATAGAGGAAGGATATAAACGGATGTCGTCCATCCCAGCTTCAGAATTCGTGCAGGATCAATTTTATTAAGTAAGATAATATATTGCATAATGTCACATAATATGCAGAACCTTGGATTAATAATTAAAAATACTTAGTGCCCTCTACTAGAAAATGTACAACATCAAACTTGTAGCCCTTGAGGTCTAGTTTAATCTAAAATTAGTTTCACATCATTTGGATCAGTGGTCTGACCACATCACTCAAAATGGTGCAGCCTATACATAAGGTTGACCAGAGATAGATTTGAGTGCCCCATCAATCCAGCCACCCAAATACCCTGAAATTTGGAATATGGCCTACTTATACCCACACCCTTAACATATCCAAAATTGTGAATTTTTGGAGGACCTTTTTCTAAAGTTTTTGCAAACATTTAATAATTCATGTATGAATTAATTATAGGGGCTAATGACATCCAAACCCTACCAAATTTTGGTAGGAAGTCCTTAGGGTCATGTAATGACTCTAGTAAAAATTTAATCTCAATTGGGATTGATTTGGTTGGGTAATTGAATAACTCAAAGTTGGTCAAACTAAGGGAAAATTATATCAAGGTGCACTTGATGGGTTGAGTGGTCAAACCTCATCCAAAAGTGATGAAACTTGGGCCACTAATTTATTATCACACAAAACACCCTCACAAGTGGGTTGGGGTGATTTTCAGGTGGACGTACCCTAGAACCCTGGTTCAAACCGTAGGGTTGTATATTGAACATATTGAAGGTCATATGGTCATATGTCATCAAATTAACTTAAAACTTGGTAGAGAGGTTTATAGGGTGGTATTATGCCCTAGATAATTTATCTGAAATTTTTAGGAACATTTATCCCCGCTGAATTAATTAAGAATCAATTAGAGCATTTTTTTTATGTTAAGAATCTACATAAGCATATTACTTTTATTGTTCATGAAATTTTGGCAGTGAGCTTATGTTAGTGTTATTGTTATGTGATAATTTTATTGTGAATTTTAAATTGATCTATATAGTACATTCACAAGTCCAATATTTGCCCTAGTTGTAAGAAAATTAATTATGGATTTAATACTTACTGGAAAATCATGAAATTTGGTCAGAGGTCTTTTTAAGGTAAGAATATGATTTGTTAATTTTAGTATAATTTTTAGAGGAGTTTTTATATGGTTCTCTTCACAAAGTGTCATATGATTTGTTTATTTAAATAAAGAATTTAAATAGACAAATGAATCTGGAAAATTAAGAAACTCAACCAGTGAACTTTTATGATTACCCCGGATATCTGTTAATTTTCTTGTAATTTTTTAATGAGGATTTTTGGTACTTCCTTTGTAAATCCCCGATTGTGATGGATTAATCAATATTTTAATTAAAGGTCAAAACTTTCTGGAAATTTATGAATTTCATATGTGACTGTTATTTTTATGATATATAGTTGCACAAATTTTATCAAGGTCATAGCTTATCAGAAACCCTGCTTGATGTTCAAATTCATAGTTTCCCAGATTTTAAAGAAATTATGATAAATGCTAAATAAATTAGGAAAATTATGAATTTCTGAAGATAGCCTTAAAATGTCATAATACACTCTCAATAATAATCTTGAGTCATTTGGATGAGTATCAGGAGTCTTTCTCTTTTTATACGTTATATAGTTTAAGTGGTCTGTGTATAGTGAAAAGGCTGAATAAGGATAAACATGTAAGTCTTATATGGAAGTTACAGAATTTGGTGCACCCAGAATGATTGGATTTGGAAGGGGTCACCAAAAGAGGGTAGGAGTGAGATGCATGGTTGACTAGGAGGCAAGAGTGTGCTTGGGATCGTCGAAAGATCGTCATTCCCTTGGAGTGAAGTAAAACACACCCAGTGTTAGTAAGTGTAATATTAATAGTGACCGGGTCAAGGGTAGACACCAATAAGAGTAGGTGTCTTGGAAAGGAAGCTTTGGGGTTCAACCCATCATAGCTCCTAGTATCGCTGCGAGCCCCTCACAGGGCAGTCCTCGAGAAGTCCATGGTTAACCCAAAATTGTAGGAATAATTTATTATGCAAGATTAACTCAATAATACACTCACACAAACCCCACTGCTACGAGTGGTTAGTTGGTTTGGCCTTACGAGCGGTAGGCTCGGTGATTGTAGGTAAGGATGGGTTAGTTCGGCGAGCCGGTGGCTCGGAAGGTTATGGTGACGGGCAGGTTAGCCCGGGGAGCCTATGGCTCGGAGATGTAAAGTAATCATAATTGCATGTGTATAAAGGTGGCAGGTCTTCGGTATTGACGGTCGTTCACACCGACGTCAATACGCTGACTCGGCAAGTGTGGATTTGCACTTGGCCAAGGAAAGTCTTGTGGTCCATCTAGTAAGAGTACGCAGACGCTCTGCGGTGTTCTTCGCGTTGAGGCGTACGATATGTCTAGGTTAGGTAGTGTGAATACCAATCTAGAGGTGGGCGAGACCCAACCCACCTCTTATGTTTGCCACTACGTGGGTATCCTGGGAGTTTTGCTAGCTCTAAAAAGGGGGAACTATAGGTCTGTGCGCATAAAGTCGAAGTCTGTGAGTTGCACTTGTGTGATCATAACATTACCCAGCATAACTCTGCATGTCATAGCATAAGCATTGCATTTCAACCCCTACCCCTATCGTATAAATTGGTTATGAGACCTTTTATATGATAGGCCTTGCTAAACGACCCCTTGGTCTATATGTTTGTATGAGCATTCCTATAAATCAATGGTTACTTTTCTATTCTATACTTATTTTTTACTTACTATTTTCTATATACATATAAACACATGTGTAGTGGTAGATACTATTGTAGCTAAGACATGTCATCTGCTTTGTTTTATACCCCTTGTTGTCCTCCGCTTCATCCTCCCGCACGGTGCCTAGGAGCCACTGGGGATGGATGGGGGAAATGGGGCTTAGTATTTTTGACTAACGATCGGTGAACCATATCATTTTAGGGGACCGAGGTGATGCAGCACTGTTGAATCCAAAAATGCACCTCCGAAGGAAATCAGAGGCTGCGGGCTGTCGGTTACTATTTGATCAGAGTAAACTAGACCGCTGGCAGCGGTCGAGGCTAGAATTCGCCCGTCACGGCAAATGCCACTCCTGTGATGGGCTTTCCTTTGATTTAAATGAAAAGGTTACAACGGGTTACAGAACCAAGAAAGGAGAAGCCGGCCGGTCAGACAGGTCGCAAGACAGTAAACTCGAGACCGCAACTCTAACAAGCGAGCTCCAGGATTCGAGTGTGCGTGTCTTGGGAACGTCGTCGCCCCCTATTTATAGGCTCAGGGGCCCGCTTGAACGGGCAGGAATAAAATAACCGCCTGCCCGGGTACAGGAGAATCGGGCAGGAGGTGACGGGATACAAAAAGGAGAAAAGAAAGAAGCTGCGCGGTCTTGGCGGCTTGCGCTTCCGATCTGTCCTGGCCGGAGACCAAAGACGCTGCGATCAAGGCAATGATGCAACCCGGGCGGCCTCTGACCTGAGACCGCGGCTTTTCTTCTGGACTTGAGCCTTAACAGTCTTCAATCCTTGGAGGCGGCCTGAATTCTATCAGACCGCCCGGTTTGTACTGGATGGGCCGATGGAACTTGTTGAATCCGAACCGGGCGACTTGCCTCATCAGACCGCCCGGTCTGCGAGAAGTACTATTCGGAGGCGGTCTTCTGGGTAAACATAATCCCCGCATATATTCCGAAGAAATTTCGAAAATATTAGTTCTAGCTGGAGACCGCGCCGACCTTGCCTCGAAGGTTATAAAATGTTCTGGAAGCTTCCTCTTCTGTATAATTGCAGCGCTATCACGGGTCACTACTCGCCTCTTGCGGTCAGAACCTTCCGGCTAACTAGTCCGATCAAGATGGTCAATCTTATGCTTGAGCTGGAAGGCCGCCAAAAGAAAGATAAAGACCGCGGAGGAGACCGCTCGAAGAAGAAGAAAAAGAAGCCTCATCAGCCTGAGAAGGTTGATTTGATCGTTACAGTTGCTTCTGTAGGGAAGCCGCCCGAACCCCCCTGCTAACAGGAGATCTGTCAACTAAAGGAGAAGCGGGTTGTTCCAACCCGCCCCCAGTTGATTCGCCTGCTCCTTTTAACAAGGCGACCGATCCGCCCGCCCTTTTGGACAAGACGAATTCTGAAGTCATTCTCTCGAAGACCGACGACGGCGGCTCTTTCAATATGGAGGCTACTCCTTCTGGGGTGTTTCACCTAAGGATTGATGATGGAGGAGAGGCGGTCGACTCTCCCAAGCCGACCGAATAGCAAAACTCGGTGCCGTTGGTAAATGTCGAGGACAGTCCTAACCGTTCGCAACAAGCCGAGCAGGAGTCGGCTAAGAAGAGGAAGAGGGCCGAGACGACAACAGAAAGGATCTTGAAAAAAGCCAAGAGTCTGAAGGCCAAGAATAGAGCGGCCTCAAGTAAACCGGGAGCGGGCAGACTTCAAAACAAGGCGTACGAAAGAGAAGTCTCTGAGGGACTGATAACTCCTTCCCCTAAGCTGGGCGACCAGGTTTCTACCTCTGCACATAACATGTCTGTGAGCGAGATCATCAAGGATTTTGACTCTCTTAAGAAGCAGGACGAACTACTTGACACTCCTGCCGACTTGAACGAGGTTGACTGCCTCGGCGAGGATGCGAC